>OY720291.1:10892500-12092500 GCA_963082995.1 Noctua comes | reverse complement strand
AGCTGACCCCATTATAGGAAATCTTGGAAATCGACTGGCAGATGAAGTTGATAATGTTGTGTCCTAAGGCTGGTAACTTAGTGAAAACTCGACACGCCGTAACTCCACGCGGTTAGACATATTAACATTTTTAAACACTGTTTTAAGCTTTCACGGCTTATTACTAAACTTAATTACTTTGTGTAAGCTGACAATAATTGAAAATCACGGAAGATATCCCGTAAGTGACAGTGTAAGTTTTTTTTTATTGACACATTTACAAAATGGAAACAAACGCCCACGACTCGAAAATCATATTATAAAATCATCTGTCAAATTCGAAGCCAATTGCCGCTAAGAATACGATAACGGTGGGGGTTTCGAACCGTTATCATACTGACTAAGCCTAATTAAACTAAGCAATAAATTCTTAACGGGTATACCAGGCGTATCTGGTAAGGTCACTTACCAGTCAGGAGATGGAGTAACGACCTGGGCAAAACCAACAAAACATTGGCTTCTTTAGCTCTGGACTCAAAACCATAAACCAGCAGTGGGATGAATGATACTTATACACATACAGTAACTTGAAAATGAACAAAAATCTTCATCATCAGCCCAACCTTTACTCAACTATGATGGGGTCGGCTTCCAGTCAAACTGGATGCAGCTGAATACCAGTATTTCACATGGAGTGACATTAAAAAAAAGGGAAAATGCATTCAACAGTTTTTTGTTCCTTTGATCCTAAAATCGTTTCCCACTATACCCGTACAAGTACTATGGGAAGAACTTACACCTACACATTTTCTGATCCACACTTCTAGTTAAACACATCATTACTATTATCACAAAAAGCGTTTCCCATCGGGCCGTGGGTTCGAACCCGGCGGTGGCAAGCGGAGCGTGGCAGATATTAATATGAACGCCCCCGTGGGAACATTGAGACGCACTCAACTGACAGGCTTACGAATAGTCAGTTAAAGGTAAAAGTAGTATGAGTAGGTTTTATTTGCTGGTAGTTAATGGACTGCCTCGCTGGTCTAGTGGTCACAGTCGTGACTGCAGAACATGAGCTCCTCCAGGCCTAGGTTTGATTCCCAGATAGAGCAAATTGTTATTGGGTTTTTCCAGCAGGAATTTCTCAGTAGCAGCCACGGAGTCTGGATTTGTGCCCGGTTGATGGCAAAAGGCTCGCCCCAATTACTTATTATGGGATTTTAAACATAACTGACGAAACGTGGGTGTTATACAACTCTGCCTAACCCTTTGGGGATTACAGGCGTGATGTTATGTATGTTACTAATAGAATTCTGGAGCTTTATAATTGCACGAATAAAGGATACGACTGGCTGTTGAGCACACTGAGAGCACTCCGTGCCTCAAAGAACGTTTAGCAGTTGAGCCCGACTGGCATCCTTGATCAATGATAGTCGCCAACCAGTCTGACTAAGAGGTATCTTTTGTTCACTGGTTATGAAGATAAGATGTGTAGTCAGTACAAAACGGCTGCGTAAGCTTGGACTGGAAGCCAACCCCCACATAATATGAGAAAAGGCTAGGCAGATGATGATTATATCACAATGACTTCAGTAATGCAGTCAGTAAAACTATGAAGATTAGCTTGACTGTGTAATTGGTCTAGTGGTTGCAAGAGCTACTGCTGAGCATAAGATCATTACTTCGATTCCCAACTCGAACAAGGAGTTATTGGGTTTTACTATCATGAATTTCTCAGTAGTAACCCGAAATCAGGATGTGTGTCCGGTTTATGACAATAAGGTGCCGACCTTATTGCGCTATTCCATGATAGGTACAGACTATAATAAATAATAAGACATAAATGTAACATTGTAACTATGTGGGTGTTATGCAATTCACTGCAAAATGAAATAACATAATACTAGAAATATAGGTTGCACATTTTAATTACTAGTGGCCTCGTAAACCTTCGCAATTAAAATAATTATGGTTGTAAACGTGCAGGTTCGCGTAAATAGAGCAACGGGCATTAAAGCCAAAGGTATTAAACTTGCACTCACATAATAGTAATAAACGTGGAGTATAATTATGCCAAACTTAACCTTTAATAATGTATGGTTGGGAGTGACCAAACTTGTCGACGTGGAATGGCTTGAGCCGATCAAGATGTACCACATTTTGTCACATTAGGTCAGTGCGGTATAAAGTCGGGTCTCCTGAATAAAAAAAAAACCTATGACGGTTTTCTGGTATTTATTGGATGAACATAACCCATGTCGCATTATTTTACGGTCAAAACTGTACAATAGCGTATGATTAGATGAATCTGAACCCGACTAGATGAGCAGTACCGGTCAGGAACGTCGTTTCAGCTATGCCAAAAAATTTCAGGTGGTTACTTCACAATGTGTCTGATTAAAAAATTTACAAAGGTTTTGTCATTAAAAAAGTTTGTTTTCAGACATTTTGCGAGTCACATGTCTCCTGAACGCGTATTGTAGTCATGGGCTCTCGTACTATCAAAAAACGTTAGTGCTATCCAAGATTTTCGGCCACAAAATAAACACAATAAAAAGAAAACATAGTAAGACTTCTCGAACAGGTAAGTTCTCCATAACTCTTTAAAAGTTTTCTTGAAATAAACTAAACAGCAAAACAAACATGTGTACCCAACCCAAAGACCTTGACATTCCAAGGTCAGGAAGATTAAACGACAAGATGGCGGAGACTCCGTGAAATAAGAACGCCACGGGTTTTATGAAGCAATACGAATATCTGTGACTGTCGCTAGGAGAAGGTTACCGGTGTTATATTAAGGTGTTGGTTTTTTCATTTGTTTATTTCCTTCACCTACGTTCGTTTACTTATTGTATGTATTACTTAGTAACTGGGTCGTGGAGATCCGATAGGTAGTATTGCCTACATATACCTAACATACTGATATTTAGCTGCATCCGGTTAGACTGGAAGCCGACCCCCACATTATGTAGTACCAACTACTAAAAGGCGGCAGATAATCATTGTCCTACAGCTCGGCAATGGCTTTCCTACCCTTCTTTCACCTTTCTGCGTCCAAGACCTCAAGGTACAGTAAAGTGTAGTAGTAGTTAGTCTTTATTTACTTCAAACGGTTGAATTTGGGAGTGCATTTTTCTACCACTTCCTATTCTTATACAGGTTGTTTTTAAAAAAAAAATTATCCATTTTTGTCGAAAACACAATCATGAAATTGTCTGAAGACCAAAAACGTTCAAAATGTACCCGCAATCTTATCTCAGCGACAATCAATGTCAAAAACCGTCCAAAACGGTATTTTTGACAAATTGTGACGTTGATTAGAGTGCTACAGTTACCCCTCTGATGATAGAATGATTATGGTTTCAAGTTTGGTTGCCTGTAATGTCCCGAATATCGGGCTAAGGCCACTTCTCATATACAGGAGAAGAAATGAGCTTGATCACCACGCTTGCTTGATGCGGGGTGGCGATTGCAGGCCGAAGTTCAGGGTTTCCTCACGATTTTTGCCTTCACCGTTAGTCAGTGGTAAGTAAGACTTTGAAAACGTCACATTGATACTTGCTGGGTTTGAACTCTTGGAGCGTAAGAAGCGGATCAGATAAGAAACGGGCCACTACATCATCAAGTTATAACATAGAAAAGTAATAGATCTAGATCGCTGTCAGAAAGACAATATTAATATCTTCTACCTTCAAGATTTCTTAGTTATTGTTACGTTACCTTCACAAATCCAGTCCTTGGTATTTGTAACTGATACAAGTCTTAATATTTCCCAAGGTTGAGATAACACGACAAACAGATACAGTGACAAAGCTAAAGTAAAATATCTCCTTTGAAATAAAATGCTTTATTCTGTTCAATGCCGGCTTGTTACAACGTTCGCTGTGGAGACTGGAGGGATTGGAATCAGTCAGGGATTAGGTAGTACATATTATAATGGAAATATTACTGCAGTACACGGCTTGTGTATTGTTGGCCAGTGTTATTGTGTAGTCTTCTAGTTAGTAAAGATTCTTTATAACTAGTAACGTTTTTTGTTTTGTTTTATGACAATCTTCTTCTTCAACCTTTGGCCACCCAATGCTGAGTACTGGTATCTTCCAAATCTCTCCACTTTTGGCAATTTTGTGTCATGGCTATCCAGTATCTTCCGGCCACTTTAATGAGATCGCCTGTTCACTAAGTCGGTTGTCTTCCAACATTCCTCATTCTTCATTCATTTATTTAATATACTAAAAAAAAATGGTTCAACGCACTATAGTTTATTAAGACAATAGAGCTCCATAAAATCCTCAATATTCCTTTGGTGAACGAGGAGATAAATAAGTTCACATGGTGAGAACTACAAATCCCGACTGCTAAAGCATCCAAATAAGCTTGCGGGTCACCATCAGAAAGCATCTTTCGATTAAAAAAGCGCCGGAACATTTTTTGACCAGAACAGTCAGTGCGAAGAATGACTTCGAAAAGATAGGGCAGACTCTACTGGGAGTAGCGCCCAACACGTCATTCGACCCATTTCATCTGCTCATCGTCTAAAAGACTGATCGCAAGGATATTCCGGAAAAAAAAATCTTACAAATAATTCAGAATTTTTGGGTAGATACACCTTGAACGTATCCTTTTACTTTTCCTAATATTATTGTAAGAAACTTCTTTATTCTCCAAAACTATTGCCTACTACAATAAGAACACTATTTTCGTAACCTTTCTTTGGTAAGTAGGTACCAATTGATACATATATTTTTCTTTATAACCAATGTTTGTATTAGTAATGGCACACGTAGAGGTTATTTTACCGTCTCGAATGTTTATCTAAAAGTATTCTATGGATCTAATTGGATCATCAATCAAAAACCTCCTAAAAGAATCCTGAACGGAAAAATATGAGAGCAAAAATAGTTTTACCAAATTTGGTAAGTACTTTATGTGAAGGAGTTTGTCCTAAGAAACTGCCTCGTTGGTTTAGTGGTCGCAAGCGCGACTGTTGAGCATGAGGTCCTGGGTTCGATTCCCGGGTCGGGCAAAGTTTCATTGGGTTTTCCCATCAGGAATTTCTCAGTAGCAGTCACGGAGTCTGGATTTGGCAATAAGCTCATCTCCTATTACATGGGACTTAAACATAACTGGCGAAATATGGGTGCCTCTGCCTAACCCTTCGGGGATTACCGGCGTGATGTTCATGTTATGTTATTAATTCATGTTGTTGGATAAAACTGATTTCTTTTACAAGTCCGTATCGCAACAATAGAATCCCAATAAAAATGTTATTCAAGTCTCATGTATTGGTAACTTAAACATAACTGGCGAAATGTGGGTGTACTTGTTTACACTGGTAGGATAAAAGCCTTATCTCTGCGAGAGTGAATATACCGTAATCTAACTCGCGCGCTCACTCGCTCACTTATTCGATTATTTTGTTCTGGTTTCCTTACCTTGTTTATCTTCTCTGTTATGAGACCAGTGATGAAAAAAAAGAAGCCAAGAATACCTACTTGGCGTGTTTTTTTGCTTACCAGGGTTTGAACCTACGGATCCATGTGAATTAAGCTGGACCACTTATCAATGTAACAAAGAATCTCTCCCAAAAGATGTTAGGTAACATTATGCCCGTGTTGTTGCAGTTGTTCATACGTTATGGTGAACACGAACTATCGTTGGCAGTTGACCTATGTCATCCGTGTCATTCTATAATATAAAAAATAAGCTGTTATTTTATCGTGAACATGCCGTCGGTATACACAGGGTGTTGTGACCTTGTGAGGAGGATTCACGCATCGCTGCACACTCCTTGATGACGCGTTTAGACTGTTCGATACGGGGACGATACGATTTCGTGGGTGATTTGTTGTTCATGTTCCACTATGTTCACCTGGGTGATATCACCCGGGTGAATAAACTAGAATGGCAAACGGTAATATGTGATATAAATATTTTTCTTCATTACTTTCTTAATTTACACACATCTGTGAATGTAAAACAGTCACATTATAGAATCTAGTTTAATACATTCTTTAAAGAAAACTAATACATACGGACGGTTGTTTTTATAATAAAGGGTTTAAGAATCAAATTGATAGGTTAGTATCTACCTCATTTTTGGGTTCATCAATCAACTAACTTCGCTTCTCAAGCTCCAAAGTTGCGTCACAACACAAGTAATTAATGAAGTATAAACCCTAGAATTAAAAACTGATAGTGTTTCTCTAATAAATTGGAATGGATGGAAAGATATACTGGTAGTTGCCCACGATAAGTCGTCATCAAATTCGGTAAAAAATTTCTCCCCGACAAGTCGTACTGCTTAAAAATCTACCAAGTTTCGTACCCACGGTGGCGGATAACCGCGCTCCACGGCCCAGCGGACACAAGCTTTGTGTTTTTATTATACGCACGCATACATACACACATACGGACAGACAACGCTGATAGCTTTCTGTTCACTCTTATTGTTAGGTGAACTTGACATTGACCCCAAGGTCAATCCAGCTAAGCTGTATGTTAATCACACACATTCATAATAATAGGTATTACTTTGTAGAACATGTTTCAAGGTAATTTTGCAGACACTGTCTAATCACAGGTTTAGGTTTCTAATGGCGGGGTAATACAATAACTATAGGTAGGACTGATTGTCAGACTACAAATGACAGCCGGGACCAACGGATTGACGTGCTTTTCAAGGTATGGCGGTAACTCGGTATTTAATGGGTTGTCACCCATCCACGGACCAACCTAGGCAAGCACGGTATTATCAGAAAATCGACCCAAGCGGCTGTTATCAACTAAAAAAGTTAAAAGTCTCATCACTACTTAACATAACGTCTCAAAACATAGGTACAGTCACGAGCATAAATATTTGTATGTAACTTGGCAAGTTTCAAAACTGAATTTTTTCAACTATATTGCTTGCAATTTAATATTGTTACGTACATAATACGCAGTCGTTATCCCATGACAGAATCGCATTTGAATTTAGATGTGTATACACATTGGTGCTCATGACTGTACCTACATCCTTATCAGACGCTTGTACCCTCAAGCTCGTTCACGCGTGATTCCTGCAAGGGGTGAGCAGGATGACAGGAAACCGTTGGTTCACTCGAGTGGAACCATGAGGTAAAAAACGTGGGGTATTGTCTTTAAGACGTTTTGGGGACGTGTCAGTTGATTTTTGGAAAGAATTAATAATAAGTTAATTTGTTGGTTGGTTAAACTGCCTTGGTGGTCTAGTGGTTATAAAAGCTACTGCTGAGCATGAGGTGTTGCGTTCGATTCCCAAGTTGGGCAGGTTGGGTATTTGTCAGTAGAAACGCTGGAATTTCTGCACGGTTGACGGCAATGCGCTTATCCACTATTATTTATGGCCCTTTTAAGTATTACCGGCTAAATGTGGGTGGACCTCTGCCTAACCTTTCGCGTATTACAGATGTGATGTTATGGTTTGTGGTTGTTTTACTAGTCTTTAGTTTTCGGAGTCAGGAGAAAGCGGCAGTAGAAGAATCCCTATAACCTATACAATATGTTTAATAAAAACCCTGTCCGATCCGCAAAGGTAAATTATAAGGTATCGATATTTGATTATATTTATGCACTCCTTTTTAGATAACAAGAACAACAGACGATCCTGATAAAAACTAAATAAAATAAGGAAACTAACATGGCAATCGGAGCCACCTTTTGCAAAAAAAATCGTGGTGTTTTAGAATTAGCAACACAAATGAAAGACATTACAAATTATAATGTATTTTGCTTGTCAAAAGAAACTTTTTGCTTAATTACGAATAAAATTGGGCCTGTTAAGTATCGGAAAAAGTCCAAAATTGAAAAGAAATAAAAGTTTACTATTCAATGCCCAAAGAAAAGAACCATTCTTCAATTGAAAAGTTGTTGTCAATACATTTCGACATAATACATTAAAAACGAGCGAATTCAAAAGATTCAGTTGGCAATTAAAAACTAAGCGGAAGTAAGGATTGGAAACTTTCGAACAACTCGCTTAAAACTCCATCATTCATTCATTCGTTCTTATTAAACTCTGACAATTACTGCGAATGAACGGTTCTGGAAAGATGTTCGATGTCAACTAATGGAATATTTTAGTTGATTTTTAGGGCAAAGGGCACTAAAAGGGTGAAATAGGCCTTTGGAATTAGTTATTAGATTTTTTATGAAAAATTGATACTGTGAACTGTTTTTTGTTTCGCGATAGATTGATATTGACCCTCTGTTAGTAAGAGCATATTAATTTATTGAATTAGCCCTTTCTCGAATTATCAATATGAAAGTTGATCTTTATCTTGAGCTGATGTTGAGTTTGAATAATTTGCATGTTAATAAAGTAGGTTAGATAGCCAACGGTCTTGGTCACACCAGGCTTGGTTCTATGCATAGAAAATGATTATTTGACAGCGTTAAGGCGAGGTTACCCTGATAAACGACGTTTTTGATTGTGTTTTATTCGTAGATAGCACATAATAAAATTCTGAAAAAAACATATTGCTTAGTTCACACTTTGATCTAGATACGTCGGTAATGCGATACACGATTACTTGCACTTTACTGCATTCAATTAAATCGCAAAGACAAGCTAAATTATGGTCTCAATTATCATTTCATTTGAGTGTTATTAGACGTTGAACAATAAAACTTATACCATAAAAAAGGTCGTAAAAAATGTGAGGTGCGTCGGTAACCATAATTTGAAATATTAAAAAAACCTAAACCACCATTTCCAAAATTAACTGTTTTCGTCATTTCATGCGCTCGCACCGCGTGCTTAGTCCCGAGCGGAACGCGTTGGAGGTCGGACGTGTGCCAAATTTTCGAACCCGCCACCCCACCCCCGCTAAGTTCTGTTACGAACTGAGCCAAAAATAGTTTGTAAAAATAATACTAAGTAAACACCGAGTCTAGGTTTATTTGTCCGGTAAGCCAAAGATTATCGAGTTACGACAGGTGCAGGGGTAGAAAAAGAAAGTATGTAGGGGAGAACGAGATAGAATGAGTAATATTATAGTATTTGGTACTAACTAGTTTTTTTATTTTGTTGACTTATTTACATAATTAAGATAAATTCAGTTTTTTTTTTTTAATTCCTCTGCATTTTATGCTTTACTTTTTTTTCGGTTTCTTTGTCATTTTCGTGGTTTTTGGGGTCACTGATAACTAAAATTAGGTCAAAATGAAAATCCAAGATGGCGCCGACGAAAATTTTCAAGTTTTTCTTCATAAGTGTCATTTCCGTGGTTTTTGGGGTCGCTGATAACTAAAATTAGGTCAAAATGAAAATCCAAGATGGCGCCGACGAAAATTTTCGGTTTTATCGTCATGGGTGTCATTTTCATGGTTTCCGAGGTCGCTAATAACGAAACTGAGGTCAAAATGAAAATTCAAGATGGCGCCGACGAAAATTTTCGGTTTTCTCGTCATGGGTGTCATTTTCATGGTTTTCGAGGTCGCTGATAACGAAAATGAGGTCAAAATGAAAATCCAAGATGGCGCCGACAAAAATTTTTGGTTTTATCGTCATGGGTGTCATTTTCATGGTTTTCGAGGTCGCTGATAACGAAAATGAGGTCAAAATGAAAATCCAAGATGGCGCCGACGAAAATTTTCGGTTTTATCGTCATGGGTGTCATTTTTATGGTTACCGAGGTCGCTGATAACGATAATGAGGTTAAAATGTAAATCCAAGATGGCGCCGACGAAAATTTTCGGTTTTATCGTCATGGGTGTCATTTTCATGGTTTTCGAGGACGCTGATAACGAAACTGAGGTCAAAATGAAAATCCAAGATGGTGCCGACGAAAATTTTCGGTTTTATCGTCATGGGTGTCTTTTTCATGGTTTTCGAGGTCGCTGATAACGTAACTGAGGTCAAAATGAAAATCCAAGATGGCGCCGACGAAAATTTTCGGTTTTATCGTCATGGGTGTCATTTTTATGGTTACCGAGGTCGCTGATAACGATAATGAGGTTAAAATGAAAATTCAAGATGGCGCCGACGAAAATTTTCGGTTTTATCGTCATGGGTGTCATTTTTATGGTTACCGAGGTCGCTGATAACGATAATGAGGTTAAAATGTAAATCCAAGATGGCGCCGACGAAAATTTTCGGTTTTATCGTCATGGGTGTCATTTTCATGGTTTTCGAGGACGCTGATAACGAAACTGAGGTCAAAATGAAAATCCAAGATGGCGCCGACGAAAATTTTCGGTTTTATCGTCATGGGTGTCATTTTTATGGTTACCGAGGTCGCTGATAACGATAATGAGGTTAAAATGAAAATTCAAGATGGCGCCGACGAAAATTTTCGGTTTTATCGTCATGGGTGTCATTTTCATGGTTTTCGAGGACGCTGATAACGAAACTGAGGTCAAAATGAAAATCCAAGATGGCGCCGACGAAAATTTTCGGTTTTATCGTCATGGGTGTCATTTTCATGGTTTTCAAGGTCGCTGATAACGAAAATGAGGTCAAAATGAAAATCCAAGATGGCGCCGACGAAAATTTTCGGTTTTTTCATAATGGGTGTCTTTTTCATGGTTTTCGAGGTCGCTGATAACGAAACTGAGATCAAAATGAAAATCCAAGATGGCGCCGACGAAAATTTTCAGTTTTATAGTCATGGGTGTCATTTTCATGGTTTTCAAGGTCGCTGATAACGAAAATGAGGTCAAAATGAAAATCCAAGATGGCGCCGACGAAAATTTTCGGTTTTTTCATAATGGGTGTCTTTTTCATGGTTTTCGAGGTCGCTGATAACGAAACTGAGATCAAAATGAAAATCCAAGATGGCGCCGACGAAAATTTTCAGTTTTATAGTCATGGGTGTCATTTTCATGGTTTTCGAGGACGCTGATAACGAAACTGAGGTCAAAATGAAAATCCAAGATGGCGCCGACGAAAATTTTCGGTTTTATCGTCATGGGTGTCATTTTCATGGTTTTCGAGGTCGCTGATAACGAAAATGAGGTCAAAATGAAAATCCAAGATGGCGCCGACGAAAATTTTCGGTTTTTTCATCATGGGTGTCTTTTTCATGGTTTTCGAGGTCGCTGATAACGAAACTGAGATCAAAATGAAAATCCAAGATGGCGCCGACGAAAATTTTCGGTTTTATCGTCATGGGTGTCATTTTCATGGTTTTCGAGGTCGCTGATAACGAAAATGAGGTCAATATGAAAATCCAAGATGGCGCCGACGAAAATTTCGGTTTTATCGTCATGGGTGTCATTTTCATGGTTTTCGAGGTCGCTGATAACGAAAATAAGTTCAAAATTAACATAGAAACAAAACTTAAAAAAATACAAATAAAAAAGTTTCATTATTATTTTATTGACCTCATTTTCGTTATCAGCGACCTCGAAAACCATGAAAATGACACCCATGACGATAAAACCGAAAATTTTCGTCGGCGCCATCTTGGATTTTCAGTTTAACCTCATTATCGTTATCAGCGTCCTCGAAAACCATGAAAATGACACCCATGACTATAAAACTGAAAATTTTCGTCGGCGCCATCTTGGATTTTCATTTTGATCTCAGTTTCGTTATCAGCGACCTCGAAAACCATGAAAAAGACACCCATGATGAAAAAACCGAAAATTTTCGTCGGCGCCATCTTGGATTTTCATTTTGACCTCATTTTCGTTATCAGCGACCTCGAAAACCATGAAAATGACACCCATGACGATAAAACCGAAAATTTTCGTCGGCGCCATCTTGGATTTTCATTTTGACCTCAGTTTCGTTATCAGCGTCCTCGAAAACCATGAAAATGACACCCATGACTATAAAATTGAAAATTTTCGTCGGCGCCATCTTGGATTTTCATTTTGATCTCAGTTTCGTTATCAGCGACCTCGAAAACCATGAAAAAGACACCCATGATGAAAAAACCGAAAATTTTCGTCGGCGCCATCTTGGATTTTCATTTTGACCTCAGTTTCGTTATCAGCGTCCTCGAAAACCATGAAAATGACACCCATGACGATAAAACCGAAAATTTTCGTCGGCGCCATCTTGAATTTTCATTTTAACCTCATTATCGTTATCAGCGACCTCGGTAACCATAAAAATGACACCCATGACGATAAAACCGAAAATTTTCGTCGGCGCCATCTTGGATTTTCATTTTGACCTCAGTTTCGTTATCAGCGTCCTCGAAAACCATGAAAATGACACCCATGACGATAAAACCGAAAATTTTCGTCGGCGCCATCTTGAATTTTCATTTTAACCTCATTATCGTTATCAGCGACCTCGGTAACCATAAAAATGACACCCATGACGATAAAACCGAAAATTTTCGTCGGCGCCATCTTGGATTTTCATTTTGACCTCATTTTCGTTATCAGCGACCTCGAAAACCATGAAAATGACACCCATGACGATAAAACCGAAAATTTTCGTCGGCGCCATCTTGGATTTTCAGTTTAACCTCATTATCGTTATTAGCGACCTCGGTAACCATGAAAATGACACCCATGACGATAAAACCGAATATTTTCGTCGGCGCCATCTTGGATTTTCATTTTGACCTAATTTTAGTTATCAGTGACCCCAAAAACCACGAAAATGACACCCACGATAACAAAACCGAAAAAAAAAATAAAGCATAAAAATATAGAAAACCGAATGGTGCGTGGCGTGTAGTTTTGAATCATACCCGTATTCATGATCTTAGTGTCTATGAGATTTTAAATTTACCTAATTCACAAAAATAAATAAGTATACCTACATAATTTTATACGTTCATACAATACGTAGGTTCCTAATCTATCTATAACCACTACTTTCTAGAAAAACAAAACAAAATGAACGTAACTATACTTATCAATTCAAGTTGATTTACTGCATCGCTCTACTCTGTAACGCAACTTACTACCTATCCGAGTTCGTGAACTCATGACCAGTGCGCTAAGCGCGCGCATTTTCGCGCCGCGTAATTTGTTACGTATCGCCTCTCCGTGCGGGGGCTGGGGTAAGCGATTAATGCATACGGCGCTCGGGGTAACCTCGCCTTAAACCGTCCGTCCACTGTTGCGTGGGAGGTTCACGGATAGGTTACCCACATAAGCTACGTGGTTCATATTTTGCCAGCCATACATTTGTAGCATCATAGCCGTGGCTTGCAACTATTCTGCCTATATTTTAATACAATTCGATACGACGTGTGCAGTATATGTGTAGCATAACGGTGGTCTGCCATGGGATCACCTTTAATCGATCAGAGGCTTGGTCAAATCTTCTTAAATATCAGAAAGTTTCTTATGAGTTCACATTTTACCAACCCAAAAATATTATTTAAACAAAAGTAAAACTATCATGATTGCCAACTTCATCCACAGACTTGTCAAACATTTCCTATTAAACGCTACAATTTGTCCTCTATCTCAAAGTAGCCTCCTCTTGGGACTTAGATTCAATTCTCAACTGATGTATTATTAAAATATTCTATTTGAAAATGGTCGCTAACTGGAGGAACGTTCTAGAATTTCTAGATATTATTTGAAAAGTATGTTAGCGCCACCGCTGGGGCTTGAGTGGTTCGTTAACTGGTTGGCTAGTTGCTAATTAGTTCTAGTTAGTTACCTATTGAAATAATGACTTCTCATCAATTTAAGATTTAATCTGAATTCTGGGAAGCGATCTTCACGGTTAAGCAGTGGTTGCCAAGGTCGGGCCCTGGATGGGTGACCGTTTATTACAAATCGAGCCTCGGTAAGCACGTAAAGCTTTTGGTTCCGACTGTCATTTGTAGATGTTTGACAGTCGTCACAGGTAGTCAGTGGCCTGAAAGTCTGACAAACAGTCTTATCAAGGGGTATCGTATTACCCAATACAAACTTCTCGTGGTAAAATGCTGTCAAATGTATGAAAAAGTTCTTACAATGTTCTGTTGAATAGGTCAAGAGACAACCATTCAAAAATAATCCTCCTTATCTCTGCCTTTTTTGAATGAAAGGCGACTAACAAAAGGTATTTACGAGACAGATTTGAGTGAAAGCTGTGGAAGGGGACACCTTAGAAGGCACTTTACACTGACTTTATAGGTAATGTTCTGCGGAATGGTCAGGTGCGTAGAATACGCAACTGGTGTACGAATATGACCAGATGTATGAACGTAGACGAAGGAAAGGAAGCTTAAGGAGTGTGTAAGGAAGTAGCGTTCTGTTGTTTCTGCCAAACGGCATGACTTTATGCGAGCATATTCTTAGTATAAGAGCAGCAGTGATAGCCGAGTGGTGTGACCGTCAGACTGCTAGGTCACGAGTTCGAACCTAAGGCCTCTCAAGGACCTCAACAAGGACCTCAGATTTTTCGGATTCATGTGCGTATTGTATTATTATCACTTGCTTTGGTGACGGAAAACATTGTGAGGAAACTAAACATGCCTGAGAGATATTTCTCGACGGTATGTAAAGCCAAATCAAAGGTCCATGGGCGGCATAAAAACTTTGACACCAGGTTAGGTACTAACCACACGAAAAAGAAAGAACCAACCACACGAAAAAGAAAGAAGCATAAGAAAGGCCTTCATACTACTTCAACTTCTTCAACTTCAATCTAGATGTGCCGTCAGGGATATTAATTGTGATGTGGCTATTTCACGGCATATTGATGGTTTACCATCAATATGCCGTGAAATAGCCATTTCATACAACTGCCAAAGAATGACAGTTGTGATTTGAATATACAGACAAGTTCATGTCAATTTGCTTAACAAATAATTTTCCCAGCATTACCACAACATCCCCGAACCAATCCGAACCAAGTAAAACATCTTCTCCTAAGTAAAAACCCATTGCAACTTAAGTCTCAATACAAAGTGTACTTAGGAATCCCTGCTTACCTTACCGCCAACTTTTCTTTTACCGAATTGAAAACAACTTGCGTTCGAGTTAAATTCAATTTTACAGTTGCTAGTAAAAGAAATAATGGAAGATAAAGAAATGTTGTTTATATGCATAGTTGGGCGGGAAAAGAAATGGTAAGGTAAAATAAATAGCTTAAGAGGTAGTTAATGTAATGGTTTTTACGTGGGGGTTGTAAAAGGGGGTGAGATATATGTCAAGAATGTTGAAACGTCTTCCTATGCGGTTATAAGATAGCAATAGGTATTCTAAAAGTATTATCAGAGAGCTCATGAAAATGTTGTAGGAACATGGAGTTGGATTTAAAAAGCAAGTCTGCTTGCAAATAAATTTCTTGAAAACTAAAGTCTAAGCCACTAACTACCCCACGCACAACCCAACAACTATCAACAACACTAACTGCCCATTCTCCACTTCATCCCTCATTATTCACAACAACACCCCCACAGACCAACAACTACATTTTCATCCCCATCATAATTAACAGGCCTATGAAAAAAATCGACGTGAAAAATGCTGCTTGCATTTTCCCTATTTTTCTTAAGTCTTCAAATTGTAAAAGCCTCTCGCGGAATAATAGAGGGGTATGCAGAAGTGGTGCTTATGTCGAGATCGCTACTGAATGGGAAGGACCCTTGGGTACCAGACATTTGACGGAACTGCATTTTTTTTTCAACGTAATTGGTAGATGACTACACTTGCTCCCATAAATTCACCAGGTAATTATAGTTTTTATGTTTCAGTTCTTAATTATGAATTCGGATTTAATTAGGGAGGAAAATCCAGGAGTTAACAATTATTTTTCATTCCATTAAAATTTAATGTGGGTAATTATTTCTTACAGAATACTACGAAGTTGGAGCTTTGCCTAGGACCTACTTGGTGTTCATTATTGGGTTTTGAAAAGAGGGATGAAATATTTGGGTTTTTTATTTTAAGAAAGTAAGTCAATTTTTTTAAAGTTGAATTAAAAAAATCTTATTATTAATCAAACTATACTTCTTTACTCTAAAAAAAAAAGAAGTACATTGACATTTAATATTTCAATGGCAAAATAATACGAAACAACCTATTCAGTGATTTTAAAATGTAAAATGTGAACTCAAAATGAGAGAAATATGCAAAAACGACATTGAGATGCAATATTAATTATTTGTAAAAACATTTTTCAAGAATAATATTTGCATTCTGATTTTTAATATTTCAAGCACAAGTGTGTTCGTTGTCAGTTAGAATACAAATTATGTAGTTTCTTTATGTTTTTGATAATATTGCTATGCATATTTTTATGTTTTATTTGATGGATGGCTAGAAAAGAAAACTTTTCTGATTAAACCTTTAGAACAAGATCATTCGGTTTTTCTGCTGGACATTGTAACTTTACTTGCTCAAACTATAATAATTTTCAATCTCATTTTAGATGGCTTATCTTAAAACAGCAGATTAAATGAATCTTCAATAATAAAAGTCTGAAATCGAAAGCTACTTCAATTAATTAAAAAAATCTCTAAAGTCCAGTTACCATTTGAGTTTAGGTTATTCACCCATCCACCAGTTATACTTAACCTCTCAAATCGATAGCCTAGGCAATAAACTTTGACAATAAAATATACGGCTCTCAACCTAGACCGAGATTCAGGAAAAATGGCTTTTATATACCTTTGTGTATGTATGGGCTATTGGATGGATATCTATTACTACCTTTTGTGTTTGTAAAAGCTATTTATTACCAATACATGAGACTTGAGTAATGTTTTTATTGGGATTCTATAGTTGCGATACGGATTTATAAAAGAAATCAGTTTTATCGCACAACATGAATTAATAACAAGCCTGCAATCCCCGAAGGGTTAGGCAGACGTGTACCTAATAGTACACCCACATTTCGCCAGTAATGTTTAAGTCCCATGTAATAGGGGGCGAGCCTATTGCCAAATCCAGACCGGAGGAAAAACCCAGTGACACTTTGCCAGACCCGGGAATGGAACCCAGGACCTCATGCTCAGCAGTTATGCTTGCGACCACTAGAACAACGAGGCAGTCAAATTAAAAATAATGAACATGAATTCGTCAAGTTAATTAATTGTATTTAAAACTGACTTCCCTGCTACATTTCGATTTTGTACAATAAATTTGAAGAGGTTCCACGCAATACGGTTACAAGCATACCAACTTTAATAATGACGTTAAGCCATAATCCCAACAAAAATAATGACCAATTTTATCAACCACAAAATTGCATGACAACATAATCTGACACATGCCTCATAAATTAAAAAGTAACATTCTCCCATAAAACCGACAACCCTCAAACTGTGAAATACGATAATTAAAATATTATCCCGGAAAAGCCATCGTTTTGAGTGGGTGATTTAAAAAATGAGCTCATTTCACCCCCTCGGGGTTGAGCCTAAAACTGAGGCATTCAGGTTGTGCGCCACTTCATCCCCTTGGGAAGAGGGTAGTTAGCATTCATTGGATTCTCGACAATGCTCCGATTTTCCATTGATTTTTTGTTTTGTTTTTTTCCTGTATTGTTTACGACTGTACTTGAATTAGTTTGAAACTTTGCTGTATAGGCACTCGTAGATTGTTTATAATGGAAAGTCAGCTATTTTTGTAATTGGTTTAAGTAGTAAAGTAAAGCGCGCAGAAGGCGTTTTTTTTTCTAGAGTATTATCAAAGTCTTAACATCAAGTAGTGATAGCTTTGTGGTGTTACCGTTGAACTGTCAAGTCATAGGTCTCAAGTTCTCAAGACACGCACCTCTGAATTTTCGGATTCATGTGAGTATTGCGGAATTATCCCTTGCCTCGCTGAAGGATAACATCGTGAGGAAAACAGCATGCCTGAGAGTTATTTCTTGACGGTATGTAAAGCCAAGTCAGAGGCCCATAAAACTCTGACACCAGGTTAGGCACTGACCACACGATAAAGAAAAACAAGGTCTAAAAGTAAGTGATGCTCGGGGTATCTAATTATAGGATGTTATTTCTGGACGATATTTTTTTTGTTGTTTTCCTCGTTACAAATTCCACGAGTATGGGATCAAATCAGAAATAATAATAATACCCACATCCTTTCCGTGAATAGGTATCATGAAAACTCTAAATACAATCATTATTTATTAAAATCCAAACAATAAGGTTCTTAACGACTATAACACACAACGGGATGAAACCCATTGTACTCAAAAACACATAGGAAGGTCGCAAAAAAACGCCATTCATTGCAGTCCCATAGAATTTTCAATTAAAGCCATGAATCTTGTAGCACAACGCATGGGGCAAGCCTGCCCTATGGTCACCATTGAACCGCTCGTTCGGACGTCCGACGGGTTTTTCTTTTATTTTTTAAACCTATTGAAAGAGGGTTAATGAGTCCTATTATGTGAGACTGCGTTGGTGGCTGTTGGGGGGTGAAATAAATAGTTGTTTGGGGGTGGAATATTTTAGAGGGGTGGTATTTGTGTTTTGTTTTTGGGGAGTTTAAGTTTACAGACACGTCACGTTAATGTTGGAACAGTCCATTGTTTGGAGGTGATGACTAGTCTAGCAAATAATGTCAAATAAGTTAGTTAGTTGTGTGTTAAGTTGAGAATAAGTAGTTGGAATTTATCTAAAAACGGTTTAGCTGATATTAGATAAATTCCAACAACTTATTCAACTAAAAATGTCTCAATGTTTAACGAAAAATTTTGAGATAAATAAATGCCTGTTTTTAATTTAATTTATCTCTGTTTTCTTGATAGTACCTACGTACTTATCGTGCATCTTGTCGACGAAAAGTACACTCTTACTTCTAATGGCTCTTACAACTCCACGCATCTCTATTAAATATAATTTCAAAGATTATTTACAAGAGCCTTTTTTATTTAAAAAAAAACATTTATTTCCAACCCGTAGAGCCATGTAGAGCATCTCTATGTCACCACTTGTGTGTAGGGCTCTATATAGAGCATAGAGCGTGCAATTTTATCAAGAGGCTCTATGGCATGTGGGTTTATGCATTGTGTCTTTTATACAAATTGTAATAAGGTTGAAATTTCAATAATAAAATTATTCGTGAAATGCAAAAACTATGGTAGAGTAGTGGAAAGTTAATGTTTGTTTTAAACTTAAATAATATTTAACATAGTTACCGTAGTTGCATCCGGTTAGACTGGAAGCCGACCCCAACATAGTTGGGAAAAGGCTAGACAGGTGATGATGATGTTTGCCATAGTCACTTGTATGAGCAAATGTATAAACGTAGACGAAAGAAAAAGAAGCAATCAGTGAGGCAGCCGTTCAGTTGTGTCTGCCTACCCTCTTACGACATATGAAAATACATCCCCTGCAGTAGTTGTATGTTCAGGCTATGTTAATATACATTTTGCATCAAACTTTATCGTCATCAGTCTGCTGCCCTTATCCCAATTTGTTTGTGGTCGCGCAGCATGTCTTCTTCTTCCATCTCCACCCAATTTATGGTACTTAATATTAATAACTAGCTTAAATACCCCCGGTTTCGCCCGAGTGGAGTTCGGTAAATGTCTCACGGGCTCGTACTACCGGTGTAAAGAGTAATGTGTTCATTCAGGTTATAAACAATCTGTAAATTTCACCTAAATCGTTTCAGCAGTTTTTGCGTGAAAGAGAAGACAAACATCACATATACCAGTAGTAAGATAGATACTTTGTAAACGTTAATATAAGTAACATAACATAACATCACGCCTGGAATCCCCGCAGCATTAGGGAGATGTGTTCCGAGTAGTACACCCACATTTCGACATGTATGTTTAAGTACCATGTATGGTATGGAATCCAGATTCCGTGGCTGCTACTGAGAAATTCCTGATAGGAAAACCCAAAAGCACTTTGCCCGACCTGGGAATCGAACCCAGGCCCTCATGCTCAGCAGTCGCACTTGCGACCACCCGACCAACGAGGCAGTCCTAGTTTATTATATGTAGTTTTTCTTTAATCATGATGAAATATTAACGTATTCTAATATTTCTTTGAGGTTAGGTTTTCGTTATCCGCAAAAGCTCGGCGTGTTCAGCGTGAGGGCGGTACAATGGGTACCGCGGAGTTAATATTTCAACAATCTTTCTTGTTTTGTTAATAGAATATTATAATTCTTTTACTGACCTTTCATCACTATACAAATGAAAACTTACTTTTCATGAAAAGATTTTTTATGATCGTAACATTGTTTTTTTTAAATCATCTCATTGTTGTTGTGGCCAAAGCATTATCTTACTATCTTACTACTTTCATATATAAACTAAGAAACTAAGTGAGGATGCGTGGACTAAGAACCCGTGCAATAGGATTTTGATGAAACTTTCCACTCATCGTCTGCCTAGCGTTAATACGATACCATTTGGTTAGACTTGTTGTCAGACTCTCGGGCTACTGACTACCTGTAACGACTGTCAAAGATCTATAAAAGACAGTCGGAACTAAAAGCTTCGTGCTTAACTCACAGAAATTGTGTACATTCAGCTACACAACTCTGCCTTCTTTTGAAAACATAGGCGTGATGTTATGTAGATAATAGTAATTTTTTCTTTAAAAATGATCAATCATTAGCCTTGAGAGCGGATACAAAAACCCTGAAACACAATTGTTCAGTTTTCATAATACAAGATTGATTGGCTTACAGTAATCTAATCAGTGTTGTACCTGGCTGGTATTGTAGGGAAATGTTTTTCATGAAACATAATAATAATTTATGGAATATATCCCTACTTATTGGTAATTTACTTTCGATGAGATAAATTCATAAAAGTGGCTATAGAATTTGATACAGAGTTTTGTTGTTCTTTTATTGAGAAAATAAAAAAGGTTTCAAGCGCGACTGCTGAGAATTCTGTCCTGGGTTCGATTTCCGGGTCGGGAAAAGTGTTATTGGGTTTTTCCAGCACAAAGTTCTCAGTAGCAGCTACGGAGCCTGGATTTGTGCACGGATGATGGCAATAGGATCGCCCCTATTACATGGAACTTAAACATAACTAGCGAAATGTGGGTGCACTATTAGGTACACCTTTGCCTAACCCTTCGTGGATTACAAGGCGTGATGTTATGTATATAAACAAACAGAGAACGCATTATTGCTGGATTTCGGTTTGAAGGTTAAATTACAGGCTTATGAAACATTAGTCTTTAATTTTGAATCTGAAAGCAAAATGAAAAGGGAAAGAATTTAAAACAAACATGGGTTTAGTGACAACGTTAAGAAAATCTACGAAATTATATTCACATGAAAACAAGCATCTAAAAAACAGTAAAAATGTAAAAGCCCTAATTTTTGCTTCAAAATTAGCGAGTGAATGAACGAATGATATATAAATGAAAAACATCGTCCGCTCTTTCATTCAAATGTAAATGCGAACATTTACATTCAAATGAGCCTTTCTGGAATTATTACTGTCAACGCGCAGCCTGACAATTAAAACAATTATTAATATCGCCCCGTTAATATTATAAAGGATAGGCAGGAAAGCTCCTTCAGTCATTACCGGTAGTCAGACTACCGAGTCAGTATTACCGAGTAACTGGGCTGAGGCAGTCACTCCATGTAAAAGACTGATATTCTGTTGCAACTGGTTCCACAGGAAGCCTGTACTGTCCCACTGCTGGACAAAGTCCTCCCCCAAATTCTTCCATGTGTTCTTTCCCATGCCTCCTCGAACCAGCCCTCACGGTATGCGTCCAGATCGTCTTGCCACCTCTTTCTGGGCTGGCCTCGGCGACGCCGTACATCTTCCGGCAGCCATCGTGTGGAGACTTTTGACCAGCGGTAACCCAAGTTAGCCCAATCCCAGTTTAGCCTAGCAGCCTTCTTGCCAACGTCCAGTATATCCGTATTGGAACGCAGGGTGGTGTTTCGAACCCTGTCTTGTCTTGTCTTTTGACACCCAGAATGCTGCGTGCGAACATAAAATGTGTAAAAATACAAAAAAAAAACGGTAAAAATAACTTTACTTTCAGAATTCGGTGACTTTGTTTGTTTCATTGACATATGTGCCACCTATGACAATAAAACATTTCTATTCCTACGAATAGATTTCTCAGAATTCTCGCCTACCTATTTTACTAAGGGTCATTGACTTGTGTTCTGTGAGCTAACGTATTATTTTTATTTCTCAGGTATGTTTTTGCTGATTTCTGCGAAAAAGAGAATTGGCTTCGTTTGTGTAAGTATATTAAGTAAGAGTGGTGAAAATAGTGAACTTACTTTGGTAGAACGATTGGTTACAATTAACGTTCAATAACTGAGTGCTGGACTATAACTGCTGCAGCTGCTACTGCATACACTAACATAACATCACGCTTGTAATCCCCGAAGGGTAAAGCAGAGGTGTACCTTATAGTACAAACACATTTCGCCGGTTATGATTTCAGTCCCATCTACAAGGGGGCGAGCCTATTGCCATCAACCGGGCACGAATTCTGACTCCGTGGTTGCTACTGAGAAAATCCTGATGTAAAAACCCAATAACACTGGCCCGACCGAGAAACCGAATCCAGGACTTCACGCTCAGCAGTCGCACTTGCGACTACTAGACCAACGAGACAATAATAGTCGATTATCGTATCCAGGTCAGGTAATATTAATTTACTAGCCAAGTGTAAAATATTTTCGGTCCTTTGCCACGATCATTATAATAAATGTTTAAAAGCAGCACCTCCATTACCAAGTTACCGCAAGCAGTGTTGTTAAGTAATTCTAAGTAATGCCGTGCTTGAAGCTCGTAAACCGACGACGAGATTCGAGGATCGCGTTGTTTGATGCAACACTTGATAAGTGTAATAGAACCATGGTGTACAAAGTTACATGAACATGAGAAATTAGGAACTCGTGGCTAAATAATAACAGCCGCTCGAATTGATCTTTGGATTAAACCGCGCTTGTCTAGGTTGGTCCGTGGATGGACCACCTACACATACCGAGTTACCTCCGTGCCTCGGAAAGCACGTTAAGCCGTTGGTCCCGACTGTTTTTTGTAGATCTTTGACAGTCGTAACAGATAGTCAGTGGCCCGATAGTCTGATAACCAGTATTACCACAAGGGGTATCGTATTTTCAGTACTAACTGGGTTGTGGAGGTCTGATAGGCAGTCGCTCCTTGTAAAGTACTGGTATTCAGCTGCATCCGGTTAGACTGGAAGTCGATCCCAACGTAGTTGGGAAACGGCAGGCAGATAATGACATAATTTACAGACATTAGCATCATGCGTGTACTGGAACACCCTCATATTATTCGTCAATTAGTTTGAAAGCCCATGAAATAGCGGGCAAGCTTTTTGCCATTAAAGATGCACATAATATCTGTGTCCGGGTACTATTCAACATCATTATCATCATTCTCTTGCCCTGATCCCAATTTATTTGGGGGTCCGGGTACTACTATGGGTTGTTATATTTATTATGGAAAATTCAATAAGAGTTTGCCCAACCTTGGGATGAACCGCTACTGCTGAAGCAGTCGAATGATTTGATTTACGTCTTTAATACCAGTTCTCTTCCCTTATCTTTAGAGAGACACCTATTTGAGACATGATAAAATTAAGTCATTTAAAACAGGTATAGACATACTAACCTAATACGTCACAAGCGACAGAAAATCAACCTCTTCAAAATTCGAACTCCATCGATAAACGCTATATTAAAAGCAAACTGCATAATTATTATCAAACATTCACCCAATTGATTCTGTTACAATCTGAACCCATTAAAGACAATTAAAGTCAGGAATAGCGCAAAAAGCAGAAAACGACAGAAAATTCACCCCTGCAAGACACCAACGCATCGTTACCTAAACGCCGTATCAAAACCGAACTGCATATCTCCCCTATTGACTTCATAACAAACAAAGAACAAAAAGACTTCCCCCATCAGACGCGCAGATGCCAACATCAAGTATTCATCCCTGTCTCCAAATAAACGCTGATCCGCAGCATAACGCAAAAACAATAGATTGATTCCGAGGAACAGTCGGACGCCATTCATTGTTGCCGAACGCGCCGCGAATTTGTAATGTTCATGGAAGGAGTAGGGTTCTGTAAGTGTTCTGTGGCTACTTAAGTCGAGGTACTGGCTGATGAGATTTTTACCCAATTGCCTCGGAAGAAAGTACTTAATATTTGTTTTGGGACTATGAGACAAGTTGAAATATCTCTGGTACCCTGATCAAGTCTGCCAGTATTATGTTAGATGTTTCAATGTGTTGTCAAATAAAAGCCTTTACACTTACTAGCTATTCAAATTGTATGAAATCAAATTCTAACTGGTCGCGCCATTTCTTGTTCCCAGATAAAACACTAGGACGTAGCAAAGCATTCTAAGGATTGCTTTATGTAATATTGATGTTTAACGATTATCTGTCTGATTGAAAAAAAAAATATTATAAAATCAAAATCAAAATCAAAGCATTTATTTCAAATAGGCCAGTTACAGGCACTTTTGAATTGTCGAAACAAAGACAATTATAGCTACAGTCCCAGTCACAAGGCATAAAAACTGTGAAAGTACTGTAGTTGCCCATTCCCTAACGTAGATCTCTATGGAGAAGAACGGGCAAGAAACTCCATGGACACTCTTTTAAATCAGTATACTTTTACAAACTCTTGGTTACATCATTCATGTTGAGATGGTACATTATGTGAGAACGATGTAGCAAGATGTGTACGTTAAAAGTGTCCATAGTAAACAATTCAAAAAAAAAAAAAAAAACAATTCAAATAAGCCGTGGCAACCAAGAGATGACCAGTCACAACTGACAGCGCCCGTTCACGAACATGACGCATGTATCAGCACCATTCAACTCAACCATTTTGAAGGGAACTAAATGATCCGACACACGCGCCACCATCAGCGAGACATTTGAGTGAGCATGACACACTCCTAACCGCCAGGGCACATTCAAGTCAAGAAAAGACGTAGGTTTCCCGCGAATGACAGCTTTCTATTACATAGTACTCACACAATATGGGCTATGCGGCTATATAATACTAAAGAGATTGAATTTATACAAAGCAAAGATAGTTGTACAATCTTCAGCAGCTCTAACATACTGTTTAATGCTTCTTCTTCTTAGCGTTTCGATGGCAAAAAGTTTAAATATGCTTAGCTAAAACTCAGCCACGTGTACCCCGCTCACTGATGCAGTAAATAAATCATCAAGAGCGCAGGTGATTGGGATATGTAATGCTATTCATTTATGCGTCCCTGTCCTTGTGGAGCAGGACCGGCATTGAGCCAAGCATTTTTATCAACGATATAATCGTCCAACTTGTAATATGCTTGCCTACACAGTGTGCGTTTAATGCATGTTTTAAATTTCGTTTCATTCAGTTCAAGAATACTTTGTGGAATTTTGTTATAGCATCTCAAACAGTACCCCATGAAAGATGAGTCTACTTTAGCGAGTCTGAAGCCTGGCTGAACTAATTGGTCTCTATTTCTAGTACTGTAATTGTGTCTGTCACCTCTTTTATTAAAAAGATGTAGATTTTTTCTTACATACATTATGTTTTCATAGATGTATTGAGAATGTACCGTCATGATGTTAATTTCCTTAAACAGTTCCCTTAGAGAATCACGCCTACGAAGATTATATATGGCTCTGATGGCTCTTTTTTGCAGAATAAATATAGACTCAATGTCTGCAGCCCGTCCCCATAGTAAAATGCCATAAGACAGTATACTATGAAAGTAACTAAAATAGACCAGTCTAGCGGTATCTACATCAGTATATTGACGGATTTTTCTAACAGCATATGCTGCTGAACTTAGCCGCCCCGCAAGAGATGTTAAATGAGAACCCCATTGCAGCCTTGAATCAAGTGTAATCCCCAGGAAAACTGTTTTATCTACAAATTCAAGCTTCTCTTTATTCAATACTATATCACAATCGCTACTTTTAACATTTGGTAAAGCAAATCTTATGCATTTCGTTTTTTTTCCATTTAACACTAAATTGTTTGCTGTGAACCAGTTATGGACCTGAAGTAGGGCATTATTCACGTCATCTAGATTTTGGGCCCGTCTATTTATCTTAAAAATAAGGGAAGTGTCATCAGCGAATAACACCATATTATGAGGTTGGTTTTTCAATAAATAGGGTAGATCATTTATATACACTAAAAAGAGGAAAGGACCCAATATTGAACCTTGCGGAACCCCCATTTTTACTTTTAAACCCTGTGAATTAACACCATTTATTTGAACTTGTTGTTGTCTATCCTTCAAATAAGATTTCATCAAACTAAGTGCAAGTTTACCTAGTCCGTAATGCTCAAGTTTCAAAAGTAATGTGTCGTGATTTACGCAATCAAATGCTTTGGAGAGGTCACAAAATATTCCTATGGCGTCTTGGGACTCTTCCCACGCAGTAAAAATGTGCTTTAATAAGGTTACACCGGCGTCAGTTGTACAACGTCCCTTGGTGAAACCATACTGTTGATCGTGTAAGATTCTGTTGGTGTTAAAATGATTGAGCATTTGATTCAGCATTACCTTTTCAAAAACCTTGCTAAAAACTGGCAACACGGATACAGGTCTATAATTATTAGTATCTTTACTATCTCCGGATTTGAACAGAGGTATGACTTTACTGTATTTCATTAGATCAGGGAAAACTCCTTGGTCTACACACAAATTAAAAATTAAAGCTAAGTATGGTGCAATAGTCTCAACTATGGATGTACAAACTCTGATAGACATTCCCCAAAGATCTTCGGTCAGTTTGACTTTTATTTGCCGGAAAGCTTTAATAACTATCATAGGGTTTATGTGTTTAAATTTAAATTCAGCCAGGCAGCCAGACACATTCGCCTTTAATAAACCCATTGAGACTTCAGGAGAGGAATTAAGAGCCTCCGTAGTTTTTAACGGTATATCGGTAAAGAAATTTACAAATTCATGAGCTACTTCCTGATTAGAGCTTTTAGGACCATACGCTGTATCTAATGTGTAGCTAGTGTTACGTATTTTCTTCCTGTTAGTCTCGTTATTTATGACTTTCCAAACTGTCTTAATTTTGTTTTCTGCAGTTTTGATCTTGTTGCTAATGTGCAGGGTTTTGGCAGCCTTGCATGTATTTTTAAAAATATTTGAATACTTAGCAACATACTTGTTAAAAGTGTCAGTGTTTATATAAGGCTTAAGGCCATAAAGCTCAAATAGTCTTTCCCTACTTTTTCTGATACCCCTAGTTGCCCAATCACTAAATATAAATTTAGGGCAAATACATTTTGTCTTCTTTTCAAAAGTTTTGTTGAACTCAGTGTGAACTATTGAAAAGAAATTATCATACAATTGATTTACATTAATATCGTCCATATGATGGCTCATAACGCTTAACTTATTCTGAAGGGAAATATTATACCTATTTAATTTATTAGTAGTTATTGGTCTAAACTGAATTTGAACTTTTTGCAGTGGAATGATACACCTAAAAGTTACAGTTTGTCCGCTATGGTCAGACGGCAAACAATTTACTATGGCTTTATCTAAGTAATCACAATTGCAGAAAACATTATCTATACAAGTAGCAGAAGATAGAGTGACTCTCGTAGGTTCTATAAAAATGTTGGTCAAGTCAAATGACTTAAAAAGATTTAATAACCGACTGCTATTAGAATGTTACTTCATTCCTAACTTTTACGGACAATAACTCGTCATTTCCAAATAATTTGTCTGTTCTTTGATTCAATTTTTTAACGTTTTTTAAACACATGACCAACACCAGACACAATCAATATAAAATAATCCAATATTGGTATTGTCACCTAAAATCCCGTACCTAACTTTCCGCCATAAATTCATACAGAACCGTGAAACTTTTAAAAGCTTTTTCGCTTAACAAAATTTTTTCATCGGCTCCTATTGTGAATCGTAACTAGATTTGAATGTGTTGACAATGAGTCGGTCGCCACTCGGAATTCTCTAACGGAAGTGAAAAATTTTCACGGTTTCAGCGCATATTGAGTTCATGAATAAGTTAGTGTAGCGGAAGTCGGGGCTTGGATGGAGGTACATCGGGTAGAGGTATGCTGTAGTGTTTTGGTTTGATTGGTTTTGAATAAATATGAATTTCGCGTTTAAGATTTTTTAGTTTTACGAGTAGGCGAGACTATCTCATTTGTCTTTGTTGTAAGTGCTACTTTTGACCATAAGTTCTTGGGTTTGAATCCGTGGTAGGGCAAAGCATTATTTGGTTTTTTCAACACGAATTTCTTAGTATCTAATACTTAAATAAAATCTTTATTTACAGACCAGAGATTGATAACAAATAAACAACTTGGCACTTACTTATAACACACGTTAAACAAACTTACTATAGCACATATCTGAATGACGGTCTGCGTGCCGCCATCCAATGACACATTATTTGGCCATCCACCCTGCCGGCTACATTAGCCACGAGACTGTTGGGGCTGTCGCGCACCCGACGCATCAGTGGTGCGATTCATAGACGCAGCAGCGAGCCGGAATCCGGAACGCGTGCGTCCGCGAACATCCCCGTCGCGCTACAGAAGCGCGGCAACCCCAGCAATACCCGGAACGCGTTATTATATTGGACACGTAAAGCAGTGTACGAGCCCTGTGTATAACACACAGTATGACCCACTGAGTCAGGATTTGTATCAGGTTGGTGGCAATAGGCCAACCTGATACAAAGGATCGCCTCCTATCAGATATTGGGATTTAAACATAGCTGGTGAAATGTGGATGCAGCTACTGAAACATGCCTCTGCTTAACACTGGGGGGGATAACAGGCGTGATGTTATGTTTATGAATAAGTTAGTTTAGCGGAAGTTGGAGCTTGGATGGAGTTTCATCGGGTGTAGGTATGCTGTGGGCTTTTGTTTTGATTGGTCAATTAATATGGATTTCACTTTTAAGTTTTTTTTTAGTATTTATAGGTTTAGGGTGCTACATTCTTTTTTGAGTCGGTTTCATTCGATTCTGTAGTTTTTTTTGAACAACAAATCCAACCCGAAATAAGTTTTGCACGTATTCGGCGTTCATTCAGTTCATGTTGGTAAATTCGACTAATGCTGAATCATGTTCGAATCGGCTCAACATAATTCCACCTCAGCCGAGTGACCATGCCACCCAGGTCCTGAGTTCGATTCCAAGTCAGGCAAATAATATTGGGTTTTTCGCCAAGAATCTCTCAATTGCAGCTTGGAGCCTGGATTTGTATTCAAAAGCTGGCAATAACCTAAAATATGAGTACTACTAAATAATAATTCCACTTCTACCTAACCCTTCGGGGAAAACGGGCGTGATGTTATGTTAAAATTTTATTGTAACGTTGAATTTTTGATAGTCAATCGTTGCAATAATATTACATCATATTCAAGTTTTAATAGACTCTTAATATCATACAGTCAGCAGAATCCGATTCAATTTCACAATAAAATTTTAAACAGCGACAAAAAAACTCATGAAATACCAAACACCCCATAAAAGAGATATGAAAATCAATCTCTGAGCGAACACATACCAAAAAGAAACAAGGCCTTATAATTTATTCCTTTGCACGTTAATTTTTAACATCACCCTACATCGGCAGTAGAATTAATGAGAACATTTTAACTGGCAACCCCAGAGTTTGAATTTATTTTCATGGCAACATTGGAATATATTATCTGTGCGTTAATTGTTATCTGTTGCCGTTAAAATTAATTTTATTGGAAAATTTTTGTTATTAGGGTTGCCAATGAGATTGTGTTTAGTTATTATGGTATATTTAATAGTTAGTTTAGTGATAAAATATGCTTTCCGTATCCGGCATATAATAAAATTTTTATGGTATAATACCAGTCTATTACTGACCTACTGCAATGCAAAGGCCTCTTTTCATACAAATAAGACAAGGTCACTGATTACTCAGGCTTGCTCAACCGAGTGGCGATTTGATACTTAAACTAATCATAATTTCAGGTTTTCTTAAGATGTTTCCTTCAATTTCCCACAGCTGGGACATAGTCCTACTTTCTGTGAGTATATGTAATTCACCACGCGGGTTTAGTGCGGCTTAATGAATGTCACAACTGTCGTAGAATTTTTGGTTCTAGGACGTGCATGCCAGCCGGTTTCTTCCCGATGATTGCGTTTCCCGGTTTGGCAGCAGTGGTCATGAAGTACAAGTGCCTGCTTGAGTTCGAACCTACGAGCTGCAACTCGTGGGTCGAGACTGATACTATTAGGCCCCCGCTGCTCACCGTTTTCAACAAAAACTGATTGATTTAAAAATGCCCATAGGCGAATGCAACACACAATAGAGTAACCTTTTACCGCTTTTTTAAAAGGATTAGTTTTAAAGTGGAATTTGAAGTCCATTACAGTTCCCTACTGCCATAGTAGTGCTGACCAATATTTTTTTAATAAAAAGATGCAAATGTAACACTCTACACAGCCAACGTGACAAAAATCTGACAAAGCTCGCATATTTCCGTGGAATTTTTAACGCGAACCGTCATTGCCAGTAAAAAAATACCAACGTCATGTTAATAGAACATTTTTGAATTTGCAACACTGTCGTTTGTCGGGAGTCGATCTAAATTCAAAACGGTAGCTTCGTGTCAAACGGCTATTCTTCATTCGAATATGTTTTTCGAAATCGGAACATAGTATAAGGCGACCGTCAGAAATAATCGCTTCCACGTACGACCTTTATTATAATGGGATACCTTTGTAATTTTATTGCGTTATAAAATGCTATTTTGTTTTGGTATAACTGCTGGCGGAGAATGTCTAGTTCTAATATATTGCGAGAACGATCAAATTATCCACCTTGACTGCCTCGTTAGTGTTTTGGTCGCAAGCGCTACTACTGAACATGAGGTCCTAGATTCGATTCTCAGGTTGGGCAAAGTGTAATTGGATTTTTCCATTTGGGATTTGTTAGTAGCAGCTTGGAGACTGTATGTGCCCGGTTGATGGCTTGCCCTTTATTACAAGGGACTTAAACCTAACTGGTGTAATATAAGTAAAATTCGGGGGTTTTAAAATTTATTTACATTAAAGATTTAGACATCAGAACCCTCATCATCAGATTGCTTTACTCTTTAGCAGAGGCCTCCCCCAGGCCTTTGCCAGGCGTCGTGTTTTGTAATAATAAATAATACCAGATTATTACAGGCCCACTGCTGCCCACTGCTGGGCAAAATCCTCTTCTCATACAGAGAAGGCACAAGCATTGATCACCACGCATGCTCAAGACAAGATGGGAATTTAAGACTGAAATGCTTATATAAAGTCCAGCTTTCCACATGATGTTTTACTTGGGGATAAATATAATGACCACCATAAAATGCTTTGATACCCTTAGTTTTGTAACCAAAAATATCTACTTAACACCAGAAAAATAAAGTCTAAAAATACAATAGTACCAGCTATTTTAGTCACGACTCCACTTTAAATTGTATTCGACCACCAAATTTAGTAAATGATCACCAAATCTTGACGACCAAATTAATGTATTATTTTTGCCTAAATAAATCACTGTGATTGCCATAAAATGTAGGCTTATTATCAAATAAAGTATTATGATGCCATATTAAGTTATGTCTCCGGCTTGCAATCCCCTCCCACCGCACCGCAAGCGCAACTTTATATATATTAAATAGGCACAACGGTAATTTTAATTAACGGAACAACAAATACTTAGGAATCAATAGCAAGCGAAGCAAACTCGGGACTTGGGGCACCCCGACTTTAGGTTAGGTTAGGTTACTTTAAACCAAAAGAATCAAAATAAATTTTTGGGTTAACAATGATTTATTTGGAGTCATTTTGCTTAAATAGGATAGCGAGATGTTAAAACTTTGGTTATAATTTTACATTAAAATGCGGGTTTAATTTTGGTGATCATTTACTATTTTTGTCTGTTATTTATTACTATATCTGGTGGTAAGTTAAACATAAGCCGTTTTACTTCACCAATGTCAGTGATGTTCAAGATAAACTTAGATAATACTCGAAACAGAATATTTACCATGTTTACTGTTTTTTATGAGTTCCCGATATATCAGCGCTGTTGCAAGCACCATTATCACGGATAAACACGGATCGGGAACTCATAAAAAACAGTAAACATGGTCAATATCCCGTTTCGAGTATTAATAATAAAGTTAGTGACCATGATAGTTTAAAATCTTATAAACTTAGATAATATCATACGTTGTTGTCCGTTCTAGCCACCTTGTCTTACCAACGCACATATACACAAATCTCTACTGCAAACAAGCTGCATCGAAGCATCTGATCACAGTTATATCAACAACATAACACTATCCACATGTAATACCTCATCAAACTGTTGCCGTTCAGAGAGACAATATCGTTCAAGATAACGGGATCAAAATGAACGCCTGATATTGTTCGAAGAAAACTTCAACTTACGTTAACATGCATGGAGTTTGAACGAAGTTGAGATTGTGGGGCTTAAAGATGCTGTGACCTTGAGTTAAGATGGCTTTATGGTTTATAGGACAGCTTATTGGGATGTAGGAGAAAACCTGGCATGTGTGATGATATTGGGCGATAAGACTGCTGGGTTAAAGTGAGATTAGGCAGGCCATGTGTGTAGAATGCATGAGGACCGATGTCAGAGTCGTCACGCAGTGGGTTACGCATCCTCTGCCTAACCCTCTGGAGATTACAGGCGTGATGTTATGTTATGTTGTTATGTTACCTTTCGTATTTTTGAGTAATCCATTAATCTTGGTCATGCATTAATTCTGGTATTTTTTAAAGAAATGCTTATTCCTTTTATCCCACGACATATAAAAGGTGCATCAAAAAGACAGTAGAAAACATCCATGAATATGAAAATCTTTCAACTTACAGAATTCCAGGAAAGAAGAAGGATCAAAATTCACCCACGTCCTACAGCAACGAGAAGTATCTCAAAAAAATAGATAAAAATGGGTATAAAAAGATGGCATATTTCCAAATTCCATCCTTACAGTCTAACATATAAAAAAATTGCTATGAAAATTCGTTCAGGAGAATATCTACAATGAATGTACTACAATACTACATGGTTATTATTTGTGAAATACTTGGCTATCTTGACTTGACTTCAATTATTGAGTTCCATCATCGAACAATAGAGGCTTTTTTCACTTGTTCGACCACCAAACATCGAACTAGTGAGAAGTAGGCATAACTTGATTGTTTGATCATTAGCATTATTAAATAGAATAAACTAGACTAAGATAGAGTAGGGAACCGTGGACTATGATAAATTCCACATAATAATCGATATGGTAATTCCATTTGCAATACGGTTATTGTTTTTTTCTTTTGATTAGTTAAAAGTTTAGCCAACATCCCTGACTTGTGATAAAGCTCTATTGACCGTAGAAGGTATGTTTTAAAGAGGAACCTATTACTTTATTATTGTAAGATGTTTTAAAAGAGTATTTAATTATATTATGATTTTTTAAAATAAAAATTAAATTCCAAATATTTTTATTTCTAAAATATAGGTAAATATTAATAAAATGAACGCTATGTCTTGCCGTTAATTGCGTTCAATTATTCTAATTATAACTTATGAATAATAGCCAAAAATAAAAGTATACAATAATTGTAGGTTTTCATTTTACATTATGTAGTTGTTGATAATAATAAATGACCTATTGTGATTTGTTGGATGCTATTTATTACGTGCCAAGTTATTACCAGAATTGATTAAGCCTTGTGATTTGGTCACTGATGATATGGAGAACAATTGTGTTGTGTGTGAGCATTCACTGCGACGGCGTCGTGGACACATTCTTAATGAACATTTTCTACTATCATGACCGGACTTTCGAGAACATATTCCCCATGTGGTACGAAGAAGACAACGTTCGAAGAAGAGAGTACTATACCTATACGCTTTACAACAGAGAACTTGAAGGGAAAAATGCAATAATTGAATATTATTATACATTGTTGTTCATGCATACCGCCCATGCGCAGGACACAGGGAGTATGGCCCATATTATGACGATCATCTATTACTAAGAACCTATGAACAATCCGGCACAATTCTTAAATACTGTATTAAGAGATATGGAATACAGAATAAAAGTATGCGCCCGACCCAGTTCTAGATCAGATAATGCTATTATCACGTTGTATGGGGATCGACTTATAGTCTCTGATAGGACTATTGTTACCAATAAGCCTGACATTGTGGTGACAGATCGATTGGATCGTAGCGCAATGATTAGTGATATAACGGTCCCGCTGAGTTGCTGGTTGTTCTGAGGAGGCTCTCGGTTGGCAGCTCGATCAAGGGCTTGATTCAGAAAGCAGTACTTCTGGATACGGCACGTATTGGTAGGAGTTTCCTCTCTCAAGATCTACCGGTTGTTAGAACCGGTAGTTCAAACCCTGTTCCAGAAGCTGATGGGCTACTATTTTTTATATTTTTGATGTTTTTTTATATGGGTGTACTATTAAATACATCTCTGCCTAATCCTTCGGGGATTACAGGTGTGATGTTAAGTTTTTTTATGTAGTTTTTAGATTCCTATATAGTTATTCGAATATTATAAATGTATTATCCTATATACATTTTTAAATACTCCTATATTTAAAAATGTAAATGATATCTGATAAAATGAATAAAGCAAATAATTTAAAAAAAAACATTATCTATAGTTGTAACATAGTCTACCCTACTCTATTTTAGTCAACTCTTTTCTATTTAACAATGCTAATGATTAAACAATCAAGTTATAATTCTCACTAGTTCAATGTTCGGTGGTCGAATAAGTGAAAAAAACCTCTGTTGCTCGATGATGGAACTCAATAATTGAAGTCAAGTCAAGATAGCCAAGTATTACTTAATATTGTAGTACATTCATTGTAGATATTACTGCCCCTGAACGAATTTTCATAGCATTTTTTTTAATGTTAGACTGTAAGGATGGAGTTTGGAAGTATGCCATCTTTTTATACATATTTTTATCAATTTTTTGAGATACTTCTCATTGCTGTACGACGTGGGTTAATTTTGTATGAACCGTGCTCCTTCTTCTTTCTTTGACACGGCAATAAAGCAATTATTTCCAGGAATTATAAATTAAATGATCGTACCATCGTGCATCGATACGAAAGACATGTCTTTTCAAGCTGTAAAGTTGTAAGCTGTCGGAAATATAGAGGTATTCCGTGAAAAGAGTTCATGGAATACTTGGTTCCTGTAAGCTTGAGGGCAACTCCATCGTGCGTTTCATTTCATCAATTCAGCCGAAAGACGTCCACTGCTGGACATAGGCCTCCCCCAAGTATCCCATCGTGCGTTTGAATCTTTATAACTGTGTTTCATATTTCCTGGAAGAGGGGTCAAGAATTCTGATAGCGTTGGTAAATGCATATATGATTTGATACGGGAATTTCTTTGTTATGGTGGTGTATTCAAAATTTACTTTCAAAAGAAAGAAAATCATTTTTAAGTGACACAAACTTCAAAAAATTCTCAAAGAAATATATATAAATATATAAATAAAATAAAATATCGCGTTTGTTTGCGCCCCGACAGGTTTGGCAGAGGTGTATCTACATGTAGCTTGGACGTGAATTTCGGCAATTACATAGGTACAAAAAAACATCACATCCATTCAAATATCTCTTCACAGCTGAATGTAATACCAAAGCTATTTCAATTAGTTTCGAATTTAATCATTTAAATTAGAATGTCAAGGAAAACTCCTCCATTCTCATTACGTTCGACATCTCAAGCTTCGACGATTTCCTTCACTGCCCACCCCTGAACATCAAACCGAAACGCATTGAAATAAAAACGCACATTAAACGCAATAAAAACGCTTTACCAAACCAAATTCTTACTACCACACAATCCGGATCTCAACGATCTTATTTTAGTTCCGACAAGGTTGAGATTTGTACAATTTTAAGCTTTCGAACGGCAAATAAAATGAAGATCGTTGTATCGCAAATAAAGGGGCCATTCTGAATTTTTACGCGGAGGTATAAAACATGTCTTTACGACTCCTGCTCGCCTAGTACTTTTATGATACAATAGCTTTTACCGTTTCTGCTTTTGCCAATCGATTGGTACTTATATCTGTGTCGTTACGAATATGTTCAGCCTGAGTGTTTCACGGTTTAAGTAAAAGGTGGACATATAGTTACTTATTATATAGTTAGACTTTCTTTTACATTGATGTCTGTTTTCACTATAACTTTACGATGGATGGGTAAATATAATGCTTACGCTTTAACAGCTTCACGGCGTAAAAAAACTTTTCAGAAAACACCAGGCGAGACTAAAGTTACGGCACCGATTTACCAATGCGTAATGCTTAAGAAAGATTAACCATGGAGTTTCTTGTCGGTTCTTCTCCATAGGAACCGACCAATCCAAACCGTGCACCCTTTCTCGACGTTTCATAAGTGCCCATGTAGGCCTATCTGAATTTTTTTTTTAATTTTTTTGATTTTAGGCAACAACTGCTGGTCCTCCACCAGCAGATTTTTTCTTAGGAAAACCATAGGCTGGTGCCAAAAATGGTGTATTTTAGTTTATGTGGTTGGAATTCGTAAATCATTATATATTATCTTAGCTATTGATTGTACCTAAGCAGGTATCGTGTTAATTACATAAACAGACTTAAAGTTGCTTGATTGCAGTAACAATTATCTTGGGTATATCGTGCAGTTACCCAAGTTTTAGTTCACAATAGAATTTTATTTCGTCTAAAAATATAAAACTGCTGAAAACGTAAAAAAGAACCTTCAACCACCCCCTATAACAATAAAGTCAAAACCGCGTGAACACACTTGACAAGTTGTTAAAAACACGCACAAAATAACGAATAACATAGAAAACTTTAGTTAAGGGCCCACCACACTGTAACGGAACGTCGATGAAGCACTTAATATAGGGTTGTTGGCTTATTACTGCTCTGCAAGTTATTGCTTACGAAATGACGCGTAAACTTACGTGACGCCCGTAAATAATATCTTTATACCAATCCTGGCTTTATTACAATAGTCCTTGAGACCATTTTTGATTGTATCGTTTACCCAAATAGGGTTGTATAGCTTTTGGGTTCGGATATCCGAAATAGTCTGGATCGAAATTTGAATTTGGATTCCCGGAAGGGTATCCGAGTTATTCGTGGAATGGACGCTTTAGATTTAGATGATGTCTATGTTTGGTTATTGTGAAATGATAATATTATTAGAATCTTTGCATTGAAGGAATTTTCCCTCTATACAAATTGTATTATTTCCGTTGAAACCTGTATATGAGGGCTTCCGATTAAAATACCCAGAAACTTCGCACAATAAATAGAAGGCAATTATTTTCGTCGGTTCCGCATTGGTTTTAAATTCTGTCGGTGTGATAACTCAGCAGTGTTTAATTACTTGCTCAATAGTATTATTTTAAAATACAATTTATGTTAAAAAGTTGCTTTATCATTAAAAATATCTTTTCCTTATTACAAGTAATGAAATTCCTGAAACCTTAAATGTGAATAGTAAGCAAGCATTTGATTTAGAAAGTATTTCATGATGATAAAAAATGTTTCATAAAACAATTCGTAGAAAAGCACACGTCTCCACAAATATCCGAAAAGTAACGATGTATCCGATAACCGCACACACTTATTGACATCACTAGAGGCCGAATATTACAGGGAAACAGAAAACATATACTACGATATGTTTTTGCGTTACTTTTATTAAATCGAGCGAAAATTCCGACAATGCCCGATCTTGTTGCAAAAGTATGGTTTTGTTACATTATGTTATTATGCCTGTGCCTTATTGCAGGCATGGGTACTGGGACCAAATACAATTTACTAGCTGTAGCCCCACTCCTGGAGACCGACCTCATGTGTGTCTGGATTGAAAATATCCTAGTTAAATCCAAATCCGTACAGGTCTGTTTTTACATGAGTGAATTACTTGATTGTCTTTAAAAAGTTTGGTATCACAGAGGTCTGAGTTGCAGCTCTTGCAACATTTTAGTTTGATTTTGTGTGAATATTATCTTCAGTGGTTATTTATATTAAGGTAGATATTATAATAGTTGTTATAGTTAGGAGCTCGTGGCTAAATAATAACAACCGGCGGAAGGGGCAACATTCAAGGTTAAGCCGCGCTTGCCTAGGTTGGTAAGTGGATGGGGGATCATTCATTCAAAAATCAAAATCCAAGCATTTATTTCAAGTAGGCCAGTTACAGGCACGTTTGAATTGTCATAAAAAAGATCAAATCAAATCAAAGCATGGTCGCGGGACTTATAGAATTACCGTGACCCTGGATCATAAAGGGCTATTGAAGGACACCGTGGATTTTAGTCAGTACAAGTCTGACAGTTCCTCCCACTCTGCCCTGGGTGGGAGGACTCATTTGATGATTTTACCACGATAAAAAAAAAAAAAAAAAAAAAAAAGCATTACATACCGAGCTCTCTCCGTGTTTCCGAAACCACGTTAAACCGTTGGTCCCGGCTGTTATTCGTAGATCTATGACGATCGTTACAGGTAGTCAGTGGCACGAAAGTCTGACAACCAGCGTACCCAAGGAGGTTTTGTATTAACTTGTACTAACTGGGTTATGAAGGTCAGACAGGCAGCCGCTCCAAGTAAAATACTGGTATTTAGCTTCATCCGGTGAGACTGGAGCGGACCTAAACATAGTTGGGAAAAGGCTAAGCAGATGATTATAATACTCGTAGTAGTTACAGCAATTTTTGAATAAGATATCCACGAATACTGCATACCCATCTAGTCCCTAGCTGTCGAGTAGCACAGAAATGCATTTAATATACTAAGCTTCAAACTGCTACTGCATGGTTGAAATTCTTCCAATTAATCCTCACCTGAAATACCACTAACCTCTAAAACAGCCTTACATAAAATAACAGATAAAACCCCAGAATTACCATAAACAGACAACAAACTACCTCCAGTATATTTTTCAAAGCCAAACTTAGTTTTAATACAATAAAACTGATTTGAAAATCAGACGCCATGTTGAAAACTTAGTCTCTTTGACACGAGCGTCCGAACTAGCTGTGTAGTTCAAAATTTATACGTTGAATTAGATTTTATCAGCTAGCTAGCTTGAATGGTACCTATGGGTAATATGGTAATTGAGTTATTTGTGGAGTGAGTATTGTGTAAAGTTGTTTACGGATTTTGTTATCTATAATATTCTCTCTCACGCCCTTTTCCCGTAGGGGTAGGCAGAAACAACAGAACGCCACCTGCTACGATCCTTACATAATTTCTTTTTATGCTGGGTTAATGCTTACATTGAGTGCAAGATAAAGACTGAGAAAATAAGTGGACAATGGGTGGTCTGAGGTATAAGTGCGATGTCTTGCATACAACGGATATAAAGGATACGCTGTGCAGCTAAACTAAACGTGCTTAACCTTCTTACTGCTCAACTGTGCAGTACATCGCATGTCCTAATTCTGTAGCGGTAAGGGTAATTTTCTCACTTTTAGTTACAGAAAATCACGCCTGTAATCCCCGAAGGGTTAGCCATAGGTGTTCCTACTATTACATCCACATTTCGCCAGTTATGTTTAAGTCCCATGTAATAGGGGCGAACCCATTGCCATCAACCGGGCACAAATCCAGACTCCGCAGCTGCTACTGAGAAATTCCTGATGAAAAAACCAATAACACTTTGCCCGACCTGGGACACTTTCATTATTAGTACTTAGTAATAAAGCCTTACCTAACAATAATTTGGACTCACCCTTTCCAATAGCTCATTCAAACTCGACGTCCATAGTGAACACAACTGAAGGTATCGGTCCACCTCTAACCCCACCATTTTGCTGAGAAACATATCCTCAAACGTCAAATTACACGAGCAATTTAAAGGAAGTTCGATGGTCGAAAGTTCAAAGCTTATTTATTACCTTTCAAATCTGTAGTTAGTTGTTCGATTAAAACTTACTCGGTGCCTGCGATGTGATAACTTTGGGAAATAACTGAAAATAAAACTTTAAAGTAACTTATTTTAGTTCTAAAAGCATTTGAAGGTAGAGTTTATTAAGATTTGCAATTAATTTGTCATTTTAATAAATTGTTTTGGAAGATTTGGTAAAGTTCTTAGGTATTCTACATTACCTACTATGTACTGAGTGAGGTGCCACGTCATTGTCTACAATTATTTTGCACTAGCGTAAACAAAGTGGTCTTTTTTTTATTGCGATAAGGTTTTTTGCTGTAACAAATGTATCAAAGCTCGAGGAACTCGTGGCTAAATAACCACAGCCGCTCAGGTCGATCTTCAGGTTAAGCCGCGCTTGCCTACGTTGGTCTGTAGATGGGTGGTAATCCATTACATTCAGAGTTTCGTCTGTCATTTGTAAATCTTTGTCAGTCGTTACGGGTAGTCAGTGGCCTGAAATTCTAACAACCAGTCTTACCAAGAGATATCGTATTACCCAGTACTATCTGGATTGCGGGGGTTAGATAGACAGTCGTTCCATGTAAAATACTGGTATTTAGCTGTATCCGTATACACTGGAAGCCAACCCCAACGTAGTTGGGGATAGTCTAGGCAGATGATGATGATAGAGGTTGTTTTTAAATATCTGTTTATACAGAAAAAAACCTTGTGTTAAAAATCTGTGACGAAAACTGTTTACTTTTGCAAAGTTTCGTGATGTACAGAAAAGTATTGAAATACAAATTACCGACATATTATATTAAAATGAAAGTAGAAAATGGTTTTGTGTGTATCCGCTGTTGACAAAGGATATTATCAAAAAAATTGCTAAAGCATTTCGACACTCGAGTGTTCATATTTTACTGATAATCATTAAGATAACGTAATCACCAGAGCCCATTGTGTATTCATTACTCATTTAATCCAACAATAAATTCAAATCTAATTTCCTCGAGATATAAGTTTAATTCCCCACCGTTAAAGTTAAGTGAAGGTAAAAATGTTACGGTGTTGTTACATTGTAAGGTTTCGGAAGCAAGTTTGATGTTCGCCATCTTGGTTTTACGTTTAGAGGTTTCATTTGACATTGTGTGATATGCATTTAGAGTGTGAAGAGGTCTTTGACAAAGTGGCATTCTATCAGCAGAACGACGATAGAAAGTCTTGATTTCATATAGGCACTGATGGTGCAGTGGCTGAGCGATTGTCTGATGCGCTACGTGTCGCGGTGTCAATTTCCTCACGGAAATAAATTTGTATTGACTAGCAACTTGCCACCTGTCCAGGCTCTCAGATGTGGTGATCTTAAGTTATCAGGTCACCATGCTTGATTGGGAGTTTAGTAGTAGCTCTTTACGTTAAAATATGTAGTTGCATGAAAACTATGCATTAAAATACAGGGTGGCCGGAACATTGACGTCCAAAAATAAAATTTAGGTCCCTCGTATCGTGGGGTATCCGAATCACCCCCATGTATGTTCCACGACTTTTCATAGTTTTCGAGTTATGAATTTTTTTCTGATTTTTTGAGAATGATCGAACTGGCCAATCTAAAAAAAAAAGTACAAGACTTTGTCGAGATTTTTTTTTGCAACTGAATCTTCATGAGTAGTACTTTTATGCATAAAATAATCAGTTTCGTAACTGTGATTAAAGTTATGAAAAAGATGGTCTACAGTGAAAAAATTACGTTCGGTAAATTATGACCGAGAGTGAGAGAGATAGCAGAGATAGTAAGGCGCGCAACCGAAGTCAACGCAAAATAAGTACCTCAGTCGTGCTCACATTGTGTTTACTGCTATACGCGTGTCGCCCTTTTGAATTATGAAGCCTACTTAGGAACCATGAAGTCACCTGTTTAATTTTTTTATTTAAAGTTGAAAATTTAAGTTATAATTTACCGAACGTAATTTTTTAACGATCATTCTCAAAAAGTCAGAAAAAAAATCATAACTCGAAAACTATGAAAAGTCGCGGAACATACATGGGGGTGATTCGAATACCCCACGATACGAGGGACCTAAATTTTATTTTTGGACGTCAATGTTCCGGCCACCCTGTATATCCCTGAAACTTTGTGGCAAAATCTCAAAAGTCATTTATTATAAAAGGCTCTAAAGGATCAGAATATTTTGAACGCTAAAAATTATATAAGTTAGTTCTACAAATCGTCTCACTTCCTGGTGTTCTTGCTGGGAAAAACAAGCTTCCCAGCATTCTGTCTTTTAAGTTAGAAGAAAAATTGATTCTGTATTACATACAAACACAACATCACACCTGTAATCTCCGAAGGGTTAGGCAGAGGTGCACTTAAATCGTACACCCACATTTCGCTGGTTATAATCCAAGTCCCATTAACCGGGCTCAAATCCGGACTCTGCTGTTGTACTGTTCTGTACTAGCCCCAATAACTACATTCACATAGCCATGAAAAAAAGCTATTTCCAATTCAGATAAAACCTTACCGTACCGTACCGTATTCGTAGACATTACTTTTTATCGAAAACATTAGATTGAAACTCCAAAAATAATTTGGCACAATACTCTCGCAAACGATGTGTTAAAACGTCGACGATCCCCATTTACGCATGTTTCACGCAAAAATAACTCCTCCCGCATGAAATTGTAAAAATTTAAAACAATAAACATAAACAAAGAATAAAAACAAAACAAAAAAAATACCTAAAACACGGTCCTGAACACATTTTGGCACAGAACTCACATTCCGCAACTTTTAATAAACCCGTGGCGAAATCTGGAACTAAAAGAAATCCGTACAATTTCGTTATTTTATAAAGACTACTAGCGCCACTGGGGACTGCAAAAATAAACTTGCTAAACTGTAGGTTATGACGTTCCCGCGCAAGATTATAAATTGTTGCTTTTAGCCAAATTAAATTCGGAACACTTAAGGATGAGGGAGAGGGGACTATTGTAAGTTCGTATGCGTGAAAGAGAGAGATATATGTTAGGTGTTCCGCTTGAAATCACGTCGTAAATGTGTTGTTTATAGTAGGCATTTCGGAATGATGTCTTTTAATAATATCGTTGTGCGGTGATAAAACTGTCCTTATAGCTCTGATGTGATATGTTAGTGTATAGGGTTACCCCCGTACGGCTATAGGAGGGTGCTATTAAAGGGTGAAGGAACAATATGTTTCGACAAATTATTGCAGAGTGCAGGCGGGGTGATTTATTGTGTTTGGAACTTTATAAAGTGAAGCAAACAGATTATATAGTTATATTCTGTAGTACATATAACTAAGAATATAGGATAGAGTCTCAATGATACAAGCTATAATTTTTTGGGATTTTTATTTGACTAAAAAAATGAAATAATGTTTTAATAAAAGGCACAAAGTTATTGTTGTTAAAAATGTCAACCACAAATTATGGCACTATATATTTAAACCAAGCCTAATTTGTGGTACCTACTCCGAAAATATAGAAATACGGTCATCAAGGAAATAAAAAAATAAAAAAATCCTTGAACCACAACAATTGTAAGCAAAAAACATCAACAACAATTACTATAATCTCAAGCACAATAAAAGAAGCATTTTCTACATTTCACCACTTCTCTTAACGCACCCATTAATAACCTACTTTACATTTATATAAGTACACTACGATATCGTTGAAATAAATAGACCACTCTTAGTCTTGTCAAAATAATAAATTTCTGCTTCTCAACTGTAGTGGGCACCGAGACAATATACCCGTCTCGCTCTTACTCATCCCTTTTCCTTATTGCTGTCTCTTTCTCATATTAATATCACTAAAAGAAACGATTTATATGGGAATCTTTTGTATGGGAATGTATCAGACATCAATCCTTGTGTGTGATCATTTATTCGGTGCCATTTCCTTTTGTGAGAGCTGATGGTGAAAAAGTGTGCTTTTTTGGTGGGTAAAGTATGTGCCATGGCTTAAATTGGCAATATTTTGTTACGTTTATTTTGCTGCCTCGTTGGTCTAGTGGTCGCAGTCACGACTGCTGTGCATGAGGTCCTGGATTCGATTCCCGGGTCGGGCAAAGTGTCATTGGGTTTTCCCATCAGGAATTTCTCAGTAGCAGTTAGGCAGAGGTGTACCTAATAGTAAACCCACATTTCGCACGTTATGTTGGAGTCCCATGTAACAGGGGGCGAACCTATTGCCGTCAACCGGGCACAAAACCAGACTCCGGGGCTACTACTGAGAAATCCCTGATCGAAAAACCTAATAACACTTTGCCCGACCCGGGAATCGAACCCAGGACCTCATGCTCAGCAGTCACGCCTGCGATCACTTGACCAATGAGCCAGTTGAAAACTTTAATTGTTATTATTTAGCGTATCCTAAGGAGTTAAATAGCGGATGAAACGTGTATATCGTAGTTCGATCAGTTTTGCGGAAAGGAAATGCCATCGGGCTCACGGCTTGGAACAACCACTTACGAATATTTTATTTTTTGGTTTCTTTTAGTTTTTGGTTTCCCACTGCTGAGCAGAGGCCTGCCTCCACTCCTTCCACTTCTCGCGGCTGTCCGCGGCCGTGGTCCAGTCCTTCATAAAGCGGTCAACTTATCTCGTCAGCTTCGCTTGAGCCTGCCACGACGTCGAGTTCTCTCTCTTGGCATTCATTCTGATGTTTGTTTTTCCTAACGGCTGTTGTCTGACAATTTACGAATGACTTATTGTAATCGGAACTTAAATTAAAGTTAAAAAACTCCACCAATTAGGTTCACATCTCAAATATGTATATAACATAACAGGGTGTCAGTACCAACTACAAACAAAAAGCTCCCAACAATTGCTCTTAATAGTCAGTATAAAGAAAGTCAGCTGACAACGGAACTGAGATGTAGGTCAACACGATCTGTTGGAACTAGAAGTGCCTTGAAACGTGTTTGTTTGTATAAAGATGCTGGGAAAGGCAGCGTCGAGTTTTTACAGCATTTTCAGGTGTTGTTATAAAAAGGTCGGGACTTTTCTAGTGCAGTCATTCTTTTGTGCACAATTTCGCACATGCACTGAGTATTCTTGCTTATGTGTGACTTTAAATTGTTCAGTCCTAAAATCGTTTGTGACTTTTAAGAGAGAGTTTTAAATTAATTCGTTTATTTTGTTTAAATTAGTCCTTTTTTAGATTAAGTTCAATAGTTAGATAAAGAAAGCCTAAAGGACTGAGACACTCAAAGAAGTATTACTAAGCACAATATTACGATGAATAAAAAATTACATAACTGCCAACTTACTCCGACGTGTGTGTTACTGTGACTCCAATCAGTTGGTTACTGCAAGTAGATCGCGTCTATAGTTAGTATATTTAAATGCCTTTGCCTTATTATAAACCGAAAACACCTCCCTCTCCACGCACCTATCAATATCAACAATGTAACCATCGAACTGAAGCACGAACCCTCCCCATCCAGCGCCTCTAACCCCGCACACGCCAGCACAGCATATTTCAGCCAAGTTTACGATTTGCCGCCACCTCGTAAACACAGCAGAAGAGTTATGTCCTCAATGCACCGTGCATCACAGTTCTGTTAGCACGGTTTCTTTTATACAATTTTTGTTGTATCTGTACGTTGAAGATCGTTTATGTGAGAGATTTATACCTCACAGCATTATATCTCACAGTTTTTCAAACACAAATAATACAGGGTTATTTGTAAAACACCAACAACCTCGCAGGAGTAGATTACTAACATCATAAACAACAACATATGTTCTACGAATTTTCCTAAAACAGACAAAAAAAAAACAACTCTCCATACATTTATGTCCGAACAGCTGATCGAGTTTTGTATGAAAAGTCGATATTTTTTTGCCTGTTTTCGAAAAAGTCGTAGAACAAATGTTGTTGTTTATGATGTTAGTAATGTACCCCTGCGAGGTTGTTGGTGTTTTACAAATAACCCTGTATATTCTTGGTTCTTCAGAAAGGTCAGCGGTCCTTTTTCTTATTTCGCGTAAAATCGTCTTTATGTATGTAAAATTGTAACTTGCTGATCTTTAACTTACACTTTTAAGGGCAGTGTCCCAAAAGTGCATCGCAGTGAGAACGAGAGGCCACCACGCGGACCCAGTCCAGGTTGATAGATGTCACATGCTTCAAATGATTGCCTCTAGGATTTTTTATCACGATGTTTTCCTTCACGTTTCGAAGAATAACCGATATTTGTAAAAAAAATACTTACGTTCTTTTAGGTTGAGGAAATACCTATGTAAACAGTCTGTAAAATGAATATTAACCAAATAAACACTACGCCCATTCACGCAGTTATAACCAATTCAAAAATTAATTTCCCTAACTTTACATACAAGGATGCACCACACACGTACTGCTATTACGCCACCATATCAAATAGGATCCCCCACAGTTGCTCCAAGTATTCCTATCTACAAGATCAATAGGAAGCAATCACCGAACGCTTTAAACTATTGCATTCAGCTTACAAGCCCTCACACCGGTAGTTCACACTTAGACCTACATCTTGAAGGTGTATTCGCGTTATGTGAAAACTGAAAGTAGTGACGAAATATGGGTAGGTAGAGTTGTTATATTGGTGGGACATTGTTGAAACCGAATTAAAAAAAAAAGGGTTCCATGGACGTCTGACTAGTTCGAACCGTGCCCCTCTGTTTTGACGTTTAAATACCTTTGTAGGTTTATGTGATTATTTTGAAGTTGTTAATCACGTTTGCTTACATAACATAACATTACGCCTGTAATCATCGAAGGGTTAAGCAGAGGTGTACTTAATAGTACACCCACATTTCGCCAGTTATGTTTAAGTCCCATGTAATAGGGGGCGGTCCTATTGCCATCAACCAGGCACAAATCCAAAATTGACTGTCAGAATATGCACCTGTTTCTGCTGAAACGTTTGGCTATTAGGACATTCACCTAAGTTTCGCCAGTTATGTTCTAAAGCCCCATGTGACGAGCCCCCAAGGACGAGCCTATTGCCATCAACCGGGCATGAAACCTGACGCCATATAGGCAGAATTTAAAACATTTTCCATAGACAACTTTTTTCACTTGAAAAAGAAAATGTTAAAACCAATCCAGACACGAAATAGCACCTACACTGAACACTAGACGCTGGAATGAGCTCGTAAAACTCGTAAATATAAGTCAACTCGTAAACCTGGCTGGAAACACGTAACTACCCACATTCATGATCTTTTACTTGTCAGTTGTTGGGTCTTTACTGTCCTTGGGGAGGAATAGACTTTTGCAGCACTAGTGGCGGAAAGCGGCGGGTATACACTTGGGTTAATGTTGACTTTGCAAACAGAAATTGTTTTTAGGCAGTATGAATGAAGAAAAGAAATATTTATTGAATTGAATAAATTACAAAAGCTTTGATTTAAATTATCACTATAAACAAATTTAACATTTGGCATATATGGAACAAAAGGTTTTTTTTTGTCGTGTTGGTCTTATCTTAAAATTCAGGCCCAACACCATTTAGATAACACCTTGTCGATTGTAGATGAAAACTTAACGAATACTGCAAATATTGTTAAAAAAAGACTATCTTAGATATTAGCGTACCTTCAATTCCAGCTTTGGTTTTCAAATAGTAGACAAATTACCGATTACAACTGCAATGTTTCATACTCATGATCATGACGCTGGGGAAAGATCCCATTTTTTTGCAATTTCACCCTCTGGTACAAAACACTGCGCATTTTAAAGTTGAGCTCGGGGGTTTATGCTTGGCAACACATTAAATATGCATACATATAGTTAGTGCTGTGACCCCTTATGTATTCTTGGTTAAGGTCTACAACTAAAATGCCGTCCATTTAACAAACAGTTAAAACGGTACTGTAATATATAATTGTTCTGCCATTTCCGTCTGGAAACCGAAAATAGCAATGTATTTTTAATACAAAGATGGCGAGACGAGCTTGACGCCTACCGACGAAATGAGATTTTACTAACTTGAAATCCCTGCAGGGGGACAATACAGTCTAAATATATAACATAACACCACACCTGTTATCTCCGAAGGATTAGGCAGAGGTGTACTAGTACACTCACATTTCGCCAGATATGTTTAAGTCCGATGGGCGAGCTGGCTTTCATATCCCATCAAAGTTCAAGATCGATGGCCGTTGAGCAGCTGCATCCTAGAGTGAAGACTACTAATAAGCAACCATAACTAGGTATTCTGTCAACCAGTCTTACCATGGGTTCGTAGTATTATATGATCTGTGCCATGGGGTACCGTTTTACCTAGTACTATGACAACACGGAACATGGAAAATACTGGTATTCAGCTGCACCCGTTTCAGTTCAACTGGAAGCCGATCCCAACATTGGGAACAGACTAGACAGATGAAGAAAGCTGGACCATCTCGGTCTCCACGAAGTTCATTGTAACAGCGCTTATTGTGGTGGTCACCACTATAGATTCCACCTTACAGGATTCGCAGCAGTTGGGAATCAGAGTGGCCATCTTGTCTCATCACCATTTCAAATCCTACCCATCCCCAGTACAAAGCTACAGACAACATTGTAAATATACGCAACAATCGTAAAAGTAACGATCGGCGACAAAGTGTGGCAAGTAAAAGTTTACTTTACGATCGCGGCAGTAAAGTGCAACATTGTCCACAGTTAGAAGAGATTTTGTAGCGTTAGGCTTATGTGTGGGTTTGTTGAAGGTGTTTCTTTTAAGCCTTATTTTCTGTACTTTGCCCTTGTCTTTAATTACCATCATGTTTTCTGCGCTTATCCCAATTTATTGAGAGTCGGAACGGCATGTCTTCTTCTTCCATACATCCCCAATTGATGTCATCTTCTAAGTTACTCTCTGCATTTATTATAAATGGTGCGACGGCCCTTGGTATCTGTCATTATCAATCCTCATGCCTTTACCTCAATTTATTTGGGGTCACAGCATTGACTTCTCTTTCCATATATCTCTAATCCACCATTATTTCGGTTGTCACCCCTTTTCTATTTATATCTTATTTGGTCTTCCTCTACTCTTATAGCCCATCTATATTTATACACAAAATCATAATGTTATAATTATGTTCTTTAATAGCTAGGAGGGTGTGTAAAAATAGTTACCGCGAAATTCAATACTTTATATATTTGTGTTTGTTGTTACTTTAATTTAACACGACCATAACTACTTAATTAGTTAAAAATAAACTAAAAAGTAGGTACATACGACGTATGTTCAATACCGGCCATAACTCGGCAAGAGATAATATTCTCATATACGAGAGACAGAAAAACTAAAAAGCTGCCAAGGCTTTGCATACAAACTTCGACATTACGTACGATGGACCTGCTCAGGGGATTACGAAAAATCCTTTCCTATTGCACCATTTCACTCTCAAGAACCGGTTCGAAACAAGTACCAGTTGGAAAGCACACAACAATGTTATAAAGTACTTCACGCCTATTTTTTGTAAAGTTGGGCAGAGCTGGTATTTAACACACTTTATTTCACCAATTGGGTAAATTTAATTAGGAGAGCCTATTGCCATCACTCGAACACAAAGTTAGTCTTCGGGCTGCTACTGAGCAATGCCTGATGGAAAACCCTAATAATACGCTCGAACTGGGAATTAAATTAATAATACTACCTACTACTTTTGAAAAACTGCCTCTTTGGCAGTCTTTCAAAATAAATTAAGCCATCATTATTAGGTCGCGGGACTTATAGAATTACCGTGACCCTGGAACATAAAGGGCTATTGAAGGACACCGTGGATTTTAGTCAGTACAAGTCTGACAGTCCCTCCCGCTCTGCTCTGGGTGGGGACTCATTTGATGATTTTACCACGATAAAAAAAAAGCCATCATTATTATAATGTAATTGAAAGTAAATTAAGCATAAGTATCTAGAAAGAATACTATAATGTCCTGACCTATTTTCCTTGAACTCAAAAAAAAACCAATCATAATGATAATGGTGATTCGGTATAAAAAACATCAACTACCGCCGGATGACGTCATAGATGACGCGCCTAACATAAATCATACGCAGGTCATTATTGGCTGGATCAGGGTGGAGCACTCGGAAGGCAGAAAGCAGAAGGATCATTAGGTAAGCTTATTCTTTCTGCTCTAAGTGGAGATTTTGATGAAGTCGAAATTATTAGGTGAAACAATCATCCAAGTGTTTTTATGACGCTTGACGTAGCAGGTCAAGTGGTTATGATTGTATTTCTTTTTCTATTATCCCGTATTGAAATATTGACTCAGTATAAAAGAACCAACGACCTACTTTAGCAATGATCAGTCAATTGTTGTTTACAGACATAACAGTTCTATATAACTGCAGCTGCTGCTATAATTTTCTAGACTGTCGCAGCTTCCAATAGGTGACTGCGAAAAATTGAAATTAAATAGCGGGGTTATTGCGTAACATACTCGCAGTCTCAATGCCATTATGAAAATTCAACAATACTTTGCGTAATTGTTATTGACGAGCCAAACGTAAACGTAGTTTTTCAAGCAATCTTACTACTAATGAATATGTAAGTTTGTGAGAATGGATGGATGGATGGATGGATGTTTATTACTCTTTCACGCAAAAACTACTAAATTAATATAGATGAGAACAAAGATAGTACCTTGATTAACACTTAAGGATATTTTTTAATCCTGCACGGTAGTACGATCCCGTGGGACTATTACCGAAACCTACGCGGACGAAGCCACGGGCATAAAATAGTAGATTATTAAGTTCTTTCCGTTATATACAGACTACAAATAGAACTAAACTAATGATAAAAATAAGACTAAAAGTAAAAAAAAATATAAACATCTAAAAAACGACGACAATAGGACACTTAGGCGTCAAAGTACTCCTCCGCATCGCTGTCATTTCTATTTAGTTTTTTCCTAATCATTATTGTGTTAATTTCATTTTCCAAGTTTTTCCTTTATATTTTGTTTCAGTGGATATTCTGAATAGGTTTTTTATTGGTACCCAGTCTAATCGTATTAGTTGATATGATAGATTTAGTAACAAAAGAACGCTGATTTATGATGTGTTGAGCCTCAACATGATTCTTGTTATCTCATAGTAGAATGTGGTTGATAAGGCGTTTGTTTTGATGTTCTCGGGGTGAAATAAAACATGTATATTGTCCATTTTCACTAAAAATAAGGTGACATCTATGTAAATGCCTCCATAAAAGTGCACTTCTTGATTTTCAACGTTTGTAAAGGCAGGCGTCGGGAGGGGACGCCCTAGAAGGACATACACTGACCTAAATTCAGGTGCGTAGTATACTAGCAACCGGCGTCCGTGTACAGCCAGATGTATGAACGTGGACGAGGTGGGACGAGTATGTAAGGATCGTAGTAGGTGGCGTTCTGTGCTTTCTGCCTACCCCCATGCGAAAAAGGCGTGAGTGTATGCATTTTAAGAAAAGCGTTGAAAATCCAACATTGTACTTTTGTGTGTGCACCGCGAGTAAAAATTCAACAGTGGACAAAAAAGCGCACTCGTTTAGGTATCACTGAAAACGGGGCAGTACACGTATTTGTAAGTTTCTTTAAACAAGTAGTACATTAGGTAACATAGTACGTATCTCACGTATCAATAAATGCACACCATAATCATATCAATAATAAATGTCAAGAAGAATAAACCCGATAAAAACATTAGTTTTATGAAAAAGAAATATTAACATTGTGATGCTACGCCGCCGTAGCAAACATCACCTCTACGCCGCTACGCCGTAGCAAACTAATAAATCCCTATTATTGCCCGCTACGCATCCTGATTGCTTTATGTATCAGGCTTTTATAAACATGATTCATTTAAAATAATAAAGTAAAGTTTTATATTGTTAAAATAATGGATGATTCTCTAACTTTTTTATTTTTATGGATTTTAATTCAAAAACGTTTAAAATATTTGAATGTCTTTCAAAATAAATGGCCAAATTGATAAATAAAATATTTTTTATGGAAATGAAATACTTGTTTACCTAATACCTTATAATGAGTAGAAATAATATGTTATTTTGGAATTCCGTTTTTTTGTAGTTTAAAAAATATGCTTTGAAATATAAACTTATTTTACACAAAATGTATGACAGATGCTTGGTTGGTGCTATATTCCTTAAGCAATTTTCGTCCCCACTACCGTATAATTTCATTTTCCTTGTGAGATTTTCATAGATTCCTTCACCGGTCTTAAAACACCATTACTTCTCGTTTGTTAGCCGAATAACAATAAAAACTCCCTCCCTGGCTACAGTAGTGTGCGGCTCACCTAAACTCTTAGAACAAAGTATAAAATATAAGATTGGTAAGCGACAAACTTTGTACGAGACGCAACCTGCTCTGTTCTGTAGAAAGCTTTTTGTAGGGCTGACAGTACAAATAAAATTATTAAAATTAAATAAGCAGAGATTGCATTTTATGTAAATAACTTTAACAACAAAAATATCGTTTACGATAACTTTAAAATGTCATTTAGTTTTGATGGCGGAACACAGATGTACCCCTGTAGTGCCCTTAATTAGTATATTTTAATGCACTTCAAATCCATAAGGGCAGTATACAGAGACGGTCCATCATAGCAAAGTTGACACATCATTTGAAAATGTAATAATGTTCTGATTTTAACCTACGATATCATAACAAAAATAATCGTAAAAATGATAGGCCGGCCAATTCTCATTTACGAAAAACACACAGACAATTTCTTTCAACAGACATAAAACCTATGAATATAACACAACTTTAATCATCAAAGCATTATTACTTTGCCAACCCGTTCTACAACTTTGCCCAACTTCGCAAAAAGTTACAAAAAGTATAATTATGTTCACGAAAACTTTTTTCGAAGCAAAAAAATATTTGAAAAACTTTTTTGAGTTCGCAACCCTAATGCAAGTTGTAACCGGTTGAAACCAGTTTCAAGTGACACTTCTAAGTTTTACTGCAAGTGTGCGAGCTCGCGAAAAAGTTACAAAATTATGACATTTTCATTCTTATGCAAAAACTTAGATTTTTCTATTTTTGTTACTGTATGGATGTTTTTTTAGACTGTACATATCTTAGTGGTCAAATAAAAATCCATTGACTGCAGTAAAATGGTACAGAGTGTATTTCTCAGTAGAAGTTAGAAGTCTGGATCTGTATTCGGTTGATGTCAATAGGCACGTCCCTATTTCATAAATCCTTAATATAAGTACCTACACCTCTTCGGGCCAAATATGCGACCACTCCATCATCACAGTTCAAAGCCAAAAGTGCTTACTGGAAACAGGGTAGGTTGCCTATGCGATACATGTAAACATGCAGTAATTTATAATGCATGTCATCTGCCTGTCTTTTCTCAACTCGGCGTCCAGTCTAACCGAATGTAGCTGAATACTACTGGTATTCAGCTACGTTCGGTTTTACGTGAACCAACTGCCCAGTTAGTACTGGGTAATACGATACCCCTTTTTTTTTTTATCGTGGTAAAATCATCAAATGAGTCCTCCCACCCAGGGCAGAGTGGGAGGAACTGTCAGACTTGTACTGACTAAAATCCACGGTGTCCTTCAATAGCCCTTTATGATCCAGGGTCACGGTAATTCTATAAGTCCCGCGACCCCGGCAGGCTTTCGCCCTCTAGAGGGGGGCCCCGTCATAATGCTGACACTCTTTGAGGCGCGCGTGGAACACAACGCGCCGTCGACCCGGGCATGGTCCATGGTCGGACAGCGAGTCGCCCATTACTCGCCGCCCGCAAGCCCGCGCCTACGGTGGCCGGAGATCGTCTGCCGACGTCCGGCGCCGTGGGCGTCTACCACTGCGGCTGGGGTGGAGGGAGGACGCTGTCCTCTCCCTCACGCGGCCCGCCTCCTCCTTCGCGAGCATGACTGCTTCGCAGAAGGAGGCGACCGCTTCCCACTCCGTCTCGCCCCGCAGCATGGCCTCGACCAATGCCGGGCGCGAGAGGTCTCCGCCTATCGCCGCCGTGAGGACACGGCGGTGCCCTGCCCAAGCGGGGCAGTCCTGCACCGTATGCTCCACCGTGTCCTCCGGGCGGTCCTCGCAGTGGTGACACCCAGGCGTTTCCTCCTTCCCCATCAGACACAGGTACCTCCCGAAGCTTCCGTGTCCGGTGAGGACCTGCGTCATGCGGTAGGTCAGGACGCCGTGACGCCTATCCAGCCACTCCTCAAAGAGGGGTCTTACCGCCGCGATTGCGGCGTGCCCGGACCTCGGTTGCGACAGTCGTTCCCTCCATACTGCCCTGAAATACGATACCCCTTGGTAAGACTGGTTGTCAGAATTTTGGCCCTCTTAATACATGTAACGACTGTCAAAGCTCTGCAAATGACAGCCGGAACCAACGGCTTTACGTGCATTAAAGAAACGTGATATGAAATCCATCCACGGGCCAACCGAGGCAAGCGCCGCTTAACCTGAAGATTGGATCCAAGCGGCTGTTATCATTTAGCCACGAGCTCCGTCCGTAACTTATAATCAAATTAAATAGCAAACGTATTCCCTATAACCGTTAACAACGTTCGCATTCATTACCATCCCTGCGCCGTCCCTATCGCCAACAAGCGTCCCACTATGTAACACAATTTCCACTTAAACCAGTATTTCCATAAGCTTTCACTTCACTATATTAAAGGTACCAAATAACTACGTTACATACTTGAAATTGCCGTCAATTACGATCGTATTGCTAATGTGATAAGGTTCAAATTTAATCGTTTTATGTGCGTAATAGAATTTGCTCGAAATGTGAGTAGGTAGCAATAATTCTTCAATTAACTGAGCCTCTGGGGCGTGGGGGGTGATTGGTGCAAGTTATGAGTGGGAGCTCCTCTAAATGTACTCCGCCACCTGACTAAAAAAATTAGTAGATACAAGTGTGCTTCTGAGAAAGGAATACTAATTAATTTCTTTTTTGTGAGGTAGGTATTTACTCTTTACTATTTGACTTTTCAATTTTACCCATCAAGTGTCATCTAAATAGGCAAAAAGATATTATTGAAAGTGCGCTCAGCATTATTTTTCTTCCAGACACTAATTTAGCATAGTCCCCATGTGAGTTGACCAAGGTTATGTCTGAACCTTAAAAGAGACTATGACCGTTTGTTTCGGCTGTTTCTTCTCAGAGTAGTCAGGTACGAAACACCGACGACATCTAGTTTTAAAGTGTGTAGTGTAAAAGTGTTTGTTAAAGCCTATTTGCATAATAAACATCATTTATCATTGATCTACGATTCTTACATTACAAACTCAAGGTCAAAGAAATTCTTTATCTTCTACGGACACTTTTGCATTATCAAGGTCTTTTGGTTAAAAACAGAAAAAAAAAACAGACAAAAAAACCCAGCAGTGGGTAAATTCGGGCTGTGGACTATGATGATAATGATAGTCTTTTGGCATAAAGTCAGCGATTTATTTCAAGGAGATGGCATTAATCTTATTTGACCCCTATTCGGCTTAGCTTACCTCTATGTCACCCAACTCATCCCTAATATAGCTCATCTCACATTTCCTACTCCGCTCCGCTTATGACACTGCACCACACACTAATACATCAACGGTAACGCGCAAATCAGTCCTGAGCTAGCGATTTATGACTCACCCCCACTGGAGGGGGTGAGTGGGGTATACGATAACTTGTAAGTTGTAAACAGCCTTTAAATTGGTGTACAAAGGTGACAGGGGGTTGATGCAGTTTACAAGATAGTGTTCTGTTTCGAGTGAAGGGTACAATTGATGGTGTTTTGAGGAAAAGCAACTTTGGTAGACTATCAATCCATACAAATATTCTACATAAAAAATTATTCCAGTGGTTCGTTTCCGTACCTTCGCACGAGCAACTCGTGGACAGAAGTAGCCTATTAATACCACGACGAGTGTTTTGAAGTTAAAACGGATATCCTTCTCTGTGGTGTGGTTTTAAAAATGTGGCTGATAACATAACATCACGGCGGTATTCCGTGAAGGGTTAAACAGAGGTGTACCTAATAGTACACCCACATTTCGCCAGTTATATTGAAGTGCCATGTAATAGGGGGCGACCCTATTGCCATCAACTGGGGGCAAGACCAGTCAAGTCCAGGCGAAATGAGGACATCCGCAAGAGAACCAAGGTTAGCGACGCAGCACGAACAATTGCCAAACTTAAGTGGCAGTGGGCAGGGCATATTGCTCGCAGAACGGATGGCCGATGGGGACGAAAAGTTCTGGAGTGGCGACCGCGACCCGGAAGACGTTGCGTTGGAAGGCCTCCTACTAAGTGGACCGATGTCCTGTTGAAGTTTGCGGGGATCTGCTGGATGCGAGTCGCACGGGGCCGGTCAACGCAGTGTCCAGCAGTGTCATGTCACGGCTTACGGCTGAAATGATGATGATGATGGGCTCAAGTCTATATTCCGTGGCTGTTACTAAGAAATTCCTTATAATGGAAACCAATAAGACTTTGCCCGACCCGGAATTCGAACCCAGGACCTCAAGCTCAGCAGTCGCGCTTGCGATCACTAGATCAACGAGCCAGCTGATAATATGCACATTAGTGTAATAAAGGAAAACCGAGAACCTTAGCATAGATATACAAATACATTTGAAGCTGTTAAACTCATTACCCTTCGTTTTCTATAGCCAACTCAGTCTTCATTTTGTTAAGTTATTGGTGTGACAAACCCAACGAGGACGTACAGTGACAAAGTAATTTAAGCTAGCCTTTCTGCTATGTTGCTGTGTGAACCAATCCATCAGCCAAGAGAGGTGATTATTCATTAAAATTGTGGCTATTTTCAGGCCTTTGTTCTAAAGAACGTATAATGAGTGATCATTAAATACTCTAAAGAACTTAGTGACTTTTTCTAGACAAAGCATTTAATTTAAATTGTTCTCCTAAAGCCCTAATTAGGCCAAAAAGTCATCGACAACTTTTTGCTCATTTTTCATGTCCTAAATATTTTTGAGGTCCCTAAATTTATATAATTGGACTTCCAAATTAACGGTCCGCTGTCGCTAACAGGGGAATTAGTCTAGAATTTATTAAAATCGTCCTACTTTTCAGTCTAGAATTAAGAAATATTAAATTTCTAGGTCGTGTAACTGAACTTTATTTTTGGCTTTTGTTTGTGAAAAGCTCATTATTGATATTTTGCTTTATTTAACCGACTGTAATGAGGTCCTATGAAAATGACAGCGAATATGAGCAAAGTAAGAAATACCTACTGTTGTTACTTTAAAGACAATAATATAAAGTCATCAGATGATGACTTTATATCCAGTCTCACAGTCTAACCGGATGCAGCTGAATACCAATATTTTACATGGGGCGACCTATGTCACCACCAATCTATGTACTTACCAAAGATAAATTATTGATCGAAAAATACATTCGTAAAACAATTTTATTTTACCGATCTTGAAGTGAAACCCTCCTCTCACTTAGAAACCCTACATCTAACTTGTTCATCCACAAAACCGCTTCAGGCATAAACAAACCATCGACACTTTACCCTAAATTTTTCCAAACACACACACCAGAATAAATGCATCTTTTCCCCACAATAAAACGATAAGACAGACCACATATAAAACTCCGCACTCGTACAAAACGCTGCAATACTCACAGAATAGTGCAAAAAGGGTTAAACCCTGCAACATGGTATAAATTATGCTGTGAAAAATACACAGAAGACTTGAGATCCAGCGGGACTTAAGCGCGTTATCTTGGGGACATACGGACTTGGAAAATGAGAAGATTTGTGGAATCGCATTGTACTTGATATTATAATTATTTAGAACACAGGAGCTCGTGGCTACAATAATAACTGTTGCACGGGTCAGTCTTCAAGGTTAAGCAACGCTTGCAAAGGTCGGTCCATGGATGGGGGACCATCCATTACATACCGAGTTTCCTGCGTGTCTCGGATAGCACATTAAGCCGTTGGTCCTGGCCGTCATTTGTAGATCTTGGACAGTCGTTACAGGTAGTCAGTGGCCCGAAAGTCTGAGACCAGTCGTCCAAGGGGTGTCGTATTACCCAGTACTAAATGGTTTGTGGAGGTCAGACAGATGTCGCCCCATGTAAAATACTGGTATTCAGCTGCAAGAAGTCTTTAATTAAGTTACGAAAAACGTAAACTGATAAATAAAATATATAATTATATTAAGATCTTAATGTATGTACCATATACTCAGAAATAAATAAAATCTAAACCTGATTCTCGGCTTAATTTAAATAAATGACTTTAGCTGTTGGTTCTCAAACTATCGCAGCGCCCCATCCTCCCCGCCCGTGTGTCCCGTTATCTCAACAGTTGCCCAGCCGCCCCCGGCCGGTACTTACTCGCGGAATAACATTTTTGATTGTCATCCCCTTTCTTTCTTTCTTTCTTTTATCAACCCTTTGGCTATCGCGATGTAGATGAGGATTTTTACAGAAATGCTAAGTGGACGGCATTAGGGGTTGTTATCAAAGATTTTTATGTTTGTGTTATGTTTATTTTGTAGGGAGTGTTCTGTTTATGTTTTTGTTAGTTTGTATGTGTTAAGTTTAGGAATGGAATAGATTTAATAGCGGTATAACTAAAATAATACATGTTGACACAAATGAGTTGTCTTTCTTGAAATACTTTAAACGGAAGAATGAAGGAGAACATTTAATTTGAAAATAAAACCCTTACATATCTGGCAGTTTTGATATTACGATTGGAAAGAATTAGGATTATTAAATAACTTCTATATTTTGCTGTTACTAGGTTTACCTGTTAATATAAAAGTATGGAGTCTTTTAGAAAAACTAAACTATTATAAACAGGTAATTAATTAATTAATTATATTTCATTGTTACAGGTACTAATCATCTTAAAATCCGCGTCAGCAGGATCCAGCCAAAATTAACTACCAAGTAACTAAACAGGTTAACAGGTAACAGAAACACAGATTTACCCATCTGATGGGGGAATACGCAAGACGGCTACTACACCTTTTAGCTTCATCCACGTTCATTTATCAATGTATTTCTGATTTCGTGAAAAATGTATAGTTGAATGTACATTTTTCACGAAAATTTTCAAAATGTTGGTACACTGAACACTTCTGCCTATCCCTTGGCAAAAGAACCGCTCAGTGTTAAGTTTCTTTTTAACTCTATCTAGAAAAAACTACTCATTCCTTACTAAGAATACCTATTTTAAATATCCGCGTTCTCAAGCGACCAGGCTAGCATAAAGCCTAAGGTTAGCGTTCATTTATCTTGATGGCTACAAACTGGCGGTCGCATAATGCGCCTCTCATATTTGCATCCCTGAAAGAGTCTCATAATGTTTCAGTTGAAGAAGTAGGCTTTTAGCTACGGTACTGAATGTTTCTGTTGTACTTGTAAGTAGTCACTAGTACTGTAAGAACGTTTTCAGTTAAAAAGGGCATTGAGCATTTGCAGATACAGTTACAACGAAACTTATTTGACAGCTACAACTTAGTCATACTAGTCATGTCAGTCTTAAATTGCCTCTTTGGTCTAGTGATCGCGAGCGCCACTGCTAAGCATCTCCTGGGTTCGATTCCCGGGTTGGGCAAAGTGTTATTGCGTTTTTCCATCGGGAATTTCTTAGTAACTGCCGCGGAGTCTGGATTTGTCATGAGACTTAAACAAAATTGGCGAAACGTGGGAGTACATTCAGGTACACCTCAGCCTAACCCTTCAGAGATTGTAGGCGTGATGTTATGATATGTTTTCCAAAGTATATACGCTAATACTTAAGCTTGCAAGTAATGGGTTATTTCTTATAAGTAGCTACAAAATAAATTGTTAATCTTAGCTTTGAGGCTAGACATAGAAATCCGTCTTTAATTAAGTTACGAGCCCAAGAGCCCACCAAGCCTCAAAATAACTAGCTCCTACACACGTGTAATTATAACTATCTGTTAATTAGTGATAACCAATTATCAGCACATTCTCTGTTAAATAATACTTAGTCAGGATTTAATTCCGTCGTATTGTGATAGCTGACGCATAATGTTGGTTTATAATACCAGCTTATTACCGTGGAGGAGGATCTCGTGGCTAAATCATTACAGCCACTCGAGTCGATCTTAAGGTTAAGCCACGCTTGCCTAGGTTCGTCAGTGGAAGGGTGACCATTACATACCGAGTTTCCTCCATGCCTCGGAAAGCATGTTAAGCCGTTGGTCCTGGCTGTCATTTGTATATCTCTCTCGTGTTGGACGGCACGGTTGGTGCAGTGGCTGAGCGATTGACTGCTGCGCTTAGTGTCGCGGGTTCTATTCCCGCACGGAACAAATAAATGGCTGTTTGTGTATGTGAGTTTAAATATTTGTAAACACACCCACGATACCGGATCAATTCTTAGTGTGGGGCCATTTAAAAAAAAAAATCTTTGACAGTCGTTATAGGTAGACAGTGGCCCAAAAAGTCTGACAACCCGTCTTACCAATGAATATCGTATTTAACTGGGTTGTGGAGGTCAGATCACTCCATGTAAAATAAAGGTATTCAGCTGCATCTGGTTAGACTGGAAGCCGACCTCGACGTTATTGGGAAAAAACTAGGTAGATGATGAATACCAGCATGTACTATCCCATGAACTAAACAAGTCACCGCCAGCCTTGTGCAAGGGATGCCACCATGAACTTCATTATAATTATAACACCATAAAATTAATAACAATCAGTATTTAATTCCAGCGCATCGTGCTAAGCTGACGCGTAGTGTTGGATTATATCGATAAAATATAATCCGGAATTTATGTTAATTGCATTCATTTGTGTTCATTGTTGCTTTTAGTTACTGATTAACCTACTTTTTTTCATGAAAATGTAAATTATTTTTGGTTGATTGATGAATATAATCTTTCTAATAGAAACTTCTTGAAATGAGCTTAACAGTAGTCTTTATTCCTAGATATTATTGTATTCTTAGTATTCGGCGCAAAAACGAGCTTTGAAAGTCTATAAATAAGTGTCGTGAGGGCCCAGAGGTGAAAGCCTCTCTCATGCATGAGATTGTGACAAATGCGGGCAAGTACCAATGTGACTTTTTCAATTCAGATGTAGGTACTTTCTTAATTTATCTTGGACATCACAGACATCGGTGAAGGAAAACATCGTGAGGAAACCTGGACTTATAATTAATGTAAGTCTGAAATCGCTAACCCGTCTTGAGCACGCGTGGTGGTCAATGCTCATGCCTTCTCTGTACGAGAAGAGGCCTTTGCCCAGCAGTGGGAGAGTAATAGGCTAATATTATTATAAGTGTCGCCAAGTGTTTGTGAAAAGGAGTTTTATTCTCACGTATTGACACAAAGTTCGTAAAATATACTTTCATACAATGATAAAAACTTGAACCAGTCAGCTCGAATTGAAGTGGCGGGCTTCTGACAGTGAAAAGTACGACGAGCGTCAGTAGCCAAGTACCATTATTCGTCAAAATGCTGTCAAATGCACAATACAATGATTTGTTGCTCGTCCAGTCAAAAATGGCATGGCAGGGTAGCGCAATTGCTCTTTAAAAAAATACCGAAGCAGCCTAAAATACTATTCATACATAAGTTCACCCCTTTTTCTCACGAAGGTAGGCAGAAACTACTAAAACGCCACCTGCTTGCATTACACAATATTACAAATGCCAAATCTCATTTCTCAATTTATCGATATTTTCCAGCAACGCCATCTACGTCACTAATTTTAGAGAGCACACTTAGTACTCGAGTTGTGTACAATTGAAGCCTTGTCCTGCTGTCAAATGCAGACTTCTTGAAAATACAAGCCAAATAACGTTAAAAGTGGCTTCCGAACCGTGTTTATGATGGCTTTTAGCCACTTCATAGCGTTGATTCCGATCGCTTGTTAGTTTAGTGGTCTCTTCAAGCTCTTCTGCTGACCGTGAGTGCCTGGGTTTCTTTCTCAGGCCGGGCAAAGTATTATTAAGGTTTTCCTGAAGGAATTTTCTATGAACCGCCTGGAGTTTCGATCTGTGACTGGTTGAAGGCCCCCCTATTACATGGGACTTGAATATAACACACGAAATCTATTGGAGTACCTACCATACACCTCAGCCAATCCCTACAAGAAATACAAGCGTAATAATATATGTAGGTGTTCGAAAAAACCGGCCAAGTGTAAGTCGGACTCGCGCATGGAGGGTTCCGTACCATCGTAGAAGGGTAAATCAAAAATAAAGGGGGCTCCCCTTTAATTTTTAATTTATTTTATTATTAAAATTTGTTGTTACAGCTTCAACAGAAATACACATGCTGTGAAAATTTCAACTGTCTACCTATTACGGATCATGAGATACAACCCGCTGACAGACAGACGAACGGACAGCAGAGGCTTAGTAATAGGGTCCCGTTGGTTACCCTTCGGTTACAGAACCCTAGAAATGAACAATACAAACTTGTATTAAAACTTCAGTCTGGTCTAGTTGACAAGTCGATACATAATAAATCAAGGCCTCAAAATGTGCCGCATACAACACGCTAAAGTTCAAAACTTTCAAACTAGTTCGTCCCGAGTAGACTGTTATTAAAATAAGGCAACATTTTCTTACATTTATTTTTAAACTTTACACGTGGACTTTTCTGGAACGAGAGCTTAAAAGAGAGTCACTCATTAAGTTTTTAAACTGCCATGGTCACTAACATTATGATTAACACTAGAAACGGGATATTTACCATGTTTATTGTTTCAATCGGGAGGATGAGTTTCAACTGTCGAGAGCCTAGAATCCAGTGGTTCAACTGTGTGAAAACCGAAAAAGTGCCGAAAAAAGTTCGCGAGCGGACAGAGTGAGCTCATTAAGTTCATAAAACATTTATGTTCGTGAAACATTATTTTCTGTGGTTCTATAAAACTGCTGAATATTAAACTGCCTGTGAATGTGTCCACGAGTGGGTAGGATAAAAAACAGCTGGTGCTGTTTCCACTGGCTGGGGCATACGTCTACTGATGAAAGGAAGTGCCCCACCTGCTGTAGCCACCAACCATGGTTGGTGGGCGTCCCATGATTTTCACGATGTTTCTATTCAATCCGCTTGGATAATCAATATTTCATTCAGCTGGTACGCCGACATAGTTGGGAAAGAGGCTAGGCAGATGATGATGATGCGATAGTGGTGGTGAAATAAAATGCACAACGTAATGGGCCGCGCTCTATTACATGGAACTTAAATGTAACTCTGCCTCGTTGGTCGAGTGGTCGCAAGCGCAACTGTTGAACATGAGGTCCTGGGTTCGATTCCCGAGGTGAACAAATTATGAATGGGTTTTTCTCAGGAATTTCTCAGTAGCAGCCACGGAGTCTAAAAAAAAAACAATATTTCTAAATTCATTCCATCAAAAGCCATCTCATAACTCGTAACTCCCAAAGAAGATAAATAACCAAGTACCACACAGTTATAATCTCAGCCCTTTACGTAACCCCACCTTCCCCAGTGCTACCAAAGTTATGCTAGACCATACAACACAACTTAAAATCTAATCCTGATTTAACTACAAGTACTCATTAAAGCAAATCCTTCAAAGTTATGTTTCCCAAAGTTAGGTAAGAAATAACATTTATTGGTTACTCGGCCGGCTTACCAGCATAATCTGTAGCTTTAGGGGATTAAGAAATAGGACTTTGGATTAGATGTTTTAGATATACATAGATAATATCGCAGTTGTGTTCCCGAATAAGCAGGGCTGTTTAATGTATCCACATTTCACCAGCTACGTTGCAGCAGTGGTAGTCTAGTGGTGGGACCGTCGAACTGCCAAGTCATAGGTCTCGAGGTCGAACCCAAGACACGCACCTCTGATTTCTCGGATCCATATCCGTATTGTATATATCTCTTGCTTCGGTGAAGGAAAACATCGTGGGGGAACCAGCATGCCTGAGAGTTATTTCTCGATGGCATGTAAAGCCAAGTCAGAAATCCATAGGCGGCATAAAAACTCTGACATCAGGTCAGGCACTAACCACACGATGAAGAAAAGACCAGCTACTATAATAGTTTCTTGAAATGGGCTTATTAACCAGACTTTTATTTAAGACTCATCCAGTCACCCTCTTGTTTAGAAAATCTTAGTAAGAAAACCCGCCGAGATCTGGACGGAGCACTTCACATCATCGCATTTGACGGGTAAGGAAATTTCGCTAGTTATCTTTAAATCTCATTAAATAGGGGGCGAGCCTATTGCCATCAAGGCGCAAATCCAGACCCTGTTCAGCTTCGGAGAAATTCCTGATAGCAAAATCCATTATCACTTTGAGAATCGAACCCAAAACCTAATGCCTACAGTAGCACTTACGACCACTAGACAAAGGGGGACGTTTTTCTAAAATGTGACAAATTAACGTTCGGAACCTGTGTCTATATATATATTCTATCCTCGGATACTCATTGGGAAGTAAACTAAAGCAGTTATTAAGCCGATTCAGCTGTTAGTACGGAAATTAATCGATCGGTTAACGGATCTCAAACTATAAGCCTTCGCTTCAACGAATTATAAACTGGAGTTGAGTCTGTTATAATCTGTATGTTAGTGTTACAGTGCTTATGTTTACCTCATACAAGTCCTGGAGTATGCAATTAGTTCTGCACGACGGATCCAACCCGTACCGTGCACCTTTTTGTCGACGTTTTATAAGTGCCCATCTAGGCCTATGTGAAATAACATATTTTGGTTTTTGATTTTGATTTTGGACAAAAGAGAGTGTATCCTGTGTTGGGGCTTCACACTCACATTCGACTTGAATGAGGTAAACGACTGAACTCGAAATGTGAATCATCGATTCGAGAAGATGAAGAGGAAGTGCTTAATTTGAAGTCCGCAATGTTTTTTTTCTGAATGGGATATTTGACTGTCTAAAGTTGGCAAGCAGTATGTGAGCATGAGATTTTCGGTTCAATTCCCAGGTCAGGCAAAGAGCGTCTAGCTCCAACTCTTTTCCTTCATGGAATAAAATTAATAAAAAGCGCCATCTGAGCGTCTATGCAAAGTCACATTCTATCTACAGATTAGAGATTACTATTCTATCGATTCTATCTACGATAATCATCTGCCTGGAATTTCTCAACTATGTTTTGGTCGGCTTCCAGTTAAACTGGATGCAGCTGAATATTAGTATTTCACACGGAGCGACTGCTTATCTGACCTCAACAACCCAGTTAGTACTGGGTAAATACGAAACCCCATGGTTAGACTGGTTGTCAGTCTTTCGAGTAAAAGCTTTAACGACTGTCAAAGATCTACAAATGGCAGCCAGGATCAACGGCTTAACGTGCTTTCTGAGGCACGGAGGAAACTCTCGATGTAATGGCTGGTCGCACATAGTGCTACCGTTATTATTCTAGCCACGATATCCTCAGATTAGGTAAAGTGTCATTGAAAATTTCATCAGGAATTTCATAGGAGCAGCCAAAAGTGTGCAGGTTATTTGAAAATTCGTCATTTCTGCCAATTGGAAATCCTATCGCGCATTTGGCTTGTATTTGTATGCCTAACCAAAAAATATTTTCCCCGAGTCTCAGTATTTACGTAAAGGATCAGTAAATTATGTACGATTTCTGCAATCCTATTCAGGTATTAATTCTGTAATCACTTCCAAGCATTTGATTGGATGTTGTTATTTTCGGTAACTGACCACAACCGTACACATGATAATACTTCAGAGTAAAATAAATCAGTGCGCCTAGACAAAATGACATAAGCGTTGATATAAGACATCGAGGAGCTTATTCTGTCAAAAATGTTTTAAAAATTGATTGCCATCTCTATTGTATCATCGGAAGAGCGTCACCGTAATATGGTTGAACTTCCACGGACTTGAAAAATGCGCTATGCTTCCACCATTATTGTGTGAACCACCAGTCTGTGCAATGCACTGCCAGCTGCTCTGTTTCCCGATTATTATAAACAGGATCTCTTCAAAGCTTGAGTAAATCGGTTTCTACTAAACAAGCGTGTTCCTCCCTAGGCCGCAGTATCGCTTCACTTCAGGTGAGATGTGGCCAAACGCACGTCAATTTAGTGTTAAAATAAGTGTAGGATATGTTAGATGACATGATGACATTGTATGGTTTTAGAAATGTAATAACAAAACTCTCTTTGAAGATTTTACTGTTATATGCTTTCAATGAATAATATCATAATAACTTCAACTCTTATTCTTCAAAGCTACTTCCTTAATAAAGTACGTAACATTTATTATGTCGAGTTCATTTAAAAGATGTTCACGTCTTCCAAAGGAAGTTGTACTACTAAGATGCTATTTATACGCGAGAGAAGGAGGGAAGGCTGTAAGAGAGCGGGGGGGGGGATGAATTTGCAGCCTCAGTTTACGAGATTACGTTTTGAGTATACAGCCGAAAGACTGGGTTGTCACACAGATGTACAGGGTTCATGGAAGGTGTAACTTAAACGTTTGTTCCGCACGGTCAACGCGTGAACTATATACAATCTGCTATTTTATCAACTTGTAGAATGATTTCTACGGCGCGATGGCAGAAATAAGGAAAACTGATGTAATTTCTATAGAAATAAAATATATTCTGTCTATTTTATAGAATTGATAAAGGTAAGTATAAACCGACCACTTTAAAGAGTCCTCCGCCTGGCCCCATAAAAGGCACATTAAGCGTCATATTGTTATGACAATATCCCACAGGTTGTTTGCTTTAAAATAACCATAATCCACGTAGGTATTACTATACTAATTGAACCAATACGTGATCAACTTTCATAATATTCCATTTAAATTGATACCTTCACGAGGACTCATTAAACTATAAAGGTAGTCAACACGGTCTGGATCTGGCAAAAATGCCTTTATTTGTGACAAGTTTTTGGTATGATGTTCGCTGAGGTGAAATAACGTCTAAGTTTAGAAGATCTTCAAATAATTGGCTACCTTCACATAACCCGTCACAATTTTAAATTTAGATAAAGACTGTAATTATCGACAGTTTCCACCAAAACCCACACCCAACCACGCTCAACCATTAACATAACCACGCTGCCTCTTCCAGTACAACTTATATCTTTTCCTCAAAAGCCCTAAGTATGTATACGGCTGGCTTTATTAAATTTTAGACACTTCTTCACCCGCCATTGTTGGAACTTTCACGGGATTATGTGCTTGTAATAAACTAAGTTCTTAGAACATGGCATGTATCGAAATCTGTAGAGTTTTCCACATGTTTCTGGAATGTTCTGGAATGTTCATTATTGGTAAATTATCATGTAAGAAGTTTGGTGGTAAAGGTGTATGTTTAATAATAAGTCATGATTAAATTGGCTTTGAAAAGCTAATTAACACAATTAAGGGAACTTTATTACACTGGTGGAACAGCGACAAAGACCCTGGCTTACATGGCGCATGATCGTGAGTTCATACCCAGGGAGACACTAGACTTTAAGCATTTTTTCTCATCAACTCAACCTTTTTGAAACTAAAAAAACACATCGTGGGGAAATTGTTATGCCTTATAACTAAAATTCGAAGTCATGTGACATCTACCAACTAGAACTGGACGTGGTGGTTTGCGGCCCACTCTTTCTCGCAGAGAGGAGCCCTGTGTCCCAGCAGTGAGGATATTACTCTTTTTGATTATGCAATCTAAAAAGAAGACTTGCTGATTCCGATAACATTTACAAGTACATGCGACGTTTTCACCATAACTGTCTGGGTGGCAAAGCATAGGCAAATCCCTTGGTATTACAGGTCTATAGACGGCTATCACCAGATAACCACTTTACATTACCCGGGCCACTTGCCAAACTATGGCGTGCAGACAATAAGCTATTGTATTAGACTGAGGATAGGCAATATTGCTCTATTATCTCCTGAGACTCCGAAAACAGAAATGGCATCTAACATCCAGCATATTACATTTCTGAAGCTATGTTGTGTTGTCTTGATGAAGAACGTCATCATCATATGCCTAACCCTTTCCTAACTATTGACGGGTTTCCAGTCTGACCGGATAAAGCTGCATACCAGTATTTTACATGGAACGATGACCTATATGCTCTCTACAACATAGTAACTGATGAGTAAGACGTAAAACGGGTTGAAGGTTTTTTTCGATATGAAAGTTTACAAGTATAAGTATTAAAATCATCATCTGCATCTAACCTTAATAACTATTTTGGGCTCAGCTTCCAGTCTAACCGGATGCAGCTGAAAAAAACAAAATTGCAACCTGCAGAGAACCACGAAAAGTTCCGTAAAAGAAAGCAATTAATGAGCATCCTTTAAGATATACCGAAAAAAACCCCTACCCCTAACACCTAGGTCAATACATCCAAGCTGCTTCAGTATAAAAAATGACGATACATCCACTTACACACGCTGTCAGGATCGATACACACTGATGCATATGCAAGTAGCCTCTTTGTAGTCAGTTAAGTGCCGTAGTTACTCGCACGGTCACTGGCGTCATTGCAGTGCAGTTGTACGAGTAGTTATTTTGTAGGTCGTCCTTTTTACGCTACGGCGAAGCTTAGAGACTAAACAAAAGATTTTTTTTGTTCACTAAGACTATGAGTGTCTATGAGAGTAGGTCTTTGCACTGGAGTGGGAGAGTTCAGGCTAACAAAAACAGACTATATCATCTTAATCTGACATTATTAACTTCACCTATGTGAAAGGTTCGCTCGAGAAAACAAAATAAAAATGACCATTTTTGTCTTTTTGTTTAATTCCCCGTTTACTTTGACTTATTTTTGTTTCAACGTTTTATTTCGAGTGTAAGACGCCGAATGAAAGGCAAAAATGAACAGAACGTAAAGCGTCTGGCACTACCAAGTATATTGCGTTACTCGGTCAGTAACTTAGTTGTGGAGGTCAGATAAGCAGCCGTTTCAAGCAAAATACTGGCATTAAACACCACCTGGTTAGACTAGAAACCACGCCAACATGGTTGGGACAATGCAAGCAGATGTGATGTGTTCTTAAACCTCCTAACTCAACATAATTAAACTTTAACTTTATAAAAAAACAATAGTTACCTAAAACCATACAGATATGAACGCCTCATCATAACTCTGTTTATTTATCATGTACCCATAGTGTTTGCGAGGTAGGCAGACATTGCATTAACTTAAGTAAATATTGCTCGGCAACAACTTGCGACAGGTTTTCCGATATACGAGAATGTAGGGAAACTAGGTCATGTTTTATGTACGAAATATTTTTATTGTTTGGCTGTGTCTGTTGCAGTCATTTTAAAGATAGGTCATCATCTGCCGAGCCTTTTCCCAACTATGGTTACCCAATCATACTTTGGAAAAGGCTAGGCAGGTGATGATTTCACGAGCCCTTTATGTATCATTCGTACCGGAATACAGCAACGTTTCTGGGTGTTAAATATAGTTATACCACTGTGCACTGTTACTTTCCCGGATGAGTTCATTCAATCACAGCTTCACTACTATTTCTATCTACAGATTTCATTTCAACACGTCCGTTCCATTGTTAACTACGTTCCTCAGAGACTATTTTATTACTATAATGCTACTTGTCATGTTTATTGTCACGGCGGCCATCTTGGATTGTAGTGCGTCTGGCTTTTTGTTACCCGATTAAGGCCACGGGATGATTGATTAATGTTTGTGGGTAAGAAAGTGTCGTATAGTATGTTTGTGTAGAAGAGTTTGTTAGTTTATTACTACACGGTATTAATATACACGAGGAGCTCGTAGGTCTAGTAGTAGCTACTCGGAACGATCCTCAGGTTAAGCTGCGCTTGAGTAGGTTGGTTCGTGGATGGGTGGCAACCCATTACATACCGAGTTACCTTCGTACCTCAGAAAGCTCGTTAAACTTAGGTTTAACGAGCTTTCTAACAAATGTATAATGTATAATAATTTGTAGATCTTTGACAGTCCTTACAGATCGTCAGTGGCCCGAAAGTCTGACAACCAGTCTTACCAAGGGTTATCGTGTTACCCAGTACTAACTGGGTTGTGGAGGTCAGATAGGCAGTCGCTCCGCTTACAGGCGTGATGTTATTATGTGTTGAAATGACAAGGTCTCAAGCCATTCATCGTTCATTTAGAACTTATTTTCACATATACATATGAGAAGAGTTATCCAGGGGAACGAAACTGGTAGTTAGTTTTCAACAGTTTATTGCCATATTACACTGAATTAATAACAAAAAAATAGTTCGGGACAGTACTTAAATGTCACGCCTGTAATCGCCGAAGGGTTAGGCAGAGGTGTACCTAATAGTACACCCACATTTCGCCAGTTTTGTTTAAATCCCATGGAATAGGGGGCGAGCCTATTGCCATCAACCGGGCACAAATCCGGACTCCGTGGCTGCTGCTGAGAAATTCTTGATGGAAAACCCAATATCACTTTGCCCGACCCGGGAATCGACCCCAGGACCTCACGCTTGTGACTGGTGGTCACAGGCGCGACTGTCAACCTATTTTCATTTGGTACTTAAATAACAGCCGGTAAAATATAAAAATCTCGCTGGAATCACCTCTAGTTGTAGAGGTGATTTACTCACGGGAATAAAGTCACTTACCTTTTCCTCCTCACGGTGAGCCCACAATCTCAGCCCCGACTAGCTGTTGTATCACGTGTGTAGTGACCAACACTTGCTCATGTTGGTCACGCCTGGCGTACTGGTCACGCTACGTGTGTCGTCTACGTGTCGAAACGTGACCATATGGCTTTGATTCTGACACGGTGTCATTCGGTTAGATGATGTCAGTGGTTAGCAGTTATGTTGTGAAGATTTGACTGTTTGTAGGTTTGAAAGTAGACTGCTGAAATTCTGGAACGGTTTAGTGTGATTGTGTGATCCTTTCCTTTATCGCGTGTAAAGTGCCTAACCTGGTATCAGAGTTTTTATGCTGCCCATGGGCCGCTGACTTGACTTTACATGCCGTCGACAAATATCTTTCAGGCATGCTAGTTTCCTCAAAATGTTTTCCTTCACCGAAACAATGGATAATTATACAATACGTACATGACTATTAATACTAACGGGATATTTACCATGTTTACTGTTTTCTATGAGTTCCCGAAACAGTAAACATGGTAAATATCCCGTTAGTATTAATAGTAATGTTAGTGACCATGATAGTTTACAATCTTATATTACGTACATGAATCCGAAAAATCAGAGTGTCTAGGGTTTGAACTTGAGATCTATGACTTGGCAGTCCGACGGTCACACCACTAGGCTATCACTGCTTATTATTGTGTGATAAACTGGTACCTAGGACACTCAATTAGTGTTGACTAACATTTTCCTTAAATATGCTGGTACGAGCTTAATAATGAAAGCTTAAGCTGTGTTGAGATTAGCCAGACAGCAAGTACGCCAGCCGAATTTTTAAGTAACACCATTTTTTAAAAGTCCTGTCGTTGAAACATTCAAAGGTGAAACGTTCTATCGATGAATCTCTCAAAAACGAAACATCCTGTCGGTGAGCAGTCCAAAGGTGAAACGACTGTCGAAGAACGCTTGCAGAATCGTATTTTAGTGCCCAAGGAATTTGGCAAAATATGTGCCATCGGAAACATCAAAATCTGTTCAATTAAGTTATGGTCTTTTTAACCTGATAGGCATATGCTAATTCAAGAATGTTCAAACAGTACCTAGCACTCTTTTGAAAAGCTCTGAACCACTCACCAAATGAACTTCAGTTCCACGTAAATCGCGTCGCATTTTTTCGTCAGTTTGACAAATTGACGTTAAAGCGCGTTACATAACGTCACATGACGTCACGACTCGTTAGTGCAGCGTCGATCGACGATTAAACTTGTTCATGTCGATCTGATAGATTTTTAGACTATAAACGGTTAAAAAGCGTTTTAAATTGTGACGGATGCCGATTTTAGTTGGGTGCGTCGTATGGACGTTTTCGTAAATAATGTGAACGAATGAGAAGATCCTTCTTTACCCAATCTGTGTAAGACCAAGCATCCAACATAGATAACGTAGCATCGTGTCTGTGATCACCAAAGGCGGGTATAAATGCAGAGTCCGGGTTGAGAAAATCCCAATAACAGTTCATGCTCAGCGATAGCATTTATGACTACTAGACCAACGAAGCAGTATTTTCAATACTTTATTAATATGTTATTTATTTCGAACCTACATTACATACATAACGCCACACCTGTTATTCGCAAAGGGTTAGGCATAAGTGTTCCTAATAGTACACCTCCATTTCGCCAGTTATGTTTAATTTCCATGTAATAGGGGGCCAGCCTATTACCATCAACCGGGCACAAATCCAGAATCCGTGGCTGTTACTGAGAAATTCCTGATGGACAAAACCCTATAACACTTTGCCCGACCTGGGAATCCAGGACCTCTCAGGCTCAGCAGTCGCGCTTGAGACCACTAAACCAACGAGGCACTCACCTACATTAAACTTCTAGTAAATTGAATTGCTATGACGTCTATCAACAACAACAACAACAACAACAACAATTCATTGCCGTTAATCCAATTTATACCACACACAGAAAAGACAAAGTTTAAAATTCAACGACGAAAATAAACTCGTCTATTCGACAATGCAGCCCAGCTACTAATGCAACTAGACCAACTTTCAATAGACTAACACAAAAATAGCCTTCATCTGTCAATACCGATTACCAGCTAGAAGCAAGTCAGACATGTCCTAAACTTTGGCCGCCATTTTTGACTGCATCCACGTCAGCTTCAGAGGAATTGTTACTGAAACTTTCATGTGTTCGGGAAGCGACTGGACACGACACGGTCGGTTGTTTCACGAAAATACTTTTTTGAGAATTTGAAATTTTTAAACGGATACATACAGGAAACAGGAATTTTGCTGGGAAGGTAGGAGGTATTGTAGGTTGCAGAATAGTTTGCTGTTGGTTGATGATTGAAAGGTTTTTGGAAGCTGCGAACAAATTGACACCGTGGTATTTAACTTAGAATAATGTAAACACTCCGTTCACCAATCAAAATAATTTACGTTAAGAACAAGTTTTTCAATTTTACCTATTTAAAAGACCAATCAATGCTGATAAGTCAGGTCGGAAAATTGCCTCATCGCATAAATTCCTGAACGCAATTTCTTGTGATTAGCGAACAAGAGCCGGGCCTAGTGGTCGCAAGCACTACTGTTGAGCAGCAGGGGTTTTGGGTTTGAATCCGAGGTCGGGTCAATAACTGGTATTTTCCATCAGTAGCAGCGGAGTCTTGATTTGTGCTCGGTTGATGGCAATAGACTCGCCACATACACGGGACTTAAACATAACTGGCGAAATGAACGAGTACTATACAGGATGGAAGGGAAACCAACGCACAAACTGTTACCACGTATTCAGTACATCATTCTGAACCTGCCCCCAGGTACGTGTAGGTAGTGGACTTTAAAAAAAAAAATTACCGATGATAAATTTAGATCGGGGGGGGGGGGGGTAGTTCACAATGATGTCCTTAATACTTGATAATCGTTTGTGCGTCGGTGTCCCTTCCACCGTGTAGATACTCCGGGGATTACAGGTGTGACATTTTATTATAAAGTTAAGCTAACAGTTGAAACAAGAACTTAACAAAAATGTCAGCAACATCCAGCAACACTGCAGACGTCTAAATCGTTCACACTCCTTTCCTTGCTTCAACAATTCTTTACATCCAGAGCCAACATATTTCTTAGTCGTATTATATTCGCAAAGTCAAGAGTACTGGCCATTATTAGAAGTAGCTATTTCCTTACAACATATCATGGAGAGGCAATCTGTGTGAGAAATCACCCACTCAAGGGAATAGTCGCGCGGAGTGGCGATTTGTCGCCGTTTTTTGTCGCATCGTTGTGGAACCGAGATATAAATTATGTTGTTCGTTGTAATGCGTTTTTCGGTACAGTTTTGAGTTTATTTTTCGTTGAGTTATTGTGTGGGACTGGTGTTATTGGGAATTGTGGTATGTTTTATGTAAGGGCGTATATCACTTCCATGGTTATATGAGTTTTAGGTTAGGGGGCCCAATTGGAAAGGTGGTTTTACTGCAGTGTGTAAGGGTCTTATAAATATTTTCAAATAAGGTATTGCTGTAACTTTGTAGATACATTGATGGTGTCTAGTGGAAAATACCCTGCTGGGATTATATGAGTGAAGGCAACCTTTGCAATTTATGAAACATGAGTGTTGCTTATCCTCTGTTGAGAATTATAATAAAATTACATCACAGTTTGCAGGAAGGAGCCTGGGACACTTACTGCAGTTTTAACAGGCTCTGTAATTTTTAATTTGATGTGTTAATTTGTCATAGAATACAAAGCCTTTCTCTAAATATGGCATCCAAACACAAAACTCCTCTATACATATATCTACCTACATCTACCTTCATTTCCCCTAAGATACAACATGCCAGCTCAGGTAGCAATTTGTAACTGAACCAGTACCACAGTATAATGATTAACAGTAAAACAACTAAGCCATTTTTTGTGAAAACAAACACGAGTGTTAAGGTTGTTAACTATGTCTTTATTTTATGTTGTTACAATGTCATCACGGCTAGTCAGAAGGCCAAAAGTCTGACAATCAGTCAAAAGGGTATTTTCCCTGCAACTAGGTTGTGGAGACAGGCAGTCACTCTATTTATTTTATTTTCTTTATTTATTTCAGGGCATTTATGATCGCAATGCGTATGACAGGTCCATATTGCCACATTGCTCATATCTGGGCCTTGAATCTCAACAGACTGTTTGCATAATCGCCATTCGGTTCTGACACGATTTTATGGAATGTGTCTACTTCAAGTCTGTTCACCTTCAAGACCCTTAACAGATAATTTCTCCCCGCCTCATACGGAACATAATCAATCAATAAGTGGTGTAAGTCTTAAAACTCCACACACCTCAGTCGCTCTATCAGTAAAATATTGGTATTCAACTGCATTCGGTTAGTCTGGAAGCTGATCCCAACACCGTTGGGAAGAAACTTGGTAGATGATGACTAGCCCCGACTTACTCAGGAGTAACCTGTTACCTGAAGCATGCTTATAATTCGTGTTAGAGCTTTGCTTGTGTGTGCTAATTCCGACGATTTGTTCCTACTTGAAATACTGTATGTGAACACTAATATGTCTTGGTCTACTGTGCCAGTACTAATCCCAAATGGGATATTAATTTGATAGCACTTAGAATGGATTTCATAGACACAATATTATGTTTAATCCTTTAGTTCAGTCGCTGTGAATGTGCTTTTATTAATAGTTTGAAACTCATTCTTGTAATAATATTTGCAGGGATGTTTATGAAGGATGTTTGGGGAATTTAATTTTGTGGATTTGTTTTGTGAAATATTAATATCTTGGAAGTTCCAATTAAATCTGATTTAATTAACTTCTCCCTAGGAATAATTTGGTATAGCTCATTTTCAGGAAAGTCCTTCCAAGAAGGATGGTAGGTTCTTACGATTTTCTTGATGCACTTTAAGAGTGACTTACTTCATCGTCCTCCTGTGTTTGTTGTAGTTAATAGGTACAGCATGTCTTCTTTTACTCTTCAGGAATAAAATGCCATGCCTTACTCATATTATGATGTTTCTCTCTATTCAGCTATGTTTTCTGATTGTTTTTTTTTATTCGTCTATTGATCCCATTGCTAGGATACCATCGCCACCTCAGTCAGAAGAAATAGGCCGTAATCGACCACGTGTGCCCAGTTTTAGTTAGAGTCTCATGGAATATCTTAATTTTTTTAGTTTCTAGGACTTATCCGCTTCCTCAGTGTTATCTTCACAGTTTTGAGTAGTGCCGAATAAATAAATTACACAATTTCAAATGGGGGTGCATAATCCGAACCTAAATCTGACTGGCTACAGTATAACATAACATCACGCCTGAAATCCCCGAAAGGTTAGGCAGAGGTATACCTGTACACCCACATTTCGTCAGCAATGTTTAAGTCCCATGTAATAGGGGCTGAGCCTATGGCCATTAACCGGGCATAAACCCAGACTCTGGGGCTGCTACAATATCCTTTTAATTTTACGAAAGATACCTAAAACTGCACACAACCCACCGCTTACCCATCACATGCACGTCCCGTCTCAAACTTACAGCAACCCGTTTGCTTAAGCACAAGCATTAAGTAAAACATATGACAGCATTTAAGTCGTCCATAACTTGCCGCCATAACTTAACACTAGGGGCACAGACTTGGCAGAGCGCTCGTACAAGCTTACCCCCACATTTGCATGATGATGCAAAGTGTTATTTATGCTTGTTAGGAAGAGGGTTAAATGTTCGGGATTGAGGTGAGCTGTTCTCTGAGATTGCAGGTGTGGATCTTGAGACGGATTTTTAATGGATGTTGCTGATGGTCTGTGCACCACACAATAAAGAAAAGGCAGGGGTAAGGTTCAAGGTGTAAGGACCTTAATTTGTAATCGAAAATGGAGGGCAATAACATTCAAATAATATTTGTATTGCAGAATAGCGTTTAAGATTATGTCAAGTTATAAATTGTTTTTAAAGAAACTTATGCTGTCAATTACGGGATATCTTCCGTGATTGTTCATTATTTTGAGCTCCCGATATATCGGCGCTGTTGCAAGCTCTATGATCGCGGGTTGACTGGATAATGCGGGTGGATGGAAAATAAATTGTTAAGAGCAGACAAATCTATCTACCCTCTTTCTTTGTATTTTGCTACGCGCACTAATAGAACTCACGGCAAAACAAACACATATCGGGAGCTCAAAATAATTAACATTCACGGAAGATATCCCGTAAGTGACAGTATAAGTTTGGTTGTAAACCGTGAAAGCTTAAAACAGCGTTTTTAAAGAGTTTTTGCCAAACTCTTAAAAAAGAACAAAAATCCGAAAGTGTTATGTGATATTATGTGCTCTGACTGTAAACAAACATCTTGATTGGCAAATGATTATGTTGTCGATTAAATAATATCATTTTTCGTATCTTTTTTCTTGAACTCTCTAAGGAAAACACCAAAAACTGTCCTCTGACCGGCAACACTATAAATCACCTTTCCTGCCGGATGCCAAACTCATCAGCGTAATGATACATCCAAAAAATGGCTTCCATGACAAATAGACTATATCGTTACTTTTGAGTGATGGCTTGGTTTTTCCAGTTTTTCTATCTGCGGATGCGGAATTCATTTGTCTTGTGACGACTACAACCTGTGTGGTTGGTATCCTTAGCGGTTACGATCATCAAAGATTTTAATGTTTTTAGATACTAGAACTCAGAACTCTTCAAACCTTCGGTACATGAGGATACAATAAATGAAGCAACTATGCTAACATTTAAGACCGCGCTATGTTTCAGACGTAGTTAGTGCGATGTGGGTGACTTATACACTCCTCTATCGACTCTTTCAGAAAACATAAGATAATTTGCAATAGCATTTAAACAAATACTCTTAATCAAAATTAAAATGAATCGCTAGACTTGAAGCATCAATCACTTAGCCAGACAGTGGGCATCATGGCTAAGTCCACGCTCGTTTCGGCGCCCCACTTGCTAACAACTCGTATTAATCATAACACTCTTCCTGTTTAGCGTGGCCTCAGCAATTGTTGAGGCCATGAAAACAGCGGGTAGGAAACTTGTCAAGGTCGTACGGAAATATTGTTCGTGCATGTCGTTGGACTGGATCAGCCTTACCAGGTGGAGGTCAGGTAAGCAGACACACCATGTAAAATTTTGATATTCTACTGCATCCGGTTAGACTGGAAACCGACCCCAACATAGCTAGTAAAAGGCTAGGCACATGATGATTTGGTTAGACTTGAATCAGGCTAAATCTATTGAGAAAAAAAAAATATGATTGTGAATATTATTGTGTGTATTTATTGTGTGAAAAAAAACTACATATTCATTTATTTGCGTTAAACAACAAATCTACGCATTTCAACTAAGCTTCTATTCCAGCTTAGTAAGTCTCAAATCTCATTAGAAAGTGCTAAGAGTTAAAAAAACACACTTTAACAAAAACTACTCTACGTGGCAACATAGGTGTGGTCTAGCTCCATTAAGCTCAAAAGTACGTCAGACTTTTTAACTTTGTTTCCGAGTTTCTGGACAATGCACCTAATGTTGTAAGTGTTAGAGCTCATCCTAGGGGATTAACTTACACGACGTTCAATTAATAGTGTTAGTCTAGTATACAAGAGTTAGTTTTATATGAGATGATGTGTGCCATCACTTTTCTAATAATAAACGATCATCAAAGAGTAAGTACCGAGTTTCCTCCGTGCCTCGGAAAGCACGATAAGCAGTTGGTCTGGGTGTCATTTATAGATCTTTGACAGTCGTTACAGGTAGTCAGTGGCCCGAAACTCTGACATGCATTACATGAGACTTAAACATAACGGGCAAAATGTGGGTGTACTATTAAGTACATCTCTCTCTTCTTTTGGGCATTTACATTTTTTATTACAAAACTTGATGTCATGTTAAATGTATTCCTTAAAACCCAAAACGAAAGTAGAAACTCGCAAGTAGTCTTCCATACAAAACCAGCTCCACTTTGAAAGCCAGCCTCCACCCGCTGACTTCGCAGCCTCCTCCCTAAAGATGCAAGGAACAGATTTATGTTCCGAGATTAACAGCAAATTAAAAAGTTCCCAGAACTCGGCACTCGGAAGTGAAAAAGTTTGGAAACGTTTGATAAAAGTATTTCTCTGTTTATTTATGGGTAGGAAACGAATGGGTGGCCCTTTTTAATAAATTTATGTTGTTAGGAATTGTGGGAGTTACTGCTCTTGAGGAAATGTAAAGAGGAGATAGGAATTTCCATTTACTTCTGGAATTTTGGTCTGATCTTTACGTCTCTGAGGGGCAGACTGACCCAATAGTAACGACTTCGACATTGGAATTGCAAATCGTGTGTTCGAACCCAAGAGACGTGTTAGGCACTTTGTAATTTATTTCATCACCACTGCTCTCGAAACAATGAAGGAAAATACAAAATTGAAATCTTGAAAACTTCTACATATTTATCAACCCGTAACAGACCCACGTGGTGGAATACTTCTCGAAACATCTCGCAGAGAGGAAGCCTGTGTCCCAGCCACAAATATTAATTTATATTTCTATGGTATCAGAAGTGGGAAAAATATAGGATGATTATGCTCAGACAGAATCTATACAAAGTCACGTGCTACTCTTATGGTGCTCCCTCACCGCGAGCATTCGCCTGTAATGTAACAGTCCAATATTCGATTTTGTACGGAAACAAGTGAATCTGAACTGTTACGTTACAGGAGAATGCTCCCGGTGAGGGAGCACCTTTACATAAATACGTACTCCTATGACTTCGTCCATATTCATACATGGTGACTACTGCGCACTTCATACATACAACGCACTTTATCTACAAAAATTGGGTCAACAACCTGATAATAAAGCAGAAACACATTGCTGTTGACACCATATTACTCCAGATCCAAATCTCCATGGATATTGTTCTTTCATCGTGCATTATCACCATGCTATGGGAATTTTTTTCATAAACCAAAATTGGACCATTCCCCCGAACATTATCGTTAAGAACGATAATGGAAGAAAAATGTGCGTTACGTCATCAGTGACGTCATCGGTTCTGTCGCCTGTAGGGATGGGAAGTGTCGATGTTGTATTGTATTGTATAACGGGCTGGTGTCCGCAACCACGTCAAAGCGCGTATTTTGCGTGCGGAAGTGTCGATGTTTTGACGATAATTATGTTTCGGAAATTAATTTTAGAAAAAAAGATTTTATCGGCAATCTGATAATTATGTATGTGAATATTTCTAGATTCTAGCACAACTTCACGCCCGCAATACCTCAAAGGGTTAAACAGAGAGGTTTTACCAGTTATTTTCCAATTCCAAGTAATAGAGGGAGAGCTTATTGCCATCAACTAGGCACAAATCCAGACTACCGGCCGCTACTTAGACATTTCTGGTGAAAATCTCAGTGACACTGAGATGAATGCATTTCTTTTCATTAGTATTAGGTATATTTTAATGATTTTGTGATGTCTGTAGGTTCAACTGAACATTCTTAAGGGGTAATTTCCGAATACAACGCGAGTGAAATCGCGGGAAGTAACTAGTAAGTACTAGTAACCAGTATTTAATAAAAATTCTTTTAAAACACAAAGAATGTGTTACCTTTTCTGTGAATCTAAACAAGATTAAATTAGATTACGAAAAGCGGGAAATCAAAACGCCCGAAATCCGTTTCGCAATACTATTGTTTCAACTATTTACCCAAAACATTAGTTCGGTAATAGATCATTGTGAGTTCACATTTGAAATATGGTTGCAGATAACAAGTTCATGTCAAACTGCTGTGTTATCGTAATCTAGTGACGTGCGGATATCGATAGGTAGGGAGGGGAAATTATTGTTGTCATAGAATTTGACGTTTCGTGGTAAATGCAGTTGTCGATAGTTTGGCTTTGTTTTCCATTGTCATTGTTTCGGAATCTAAATCTAAGTACAATTTATAGATCTCGGCCCAAGATTCGTGTATTTGAAACAGCGCCATTACAACCAAGAAAATCTTTTTATTGCGATGCCTGTACTAAAATATTTTCGTTAAGTTATCTTATTTTTTCTGCACAAACTGGCGCTTTGTCCCACTTCCTCATCGGCCATGCCTTATTTCACCCTTATTGTTCTATAAGTGATAAGCCATGTCCCTTGACCGAAAGCGGCCTCAATAAAAATATACACAAAAACATTGTTTTTTGGAGGTCACTGGGACATTTTCGGTTAGAAAACTTACTGATTGTAAAATGTTTTGATAACTTTATTTGCCTTTATGTATCTCTTTACAAATTTTATGCATTTTTAATATATTTCTTAAAAAAAAACAATTTAAAAACATTAAAAATATAAAAATTGACAAAAATTGTGGTTCAAGAACCAGAACAAGAAGAACAAGAAGAGGAACATCCTAACAATACGAGCCGTGTCCAGGAGTACTGCTTTATGAATCAAGCCCCTGCTGCCCCTGCTGCCTAACGAGAGCCTCCTCAGGTATTGGTCGAGGCTCTTGGAAATCAAGCCATTGGCTGAAACGACTATCGGCACATTGATCGCTGAGCTCACATCCCACATGTCGACAACCTCGCGAGCCAAGTCAAGATACTTGATTTGCTTTGATAATGTTTATTTAAGAGAGAAAATATTTAAAAAACTTGATAGGTTTTAAAACAACTCTCATTTTGGCAATGAATGCACTTACTATGATTTTCGGAAATGTGCACGACTTGAAGTTAAAAAAAAACTTTAGTTATGAAAGCCATTTTCGAAAATTTGCGATTTCCAAAACCAAACGAGATTTCGATTAGCAACCAAATTAATGTAACCTCTTGGAGCATTTAAAAAATAACAAAATTCAAACATTCTATTGCATCGTTTCCGAGTAACAGTAAGAAGTTGACACAAAAAGCGATAGAACAGTCGTTTGAGTCCTTATCGTAAGTGGAGCGGTTGCAAGCAATGATCCGGAACATCGGCGACAAAAGGTAAAATAAAATGCGCTGTAAAACATTTAGAGGAACGTTTTGAACTGGTGTTGTATGCATTTATTAGCAAAAATAAAGCATTAGCAGCGTACCCTCCCTCTGTTGGGGGCCTCTTCTCTGTAAGAGTGGGCAGGCCACGCACGTTCAGTGCAGGTTCGTGAAATCTTTCTTCTTTGACAAGGGTAAAAGGAAAAAAAAACATGTTTATTAAAGAAAAGCAGTTAGATCTCATGTTACTTGGGGTTTGCGCAACACATTTTCTTCTTCAATGCTCTATTAACAACCACGACGCTATCATTCATTACCTTTTGGTTCATATCATTTCTCACCATCTTTTATATGGTTTTCAACTCCATGTCCAACCATCTTCATTCTCCCGCCCTTATCCCAATTTATTTGGGGTCGGCGCAGCATGTCTTTTTCTTCCATATTTTTCTGTTACTCGTCACCTTGTCATCACTGTTTTAGTCGCAGAAGTTTTAAAAAATAAAAGATAAAAATTGAGTAAATTACGGAATACTGCATGACGAATTCGACACAGCGTAGTATCTTTTACCCAAACACACATTGAAAAGGCAATACGTTGTAAATTTTGAAGCATACGAGATGCATTCCGCTGAGCTGTTCGATCTCGTTCATTTCGTTCATTCGTAGGAACCACACGAAATATTAAACTATTTTGCTGAAGATGCAAGACTGGACTGAAATGTTTCTCTATATATCGGTTCGCTATTTTACTTGTTTTGAAGTAAAAGATAAATGTTGAAGTAAATAAAATGAAGCTGGTTTTATTTTCTTTATTTTTAACTTTCCTTTAGATACTCGTAAGTTTCTAGGAATTATTCCCTCTATGTCGATACGCGAAATAGATGACATCTGTTTCAAAAAGTTTATGTTTGACCGCGAGATTGGTCAAGTACACTTACAACAAAAAGTAAAACGCTTTTAGTTACAAATATATATATTGTTTTACACAGATTATATCTTATTCTATCTAATAGAGGAACAACAAGGCTATTCTCCAAAATAGGTGCTTTAAGGTAACTTATCTTTGCGATTTAATGCAAATATTCGGTAACTTAAAATATTATATTTATACTAGCTTATGCCCGCGGCTTCGCTCGCGTGGAGTTAGGGAATTGCCCACGGGATCTTACTTCTGGGATAATAAGTAATCTATGTATCTATCTATAATACATACATTGATTTACATGTACTTGCTTATAACTTGCAATTATTAGTTTAAAAATCAAAATCAAAATCAAAATATTTTATTTCACATAGGCCTAGATGGGCACTTATAAAACGTCGACAAAAAGGTGCACGGTTCGGGTTGGTCGTTTCCTATGGAGAAGAACCGGCAAGAAACTCCATGGTTACTCTTTTCAAATCATTTGGTGTTACAGTATTATGGATACAGCATTTGTACTTAAGTATGGGGGGACAGCGTAGGCCCGACAATAAGTCGTTGCTTACTACACAAAAAATGTAGAACAAAATAAAAAGTTAACAAAAGTTAACAAGCAGCTGGGAATCTACAAAGCCTACAATGTCCACACATTCACAAACAATCGATAAAAAGAATCTATACAAAGGTAAGAAAATATTGTAAAATACTAAATTAAACAAGTGACACAAATACTGTTATCAGTGCTGTAACTATTTTGAGGAAAAGATATAAATGATTTGAAAATTACTGTAAAATCTGATTCAAAAGAAGAGAAAAAAAAATTGAGAATAGTTAGAGACATCCACATATTTGTGCCGTTTATGAGCTACCAGGGAGGCCGCAAGCGCAGAAGGAACTAAGGCCAAACTTCTTTATCTTCAACGTAGTCCTTGATTTTGTAGTATGCTTTTTTAATAAGGACACGTTTGATGTGGTTTTTGAACTTTAAAGTTATATCAATTAAATTAGATACGTGAAATATATACCTTGGTTTGAGATTGGACATCGGATTTACTGGATTTTATCTGAAGAGTATGTACACAAATTTTCAAGTCAATCTACCCCGAGAATAAAAAGTTTCACAGAAAATTCAACACCCCATTTCACCCTCTAAGGGGTAGGAATTTCGAAATACTGATACTTACTCATCACAAATAATACACCCTCCAAATTTCATGTCTCTAGGGCCAGCGGTTTGGGCTGTGCGTTGATGTATCAGCCAGCCAGTCAGGACATGGGATTTTAAATTAGGGGATGATTTTGGAAAAACTGTGATAAACGTATCTCATCATTTTAACTGAAGTACATGTAGACATATTTTCAAGTCAATCGACTCCGAGAATAAAAATTTTTACATAAATTTCAAAACCCCATTTCACCCTATTAGGGGTGAAATTTCCTTTCTTAGTGGATACCTACTCTCCACAAAGAGTACATTCTCTAAATTTCATGTCTCTAGAACCAGCGGTTTGAGCTGTGCGTCGATGTATCAGTCAGCCAGTCAGGACATTGAATTTTAAATTAGGGGATGATTTTGGAAAAACTGTGATACACGTATCTCATTATTTTAACTGAAGTATATGTAGACACATTTTCAAGTCAATCGATACCGAGAGAGTTCACAGAAAATTCAACACCCAATTTCACCCTCTTAGGGATGGAATTTCAAAAAACCCTTTCTTAGTGGATACCTACTCTCCCCAAAGAGTACATTCTCCAAATTTCATGTCTCTAGGGCTAGCGGTTTGGGCTGTGCGTTGATGTATCAGTCAGCCAGTCAGGACATTGAATTTTAAATTGGGGGATGATTTTGGAAAAACTGTGATACACGTATCTCGTCATTTTAACTGAAGTATAATATGTAGACACATTTTCAAGTCAATCGATCCCGTGAGAGTTTCACAGAAAATTCAACACCCCATTTCACCCTCTTAGGGGTGGAATTTCAAAAAACCCTTTCTTAGTGGATATCTACTCTCCACAAAGAGTACATTCTCCAAATTTCATGTCTCTAGGGCCAGCGGTTTGGGCTGTGCGTTGATGTATCAGCCAGCCAGTCAGGACATGGGATTTTAAATTAGGGGATGATTTTGGAAAAACTGTGATAAACGTATCTCATCATTTTAACTGAAGTACATGTAGACATATTTTCAAGTCAATCGACTCCGAGAATAAAAATTTTTACATAAATTTCAAAACCCCATTTCACCCTATTAGGGGTGAAATTTCCTTTCTTAGTGGATACCTACTCTCCACAAAGAGTACATTCTCTAAATTTCATGTCTCTAGAACCAGCGGTTTGAGCTGTGCGTCGATGTATCAGTCAGCCAGTCAGGACATTGAATTTTAAATTAGGGGATGATTTTGGAAAAACTGTGATACACGTATCTCATTATTTTAACTGAAGTATATGTAGACACATTTTCAAGTCAATCGATACCGAGAGAGTTCACAGAAAATTCAACACCCAATTTCACCCTCTTAGGGATGGAATTTCAAAAAACCCTTTCTTAGTGGATACCTACTCTCCCCAAAGAGTACATTCTCCAAATTTCATGTCTCTAGGGCTAGCGGTTTGGGCTGTGCGTTGATGTATCAGTCAGCCAGTCAGGACATTGAATTTTAAATTGGGGGATGATTTTGGAAAAACTGTGATACACGTATCTCGTCATTTTAACTGAAGTATAATATGTAGACACATTTTCAAGTCAATCGATCCCGTGAGAGTTTCACAGAAAATTCAACACCCCATTTCACCCTCTTAGGGGTGGAATTTCAAAAAACCCTTTCTTAGTGGATATCTACTCTCCACAAAGAGTACATTCTCCAAATTTCATGTCTCTAGGGCCAGCGGTTTGGGCTGTGCGTTGATGTATCAGTCAGCCAGTCAGGACATTGGATTTTAAATTGGGGGATGATTTTGGAAAAACTGTGATACACGTATCTCATCATTTTAACTGAAGTATATGTAGATACATTTTCAAGTCAATCGACTCAGAGAATAAAAAGTTTCATAGAAAATTCAACACCCCATTTCACCCTCTTAGGGGTGGAATTTCGAAAAAGCCTTTCTTAGTGGATACCTACTCTTTACAAAGAGTACACTGTCCAAATTTCATGTCTCTAGGACCAGTGGTTTGGGCTGTGCGTTGATATATAAGTCAGTCAGTCAGTCAGTCAGTCAGTCAGTCAGTCAGTCAGTCAGGACTTTGAATTTTATATGTATAGATTGCAGTATACTCAACACATTACAGCATATCTTTGGTAACACTTATACTACGAAATACGACCTTAGTACTGCGACGTAAAGGGGCACTATCAGTGTCGTATTGTTACCACTGTTAACTGTCAATTTTGCCAACTTAAACAACAAGAGTACTTTCTCCTCGTTGTCTGCCTTGTTGGTTTAGTGGTCTCAAAAGCAGCTGCTGCGCATGAGGTCATCAGTTTGATTATCAGGTCGGGCTAAGTGTGATAAGGTTTTTCCATCTAGAATTTCTCAGTATGAACGTTGAAACTATATTTGCCCGTTTGATGGCAATAGGCTCACCCCTTTTACATAATGTGACTTAAACGTTACTGCTGAAATGTAGGAGTACAGACTGTGCCTACATATCTGCCTAAACATGATTGTTTTCAGATTAAAATCTGTCTATATCTGCATTTACTCAGTCTGCACAGAGCTTTAGTCACTAAAAATTATATCTGAACTCTAAAACAGAATAACATCGCAAACGCTTACACACAAAGGCTTGCCACTATGAAAACTACAACAATTACTACACGCTACTAATTACTATCAGACAGCTGAGGTAGACGCGTGTGTTAACTAACTATGTAGTGCGCCCGGTGCAGCTTGTGCTGTTGAGTGGGGTGCACATGCGAGCGAGTGTTACATGATACGGTGGGGGCAGTAAGCAGGCGATTAGGGACATTTCATCACGTGACCTTTATTTTTTTTTGTTTAGTTTGTCTATTTCACACAAGACAAGTCGAGCCTTCTGACCTATACAGGGTGTAAACAGACCCTTCACATAGCCGTCAACCAAGCATTCTGTACATCAAACTAAGTAACTTTACGTAAAAATTATTGCTGGGAATCGACTTTTTTTTTGGGGTGAAAAATCACATTTTACGGTAGAACTCGATGGAAAGCACTCAAAGCATTGTGCTGATGGATGGATTGAATAGTTCGGGGGTCGTGGAGGTGTGTAAAGTAAAAATCTTGCATTAAAAACATTTATTTAAAAAAAAAAACTTGTGAAAAAGTTAGAACTTTGACCCCCAACATCTCCGTAACTAGAAGGTTCCCAGGTATGGTCTAGAACAAATGGTAAGGGTCTATTTACACCATTTAAAACAGCTCACAACTTAGGACCCATCAAGTAGGCTTATCCCAGTTGTAAACGTCCCTTTGTGCCTATTGACCTTGGTTTGTTGTCTCCTGCTGATATGGAGGGAAGTGGAAATTATGTTTTTCCCAGACTCCTCTGCTAGGTATTCTTTTCTGATTAATTTTATTATTTATTATATTATTGGTAGCGGGATCCAAGCCATGGCTGTTTTGGATCCCGCTACAAATGACAGCCGGAACCAAACGCTTAACCTGCTTTCCGAGGCATGGAGTAAAATCGGTATGTGATGGGTGGTCACCCATCCACGGACCAACCTAGGCAACTGCAGCTTAACCAAAAGATCGACCCGAGCGGCAGTTATTATTTAGTGACGAGCTCCCTAACTAGCTAACAAAATATAAAAATTGTGTGCCAGCGATACGAAGAAGAAGAATTAATTTATAAACTTCGTAAACACATTTCGCCGACACAACTGAGTGAGCTGAAAACCCATCTTTAAAAAGTCTTTCCAGACCCTAAATTTAGGCCTTTCAAAGAGTACCAGCAGCCTAGCTTTATAGTCTAGTCTTAGCTTTTATTGTTTAACTTAGGATCTAAAGATACATTTTGACAGCGGTCACATCGACTTTTTACAGGAAATCAAAGTCGTCAAACTTTTACTGTCGTCCTCAGAAGTTATTATTATATTACTCAGAGTTACCCTTGTAGGACAAATTACAAGATAAAATAACCCTTTTTGTCACAACTTTAGGGTTCTTTACTTAATTTGTCGAGTTTAGATTTGAACATCTTCGATCGTTTCAAAACTAATAATTAAATATTGTGAAGCGGACAATTTATTTTCAATCTTTTACTCAAAGTTGACCTTTCCTTGTTTCTTTGATAAGTCAGTTTTAATAAAACTACTAACTGAAAACAATAATTACATTAAGACTGTACAATATTATATTTTAGGAACTCACAAGCCACGTGTCACATGGCATTTCGCAGCGGAAAAACTGACAGACTTCCCTAGAAACCATCATGCCCTTTTACTGGTATCTTTTAGAGGATCATATAAATTTAGCTTGCCATCAGCGTATTAAGAAGAACAAGAATATGAATTTACAAAATGCTTCCTTAGGAACACCACCACCAGGAATTCTTGTGCGAAATCGTCAAGCTTCTATACTAAGCGGATTTAAATGTAAGAATTAGGTAGATAGAAAATAATATACCATAACATAGCACCATGCTTGTAATCCCGAAAGGATTGGAGCGAGCTGTATCCAATAAATAGTACACCCACATTTCACCAGTTATGTTTTTTGCCATTAACCGGGCACATCATCAGGAATTTTTCAGTAGCAGGCTCCGTGGCTGCTACTGAGAAATTCCTGATGGTAAAACCCAATAACACTTTGCCCGACCCGGGTATCGAACCGAGGACCGCATATACAGCAGTCGCGCTTGCGACCACTCGACCAAAGAAGCAGTCAAAAAGATATTTCATACAACACTTCTGTAAAACGAACGGTCTATAAAATGTTCGGCCTCTTACAGCGTTGTCATAGCTACTCGAATCTGTGTGTTTCTTTATGCCAATGAAACGTCCAAGTACAGAACTTTCTACAGTATCTACCTACACGATTTTGCCGCTCCCGCTTCTGCATTTAAAACCCGTTTATTCCATAGCCCCATCTAAACATACATGAGGACAAATGAGCAAAGTTTTCTAATAAAAAACCCTCACACCGCGTGAACATACGATTTAAACTTTTTTCTGTCTAACTGTATTATCATGAGTTCGTCTCATGATTGCCCCGTTACCTTTGGGTTTACCCTTGGGCATATTGTTAGGGTAAACTTTGGGTAAAAGAGTTGGGATCTAATTATTATTGGGGAGGATGTTTTACGAAACTTTTCATTGTCAATACGGTAGGAAGTCTCTGGAGATTGTTAATTATTTATTAATAATAACTTTTTGGAGATCATTCTAAGAGTATTCATTAAGTGCTTATGTTTTTTTTCTTTTTAGCGATACTAAGTTTTCACGTTAACGTTTCTTTAAACATCAGATTCTAAACTTTTCTTTTATTGTGAGAAAAAGGTACTTTAGTAAACGAGCTACCCCTTACAGCAAAAGGAGGGTAAAAGATAACTGCAATACTTTCAGTTCGTCGCAGTAAATAATATCTCAACAAGCGGGTTGAGTGCCAAATCGCCGGGAACTTTGCAAATTACCCGCATATTTATGTAGCGGTGAAACTTTTAATGTTGCGTGTAATGTACGCTTGTCAGACGTTTTGCTGCGTGTATGAATTCATTGTTGTTCCGTTACTTAGTTGGTAGTTTCTGTTTTTGGCGCTCAAGATTGTTTGGGGAATGACTTTATTGTTTCTCAAGATGCGGATTTTTTTCGTTTCATGGTCGATTAATTTTGAATGTGAATTAGTGTAATGTTATGTTGCATAAATGCTGGCAATTGAATATGTTCCAGTACTTCACATGGAGCGACTGCTTATCTGACCTCCACAACCCGGTTAGTACTGGGTAATACGATACCCCTTAGTAAGACTGGCTATCAGACTTTCGAGACATTACTACCTGTAACGACTGTCAAACATCTACAAATGACATCCGGGACCAACGGCTTAACTTTCTTTCCGAGGCACGGAGGAAACTCGGTAAGTAATGAGTGGCCACCCATCCACGGACCAATCTGGGCAAGCGCGACTTAACCTGAAAATCGAGCTAGCTAAAAGCTCCCCCCACCCCATTATATATTACGTTACACTAAAATCTTCACCTAATTACAAATTAAAACGGTAACCTCCGATCCCACAGTTAAATTATAACATTCATAAAGGTCTTTGAATTACAGATTACAGCCGTAATACCTTCATAGGGCGACAGATTTGGAATTGTAATTTCGTTTTAACAAATGGCCGTATTCTTAAATTAACACCTTTGTAAGCATTGTTGACTGTTTAACAAAAGCTTATTATTTCGGCCCTTGAAAAGAATAATTTTGGGGTCTTAGCAAAATATTTTTTTAAAAGATAATAATTGAGTTAAGATCTTTTGAATGCTTTTAAAAGATGTTTTTCTTATTTTGATTTTAATGGGCACGGTTCTGATGTTTGTCAATGGAAATAATAGAATTGATGAATACGAAGATGAGATTCAAATTGGATGTGAAGTTTTAAGAAGGTGAGTTTAGAGGTCTTGAAGATTGGCAAGGAGAGGTCTTGACATTGACGTTGACGTTAGGTAAGAATTTAAGATGTGCTACTCACATGTTTTGGTGGTTTGACTGCCTCGTGGGTCGAGTGGTCGCAACTGTCGCAAACACTACTGCTGAGCATGAGGTCCTGGGTTCGATTCCCAGGTCGGCCAAAGTGTTGTTACCTTGCCCGACCTGGGAATCGAACCCAGGACTTCATGCTCAGCAGTCGCGCTTGCTACCAATAGACCGAGGGAATATCGTCTACTAAATCGCGGTCTGTGAACCATTATGTCCTTAGAAACACTGTTTTAAGCTTTCACGGTTTACAACTAAACTTTTACTGTCACTTACGGGATATTTTCCGTGATTGCGTCAAACTATCGGGAGCTCAAAATAATGAACAATCACGGAAGATATCGCGTAAGTGACGGTAACAGTTCAGCATGCCCTTAGACTTTCATACTCCGTGACCCTCCTCCTTTGATAGAGAGACCTAAGAAATGACCTAATGAAACTCAATTGAGTAAAGAAAATTACTTTAATCTAGAAAAGAAAGCCTAGAATTGCTAAGTAATATTCATTTAAGTTAAGAGCTTAATAATTCTAATAAACGTGGTTGAAAGACCAAATCTTTCAACCCTCATAAGAATGTAATGAACTTAATTTTTATATGAGCCGACTAAGAAAATCTAATAAAGATTGTACTTAGACTCTCTTATAAATATAATGCGTAACGAACAGGTTTTTCTGATTTTTGTTTTTAGATCTTTGACAGTCTTTACGGGTACTCAGAATACGAAAAGTCAAGGGGTATCGTGTTACGTGTTAGTAAGAACGCCCCCAGGCTAGTTGGAGCGACGATCTTCCCAGGGTGGCTGGTAGCAACTGGATCAGAGTTGCCGAGAATGGCGTGCGATTGAAGAGGCCTATGTTCAGCTGAGTTCTGGAGGTCAGATAGGGCGACGCTCCATGTAAAATACTTATATTCAGCTGCATTAGGTTGGTCTGGTAGTCGATTTCAACGTTATTGGGAGAGAGGCAACTCAGATGATGATTTCTGTTTGTCTTTAAAGCCAAGATTATTTAATTTAATTTAATAACGAGAAAAACTAAGCTCAGTTAGGTTTTGGATTCGATTCCTCGGTCGTTACTTTATTTTTGTGGGTAACTTAAAGATCTCTAAAGGACTGTGCATAAAATAGCAGAAAATGTTTTTCATGCAACATTAAACGAAAATATGAAAGCTTAATGTCGCCAAAACAATGTTATTATTGCCAAAAAACGTATAAAAACAGTCAATTTAACTGTAACAAACTTCTATCATCGAATAAGGACTCGATTCGTAACTTTCCGATTCCGCCCGAAGAATCCCGAAGTGGTACGAATGCCACATAAATTGTCGGCCAATTACATGCTACACGTTTATCGCCGAACTTTTGCAGAAATATATCTTTTTTATTGTCATAGTTTTTAAAAGGTTCACTGTTCCTATTATGGATGGGGTCCCTTGGATAAACTTGGCAGTTTTATTAAACTGATTTAGAATTTTACTGAAAACTGTTTTTTTTTGTGGTGGTGAATTTGTATTTCCTTTTCTGTAAAGTGAGATAGTTCGTGTGAAAAGTGTCACCTGTTTCTTAAAAGCAACGATCCTTTTCGCTTAGTTCCGTATATCGTCCTTTGTGAAATAAATCAAAATAATGAATAACGTTATAAGCATGCCTACTTTCAGTGGTGTTGTTGCATTGAAAGATACAAGTACCTACTTATTTATTTAAATGTCTAAGGATCTACTTCGTAAAAACGTTGAAATCAAATATATCTTTATATCTTAATCAACCAACGGGTCTTCTAGCATGAAATCTTGCACAAAATTCCTTTTGTAACGAAAGTCAGTACCAAGGAAGTGCACCCACTAAACGGTTTAAACATGGCATAAAAGTTTTATAAAAGGAAATCTAATCGAGCCCACTTATTCAGCGTGTGCCAAAAAGTGTGTGTCTTTAATTTCGCGATTCATATTTTTTTCGCGATTTCGATAGTAGTTCTATGGAGAAAGTTGTTCAGTTCGATGGTCTGAACCACACCCTACAATATGAACACACCTTGTACACGCTGTGTTATTATACACGCACGTGATTTTAAGCAGATTAAATGAATTCCAATATTATTAATTTGTATTCTCAACTCAAAACAATCAAACACAAGTCCGCTCAACCGAAAAACAATCATAACATCATCTACATATACACAAAATCGTCACATTTCCGGAAAACTCATCAAATCCATTTAGCTACCCCCCTCTCCATAATACCATGAACTGACAATAAATTGAGACATTAAGAACGCCAGATATAATTAGAACTCTCGTTACGAAACAATTTAAAATGTCATCTTCGGTAACAATTTCAATTTGGTGGAATGAAATTAACTGAACTTGTAGATTCCATTTTGAATTCATTATGGGACCGTATTTTCTGGGAATTAGTAGGTTTTCGCCAGTTAACGTGTAATGTCAGTTATTGTATTAGTTCAAAGTGTTTTGATTGGTCTGAATTAGGAACGGTTATTGGAAAAGTTGGGAGGTGATTTTGTTTTATTATATTTGGAATCCGGTGGCTGCGCGATGCAGAGGGCCGAGCAATGTGGCGACGCTTGGGGAGGTCTGTGTCCAGAGAGTTTAAGAGTCGCTCTTTAGTTACTCAAAGTAGGTATATAGCTAATATTCTTAATATTTATCTAAAGCTGAGACGTGTATATTGTCTACAGCGTAATTAACAAATAAATGCTAATAATGCAAAAATCTAGGTTTAATCCGGATTTTAATAAAAAAAACGTATCAAAGGTAAATAATATATATATAATATATATAATAAAATATATATAAAATAATATAATAAATATATAATATATATTTATTATATTATTAATATATAATAAATATATATTATAAATAAATATATAATATATATATATAATATAATATATATATAATATCACCAACGTATTTTAATCATTAGATTCGCTCTATTAAGTCAATAACTTGTTACGTTTCCTTTCCATTCTCTGATTATGTTGATATGAATAGTACCCACATTACATAACGTCACACCTGTAATCCCTGAAGGGTTAGGCAGAGGTGCACCCAATAGTACACTCACATTTCGCCAGTTAGGTTTAAGTCCCATGTAATAGGGAGCGAGCCTACTGGCTTCAACCGGTCCCAAATCCAGACTGTGTGGTTGTTTTGTGCATTTTATGGTTTGACATGTAAACAGTTTTTGATTAATGACAGTTTTATTTTTATTGATTATTTTTGCTTGCTTTATATTTGACTATTGGTTCTATTATGATTTGAAATGTAATTGTCTTGTAACTTCGAACACAATGTAAATTGTTTGACGAATTAATAAATGAAATGAAAATGAAATGAATGGCCATCTTGCGCTGCATGCCCTGACAGCTGCGCACTCGACGATCTTATGACTCATCAGCGAGCGGATTTCGCCTGAATTTTGGGCCAAATATATTTAATGATTTGCCATCGACACGCTGAGAAAAACAAGTATATCCTCTTGTTAGCACGACATAAGCAGAGTACAACTAACGACCCAAATGTTCGCCTCCACCCACGAAAATCTGCAGAACATCCAAGATTACTTCAAAACGGTTTGCATGTTCCCCAGTTTTCAAAGTATAAAACGTTGAAGCTTGAACAAGAGTTTTTATGACGCTAAACCGTTGGGAGGGGGGTGGGCAGAGCTGCTGGATTATGGCGCATTTTTCTCGCAACAAAATTAGCAGTTGTTCCGCTGGAGACTTAAGCTTTAGGTTGTGGGCTTGGTGGGGGCGGAGGCGGGAGCGGGCTATGGTTTTTGAAAATGATTATGCTGTGTGTCGGAGCCTATATTTAAAAATTTTACACTGATAAAAAATTACAATATTCCAAAATAGCGTAAGCATAATAAGCCTATATATATTTGATTTCCCACTGCCGGGACACAGGCCTCCCCTTTATGAGAGGGAATGGGCTATAATATACAATCTCCCACGCGGGCCAAGTGCGGGTAGATGTCACACGTCTTCGATTTTTTTTATTCTAGAACATGCCAGTTCCTTAGGATGTTTTCCTTCATCGTTATTGAGAGAGCAGTGGTGATGAAATAAATTACACTAAGTAATACGGAAAAAGAGCACATGCAAGGAAATGGGGGAGGCTTTTGCCCAGCAGTGGGACAGTAAAGAATACAAAAAAAAATGCGCAGAAGAGCAAACAATATTTTTATTGCCAGTATAGATATATATATGCACGATTTCTTTGCACCACATACGGGTGAAACCCTCGGGTGCAGTTTTGTTATTCCTATAATTATGATCTAAGTGAACTCACAACATGCTCTTAATTGATAGTCAACGCAGTAGTTCTCGACTTTCTGGAGAAAGTTGCTGACGCTCAACTTGATAACAAAATCTAACTACACCACAATTTTAGCACTAACTATAACACCAATGAGAAACGAAGTAGTGATTCCAGAAACTAATAAACATTACATTTCATAACATAACATAACATCACGCCTGTAAACCCGAAGGGTAAGGCAGAGGTGTTCAACCTAACAATACACCCACATTTCGCTAGTTATGTTTAAGTCCCATGTAATAAACCGCGAGCCTATTGCCATCAACCAGACACAAAATATCTCCATGACCGCTACTGAAAAAATCCTAATGGAAAAACTCAATAACACTGCCCGACCAAGGAATCGAACCCTGGACCTAATGCTTAGCAGTCGCATTTGCAACCACTAGACCAATGAGGCAGTGGGTACATGGTAAATATGCCGTTTTTAGTGTTAATGTTAATGACCATGAGAGTTTAAAAACTTCTAATGAGACAGTTGTAATAAATATTATCAAGTGCAAATGACACTATTCTTTGAAACGGAGTCGTCTACATTATTGCACATTCCGCTGCTCACTGGACAAAGTAAGAGAAAAGATGTCGCTGTAAATTATCTCGGAGTGTTCCCGTTTGTACGAGAATTTCGAGATATTAGGTTCTATGTTTATTTGGATATAATTTCGTTTTAAAACTCGTGTTTTGTTTTAATCGACGAAGGTTATGCAATAACCACAACATGTACAACGTGATGATAATAAACTTGATCAATAAATGACAAATATAATGTATTCTGTTTTATTCAGCAAATCTCTAATGACATTTCTAATCTACACTACTATTATAAATACGCGAATAATGCGAAAATTTGGATGGATGGATGTTTGTTACTCAATCACGCCAGTACGGTTTAACGGAGCTGGATGAAATTTCGCACAGAGAAAAATAAACAAAATAAAAAAAGAATTAGACACGACAGACTAGAACTTCACATAGGGTATGGTTATTTTCTCCCGAAAGTACGATCCCGTGGGCAATTCCCAAACTCCTCGTAGGCGAAACCGCGAGCATAAGCTAGTCTATCATATAAAAATTTAATCAAATACATCCATAAGTTTAGTCACTATAGCTAGTCGGTTGGTTGGTAATAGCCGTACCCGATCCATCACTACTAGGAATGTAGTTTGTTTGACAGCATATTTTTGAATATTTCGACATTTGGATTTAAATATTCAATTTTTTTTTTAAATCCTAAAAAGTGTAATGTCTGTTACTGATACTGGCTTGTTTTATTCACAAAAAAAAGTTCAAAAAAACAACATTCAAAACCTAAATTTGTTAGAACCCGCGATCCACCACACCATCTGCTACCCTAGTAAATATTACCCAGCACACATGTTCAAGCGCGCAATATAAGGATTATGCAACTAATAAACAGCTTCGTAGGAAAGATAACAAAAAAAAATTAAGTGAAATATTTAAAAAAAGCAAAACTAAGGCAAGTATTTTTCATAAGTCGCACTCCTATAGAGGCGTGTTTTGTTAACGGAGAAAAGAAAAAAAAAGAACTCCTTTTTATTCATATTTTCCTGGTACTTTTTCCTGAGGGCGTTTTATCGTGAGTAATAAAAATGCTGCATAAGTATTTTAATTAGGGAAATGCATTACTCCGTTGTGCTACTTACTATGTGATTTCATGATGAGAAATTGTTTACCTTTTCTTGGTGTTTGAATTAAAAATGGCCATCAACAGCTTGTAATATTAAAAGAAGGAAAGTGTCCTTTTAATACATCTAAGTAAAATTCATGATTTGTTCTTTAAATAATGGGGCGACTTCTGGAAGCCATATAATACCGGTATTCTGCTGCAACCAGTTTTTATTCTGGAATAACAACTGGTTGCGGCAGAATACCAGTATTTTAGACGGGGCCTGTTTGATGTATAAATTACTGGTTAAAATGATACCCCTTGGCTATCAGACTTTCAGGATTCCGAAACGATTACCGTTCCGTAATGTCTACGATCAAATTACTAGGAGGAATAGATTTATTTAAGAAAAACGGGAACGTTTTTCTTAAATAAACAACTCACACTTTAAACTTAATTTAAACTCACATACACAAATCATTTTTAGTTAAAACCGTGGTCTTTAGAATGTCTTACTACTTATACTTTAATAACTTGTACTTTCATAATCCAATCGATAAAAATATCGTGAATGACCGACTTATCGCTAAATCGAAAATCAGTACTTCTTCATTTTCTTAGAAGAAATCTTTGCTTGTAGTGAAGCTATCCAAGTTATTGCCTCAAAATAAATAACAAAAACAACCACCAACTTAAAAAAAAACCAAAGAATCCTTTTATCCAAGCAAAACATGCGGTAAACAAGATGTATTGTAATAGAATGGTTTGTCCATTACAATATATCGTCTAAAAATCCAACAAATAGGTTGTCGATACAAATAAACGAGTGATAAACAAAGCGCACTATTTAATTGAACCAGATTGAACCGGTTCGTGCCGGATCTCAGCGGGGATAACCGGTTGATACCAGGATTATTCGGAATACTGAACAACGGTTAAACGGTTTAAAATATGAAGCGTTTTTGTTGTTTTTTTGGGAGTTAATAAAATGGTTCTGTTTTTAGAAAACCAACCATCTTTTTATTAGGTAAACTAATGCCTAATTCCGATGTTTATTATCAGAACGTTTTTATACCAATCGGAATTGGTATCGGATGAAACTGAGACTTTGCTATCTTTGCCAATATTGACATTCATTTGGTGTTCGTGAAAACTGGCATTACATTTTCAATAACACAAGGCTATCAAATGAATACTATAATAAAAACGCACTGTTGCAATGTCAACGTTCGGACCTTAGCCGAGGGTTAAATTTCTAACAGCTCGTTTTACAGCAGTATCCATTTAATTCTTTGCTATTTTCAGGTGAAATGTTTTCTGAACTTGTTCCAAATATCTACGAGCTTCATAACTCGACCACGAGTGGATTGAAATTAGGAGTTAAACTTAAATGACACTTTCTTAAGTCTTTATTTAATTTATTTTATAGCCTCGTTGATCTAGTAGGCGCAAGCGTGACGAGCATAAGGTCCCGGGTTCGATTCTCAGGCAAAGTATTATTTTGTTTTCCCATCAAGGATTTCTCAGTAGCAACATTGACAATAGGCTCGCACCCTGTACTTACTGGGACTTAAACATAACTAGTGAAATGTGCGTGTACTATTAAGTACACCTCTGCCCTAACCCTTCGGGGATTACAGGCGTGATGTTATGTTATGTGTGTACCTCATGATGTGCTTACCTGTAAGAGGTTGATACACTTGTCTGTGACTCTATTGAATGTATCTCATTTATGTTTGAAGCAGAGTATTCAATTGTTGGTGTGCCAAATAAATAAAATAAAAAATATCAATATTACCTGTTACCTTGGTATTTACCCACTGTTATTATTATTATCAAAGGGCTATGTTCATCAGTTTGTTTAGGTAAACATGTAAAGCGCCTGAATTTCATTTACATGTAGTTAATTATTTAAGTCTAGGTTTAGAGAGTTAAATACTCGTACTTGTCTAAAATATACAATTACTTTAGTGATCAGACGGTGCCTGCCATTTAGTAGACCTTTGATAGTCTTTACGGGTGGTTGTCAGAAGTTCAAAAGTCTGACAACCACGGTTATCAAAGACCGAGTAGTCTTATTACCAAGTATCTGGAGGGCATAGACAAGGAGTGGGAGGAGCTCGTGGTTAAATAATAACAGCCGCACGGGCTGATCTTTAGATCTTTCTTTCTTTTTCGTGTGGTTAGTGCCTGACCTGGGGTCAGTTTTTATCCCGCCCATAGGGTCTCTGATTTGGCTTTACATGCCGTAGAAAAATATCTCTCAGGCATGCAGGTTTAGTTTCCTCACGATGCTTTCCTACACCGAAGTAAATAATAATTATACCTAAAAAACGCACATGAATCCGAAAAATCAGAGGTGTGTGTCTTGGGTTCGAACTCGAGACCTATGACTTGGCAGTCCGACGGTCTCAAATCTGCAGGTTTGGCTAGGTTGGTCCATCCATTGGCCGTGCTTCCCTAGGTTGGTCCATCCATTACATTGGTATTCAGCTGCATCCAGTAAGACTGGACTCCAACCCCAACATAGTTGGGAAAAGACTAGGCAGATTATGACAAGGGTGTATCTTTTTACTTTCCTTTTTGAATCATGATCATGACATTGATTCCTAAGCCGTGACAAAAAGTTTTAAGTACCCTCGTTCCGAATAAAAGTTTTAAATCGGTGTTACAGTACAGCTGCTTGTCTTCTCATGTTAGCTGAAAGGGTTCGGATCAGTGCGGGTCGGTGCGGGTCAGCGGGTCAGCTGTGACACTTGGCTAATGGAAAATGTAGACGTTTGGAATGAGATATTTGTAAACAAATATAAAATTTTGTATTTCAAAATAAAAATAATGACAAATGAGATATTTTATCAAAAAAATCTTTTTTTGTTGAGAATTTGTAGTTACACTCACTCTTAATTTAGTTTTGTTGGTGTTTTATTTAAGCTACAAAATTCGACAACCTACCATAAATCATGACAATTAGGACAGTTAGAAGTAGTAATTGATCGATCAGCCATGTCCCGCATTCAAGTAGACATTATTTTTTTCTTGCATTATTAACATTGTCATCGATAATAGAAAACGTTTTTCTTTAAAACTTAAACCCTGATCTAACATAACATAAGATCACGCCTGTAATTCCCGAAGTGTTAGGCATAGGTGTACCTAATACTACACCCACATTATATCGCCGTCCCATGTAATGTGGCGCGATCCTATTGCCATAAACTAGGGAACAAATCCAAACTCCGTGGCTGCTACTGAGAAATTCCTGATGGAAAACCCCAATAACACTTTGCTCGACCCGGGAATCGAACCTAAGACCTCATGCTCAGCAGTCGTGCTTGCGACCACTAGACCAACGAAGCAGTCTACCCGGATCTCTTCGGTACATAATAACAAAGTTACTGAATTGAATGAATGCATTATACAATAATTAGGTAATATTAATATACCTGCCTGCTCATCAATAGTCTGAAGCTCATACAAAATAATATTTATTCAGAATCTCGATGCACCAATCAAACGAGAGCCAACGTCCTGCTAATTAGGCCAATTAAGAATAAAGGATTTAACATCATTATTTGCAAACTTACAACTCATTGTGATTTTCATTAAAAATAATAAATATTCGTTTTAAAATCCGGAGCGAATGTGAAAAGCGTACGCACAACGACCAATCAAGCTATACAAATCCAGTTTATGCGGATCTCTCATTGTAAGGGAAATCTGTACAAAGCGAGCCCATGTTGTACTGGCAAAGGTATACCTTTAGTACCTATAGGTACTGGTATAGGTTGATGTGTCGCCGTGTGTACATGGACAACCAAATTGCGTTAAATATTTGTAAATGCTTCATAAGTTCGTGTATTATTTTAAACTATGATTTTGTTCGTCAAATAAACCAGTCTTACCAAGAAGTATCGTACTACCCAGTAACTGGGTCGTGGAGGTCAGATAGGCAGTCGCTCCATGTAAATATTGGTATTCAGCTACATCCGTGAGACTGGAAGCTGACCCCAACATAAACTTATACTGTTACTTACGGGATATCTTCCGTGATTCAATCAAGTACATTTATGATTTCTCTGTCTTCGATATCGCTGATGGAACGTCAATGTCTAGGCTCCTTTTATGAACTGTAATTTTTCTATTTCTTCTATGCTCGTTTTGGTCTAAATCCTCTTTCAGATCTGTTTGTTCTAAAGTTTTCAAAAAGAGCCAATGAAATCTCCCCTAATATATTTTTTTCAAATCACCATGCCAAACCGTCTATTGTTGTATCGTTTCCCTCTTTCCAAAACGACAAAAGAACATCTCAAACCGTCTTCTATTTTTAAACCACAACACTAACCAATCTTTTCTCTCCTCCCACAGATCACGCCTCAGCAATAGTAGGCACAACGGCGCGTCTCCGGTGCCGCATCGACGGCCGCTCCTGCGGGGATATGCACAGCATTAAGTGGTACAAGTCTGAGTCCAGGCTGTATGTTTACTCAATCGCTGGGAACACGGCCATAGATCGGCCGGAAGGACCTATGAAGGATAGGTGAGTTGACTATTGATATTTGCTAATGTTTTTGACATCTTTGTCATTATAAAACTCATAACATAAATTGTTATTTTAAGCAATGCCACAATTTGTGGTACCGGGTATATTTTGACATTTTCAATTGATAACATAGTTATTAAATAGAGGACATTAAATAAATAGATAAATATCGAAAGGGACATCTAGTAATTTCAGCTCGTAACGACTTAAAAGTTAAGGGTACTTACTGATTCTCTAAAAAAAAAAGGACCACGTTAAGCAGTATTTCTATGTATCTGCGATAGGGATTCCCTTCTTTTCGCATAAAGTTATTTTTATATTTTTTTCTTTTAAACACTGTTTTAAGCTGTCACGGTTTACAACTAAACTAATACTGTCACTTACGGGGTATCTTCCGTGATTGTTCATTATTTTGAGAACAACAACGACGAACAAACACGGAAGATATCCCGTAAGTGACAGTATAAGTTTTTTTTTTCTTTAATTTTATTTATTTGGGACAAAAAACAGTTATGCGTTACAATGTTAATATTTAGCTTAGGTATAATAGTAAACAAACGCATAACCCATACAATTGTCCACGGAATCATATAGATTTTAAAATAAGTAAGGAAACAGACGAAAAGGACAGTTAGAAAATAAAAATAAACCAGAAAGGTCACACACTAACCAACTCTGGACAGCGCTTCCCGTCCACTGCTACTAACTATATACCTATTTGCAAGTAATTTGGTATGCGATACAGACTGTATCAAAAACTTTTTCAGATCTCGTATCTAGAAATTTCGCATCGAAATTTTTTTTCAGTTTTATTCTGATGCCTGCTACAATATATTGTTTGCCAACACTGTTTCAATTTGAAAGTATTTTGGAAAAAAATTGTGAAATTATATTTCAAGAAAGCAGTAATTTTGCTTTCAACTAAAATAAAAGTAAACATGTCAGAACTGGACACAAGTTGCTTATTGTCTTGTTCTTCTGAGTTTAGTTTCTGTTTGCCTTTGAGTGAGAACAATCGCGAGATGTAGATGAAACTACATGCACTTAAATTGAGCAAACAACTATATTTCTTGAAGGTTTCTTAGTATTTTTGTAGTTTACCAGTAATATTTCAGTTATTTTTCTGTAATATATGCGAAAAAATATTAACAAGAATATTCCATAACTCATGTTTGCATACAATACATTAAGGGTAGGGTATTTCTTAGAACCTACAAATAAATTCGATTGCCATCTTCTGTGACAGTATTTATTCGACAGTAAATTTGTTATCATGTAGTATCAAAATGAATCGGTCAATAAAGTGTTGCAATATCGCTCTTTGATAAAAATACTAGTTTATGTAGTATTTATTCAGATAGATACAGCATACGTTGAATATAACATTTATGTGCAACATTATTATTCTATTCAATAAAATAATCTAAAGTAATGTAGGAATGGTGAAATAGGCCTAGATGCACCTTTTTCAATAATTAAAAAAGTCACTGTTATGATGAAATTATTACTAAAGAAATAAAATATCGCCCTTTGTTGCAATTCATAATTTATTTGCTATTTAGCCGACTATTGTAAACCCCTTCAAGAAAGACATCAGGTTTTATACTAAACTTAAATGAGCCCAAAATAAACAGCTCAACTGCTGAGCTGATGACGTCACGGCGGCCATTGTTGTAACGCGCACTTACCGACCATTGTACGACATGACACCAGCGATACGTCTCTGTCTACCCGCGTTTTGTGAGAAAAATTCTCTCTTGTATTGTCTTATTTTGCTGTGTAGTGAAGCTGTATGAAATTTTGTCGTCAAGGGTATATATATATTTTTGTGTTGATATTGTAAAAACGCTGTTTTACAGTTACCTATGTCAAACTGGTCTCAGTTTTTTAAATATAAACCATCATTAAATCAAATCTCTTGCTTGATTGGTTGGTAGTGGCAAAAGTGAATCGTATATAGTTTGCACATCAAAAGATGAAGGGACACTATGCCTTGGGACACATGGTACATATTACATGTCCCAGTTTTAAAACACTCGAATAATGGTTGTTAAAACACTTAAGTAAAAAGTATGAAATACATTATAGACTAACTTAAGAATGTCAGTATTGCCTAGAATTGTAAAGTCATAATTTATAGAAGGCCAGATAACAGTCACTCAATATAAGGAATTTAATTAAATACATTAAAATAATAAAACTTAACAACAAGCTACAAAAGGGAATCAAAAAACTCCTCCTCAACTCTGTCAGCTGGTAATGTGCCCAAGAGACTGGCGGCGTTGCCACGTTGTATGGCATCAGCCAGCCAGCCTTTGGATCACGGGAAGCCTCAACTGAGCGTTTAGAAATTTCTTAAAAAGGATGTGAGCACTCGGACCCTACTGCCCCAGAGTTTCAACTGCGACTGGTTAAGCTAAACGCCACCCTAACTAAAAACCTGGCGAAAATTCATAGCAGAAGGCTTCATGTTTTCAGGTATTTCAAATACCTACTGAATAAAACATGAAGCATTAACCCTATTACTTACCAAACCCTTAATTCCGTATATTTGTAAACAAATGTCATTTAAAATTAAAGATGGCTGAACTACAAGTAACAGCTGATCGCATTTATATTTCACCAAATTAGTCTAGACACCCTTTCTGCTGTCCACCCAAAAACTTACGTAAAAATACAGCCCACAAATTGGATTTTCACCCATATTTTCAACGAAATAAGGTGCTTCCCAACTCCATGTTAAATTTGCGGAATCGACCTTCCAACTGGACGTACGTAATTATCTTTACTGACTGTGATTGTAACTTTATATCTTATTTCTACAGGAATAAAGTTTAATTTAATTTGTATGTTCGCACTGATAGTAAATCAATATTCCCAATTTCAGTTCTTATTTTCATACGAGTAAGGTGCATGTAAAGCGTTGATAAGGTTTTATCGATACACTTTTCCTTGTAACCGTAGCACTCGTGTTTGGGCCTTATTTGTATAGAATTAAGGTACAAGTAGAGTGCAAATAGGTTGATCGTATACACTGTAAAACTAATTGAATTCACAATGAGCTCAAAATGACAGACTTATTACGTGTTGGAGTAAATTTTTAAATCATGAAATTGGTTTTGATGTCTTTGTATTCCAGGAAAATTTCGAAAAACGTACATGAGGAAATTCCTGTGATACGATACGTAGATGTCGAAAAACAAGTTATTGGTATACACCAATAACTTGTTATTTCATTTTTCAACCCGGTATGGATTCGCAAAAACATCCATTCTAAAACAAAGTTCAATAATCTGTCACTTAATATACAATGATATTATAAAGAAAGATACGCTACGTTCATACTGAGCGGCCTTCAAATATCGTTGCGTTGTTACGACTGCGATTTATAATACGGAACGTATGATACAGAAACAGATAGCTATTGCGCTTGAAGTACTTAAATTACGACAATTGTCTGAAATGGACAGAGGTGCACCTAATAGTATACTCAAATTTCGTCAGTAATGTTTAAGTCCCATGTAATAGGAGCGAGCCTATTGCCACAAATCCAAAGTCCGTGGCTGCTACTGAGAAATTCCTGACAGAAAAACTCAATAATACTTTACCGGATCCGGGAGTCGAACCCAGTACCTCATACTCAGCTGTCGCGCACTGTTAGTAATACACATTCATACAATCGGACACCATAAAATCAACTTCGACAAATTCCACCTCACCAACTCACAATTTATCACCATTTCCTTAACCGATCGCGTAAAATTAATTCCAGCAAAAACTCCTTGAGATAAAATACTCATTCATCAGAATGAGTGAACGAACGAACGAATGATTAATTCCCCCTTTTATACTGAAAGAGATTCTTGAAGGAGATTAATCAGAAGGCAATAAGAATTGCCGGTATATATCGACACGTAATCCGGTCGATCGAAAAAGATGGGACACTGAGCTGTAGGGAGAGGTCACAGTGTTGGTGTCAGCGAGAAGCGGTTTATCATTTTTTATAGTGTGACTTGTAAGCTTCTTTATGCTAGGTCTCATTTAGTAAAGCAAAATTATAATGTTACTAATAAGGGCAAAACAAAGTGACATTGTACCAGCGATGATGGCATTGTCAAAGATATCTTGGATTCACGTAAGCTATCAAAATGCTTTAATATATAAATCCTGTTGAAAATCATTATAGTAAAACTAAATAATTTTGAAAGCTATAGCCAATTGCCCGGTCATATTTTAAAATTTTAAAACTTTTAGTGTTGCAAAGGGCGACGATGACGACTGACTAGATTTGAAACCGTTACAAAGTATTATTATTTGCTTTTGTGTTAAGTGACAGTTCAAGAAATCTCGACATAGCTTTTTATGTATTCTTTTATTGAAATACACTTTCATCTTCAATCGCTTACTATCCCATTGCTGTCAGTTAGCATCTCATTTTGCTGGAAGAGGCCTGTGTCCCTGTTCCCAGAAAAAAACGTTATAGGTAATTACGCTGTTCGCTCTCGCTCCTCTTGAACAGTGCGACCTCACCTTATATAGGATTTATTAACGAGTGATAATGGAATCTGTGCTCAATGTTGACGTCATCTCGCATTAAGTGGGTTTTTGCCCAGGCTCCAGCCACGCTCATGCGCCGGTACAAAGGGGTTACCTTTTTACGGCAATGCAATCGAAATACCATGCATTAAATATTTGAAACTTTTGGTGTCTGGACCTTTGTTTGATTTCGGGTTTTTCAATTAATGAAGTCTAGACACACAACCAAAAACTAATTATAAGCATTCAATAGTATATGTGGTGGGTTAGAATTCAAGTACTCACTTGTTTTTATGTAATTTTTTATATCTCGACTGATCTCAAAGCGGAGAGCAGCTCGTGGCTAAATAATAACAGCCGCTCGGGCCGATCTTCGTTAAGTCACGCTTGCCTAGGTTAGTATGTGGATGGGTGACCATCCATTACATAGGTACCGAGTTTCCTCCGTGCCTTAAAAAGCACGTTAAACTGTTGGTCCCGGCTGTTATTTGAAGATTTTTGACAATCGCTATTATATAATAATAATTCAATATCAATATGAAATTAAAAAAAACCCACTTTGTATTCTGAAAGGTTTATACCTAACACCTAGTTCGCATTATAATTAAAACTTTGAATTATCATTTTCAATTAAAACAAAAACACGTAACTCATATAAAATTAAGCAAAAACATCTGCCATTTTGTTTAAAGGTAATAACAGTATTAAGCAAAGTTGTTTCATTTACATTATAATTTTTTTTAATGAACATAACACTTCGCATGTTTTATACCCGAAGGGTTAGGCGGAGGTTTACTTATACCTACTACACCCCCATTTCATCAGTTATATATCTCCTGGAGTCATAGCGCTACATAGCGCGTCTCTCCCTGTCTGCTCCGACTTTCGTTATCTCGGTTCACTGGTATCTGGCTTGTGAAAAGCGATGCTGGCGAAACAGATCAGAGTGCAAAGCACAAAATTATTAACACTGGATGAAATGGCGGCAGGTCACGGGAACAATCTGCGTCTCCCGCATTCCCCTTGAACTTAAGGGGAAGATTTATAAAACAATGGTTAGAGCTGTTGTCTTGTATGGATCAGAATTTTGGGTCACAAAAGAGATGAATGAAAGGCAATTGCATGTGGGTGAAATGAGAAAGGCGAGAAGATGTGTGGTGTTACGCGAATGGATAAAATAAGAAATGGGTGCTGAGGAATTCTGAAAGTGGTGCCGGTGACTGAAAACTTGTGTGGTATTCGGTTATCTTTGTTTGGGCATGTGATGCGGAGGAATGACAAGAAAGGTCTGAGTTTGAATGTCATCTACATTCATACTGCTATAGGAGTAGAGGAAGTCCAAAGAAACGATGAATGGACTGTGCGAAGGATGTTATGGCAAGAAAGGAGGTATCTGATGAGATGACGAGTAACAGAGAAGTATGCAAGAAGAAAACATACTGCGCCGACCCCAACAATAGGGAAGAGCCAGTTGTCATCAACCAGGCACAAATCCAGACTCAGATGGAAAAACCCCATAACACCGCCCAACCTGGGGATCTAACTATGAATTCTGAATTCTTAATCAGCAGTCCCATTTGCGATCAATAGACCAAACACCCAGCATATTTTTCCTCATCGTCTTTAATAAATTATTTCATTTCATAATAATTCAACCAGTCACCTTCCCGCCCCAGCAATGTGATAAAACAGTAATAAACATGCATACGTAGCATTTTCACAACCTTACGTGACGTCACACAGATCACGTAGCATATTACTACGTCGTAGCTAACGCTGCTACGCCGTAGACCCCTCTACGCCTTAGCTCTAGTTTTGCAATTTGACTCAATTTAGATTTCTCGATAGTACACCGATTGCCTTACTGACTTTTAATAAGGGTTTTGAGGACAAAAAGGATTTTTGTATAATCAAATTATAATTTGGTAGACGCTGTCTCATAAATATGTAGAGACAGACTATTACGCACTTTTATTAAATTTTGCTGAAGGCTTTTGTCTAGATATACCTATGTAATTTCGTTGGTGTCATTATTTTTGACTGATCTAAGGTTAAAAGGAACATAAGGGTGACATTTTGTCGACCTAGGGTTGTTAAATATATTTTATTGTGAGATTTAAAATAAATTAATATTTATGATTTATTTTGACCTAATGAATTACTCAACAAAGATGGATACGTTTTTGAATGGATTCTTATTTTTATTGTGACACCACGGTTGCTAAAAAAGAATTAAAAAAATCCATTTTCTAGAGTAGTATAAAACGAGTGCTGTGAAAGACGAAATCGGAGCCGTTATCACTGGGCCACCTACTATTAAAGGCTGAAGCACATTAAAATATGTAATTTTTTTTTTTTACCAGTCGTTATCTGCCTGCCTTTTCCCAACTACGTTGAAGTCGGTTTCCAGTCCAACCGGATGCAAATAAATACCAGTCTGCCTTTCTGACCTCCTCAACCCAGTTAGTACTGGGCTACCCAGTACGAAACCCTTCGGTAAGACTGATTGTCAGACTTTCGGGCCACTTACTACTTGTAACGACTGTCAAAGATCTACCAATGACGGCTTTCCCAGAATGCACCCAGAGAATGTGAGAGTATGCACCCATCAACTTACCAACCTAGGCAAGCGTGGCTTAATCTAAAGATCGAGCGGCTTCTATTATTTAGCAACGAACTCTTCCTTTTATTACAGTGTAGAATACACAGTTTCAATCTTTATCAACACACAATTCACTCCTAAAATAAAAAATACAACCGTCCCTTTCCAAAAAAATAAGAAAATCTAATAAAACCGCCCGATGTCTTTGCGGAAAGAAAAAAGGTAAACCTCTACATCTGACATTTACCGTAAAATACAGGTGGCATAATAGGGGAAAATCCACGACTCCTGAAATTTTAATATAGCCTGCAACATGCTCGGCATAGAACTGACAGCCTTTGTCATATTAATAAATCTTTGTCGTTACTGGTTTGTGTCTTGACTTTGTGTTACGGGGGAGGCAGAGGGGATGGTTGCTTTGTGTCGAATTATATAGTCATGGTTCGCCTAATATAAATTATTTTATCCGTACGCAAAATATGAGCTTTGGACGTTGAGTTGCGAACACCAGCCGATATTTGTGTGGTTAGACAGATTACAGTTTTGACTTGACGGTAAAGCATCACCATAAAATATCAGATTTAGTGAACTTTACTGATTTAGCGTGTGAATGTGAAGTCTTAATAGCTTTTCGGTTCAAAAGAAGTCATTAAACAAGTAAGGTATTTTTTTATCTACAGTAAATAAAGTTTAGCAATACATATAACAGACAGATATCTGCTTTTTTCCGACAAACTTGAGGTTTCTAATTCATCATCATTCTCCTGCCCTTATCCCAATTTATTTCAAGTCGGCGCAGCATGTCTTCTTCCATACTTCTCTATTACACGTCATCTCAACAGTCACCTCTTTTCTAGCCATATCATCCTTCACACAATCCGCATTCTACTCTTTTAGCCATTTAATTACTCTTACAAGTTTCTAACCATATTGTTAAAACTTTGTCCCCTTGATATCAATTTATGGTCATTTATAATAACCATCTCTAATTGAAAAATTGCAATAATACTTTGTCCGACCTAGAAATCAAAGCCATTTATAATATCACTTAAAATTAGTGTCCAACAAGTTTAATTTCTCTTTGGGGAACCGCAATCAGTCATGTCTAGTGGTGTGACCGTTGGACTGCCAAGCCAACACACAACTCTGATTTTTCGGATTCATGTGCGTATTGTATAATTATCACTTGTTTCGGTGAAGGAAAACATCGTGAGGAAACCAGCATGCCTGAGAGATATTTCTCGACTGCGTGTAAAGCCAAGTCAGAGGCCCAGGGCGGCATAAAAACTCTGACACCAGTTTAGGCACTAACCAAACGATAAAGAAGAATGTTACCAAACTCCAAGAAGTTTAATTACTCTTTGGAAAACCGTATTCAGTTTTGTAACTTTATTAGTTTCTAGACACAGCGCACCTGCATTACCATACCTGCGTCACCTCAGACAGAAGACCTACATCATTACCATCTCAACGTACTGTTCTAAAGACACAATCAATATCACCTAACATGATCTAAATTCTAAACCAGCGAGATACTATGCTAAACTGTCAAGTTCTCCGTTAACCGTAGTCTGCATCGGTAACAGTTTAATAAGCTTATTTTAACTCAAGGCGGCAGTTACAAAGCTTACTCGACTTAACGTTGTTACTACAGAATTAACTGTGGGATTGTCAGCTGGTTAATTAGAGAGGATAATGTATTGTAGTTTTAATTTAGGTCGCAAAAAAACCCTAAAAGTAGGAGTTTGCTATAGAAAATCCACATTTTGACAGTTATATCGAAGTCCTATGTGGCCAGGGTTTGTCTATTGCCTTAAACCAGTCAGAAATCCAGACATCAAAATGTTATTGAGAAATTTCTGATGGAATAACCGGATAACACTTCGCCCGAGCTGGGAATCGAACTCAAGACCGCATGCTCAACAGTCGTGCTTGAAATTATTATTAGAGCAACGAAGCAGTCACAATCAATACGTGCTTTCACGGCGCAAGTTGCTTCCAGACTTGCTAAGTTCAACAATTAAATTAGTTTCCAAACCGTAGACTCAGCAGACCGGTCCATCTGCCCAAATAAATATCAAATATGAAAGTAACACACCCGAATGAAGCCATCGGCACACCCGACAATAACAGCCAGTCTTAATTGGGCATAGTTCGCGGTGGCTAATGAGCAGTTTAGCACATTCTGCCGCAAAGTTGAGACTGTTTGGCTCGAAATAATTACAGTTAAAACCTTAAAACTTGCACCGGATACGGATATCGTGCTTACTGATAATTTTATAACGGTTTTAGAGGATTATAGGAGGAGGAGAAACTGTTATTATGATATTAAGACGGGGATGCTGGCTTAAAGTGTTGGGTGCATTTTCGTTGTCTAATTTTGGGGGTAGTCACGGAATTTTGTTAAGAAAATGCTTTTGTAGTTAACGTGGCTTGAAAATTTTCTTATCCAAACAGACCTGTTTTTAATGTTTTGTTTACTCAGTAAGTGCAATCTCAATAGGTACCTTTAATCTGTGAACGAGTAGAAAAGGTGGCGCGGTGGCGCGTGGTGGTGGTGGTGGTGACGCGTGGGAAAGGTTTCTTTCACATAACATAACATAACGCCTGTAATCTTCGCAGGGTGGAGCTGGGGTGTACCCATTAGTACATCACTATTTTGCCAGTTCATTTCATTGTTCATAAATTAGGTTTGCTACTCATAAATTTGTCCCTTTTAGGGCTATTAAAACTTTAACTAATATTTCGATGAATTTGTTCCAAAATACTGTCACTAAACAATCACAGACGGGCAGTTATACCTCTAGTTCCGAAAATTACGTCGAAAGCAAGCATCTTTTTTTGATTGACTGTCTGCATGACAGGAAGAAAGACGTTTGTTTGGCACATGCCAGAAGTGCACACGGTAATAAACAAAAACAATAAACAAAAAAAAACTTAAACTAAACAATAAAATAAAATACATTGTGTGTTTTACGACTGCGCCAAGTAAGCGTGAGCTTGTTGGTGTGACATTTAAACCAGCTAATATACAGCATAACACGTTTTACCCACATTTCAAATGCCTCTATACATTTCTTTAAATCTTCACATAAAACGATTTCAAATCTTCTTCCAACTTCAAAACAACAAACCCCATACATAACTCCACTGTCACTTTTAATCCAAAACGACTCTCCCAACTTGATTAGTTCGAAACTGAACGTAGCTTAAGCACCGGTGTATAAATCTGCTGTAAATCCGTTTTGCAGCTCTCCTAGCCTGGCCACTACTTCCACCCCCTTGTACGATGTACGTTGATTTGTACCGGTCGTTAAGCGTTTTTGGAGCGTAATGGCACTTGCATGTAGGTCATACTGATTTCGGGTATCGGATGGGATGGGTTTAAGTGGTATTTATGCATTATTTATGGGTAGAATTGTATTTATAACGGTAGAGTTTACCATGTAAATCAGTAAAATTGTACGAAACGAACGAAATCTTCGCACTACAAAGTACGAAGATTTCTTTTAGCCGAACCTACAAAAAGAACCGATCGATTTTTTTCTTTCCTCGATCGTTTTTTGAAGACTTTCTTTTTATTTTTTTGTCTTTGAAGATTTTTTTTTAGATTTTTTTTTATTATTATGAAGAAAATTGAATTTGTAAGACGTTTCAGGAGCTTATATAATATCTAATAACAGAAACCTATAATTCCAGCCTCCTTTTACCTTCTAGCATCCAGGCATCCAGTTTTATAGCTAGAGTAATTTCTCAACCCATTTCCCAAGAATATAACGTTCTTCATAAACACGACGAACCAACAGTAATTACATTACTAACTCCATAAACGTCAAGAGTATGAAATATTAAATAAACATAAATCTTAACTAACATAGCTTCAGTTATGCATAAAAACTGCATAAGCCACCGTTTTTATTACTCCGGGTTTTACAGGCACATAAATATGAACTGGTTTGAACTGGTTCGCGTCGGTTCAAACTAGTTCGGACAGGATACACCCGGTTATGGCCGAAGCGCTACCAGATTCAATATCGCGAATTTGAAGTGAGCAATTAAGCATCATATGTAAAGTATTTGTGACAGTTGGCTGTGGGAATGTTCATAGAGTGATTCTGTGTAGTTTTGGTATGACATTGGTAAAGTTCTGGAATTTAATAACCTGTGGCATAAGCACAGTCACTCTATAAGATCGATGGCGATGGCTCAGCGATGGCCTGAATCCAAGATGGATTCAGGCCATCGCTGTGAGAGGAAGTGGCCCGTTTTCTATCACCCAGTCCCAGTTCTGATTATGTCTTTAGGTATCTTACTAGTGCAAGGGAATTTGGTGACTGAATTTGAAGCAAGTCCAAAGACTTGAAATTAAACAGCATGAGGAATGTGAAGTTTACCGGTTTCTGATAATTTATACTAAAATGGGGTAAAATACTTAAGCTACTGTTTCTCGTCATGTTGGTTAAAGAGATTTATACCATCTGACAATTAAAGATGACAAATACACAGTTTTTAAATACAGCGTCCCATTTTCAACCCACCACAGTGTTCCCATATTATAAATAAAGTTAATAATACAATCACAATTTGGCAACACCAGAAGGCCGAAATTTGGACTAATTTACATATTCCATGCACAATATTTCGTTCATTCACTTTAATGGGTACAGGGTAGTTGGAAAACTATGCCATGTTTAAATTAACTCATTGGCTCGTGCCCACATGGGTCAAACTGACTATCTTTATTGTTTTTTTAATGATACAGCTGTAGAAATGAGAGATAGCTCACCTATTAACAAAACCACAAGCAATGGGACACCTCTGTGGTTGGTGTGACATTTAAACTATTCTGAGCTTTATTCCCGTTTTCTCAAACACTACACAAGTGACAACTAATTGTACAACTTATGCGTTATGCAGGTACAGAGCGAAACTTTTCCGCAACCACTTGGCAAGACTAAAAATCTAAAGTTAAACGACACTGATTCGCCCCTGCATAATGCTTAGGTAACTATTGCGGGTTGGGTTCTTTCATTCTAATAATTAGAAAATTACTAGCCTATGTCCACTGCTTCGCCGGTCCCACGAGATCGTACTATCGGGATAATAAGTATGATGTGTTAATCCAGGCATAGGCTATGTGCCAAACTACATTCAAATCTGTTCAGTAGTTTTTGCATGATAGAGTAACAAACATCCATTCATCCTCACAAACTTTCGCATTTATAAGTAGTAGTAAGAATAATAAAATGTTGGTGACAGCGTCGTGAACTCGGGGTTTCTTTTTATATATTTTTGGTATTTAAAATCACCTTAGAACCAACTCATACGCATAAAATTACAAACATACACACGTAATATTCATTCGTAACCGTAGTTCTTGCTAGTGTTCAAACCAACAACTTACTCCTGAAATCTCCAGCCCACAACATAAAGTACAAAGCATAGTACCATTAAAATCTCATCGTGCCTCTATAGGCCTCCCCTATTGCCCCAATTACAGCATCATACAGTACACGCTTGTCCGTTATTCCGGCACAGTGTAGGACAACGCTCAATTAGCTGCAACACTGCCGGTATTTGCGACGGCGAATTTTCGATTCAAGTCTGCGATGCTCAAATGTTTTGTTTCAATGAGCTGCTTTCATAGTGCATGCTGTTGTGAAAATTGTTTTGACGCAGTACCAACCTCTTGAACCTAACATAACAGAACATCACGCCTGTAATCCCCGAAGGGTTAGGCACAGGTGTACCTAATAGTACACGCACATTTCACCAGTTATTTTTAAGTCCCATGAAATAAGGGGCGAGCCTTTTGCCATCAACCGGGCGCAGATCTAAACACCGTGGCTACTACTGAGAAATTCCTAATGGAAAAACCGAATAACACTTTGCCCGACCTGGGAATCGAACCCAGGACGTCATGCTCAGCAGTCGCACGTGCGACCACTAGACCAACGAGTCCCTACCAGCAGCTGCAGCGGCAGTCCTCTTGAACCTATTGTAGTAGAATCAAGATTAGCTGAACTTGTTATTATTTTGTCTGAAAGCCCAACTGTTTTTTTGTACATCGTGCAGTTTGAGTCGTCTCAGACTGTTTTTTGTTGTAAAATTATTAATCATGTTCCTCTGAAATTGTTATCACAGCCTAAATCAGACTTAACTCTAGGCAAGTTAGTTACTATCACAATAATAAGCAGAAAATATTCCTATCCAAAAGGGCTCAAAATCAAAAGCCATTTATTATAATTAAGCTGAGAAACAGCTCTTTTTTTACAAAGTTTTATTTAATTCGCAATGTTTTTATTGTTGTTTGTTTGTTCATGTCAAATCTTGCAACTGAATTTTAAAACAATTATTCCCAACCGATTGCATAATGTTTAGTTTGAATCACAATGCATGGTTAGCTATGTATGTATGTGACGTCATTTTGGCGAAAAATGGCGGTCCAGTATTTTTTAAGCACGCCTAGTGTTTTAGTCGGAAAGACCACGTGTCAGTACAAACTCCCCCTTTGACATTTATGATGTTACACTCAATGGTATCTCGTTAAAATTCACCCGATGACGTAATGGCGGATAGTTTGGGAATCTCTGTCAACACGTATATTTGTTTAACATAGCCAATACAGTTTGCTAATGGGTCAGTGTACGTCATAAGCGTTGATTTAGCAAAATGTGCTAATTATGCATTAATTTTGGTTTATATTTTAACCAATATATTGCGTTGGATATATTTGGGTACGCACACTAACCCATATATCATATTTTTAAAACTGCAAATGACGTTATTTCAGAAAAAAGAGTAAATGATAGCGTTGGCGGGGTTAGCGGGGGAAAATGGCAGAAAAAAAACGAGTTGCGCCGACCTAAAGTAACATGGTACAAGGGCATCAGGTTAATGTTTTTTAAAATTGTATTGAACTACCCTGATCAAGTGCGTGTCATGAGCTTACATTGAGCCTGGGTTCGATCCCCAGGCTGGGCCAGGCGTTATTGGAATTTTTTGATTAACAAATTCTCAATAATCTGTAGTCAGCATTTACATCCAATTCATGGAAATACCTTTAGCGCCCGTTCCACACATAATACATATTACATAACTGCTGAAATACCAGCTTTAATACACACGAACGTATGTACTATTCATTATATCTCAATATTCACAGAAATCCTGGTTCAAAGCATAATTACATCCGTTTATGTTCTATTTCTGCAAACAAGAATACAATTTCTGGGTACGTAGGTACCACAAGCTGCAGTCATTACTATTAACACAAGATTATGACTCGTGAATATCGAGTTAACTGAACTAGTAGAGACTAAACCGATAAAGTAGAATTTGTATTGTTGTAGTTAGTGAATACTTGTCTACGAAACTTAATTAACTTTAGGTGACAACTATTGTACTTTTTGATTTTACACTCTCGCCTTAACATCAAGAGTTCAAAATTCAATAACATAACATCACGATTGTACCCGCTTTAATCCCCGAAGAGTACCCGCACCCACATTTCGCCAGTTATATTTACAAATTCAATAGTGCAGTAATATTTAGTTATTTGAATTAAATTCACGCCGTCTCCAATGGGGGTAGCCAGAAACTTAAGAACGTCTCCTGCTGCGATTCTTATAAACTCCATTTGCCTTGTCCACGTTCATACACCTGGCCATACACGCACGCCAGTTGCGACTACTACGTAACGCACCTGACCTTTCTGAAGAACCTCATCACCAATAAGGCCAGTGCATAATAATATCTTTCCAAGGCCCAGCGTTCCTACTCAAATCATCTTCATCTGCCTGCCTTTTTCCAACTAGGTTGGGGCCGGTATCCAGTCTAACTGAATGCACCTGAACACCTGTACCGTACATCGAGCGACCGCCTATCTGAATTCCACAACCCAGTCAGTACTGAATAATACGATACCCCTTAGTGAGACTGTCTGAGTTATGCTTCTAGGGTTTTTCCGTTAGGAATTTCTCACTACCAGTCAGGGAGTCTAGATTTGTGCCCCGTAGATGGCAATAAGCTCGCTCCAAATTACATGGGGCTTAAAACTTAACTGGCGAAATATGGGTGTACTATCAATTAAGCACACCTCTGCCTAACCTTTCGGGAATTGCATTATCATCATTTATCATCATCATTCTTTTGCCCTTATCCCAATTCATTTGAGTTGGGGTCGGCGCAGCATGTCTTCTTCATCCATACTTCTTTATTATTCGTCATCTCATCAGACACCTCTTTTCGTGCCATATCATCCTTCACACAGTCCATCCATCGTTTCTTTGGTCGTCCTCTACTCTTACACACCTCCACATTCATACTCAAAACTTTCCTTACGACATTTTCCTCATTCCTCCGCATCACATGCCCATACCGCGACAACCGATTACCACACAACTTTTCAGTCACCGGCGCCACATTCAGGCTCCATCTCCCTCAGCATCCTCATCTCAGCCACATGCCTGATACATGCGTAATGTTAAGTATGTATGTTATTTCTATGAGGCTAAACTGAAATATTTCAGTCTGTATTTCAGTGAAGCTTAGTTTACACGACTATGATTGAAATTCATTTGAATTTCGTAGCTTTTGAATTTCAAATGTTTTGATTGAACGTGAATGTTAACGGGAAACATTCCTAATGTGAATGAAATGCTGGCTCTGTAATACCGGGCAGCTTTAATACGTATTTAAAATTGGATGCGTTTTGCAAAATAGATGTAGTTTGTAATCAGTTGCTGATATTTTTGCTACTGTATTTGCTTTCAAAGGACCGTATTATGTAAATATGAATAAATATTTTTTAAATGCCATGTGTCGTGTGTGATTTTGACTGCACGGTTGGCGCAGTGGTTAAGCGATTGACTGCCGCGCGGCGTCTCGCGGATTCAATCCTCGCACGGAACAAATATTAACACCCATGATACAGGAGAAATTTTTAGTGTGGGGCAACGTTTTTTTTCAAAAAATAACTCTCCTTTCTATATGTCCAATGGATCTCTACTCAATATACATAATACAAACTCATGAGATTAGGTAGAAACAGCAAAAAACATAAAAACGATATTCCCGATGTCCACGACCGGCTTGTCCACCAGTGGTGGACAGCGACACAACTTTTAGAAATAATGCTAGCTGTCCACCAGGGTGTACAGAGAAAATTTTAAATACAATCATTAGCTGATAGACAATACTAACTAAGGTGAGTTTAGAAGAATGACGTTTTGTATAAATGTTCCTTTTATAACAAAAGTGAACATTATTGAAGAATTTTTGAAAATTCATCCACTCAAGGGACTACTGGGAACTGACAGTTTATGTCCATGTTCGTCATTTTTGTGTACGTCATGTCATAAGTGCATATAAAACTAAGACAAAAATACGAATTTCCAAAGAACCAAAAATAAACAAATATTTTGTAAAAAAGTTGTGTTCATACAGCTTCCAAGTACGGCCGTTCCGGTTTAAAACCACCTCAAACCGGAATGCGCTGGTTAAGACCAGTATTTTCCGGCCCGCCGCCCCGAACACCGGGGTCAAAGGGTTAATATTATTATTTACTTATGACGGCAAAAAGTATCTAAATTATTTTAGTCTTTTTTTCTTGGGAAAACGTTTTTACAACGCTTTAGTCTTTTTGCTGCTACTTTTTGAAAATTGAATAACATTTTTTTTTGGGTGATTAATATTCATCGTTTATACTTTGTTAATTATCATCTGTATAAAAGGGGGTTGACAGTGACCTCATATCTTGATTAATAAAAATAAAACCCATATAAGCGAACACCAAGATGATTTTAATAGACTTAGTCATCAGCTGTTGGAGCCAGATATGCCGGTTGCAATTCCCAAGTCGGGCAAAATGGTATAAGGCTTTTCTATCAGCAATTTCAAACTCAATTTTAAAGCATTTATTTCAATTAGACCATTACAAGCACTTTTGAATGTCAGAAAAACAAAGAAAGCGAAGCTACAGTCACAGTCACAACGCATAATAACTTGAGAAAGTACTGTAGTTACACATTCCAATGCGTAGATCTCTATGGAGAAGAATGGGCAAGAAACTCCATGGACACTCTTTTAAATCAAAATATTGTTACAAATAGTTTTATAGGTTTTATAGTAGCAGTCTCGTTTGGAAATTGGTGGTGAGATAATTCGTCTCAGAAAGCATGTTAAGTCCAGCGCTTGATCTCTTTCTGGTCGTGTGGGATTGTCATCTCTACTATAATAAAATCGAAATCAAATTCTCTCTTTATCTCCACCTTTGGAATGGTTCAGCCTAGTTCCAGCTGCAAGTGATGGAGGCTCTTGAGCGACGTGCCAAGAGCATCATTGGCAAAGACTCCTTTGTCAAGGCTAAGCTTCTCACACTCGGACATCGCGGCAAAGTTGCCAGCCTATTAGTTTTTTACCGGTTACATTTCAGAGTATGCTCTGGAATAACATAATCTATTCCCCCATCCCCATTCCGTCATCGGATGAGCAAAGATACGCCGAAGCATCCTGGTTATATGTTTGAAGTTCCACGGACCCGAACAAAAAGCTATGCTTCCACATTATTTGTGCGAACCTGTCTGTGGGCTCCGTCTGTGTGTCCATGATGGTCATCAAAGCTCGAGTGAATCAGTTTCTTCTAGGCAAGCGTGCTCCATCCTAGGCCACATCAGGCGAGTTGCGGTTAAACGCAATCCAATTTCGAGTTACTATATCGCTCACAGTATCAATAACAACAAAAAATGCAATACTTCCTCCATTACTGTTTGTCCGTCCCGTTTCTGTCTCAAATATGAAATACTGACTAAAGAATGTCGAGCTAGAAAGAATGCAATTTCCATTGCAGTATATTTTGTAGTCGGAGAAAGATATGAAGTTGTTATACTGTCCTCTGTTATGTTTCAGATTGAAAAATGTAAGGAAATGTTGGAACTGAACCGAGTTTCTGTCAAAAATATTGTAGTTCACAAGTTTGTGCGCAAACACAGGTACAATCGCTCTTGTATTGATCTTTGTTAAGGAGCTCTTCCTGGCATATAACTACAGAATTAACAGGAGACCCATTGGTAAGACTGGAAGTCTGATTTTCGCTTCTGACTGCCATAACTGGTAAGAAAGGTCTACAAGAGACAGCCTGGATCATCGGCTCAATGTGCCTTCCAAGGTACGGAGGGGTCTCGCGATGTAATGATAACCCATCACCTGATCGGCCTTGACTCATTAATGCTTAGCCACAAGCACATGCCCCGAAATCAATACAGTGTATAAATACGAAGTTCTTTGTCTTGCCTTTTCACCCCTGAAGAGTAAATGGATTCAATGAAAGTTGACACATAAGTAGATCGTGACCGTGGGTTAGGACATAGGATATTCTTTATCCCGATAGTACGCTTCTGCGGGATAATCTCCGACCGCAACGCGAAGCCGTAAATATCGGCTATTTTAGCTGATTTTCATCCCAAAATTGTCAACTGCGCGAATAGGTAACTCTTGGAAAGCGATAAGCAATGCCCTGGAATGTTGCCAGTACAGTGCAAGAGCATAAATCTTTACCCACTATTTATGCCAAACGTGTTTTCAAGTGGAGCTTTTGGCACTAATTTGTCGTCTTGTCAATTATAAATCGTCCATTAAGGTTAATGGGTTACTGGAGAAGTTTCGTGGAATTGTAGACAGGATTGGAGATGAAAACAGAAAGTTTATTTTAGGAAATCTGTGTAATTGTGTGATTACATAACATAACATCACGCTTGTAATCCCTTAAGGGTTAGGCAGAGGTGTACGTAATAGTGCACCCACATTTTACCAGTTATGAGTAAGGCCCGTGTAATAGGGGGCGAGCCTAATTGCCATCAACTCGGCACAAATTCAGACTCCGTGACTTCAATATTGAGAAATTCCTGATGGAACCCAACAACAATTTGCCCGACCCGGGAATCGAGTCCAGGTCATCCAACAACTATTTTTGTGTTTTTATCTTTCCTGCGTAGTTGACTTAGTGGGTGCAAGTGTTACTGCTGCACATGATGTTTGGGTTTGGTTCCCAAGTCGAGCAAAGTTTTATTCGGATTTTTCAATAGGAATTTCTTAGTAGCAGTCCGTCATCGGGATGTGTGGCCGATTATTGATAGTAAGTAACTTCATTAAATCTGTTTAGTAACAAATCACTTATACTCTACACTTGTAACCTACCAGCAAATATTTTCTTCTTAATATCTAGTTTTGTGTCAAATACAGGGTGTAAACAGACCCTTCACGAAACCGTCAACCAAGGCATTCTGTATATCAAATTAAGTTACTTTACGCAAAAAATATTTCTGGGAAACGACTTTATTTTTTGGGGTGAAAATCAAGTTTTACGGTAGGACTCGATGGAACGCTCTTAAAGCATTGTGCTGGAGGATGGATTGAATTGTACTGGGTCGTGGAGGTGTTCAAAGTAAAAATCTTACATTAAAAACATGAATTTTAAAAAAATCTTGTGAAAAGTTGAAACTTTGACCCCCAATATCTCCGTAACTAGAAGATTCCCTGGTATGGTCTGGACCAAAAAATTATCGCAAAGACGGGGAGAACAAGTGCCTTTCGGCTCCGTTTAGGGTCTATTTACACCCTTTATAATGGTGAACTACTACAAGGCGACTTTATCCTCATATCCCATGCATCTGATTTTCCGATCAAAACATCCACCTCTCCCTCCAAGATATTCTGGACATCAATAAAAACGCTAAAAGGGTCGCTTTAAATCGTTCCAAACAAATATAATCGGTTATTCCGGTCGCGTCCAAGCTGTTTGGCCGACAAGGAGTGTTTATTGTCGAGCTAAGGGTGAGGCTAAATAAATTTGAGAGGGGTGCCAGTTATAAGATGATGCAGGCATGAATTTTGAGTGGGTAGTCGAAAATATTTTTGGTATTTTATGGTAAGTTTTGGTGGAGAAAACATTTGGAGGGCGAGTGGTCCTTGGGTACAAAAGTAAAGAGGTGCTACTTCTGGTAAATTTTTTACGAAGTAATGCTGAAATTAATACCAGCAATAATTTGTATTATTGCACTTGCGGTGTTAAAAAACCGACTGCACACTTCTAGTTAGGCACCTATCTAAGTTTCGTCAATTGTTAGTGAAAACGACACAATAAGAACAGGAGAAATAGAATCACATAATCTCGTAGCTTTTTTTTTTTTTTTAACGGTGTAAAATCATCAAATGAGTCTTCCCACCCAGGGCAGAGCGGGAGGGACTGTCAGACTTGTACTGACTAAAATCCACGGTGTCCTTCAGTAGCCCTTTATGTTCCAGGGTCACGGTAATTCTATGAGTCCCGCGACCTAATCTCGTAGCTTGATAATATTCTACCAAATGCAATGTGCTTACAGATATTGCAATTGTAAAAGTACTTCTTTGTAGTTTTATTTTTTAATTATAACTAGCTATTAATAATTGCCACAGTTCGGTTATTTTGAAAACGATAATATAAAAATAGCGACCAGTATTTTCCATTCCACGGAATCTATTAATTATAATGGAGACTATAAATTAAAATAAAATGCATTGCGTGTAAGTTTTAAATATAATAATGAAATCATATTGTGTGCTCTTATATTTAACACAATAATTTTTATTTTACAGTTCTGAGCTTAACACAGGAACCAGGTATTGTATTTTTGCCATGTACTTCTTGCTGTTCATTTCAGAGCTTTCATGTTTCAATGGTTTTTTTGTATATCAATGTTTTATTCTACGAATGTTACTGAAAGTACGGTACGCTGAAAAGTTATGCGGATTTTTATTTATTTCGCATGTTCATTTCATTTCGTATTTCTCGTTAGCCTTGTGAACGCAAACACTGTCCAGCATGGTGACCCTTAGGGGCTACAGAAGAACCAATCGCTTTCATCACATTTCGTTACTGTACCACGACTTTGACAACAACAAGATTGACAAAAATTTGTCGATAACTTGTGTCATTGCAATAGATTTCTTAACAATATTATATACATTCATAAATTAAAATTACTATTAATACTAACGGGATATTTACCATGTTTACTGTTTGTTAAATTAAAATACTTCAAGAAACTAACTTAACAATAAACTATAAAATGGCGTCACAAAAAACTCCTCCTTAACGCTGTCAAATGGTGTTGCCACGTTGTATGGCAACGCTTACCCTGTGGCCGGGGAAAACGCCAGCCTTTGGGTCACGGGGAGTGTCAACTAAGCGTTTTGAAATTTCCTTGAAAAGGCTGTGAGCACATAGACCCCACCATCCCAGAGTTTCAACCACAAACGGCTCGAAAATACAGGGTGGAAGGAACACCGATGCTTAAACGGTCACCACGTATTCAGTTCATCATTCAGAAACAGTAAAATTTTAATACGTGGGACAGGGGAGTGCCGTCCATAGAGGCAGTTAGACCTAGCCTAGCCTACCAACAACGCCAAATGCATTTATTTTAATTAGGTAATAAAAAAACATTTAAAAAAAGTTAAAACTCCTGTTAGAACACTTATAGCAACTTGTCCCGAACGGTAACGTAACTCAAACTCACAAGTAAGTTCGTATTGTCAATTCTGAGGCTTGGTCACGTGCAGTCTAAAACTCATTCAATATTTTACGCACACTGTTGCATATTTTTGTGTGTATAAACGCCACGAACGGCACACATGTATAGATTATGGGCGTGAACTCCGTTCACTGTAGACGATCACCACGTGCTATGATTGGCTAATCGCGAAATAGATTTATGAATGATTATGACATTAGAGCAGTGTTCCCAATTTGAGGACATTTCCCCGAATTGCGAGGAATTCGAGAAACAGAGACAGACATGATAGTTTCCTTACTGACACAATTAAAAAAATATGGTGGTATTAACCTTCCAAAAAATGATAAATTGTATTTGTAAGAATTGCAAAAGCCCTATAAAAATAATTAAAAACTACATGAATTTTATTTTTCGCTTTGATTTTTGGGGTGTTTGGAAAATAAGTAATGACAACACCACCGTTACTGTCGTCTGTCAGTATTATTATCCGGCAAAATTTTGTTATGCACCTTTCTATAGGATCACGGTATGACAATGATGCATTTTATTTGGTAGTGTTTTTTTTTAACAAAACGAAATACTTTTTTCTTGAGTAGCCATGTTGTTTATTTGTTTCATGTGACAAGCAATTTATAATGCGATCTTGAATGTTTTTATATCTTACTAAGTTATTACTTATAAGTAATTGATTTTGTAAATATGATTTGTTAAGTACATTTACACTTAAAGATGGTTTTCTGTTGTGAAGTGTGTGGTGATAATGTGTTTGTTAGAAGTTAAAAATAACAAGTTTTTGCAATTATCGTTTAATGATAAGATTCAAGTGGTGTCTAAAGGTATACCAATTACGAGAATTAATCCAAAAATATGTTAATTCACCTCGTACTCTCATTTCAATCCTCAAAATTATGCAACATTTAGCTGGCTGTGTAGATGTTAACACACAAATAAATTGTATTGTTTTCCGTACATTTTGTTTAATACTTCCAGTAAGTGGAGTGAGGGATATATTGATTTGCATAATTTTCATTACTCGTCAAAAAAGCATGACATATCAATAGAATAACATCTACAGGCATGCTTAAAGTTAAATACATTTGGTAAATCACCATACATCGTCAGAAAATCGTGAATTGAACCTTCAGAACCTTGAATAACGTGGTGGGTTGTTGTATTTATAACTTTTATTTTTACAGGCTTATTTTCAATGTTTTTCTTTTTTTCAAATTTTTATATCATTTTTTTTTGCCGGAGGGCTAGCCTAACCTCTGAGGAAAACCTATGCACGCCACTGACGTGGGACGTTACGTTACGACGGGTACGTTTACCCATAATGTTACTACTCCGCAGCCGCAGCGGCAGCGTCAATACAGTATATTTGAGCTTTCCATCATCGCTATAATTACTGACAGAATGCACTTCGCCTAGGTCCTCTGGGTTTGGTACTTATAGAGATTGGGCAAAGTGTCATAACTTAACACATGTACCTAATGCTTTAGTGAACACATGCGTGATGTTATGCTATGTTAGTAGAATTCTAGGCAACACGATAGCTTTCAAATAAACCAAATTGACAATGGCAGATAACTGCGAATCGAATGTAATAGGAAATTCCGAAATGTTGAGTGAATGCAATGTGTGGATTTAGCCGATAGAATACCATTTATGTTGCAAAATGTTTTGTATGTGCATTTGGCTTAAGTACACATGGGGCTTCACCGATATTTATACGGTTAATTGGGAAGCTGCTTTCTAAATAAATGATTTTAGTGATGATTGCTAATGTATATTTATGATTATGTTAAGTGTAGTTGTAGTTAAAGAAATGGTCTGCCATAATAAAAGATGGCCGCTGTAGCTAGTTTATGACTATAAACGTATGGTTATCTGCCTATTGCTGTGTCCCAACTATATTGGGGCCTTCCAGTCTAACTGGGTAGAGGTGAATACCAGTATTTTACATAGGCTGACTGCCTACCCGACCTGTCCAAACAAGTAACTGACACGATACTTACCCAGGTATCGTGTTGATCGCGGGTGCATATGACATAATAACTTGCAGTAACGGATTATGACAAACTATACAAAAACCGACCGACTGCAAGTTGGACTCGCGCAAGAAGTATTCTGTACCATCGTAGTAGGGTAATAAAATAAAGGGGGCTCCCCCTTTAATTTTTATTTTATTTTTATTACTTATTGTTATAGCGGCAAGAGAAATACACATTCTGTGAAAATTTCAACGGCCTACTTCGGATCAAGAGATACAGCCCGCTGACTGACAGACGGACGGACGAACGGACAGCGGAGGCTTTGTAATAGGGTCCCGTCGCGTTGGTTACCCTTCGGTTACGGAACCCTTAAAAAATGTGTCATATAAAAAAATGCCAAAAATGGCTTTGCATGAACAATTAAACAGTACAACAAATGAAAAAAGCTCACAATATAGACTGACCGAACCGTAAAAATATACACAAATAACCTACCACCGCCCTCTAAACGTCGTATCCAGACAATCACAATCAACAGCCGGCGGCTACATCCTAAATAATGAAGTCTATACATTAGGCGAGCCCCAATAACTGAGCCTAAGCAAATAGTCCATCGCCACCGGAATACCGAAGCGTATTGCCATCGAGTGTCACCTCGGCAGTTTTTTATCCCTGGCATATTGATATCGCTGTGTTGTGTGAAGTTTATGTTAAGAGGCTTTCATTACTTAGATATTCTGGTCTAGTGGTCTCTGAAATGAGAACCTGGGTTCGATTCTCAGGTCGGGCGTAGTGGTACCGAGTTTACCCATCTGGAATTTCTCAGTAGCAGTCACGGAGTCTGTATTTGTGCCCGGTTGATTAAAAGGAACTTAAACAAAACATGCGAAATGTGAGTGTACTATTAGGTATACCTCTGCCTCATCCTTGGGGGTTACAGGTGTGATGTTATGTTATATTTCAATAAGTGCACTCTTACCTACAATATCTTTTTTTAATGAGAATTGAACTTCATAGGATTTTTGGGTCTGGCTTTTAACTCAAGGATCTGTAATTTTAGGTTTATAGGTTAATACCAATGGCCAAATAAGCAATGGAGAAGTAAGGTTTAGTAGCAGATACTAATACATAAGAGTATGTATCCAAACTTACGTGTAAGTAAAAAAATGAATGAATTAATAGAAATATTACCTACCTCAATTACAACTTGCCAATAGTGTTATTGCTAATGAGCACTCAACGCTTTCTCTTCAAAAAACACAATTCCTAGTCACCTTGGACAAAAAAGGCGAACAATATCATCTACCAAAAGCCGCCAAACTTGACGCCAAAATCAAAGTTCGACAGCACAAAAGTCCAACCAATGCATGCATAATTAATCACCCCCGATCTCACAGATAAAAAAGATAACAATCTTCTAAAAACCACCGGATAGTTCCACATCAAATATGCAAATCCCTTATTGAAATATTAACTAAGTTGATATGAAAAGTTCTAATATATTCAATGGGAAAACTTCGGAGCGTCCAAGAAACGTAGTTTTGTCGCAACTTTAAATTATTTAAGTTTTTAATGCCATCTTTTTTTTGTTCGTGTATTTAGGAATTGTATTGATTTTGTGAGGAAGGAGTGTATGATTATGTCTCAGTTTTGTAATAGTTAGGTTCATAGGTTGCTATATTTTCCAATGATTAAGTACTAGCTTTTGCCCGCGTCTTCCCTCGCGTTAATTTAGAATTTGACAATCAATTCGGGTTGTACTCTGCTTGTAATAATATAATTCAATCATAATTCGAAAGACACATGGCGCCATCTATTAACATAAAAACGTTAGTAACTTTTTTTCAATAAGAACAGACAATATTTGACTCAAATAATAAACTCTATTTTTTACCGTAAACAACCGCAACACCTTCAAAAATCACCAACCCCTATTGACTTCCGAAACCAAAATAGCCATCACAATACATACCAAAATCTTTCCACAACTCCTCATAAGCCATTCTCATAAGAAACCCATTAGAGCGTAGTACACAATCGGCACGTGCGACCCAAAGGACCAGAATGGGCCACAGGACCAACATACAACAGTATCGCATTAACGGCTATATATATAAACGATGTTTGGGTCAACCGATATTGAAAGCCTACGAATATATTGTCCAAGATTTTTTTTGTATTATTTTTCTATAGTTCTCTTTTTAGGACATGGAATCACGCTCAGGAGCTTTAGTGTTGGCTACTTAATATTTTTGACGCGACCTCTTAAGTATTATAAGATGAAATGCAATAAAATATAAAACATATTTCTTGTTGCCCTGAAAATAAAAAAAAAAATCGGAAGAAAAGAAAAGCCAACAAATTTACTTACAGGTATGCCGTCAGGACTTTAGTATTGCCAAGTCAACAGATTTGTGTACGAAGAAACCTAAATCGATCTATAACGTTATTGACACAAGCTTACTCTCTTTGAGAGGGACTATGCTATAATAATCAACGACACGGGCGGAGAGTGTGTGGATAAATGTCACTAGACTTCTTTCGATTCTAGGACATGTCAGTTTCCTCACGATGTTTCTTTAGTCAATTTGAGAGCTGTGTGATCGCATAATTTAGACAAAGAAAGGTGTCAACCTGGGTTTGAACCCGCGACCAACAGCAACTCGCAAGTTACTAAGTAACCCGTTACTAAGTAACCCGTTACTAAGTCATCACTGATTGTTCATTATTTTGAGCTCAGGTGGTCCCGGTAGTAGTAAGTGACAGTATAAGTTAAGTCATCACTGTTCTTATAAAGTAATATTAATGATTAAATTCAACTGCTATTTTTATAACACCCGAACCTAGGAACTATCACCCGGAATAACACAAGAACGAAGGGTACCTATCAGTAGCATAGTGGCCTCGGAGGACAAAAGTAACACAAAACAGAAAATAAACACGCTCAGTCATTTTACAAGCGGACATTTATTTAAACATCGTCCAAGGAGGCCGAAAAGGGACTCCATAAATCCTAATGCCCAGTTATAGCCTTCGGGGTAATATTATCTTGTTATATGGCGTGATGTGTGCGTACTGGACACGATTAGGCTCTGTTTTTGGTCCTTTGAGGATTGGTACAGATACGAATATTCGTGAAGATCTCAGGACCATTGTTAACGAGTCTCAGGTTATTTGATGTTAGAGATACTGCAATTATACAAAGATTTAAACCGTCAGAATCGACCTACCACGTCAAAAGATGGTCGCGTTTCTTTTCGTTTTGACAACTCTGACAAATGATGCTTGATTGCACTATATTGAACTTCCTTTTCTCAGTATGCACACTTTTAAAGTATGGTAAAAGCAAATCTAATTATTTACATCTTTGCAATAGTACCTAACAGTAACATCATGCTAAAATTAGTAAATACCTAGGGGAGAAAGTTTTAAAAACATGCTACTAAAGACTATCCTTAATTCCGTTGCTGTTTACGAATAATGCAAAAGAACCTAATGGTATTAGCTAGACACTTCAGTTGGGATGCAGTTCATTGAATAAATAATGCTTGCATGATCATCATCATCATCATCATCATCCTGCCCATGTCCCATTCTATTTGGAGTCGGAGCAATATGTTTTCTTCATCCTTACTAAAAAAAAAAAAGAGAAAGAAGTAAATTTTACTCCTTTCTCTTTCATATTATTCCTCACCAATCCATCCATCTTTTCTATGGCCTTCCTCTCCCTCTCCGTCCATCAACATAAATCATGCTTGCATTCTATTGGCAAAGCATTTTCAAACTCATTATCAGGACTTTATAATGTTTTTCCACAACAATGTGTGCTTTCAGCCACCCTTTACAAAACCCGAATTTTGTGTCACGTTCTTCTTTTATGTATTTCTGTTTCCTGCCGAACATGTGAGGCCTTGAATTGTGTATTATATTGTTGTTTGTTGCTATTGTCCGAATTGGGTCCGAAAGACCCGCGGTTGTGACAAGGGCATTGCTAATTTTAAAACTTCATTCTCTTGTAATGAGTAAACTTTGTGGCTTAAAAAAAGTTGTCACACTGTCAATGACCTCTGTAAAGACTTTTCAAATTGTTAAAAAAGTACTAACACTGACTGCTTTTGTCATTTTCTACTATTCACCCAAGAGTGGTGGAGAAATGACATTGGAGGAGCATTGTGCGAGCAATTTTATGTCGTAAGAGCATAGGTAGTAAACATTACGCTTGGCATAATTTCAATCCACCTTTACCGTATAGGAAAACGGGTTACCTAAAATTGCCGGTAACCACATAAAAGGTTTAATTTTCACCGGCTCCCATACCTCTCAGACCGGAAGGCAACATCGCTGTTTAGAGGCACAATTAGGTACCTATACCCTAAACCTATGTGGTAGCTATAGTTAGCGATCCTTTATGTGTCCCTTATATGTCCTAGTTGGGACTGGGGTATTAATATTAAAAACCACCGATAATGGGTGTAAAAGACCCTTAAAGAAGCCGTGAGGTACTTATTATTAACACTAGAAACGGGATATTTACCATGAATACTGATTTCTATGAGTTCCCGATATTTCGGCGCTGTTGCAAGCACCATGATCACGGATAAACTGGATAGTTTTAAATCTCATATCGTCTACTTGTTGTCAACATCATTGCGATCATTATTTTGTTCTAGACATCATTCATCATTGCTGTATTGTTGATTATTGCCACTGCCTCTTTGGTCTAGTGATCAAGCGCGACTGCTGAGCATGAGGTCCCGGGTTCGATTTCCAGGTCGGGCAAAGTGTTATTGGGTTTTCAATTCAAATATTTTATTTCAGATCAAAAGTCCATATTATGTTAGTAGCAGTATATTATCCTAACATTAGTATTAATATTAAATTAAATTAACAATAATAAATAAATAAATAAATTTCTAGAGAGAATTTCTAGTACCAGCCACGGGGTGTTGATTTGTGCCCGGTTGACAGTAAAGGCTCGCCCCATATTCTTGCGATTTAAAAACAACAAACAACTTAGTTGCCTCGGTCTAAACCCGCCGGGAAACAGGCGTGGTGGTATGGTGGTACTATGACATTGTCTCACTACCTAAACATAAAAGGTAAGTCCGTGTAACACTGATATACTTTATTCACCCATACATATCATCGCGATCAAAATCTAGCTCAAACTCAGCCTAATAACATAAACAGGTAATAATTCAGCCAGATAATCTTAATGAGATCGTTATACAAGCGCACCTACATCACAGGTACCAGCGAGGCTATAAACACGTGATAGCATCTTGTTTTAGTCAGGAGTTATGTCTGCTCCTATATCTACTACTACTAACTAATCGTTATTGGTTATAGTTACCAGTAACTACCAGTTAGTGGTGGATGATTTAATCTATTGCCAGATGTCGTGTCAAGTGATTAGTTAGGTCACAATGGTCCCTGTGTTTTTCGTAACATCACAAAGCTTTTTAAACAAGCCGAAATCTCATCTTAACGACAATCAATGTTAAAAACTCACATTGTTTTTAACAGATTTGAATTTGAACGTTTTTAAAAACACAAAGAACAAACAATTACCATCTGCCTTGCCTTCTCCTTATGTTCGGGTCGACTTCCAATCTGACCAGTTGCAGCTGAATACTAACATTTGTAAAGTATTGCTAACGTTTTAAAAGAGAATCATACTTGACCATTTCAATTTCAAAACTACCCACACCTACCAATCCAATCAGCCGGTACAGTCAACAACACGTTAAGCGTTAAGAGTACTGTGTCGGACAAAGTGGCAATCTCACGAGATTCAACGACGATTGTGTTGATAACTGTACAGGTAGCTATTGGAAATATTTAGTGCTTACGACCATTTTTTTAACATGGAATAATTTTTCGTTGCCTCAGACATGCGTAAAGAATGATCAAAAAAAGATTATCATGCATTGACATGAAAAATATTTATTTTGAACTAATAAAAAGCACTGTCTCGTTGGTCTAGTGATCGCAAGCGCTACTGCTGCATGAGGTCTTGAATTAAATTCCCAGGTCCCTCACTGTTATTGGGGTTTCCAGTCAGGAGTCTGTATAACTATGTTCCCAGTTGATGGACTCGACGCGTCCTAGTTTTAAACAAAACACACGGATCCCTGATGGCGTGGTCGTGTCGCATCCGTCACGCAGGAGCTAAATTAACTGCTACCTTGTTCGGACAATTGAAGTGCAATTAGATGCCCGGTATGTAGCGGCAGCAGAATAAATGGGCCAAATTCATTTTGGATATTTGTATAAATCATTATCTAAAAACTGCTCGTTTTATGCACGTTCAGCAGTTGGTCCCGGCTGTCATTTGTAGATCTTTGACAGTTACAGGTAGTCAGTGTCCGAAAATCTTACAACTAGTCTTACCAAGGGGTATTGTATTACCCAGTACTAACTGGGTTGTTAAAGTCACAGAGGCAGCCGCTCCATGTAAAATACAGGTATTCAGTTGCATCAGAATAGACTGGAATCCGACATATTTGCCCAACATAGTTGGTAAAAGGCAAGACAAGATGATGATATTATCTAACTGCTTAACCAGTCTAAGACAGCCTATAACAACTTGAAGCACAGAAATAGAAAAACTCTCCCAATATCTCTGCACCAAATGATATTATTACTTTCTTAATTACAAAAGTTTCTCTCCATCTATTCTGCGAACGGTACCTGCAACTGATACATCCACACGGCTAATTGAGGGTAGGCAAAGAAAAATCGATTACATCGCCCATTTGGGGGTAATTTAGGCCCCTTTAGGCGGAGTACTGGTACTGTTAATACTGGCTAGTTAGTCATTGCATTATGTAGCTGTCGGTTTTGAATTTCGAACGTAGCCGCCATATTTGAGGTTCTTAGTGGTGGGGGTGAAGTGAAGGTATGATGTCTGGATGCTTTTGTTGTTTACCATTGTGTTGTGTGCAGTTTTTGACGGAGGCGGTTTGGATTTCAGCTAGTTTTTAATGGATTTGAAGCTGGGAGTAACATGTTTGGCTATATGTATCGGGTCTCATGTGCCTAATATAATGTATTGTCCTCTACATCATACCTATACCTACATCATTATAATAAGATGTTAAGAAAGGATATTATGTTAACCATTACAGAATCAAAAAATTAGGTCTTTTCTCGTGTGCCTTAGAATTAGCATTAGTAGGTCTTAAATTGGTTAAACACTGACCCATAAAACTTGCTTCGGGGGGGCTTTTAACCAAAAATTCAAAAACATTGGACATCTACTAACCCGCACTGACGCATCTACCAACAAAGCATTCCATCTCTTAAAGAAGTGGCCTGTGTCCCGCAGTGGACTACATTCAAGACTGATTATGCTAAGCCACGGGTTGTATCTATAAGTTGTTGGACTAATAAGTTATCGTAGCGCCAACAAAACAAACCATTTTACACGTCAAAGTAAATCGTGCAACTTTTCACATCAAAATGCAAGTCCATAACAAATAATGACAGCTTATAAACCTTCCCTCGTTTAACATACGTAAGTGAGCGAGTTGTTCAGCTCACGACACGCAAAACAAACATTAATAATTAATATTTATCGCCCATATTATGGTAATTACAAGAACAATTTACACGGAAGTACCTAATCCTTAAAGTTGCGTAGATTTTATTAGTTTATCGCATAGTTTTTTTTTTGTAGAATATATTCCTGAACACATCGTCACAAAGCTGTTATTACTATTAATACTAACGGGATATTTACTGTTTGTTATGAGTTCCCGATATTTCGGCGCTGTTGCAAGCACCATGATCACGGATAAACTGAAGTTATTGCGGGTGGGTGTTTATGAGCAGACAAATCGGTCTACCCTCTTTCTTCTCTTTCTTCCGTCTAACTTCAGTTTATCCGTGATCATGGTGCTTGCAACAGCGCCGAAATATCGGGAACTCATAACAAACAGTAAACATGGTAAATATCCCGTTAGTATTAATAGTAATGTTAGTGACCATGATAGTTTAAAATCTTATAAAGCTGTTATTGTTGTTAATTGAAGAGTATTTTATAATCTTCTGTAAGCTCGAACTTTGCCTTCATTTGAATAAACAATCCAAGAAATCCTGGTCACCCAGGGGGTTACTACGACGTCTTAAAGCAGGTTAAATTCCAGTGTGGGAAAGAGACAGAGCTCTATAGGTCGTCTAGCGCCATCTCTTTCCGACACTGGAATTACTCCAGCTTTATGACGTCATGGTAGGTCTCCTGATATTATTATTTAGAAAGATTTTAGAACCCTGCATTTCTATTCAGTTACTAACTAGTTCAAGTTACTAAAATGCACGCCTTAAAGTTGTAACCACTTAGAAGAGTAAAAAAAAGCTATCAAAAAGCTCACGTAATTTTTTTTTTAATCAATACAGCAATACGAAACTCTTTGAATGCAATGACCACGTGCCTTAGGCCTTCTTTTCAAAATTAAATTTCTTTAAGCAACGCATTTCGAAAAATCCTCTTAAAATGTTAGCCACAGAGTACACTATATTGTGTTAGCTGCGTCGTGTCAAAATCACTGAGTTACCCGGAGTTAGATCCTGGTCAGGTTCGGTTTGATAGGCAAGCTTGTGAAATGCATAGTCGTGGTCAGTCTTTGTGAAGAGGGATGAAAGCCGTTGTAGCCGACTGTTCGTTCAATGTTGTGTTCGTGTAATATACTTGTACGTAGTACATACGAGAAGATGATTTGTGTTTCGGAAACCGTGGAAAATCGTGAAAATAATGATTGTTGTTTCGAGTATTTAGTATCGAGTAACGGATCGATCTTCAAGGTTAACCCGCGTTCGCCAAGGTCGGTCTGTGGATGGGTGACCATTACATATCGAGTATCCTCCGTGCCTCGGAAAACATGGTATGCCTGCTATCATTTGCAGATACAAATGACAGCCGGATTGGCTGTAACGACTACGTTACAGCCAATATTACCAATGGGTATAGTAATACCCAGGACATCAGCCTCTTCTCGTGAACAGAAGGTATGGACATTATTGAGAACCCTTCTTAGCAAGCGTGGTGATCAAGGCTCATGCCTTGACTGTATGAATAGAAATCTTTGCTCTGAAGCCCTGAATTGGAAAGTTTTGTGATGATTGATGATTTCTCTACGCTCAAAATGGCCTCGTCAAATATCGAAAGAAACACAAAAAGCCGTAAAATTAACCATTGCGTAATATTCCCCTTCCATGAAAAAATAAACCCATATTTCGACCATAACACGAAAAACTCGTGTAGTCGTGTCCCCGCCAAGCTTACCACTTTTTCCAAGTTGGTAACACGTCGACAATAGCAAATCCTTTAATCCTAGCTCTATAGAGTTCGGGATCGTAGTTCGCAACTCGAAGCCTGGGCTAAGGCGATACGTGACTTGGTCGCGGCGCTGTCGTCGCGTGCTCGTGACGGCAGGTGTAAATTACCCTTTTTTGTAGTTTTATTTTTGTGGGAGTGTAGATTTTGAAAATTTTATTTTGGAATAGGTGCGCTTGTCTAAAGCTGGATACAGATGGTGACATTTAGTCCAGTGGACTGCGATGGACTGAGTAGACAGATTTTCAAGGGTCCTCACACAAGTGTCCAAGTGTGACTGCCTTGTTAGTCTAGTGGTGCGCATGAGGTCCTAGGTTCGATTCCTAGGTCGGGCAAATTGTTGCTGGGTTTTTCCATCAGGAATTTCTCAGACTGGATTTGTGCCAGGTTGACAGCAACAGGCTCGCCCCCCATTACATGGGACTTAAACATAACAGGCGAAATGCGGGTGTACTAATGGGAACACCACTGCCTAACCCTTTGGGGATTACAGGCGTGATGTTACGGTATGTGTATCTCCTCAAAATGGCTTGATGTAGGCAAGAACCTTTTTCTCCGCAGTTTTACCAACATTCAAGTTATGATACTTGTATTCAAGTCTTGTAAAACATGCACTTAAAAAACACGTGTCATATATTGTCATTTTTTCAGACATGTTCTGTTAACTGTTTGGCAGATTTTTGCTCACCTTTTTAACATGTTTTTTAAATAACTACTTTTAACAACTTAATGTGCGATAAACGAAAACAGTAAACAACACAATGTAGAATACATAATATGTTTTATACCTAGCTTTAAACACGGAGTAAAGAGAACCTCTCAAGATTTTAATCTACCTTATAAAAGCCAATCTGAAACTGTCAGAGGAAAGACCTCACGGTGCGTTTGACGTACATCCACCTGAATCTAGGTAAGCCAGACGTGAGGGCTTAAGTTTAGAGTAGATATACTTAAGCCTTGCAGCACGTGAAACAATCACGCCGCGTCATTAATAATACATTGCATCGTCATCTGCCTAGCCTTTTCCCAACTGTGTTGGGGTCGGCTTCCAGTCTAACCGCATGCGGCTGTGTACCAGTATTTTACTTGGAGTGACTACCTATCAGATCTCCATAAACCAGTTAGTACTAGGTAATACAACATCCCTTGGTAAGACGGGTTGTCAGAGGTTCGGGAAACTGACTACCTGTAACGACTGTCAAAGATTTAAAAATGACAGCCGGGGCTTAATGTGCTTTCTCAGGCACGGACGAAACTCGCTATGGTAATGGATGGTCACCCATCTATGGACCAACCTTGGCAAGTGCTGCTTAACCTTGAAGATCGACCCGTGCGGTTTATGCAACTCATATACAACGGTCATAATGTATCGCGGAAATAAACAAATGGAAGCAGTTTACGTCGTAACATGCAATACAATAATTTATAATGTTCATTTCATTGTTGGTATGTTAATTAGCGAATATTTTACGTAGCGTTAAACTCGGTGATTTTATTATTAGAATAGATTTTATCAAATTAACTGCGTGAGTTATGGTATTATGTCCAATTCTGTTGAATTTTAAAAGCCTGACAACGACTCTGATTAATTAATCTGTTGTCAATTTTCGTGTTAGAATTTGTGAGTGATTGACTTATGCCCCGTTTTTAAACACTAGGCATTGATTTAAGTGCTGGTTAGTGTAAGACGAAACGGACATTACGAGAACATTTTCGAAATATCTTTAAAAAAAAAAAGGTAATTGGAAATTTCTGTTTCTTTGGATTTAAAATCGTTCTAATTAACGCTATTTTTCGAAAATGTTCTCTGATAACTTTTTAGAGCTATGTATTTCTCTTATGCGTATGAAGTTTCATTAAAATCGGTTCATTCATTTCAAAAAAAAGGAAATGAAATTTTGTATGAAATGCTGGAATTCGGAAACGCTCCTAAGTGTTTACCACCGAAGTTTACGTTGTGATTTTTTTTTAAATTCAAAAATTTTTTCAGAATTGTAAATTTTTTAACAAGATTACAATAATTAGTTTGTGATTGGAGCCTTCTTTTAAGCCAACAATGCCTACATTAAAAGACTCCGCTCTTCCATAACAAAAGAAAGACAAATATTAATAACATGTTTAACATAGGTAAGTAGACAAGATTGGCTATGGGGTTATATAATTTGACTATGGGGTTACCTAAACCCGATTTTATTTAACTTTGTAATTCTGGCAATGGATTCTTGTAGAATCTCTGCAAACTGCCACACTGTGACAAAGTCGCTGCACAAGCTAGTAAGGAAGTTAGCTGTATTATTATTTCTACTATAAAACTCACAAATCAAGTACGTAATCTTTAAATCTATCAGAACCATTACAATGACTTCCAATGGTTCCACAAATTCACGCGAACGCGAACCATTCATCAAAAGTTCTAATATTAAACACGACTCGACATTATTGAGACTTTGAACCCGAAAACATTTACTTCTTTCTTCTTTTACTTATGTTTAACATCACGCCTGTATACCCCGAAGGGTTAGGCAGAGGTGTACCCCTGTCACACCCACATTATTTTGTGCCAGTTATATTTAATCCCACGTAACAGGGATTGAGTCTATTATTACCATCAGACGGGTACAAATCCAGACTGAACTTTCGAACTCAAAATGCCAAAACAGGTCTAGTAAAGGCTCTGATGCAGCCTCGCCCATTTTGGGACTCTTGGCGTTGCTTCCGATTTTTTTTTTGCTATTTCACTAAAAAACTTATAATTACTGTCACTGTTCTGTTCGGAACTCGGACTATCATAGTTAACAATAAAATTTATCCCCTTACTTGTGTATGACTTTCATACCTTTATAGTTAAAAAATGATAAATACCTTTTGGCAAGAGTAAACACTTCCCCTCAGGATTGGACAACAAAAAAGCCATTTTTCCAACTGTTTGATAATCTGACATAAATAAATCCTTCTAAAATGTCGGAAAACTCAAGCAAAAAAAAAATTTTTTCGCAACCACTTAAAAATTTTAAGCGAAAATCCAAATCTAAATTACAAAACCACTGGTCCGAGGACAACAAATCTCAAAAATCTTAATAAAAAATTACTTAGTTTGTAAACTTAATTAAATCCCTTATCAACTGTATCGAGATAAGAGGGAAAGTTGAAATTAAATTACAGTCCCTCGGTTAAGGGGAGCTGAAGGAATGAATCTTTCTTTATCTTTGATTAATATGAATTTTTTGAGAAGACATTTTTATGCCGTAGGTATGTATCGCAGATGCAATTTTGAGTTTCCAATTAGGTCGATGTGCATTTTAACACAAACATAATTATGCTTAGGATTTAGTATCCTTCCAACATAACTTGTGTAGATTAATGATACAGTAACTACTTATTACAAAGTAACTCTGTATCTCATTATAAGTTAACTATTAATTATAAGTTCTTATGAGAAATATATATCTTTAAACCTATTTCAAATAATGCAGTAGGCAAGTAAGTTCAACAATAAAATTATTCATAAATTCCATCCAATTTTAAAACCCCCATTTTAAACAACTTTCAACTACCCTACCTATAAAATTTCATTAATAACTTCCACATTTCACATTCAATCGAACAGAAATCGTGATAATATACTTAATTGAATAATTCCTTAAGACTTTTCTCTAATAATCCCATTAATTCCCCCATCTTCCCTCAATTACCCTGGGGGATAAGGGGGGTGGAAGAGTATTCGACAGGATTCGTTCGGAACTAACTCCGGCTCGAATTATGAGTAATCTCAGTTATTTAGCTGAGACACTTGGCTGTCTGATACACCGGAGTGTAAGGCGTACTTTACACTTGACCGAGTCGGCACTATCGAACAACAAAGCCGACTGTAAACCGCTACGACACATTTTTGGCTCTCATTTGGTTCGTGCCGATCGGCAAACTTCGTTCGGCATATTCTCTCGCTGAATGATGCATTTCTGTTATCCATTGTTGCGTGTCCAATGATTTCTGTAGTTCAACTTATAGTGTTACGCCATAAGGCCCTAAATGGCATCATTATTCTCATACTTACAGAGTTAACGAAATACATCACAAAAATTGATAAAGACACTATAAATATGTTAAGCTACAATGAATGTAAATGAATACATAGTTTATCAAAGTGTTTGTCATAGGTACTCAAAATATCTTTGTTTCTGCTATTTCGTGCATTAACAGGATTAGCAACGTCTTTAAACTAAAAAACCTAAAAACACCGCACAAAGATAAACATTTTGCAATCTTCATTCCGTTCAAAAGAAATCCAATTTCCGCCCAAGTCTCCCCCACTTTAACCAGTTTCTCAGTGGTTACAGCGCACAACACATTATTTTTACAAGAATTCCCTGAGCTCTATAAAATACTTGTTACGCTTCGGTGTAACTAGCGGTCTGAACAATACAGTTGAAAGAAGCAACTTAGCAACGAAGAATTAAAAACTTTTTGATTTTTTGTGTCTCTTACAACGCGGTCGACAGTTTTTTGTATAGTATCGTCTTTTATATTTCTGGTACCCTGGTAGCCATGATTAAAAGAAACCCTTTGTTTAAAGCAGAGAAATACTTTGACAAAAATGTTTATGAGTGCTCTGAATCGGAGATAGGAAAGTTATCAATTATTTTTTGGCAAATGTTTCTTAGAATATATTTTTAATGATACAATTTCCTGGAAATCGTTAAACATGAAACCCTTAGAGCAATTACAAGCCATCTCAAAAAGGTTTCGTTTCCATAGTGATATTATAATGTAGCTCTGTCTTACGATTTTTCCCTTTTGACGTCTGTTAAGGCGCAAATTTCTCACGCAAAGGAAGACCATATCCTGGGTTAGGATATAGAGGATATTTTTTATCCCAGTAGGTACGTTCTTATGGGATTATTTCCGAACTCCATGCGGTCGAAGCTGATAAATGCTAGTACTCCACAAAATTGTGTAGATCCATTTGCCAGTTCTTAGGTTCAAGTTACCATTCCGCAAAATCGGGATTTATGGTAGCTGCTGGGTACGGAGAGTTGAAATCAAAACCCATCTCTAGGTACATTTGTTCGAAATACAATTTGCTTAGACGAGAGTGTAGAAACGAAAAGCTGGTGGCTAAATAATAACAGCCGCTCGGGTCGATCTTCTAGTAAATCCGCGCTTGTCTAGGTACAATCATGGATGGGTGACCCATTACTTACCGAGTTCCCTCTGTGACTCGGAAAGCAAGTTAAGCCGTTGGTCCCGGCTGTCAATTGTAGATCTTTGACAGTCGTTACAGGTAGTCAATGGCTCGAAAGTCTGATGACTAGTCTTACCAAGTTGGATCTATTACCCAGTATTAGTTAGGGGGTCGCGACTGAGGAGCATGAGGTCCTGGGTTCGATTCCTGGGTCCGGCAAATTGTTATTGGATCTTCCATCAGAAATTTCTCAGTAGCAGCCATGGAGTCTGAATTTGTGCCCGGTTGATGGCAATAGACGCCCCCCTAATACATGGAACTTAAACATAATTGGCAAAATGTGAGTGTACTAACGCTTCATGTGAAGTACTAATATGGATCCAGCTGAGCATCCAGTTTGACTGGAAGCCGACCCCATCATAGTTGAGAAAACGCTATATGATGATGAAAGTGTAAACACGATGGATGCACTGTGTGAAGTATGATATGGCTATAAAAGACGTGACTGCTGAAATGAGCAGACATGCTGCGCCGACACCAAATAAATTGATTTAAGGGCAAGAGAAAGTTTAAATAACCAAAATGTAGCAGACACACGCCCCAGCCCCAGCCCAAGCGTCAGTCCTTTCTCGACTGCACCAACCCATTGCCTGAACAGGTCAACCAGATCCACAAAACCTCTGAAAACATCGTGAGTAAACTGACACAATATCCCTAAAATTCGAAGAAATGTGACATTCATCTTACTGCACTTGCCCGTGGTCTATTAGTGCCCACTCTTTATGGAAAGGAGGCCTGTGTTCCAGCAGTGGGAACAGTATAGGCTCATTATGCCCCATAAGATTGGAAACTTATAATAGCCAATTTCTAACCTAGTATAGTTTCTTGTGACTATAACAGACAAATTCAATTACACATTTACTTCAACTGGTCTCCGAAGCAAAAAACCTAGTCTTAGCTAGGTAATAGACATATTAGTATGCCTAGAGTACGTTAAGCGCTCCTTAAGGAGATAAGCCCTAATCCATTGCCTTAATACCTGGATCAGCATGCAAATGCGCCCTTAAAAAGTTATCCGCATCAATATGCCGATGACGTCACCAAATTATACCTACCCTCATTATGCGAACTGTAATCATGAACATAATAGCATACGTGACGATGGCAACAAGCTTATCCTTCAACAAAAGTCAAAGTAAAACCACCTTTATGTTCAAGAGTTAAGGTTGAGCCAAGGTGTTTAACTTATGATTGTTTTTCCAGGACATGACATGCAGTACCAATATATCTTGAGCTTTAGACTTAAATGTTGTTTATGGGTTAACAGGTCAAGTTATATTGGTCGAGTGAATGCGGGTCATATAGCTACGAATGTACTAAATCATAATAAAACTTGACTTTTATTGTTATACTGTTTTATCCCGCGTTTTTACTCGTTTCGATCTCAATAAATATTTGGTTTGTTTTACTGTGAACTATGTCCCGTTTACTGTCATCGGTTATTTTTCTTTTATTAGGTACAGCGATGGAAAAACCCGTTGTTGGAGAAAAACGGTTGAAATAAAATATATGGAGGTTCATATTGATGTTTCCAGATAGTTTTATTTGCTATCAAAATTGGATATAAAGGCCTTTTGTTATCGTTTTGTTAACATGCATACGGGTACGAACTTTTATTGCCGATGGGTATTTTTAGATAGACAATAAAGTGATGGGTTAGGAATTTTCTTTCTTAATAAGGTTTAGGTTCTTATTAAATTATAGCTAGCCCATATAGTCCCACTGCTGGGCAAGGGCCTCCATCCATTCCTTCCAGCAGTCACGATTCTACGCTACTTTTTTCCAATTCTCAAGGAAGACATTCAGTTCGTCCCGCCATCTCCTTCGTGGTTTGCCGCGACCCCGTGTCACTGTTCCAGGGCACCAATCCTAAGATTTACGGGTCCACAGCTCGTTCGGCATGCGACAGACATGTTCCACCCAGTCCTATTTAAGTTGGGCAGTCTTTTGAACCACGTCAACGATTTGCGTTTATGAGCGCAGTGTAGTGTTTCGTTGTGTGTTGCAGCACAGCTGGGACACAGGCCTCGTCTTGGTGAGAGGGAGTGCCAGGACCAGTGCCGGTTGGTGGACCTCAGACCCCTTCGATTTTTTTTGCTGTAGGAGATGTCGGCTTCCTCGTATTATGAATTTCAGTTCAGGTTCTCTCACGATGGTTTTCTTTGGAACTGAATGGTGAATTACACTTGAAACGTACGAATTGCTTATATTTTAATGCGTTGAAGTTTATTGAGTATCCATGAAAGTTTTAACAGGTCAAAATATTGACAGGTAGTTATAAAACATGATCACAGATAAAATTGAATAAGTTTTCAAAAACGCAGAACCTGTTAACGTCCAGAGCGCCTATACCAGTGGCCATCGCTTTGAAGCGTATCGAATTTCTACAACGGCTTTCAACAAGACTGACAAAATATTTCCAGTAGTTTATGTCAACGGATTGATACATTTTTGACTTTTCAATTATCGTTATCGCTTTTAAAACGTCACTTCCCTCAGTTCAGTTCCCTTCTGAACAAAACCTGCATTCTCCAAAACAATCGTTCATCACGATAACATCCGTACCCAATCACAATGGCGCTAATATTCAAAATGGCCGCCAAAAAACAGACCACTTGCATTTGGACGAGAATAAATCACCTCTCTGACACACATTCGGTACATACGAGTATCTTAGAAACGGAGTAAAATTCACAATGGACGGGGGATAACCTGACTATAATTCATCCCCTCCCGATATTAGGGGGATAGGATTTACATACCACATTTCATTCGGCCTACCCATCGGATCGTTGATTTATGCCGCGTCTCCCCTGGTCTTGAGGTGTGTGGTCTAAGTTTTTGGTGGCAGGCGATAATGGAGCTCACATGGTGATTTGCTGATAAGGTTAGTTCTTGGAACCAAAGTTATACTCAGTGAGCTATTTACGTTCAAATATCGGGTTCTATTGCTGGTTCCAATTCAGTAATCCTTCGGATTGCGATAACAAGTGTGTGCGCAATTGGGATGCTGAACATAACAGTGTTTCGCGAACACATAGATAACTAACGAAACGTGGTATTGGTATGTACAAAGACTCAATTTTCTTGGAAACAATGGCATTAATAATTAAAATATCATTAATGTAATTTATTTATTTAATTGTGTAACTTATTAAATCGCTCTTGCTTCCAAAACGTTGAAACATAACCTCATCAGGAAACCGGCCTGTCTTAGAACTAAAAATTCAAAGACACGTGACCAACCTGCAATAGGCCCATGTGGCCTACTCCTTCCCATAGAGAGATCTGTGTCCCAGCAGTGGGAATATTAAAGACTGATATGCTGAAAGTTCATCAATAATAGACCTTCCACCCGCTCTCGCTCACAACTCCCAACACGAATGACTCCCAACATTTGCGGTGGACCGTCGAATAAATTTTATTTTTTCTCACCGCGCGACGCCCCGTTCGATTGTGCTCTGATTTATGTCATATCAGATGGATTTGTAATTGGACGATGCGCTCGTATTTACCTTCCTTTTTGTGGAAGAGGTGATTTACAAGGCGTGGAATTTTATGTGGGGAACGACCATTTTGGGTTGCTTTTTTGGAACATTTATTTTCATAAAGAAGTATGCTTCAATGATGTAGTCTTGTTGAGGGAATGAGTAAAGGCGACTGACAATCGGCGGTCGATCGATTGGAGCGGTAACACTCAACTACTTCCAACAAGGCTGACGTAGCTTTTCGGTAGCTTACAACAAGCCAATAGACATTTGACATTATCTAATGGCTGTAAAAGTACCCTTAACGAATCCGAAAGGCACTTATTCTCTCTGTCATTGCGATCGTGTTTTTGTTCTAGACCATACCAGGAAACCTGCTAGTTATGGAGATATTGGGGGTCATGGTTCCAACTTTTTCACAAGTTTTTTTTAAAACAAGTTTTTAATTATATAACTTTACTTTCAATACCTCCACGACCCCCATACTATTCAATGCATATATCAGCACAATGTTTTGAGTGCGTTACATTGAGTCATTGACACCGTAAAACGTGATTTTTCATCCCAAAAAAAAAAGTCGTTTCCCAGCAATAACTTTTGCGTAGAGTTACTTTGTTTGATGTACAGAATGCTTGGTAGACCTTCGTGAAGGGGTCGTTTACACCTTGTATAAACGTCACACGAAAAGCTAAGTCCTGTGTCAGGACATAGGATACTTTGCATATCGGCTGTACGTTCCCTTGGGATAATTCTCGACCTTAAACCAAAACTTAGTGAATAATAAATCCTCAAAAAACTCCTATTCATTACCTCGCGTGGCAACGCAAAGGCGAAACCTTTCGTATTTAAATTATAATTAATGTAACGCTCATTAATACATATCCGAGGTGTTATCGCTGTTACTGGGCAATTTAAATATTCTCACGTCATGCTTGCCGCGTTTAAACACGGTTTTCGGTTATGAAAACGAGGGAAATATGGATTTTTTAAAGATATTATGAAAACTTCGCGTTGTAGTTTAAATTAAAAAAAACATGATGTTTGCGATATATTTCGCAAATTGAGAACTATAATCCTGCATCGCGCTGTCACAGTTATCTGTGAGATAGCGATATATACTAGACTACACCCGCTGGGCAGTAGCCCATCAGACACAACAACCGTCTCGTTGGAGGATCCTCCCTTTTCTATGGGGAATCAGGATCTTTACAATCTGTTCTTTATACCCTTAAAATTTCAACCTAAATACCACATAGGTTTAAGGTCCAAAAGTTTATAATTTTAAAATCTTTGTTGTCTTAAAATATTTTTTTTTGAACTGGGTCTACTTAGGTCACCCGTTTCTGTCACTAACCAAACATCATTATCCTAAAACGCGCAATAACTCAACCTGACAGCCGTCTGGTACATTTGACCAGGATCCATATACCCATGTACGGCATCCTTTACACAAGGGGTGTGCAATAACTCACATTTTCGCCCCTACGACTAAACGCCGTGAGCCTTGCATAAATTATAACTGTCTCGTATGATAGGTTTAAGTAGTTCGAGTTTGGATAGTTCGGCCTGTAAGGTTTTAGAGAGAAATCTATGAATTGTGTTGAGGGAATTATGTTGGCTTTGGAATTAGGTTGGGTTGGGTGTGCTGTTGTCATGTGATTTTTGTTAGTAATTAAATTACATAGGACTTAACGTGTCGAAGACATGTGACATCTACCAACCCGCACTGGGCCCGCGTGGTGGATTTATAGCCCATTCCCTCTCATAGACAGGAGGCCTGTGTCCCAGCAGTGGGAACATTATAGGTTGGTTATGCTATCAGTTTTCTTCTTCAATTAAAACGTCACGGTATCATTTACCCGTTCTTAGGCAACTGTTGCCATTTTCCTCTATAAGTTTATTAACATTTAAAAAGATATTTTATACCTACATCTACCTTTAACTCCAAAACGCCGAAATTTCAACAAAAACCCAACTACCCCAAAGTTTTTGCCCCCTAAGTCGCGAAGACAGAGCGACCTCATTGTCATATTTGTTCAGACCTGTTCGTACCGGGGAAGCGCAATTCTTAAAGAGATAATCCTTGGATAAAGCCTCTTATTTATATTGGTGGGCTTGGAAACAAGCGGAGGGGTTGTTAGGGGTGAAAGTTTCAAGTTTGTAGTTTGGTGGCGGGTTGAAAATGTTAAGATTTGGTTTTGAAGGCTCGAAGCCAAAGGTTGAATTATTTTTTCATATGAATCTAATCATAACTTGATAATCATTCGTTTGTTCTGGCCTAGATTACACGTCATTTGCTGTATCTACGTGGCAAATTGATTATCTCGGTTTGTTTCTTTTAAAAAGTCTGTTGCCCACCTCTGTCAATATACTGGTAGTACACACGGCGACACATAAAGCTATACATTTCCAATATACCATGGCCTTGCTTTTTATAGATTTCCCTTACAATGAGACATCCGCATAAACTGGTATACTTTGATTATTCGTCGTATGTACCATGCTCAGGAGACAGGCCTATTATTTATTTAGATCTGACCGGCCGTTGTGTCACACAGTTCTACATTTTATTTCTGTAATCAAGCATGGTGTAGGTAAGTATCACCCCACTACAACCTTATCATCAGTCTTCTGCCCTTATCCCAACTTATTTGGGGTCGGCCCAGCATGACTTCTTCTTTCATACTTCTCTATCATATCATCTCACCTCCTTTCTAGTCCTATCATCCTTCACACAGTCCATCTATCGTTTCTTTGGTCTCTCTCTACTCATATAGCCATCTACATTCATACTCAACATTTTCCACACTACAACCTCTTACATTCATACAGTCCTGGAGGTGGGCGTTAATAGCTGTGACACAGTTTTTAACTAATGCAGCTATTTACGTACGCAATTACTTTGTGAAAGATGTTTTTGTTCCAATAAAGATATTTGGTTAAATTTGGCATTTATAGAACAATCACAGTCACGTTAACGAACACAAAACACACAGATATAGATGATGCAACCAGCACCACACTTACCAAATAATTCAGTACTCCCAAAACATTGTTATAGCCCCCCAAATACACGTAACACGACCTCCATACAGCCATACCTCACACAACACAATTTCTAATCATTCTAAATATAAAAAAGCTCCTTCCAAAAATATTCCCGCCAATTTAGGGCCCTCCACTCGAGTCTAATCTCAACAGACAGCGCGTGATAAGTGCCCGCTGGCAAATCCTTAAAAATTACGACACGGTGTCCTGACACAGGCGGTTTTGTCATATTAGTATACCACCACGCCGATATATTCCGGCTTACACAGCGTTTTGTTGGAAAACCCTGTGTTCATTAGGAAGATTTTTTGGAGAGATTGTTCGCGAAAAAAATTGTGAAGTGATGTATTTTTTTTAGGGCATGCGAAGGCTCGTTTACGACATATTTTTGCTGTCTGTTACTGTTTTAGTATGCTTGAGGTTTGTTGAAGTAGGTAAGAGTGCTTTCAATGTGTATCTGAGTTTTATTTAGTACTTATAACTACATACATACATAAACTCACTCGTTTTCCTACGGCTGAAACTGCAGAACGCCAGTACGACGATCCTTACATACTACTTTTTTTTCGTCCACGTTCATACATCTAGTCATACACGACTGCCAGTACTACGCACCTGCCCTTTCTGAAGCACATCACCAATAAGGTCAGTGTAATGTCCTTCTACCGTGTCTTCTGCCGGCCTTTCCGCTCACATCTGCCGTATAAATACTTTCCTGACCAAATATTTTCTGCTCAATTTTATTTTTGGTCCTACTTTACGAAGCTTTAATATGACGAAAACTGGTGCCTGTGAGCTAAAAGTAACGACTGGGGACCAAAAATATTATCTACCTAAAGGTACTAGTACTCGTAACCCAGGTACTGACAGGTATAATAATAGGTATATAACAATTTATTAGGTTTACGTGTTAGGAGTCGAACCTATCGGAATAAAATGAAATTGTTCCGTTCCTTTATTAAACATTTAAATTGACAATTAAGATCTTTATGGAAGTAATTACAGCTTTATAAAGGCATTTATTTTTATTGGTCTTTAGGTACTTACACGTTTTTTAAAGGTTAGATGTCTTTAATGGTTTACTTTGGGACTTTTCAAAAGTAAATCGATTGCTAGCCTACATTTGCCTCCATGCAAAAGAAAAGCCTTTTTGTTCAGAAACGAATTAAAAATCTCATCTCGTGTATTCGTTCTCAGACTATTAATCTTAGAAATCTAAATTATATCTGAGATAGAATTTAAATAGTTAGAGATAAGATTATTTAAAAAATCCAGGTCTTTTCACAATAGGATTCAATTATCCAAAGCCAAAGGTAGAAGTGTCTTAGATTTTTTTTCGTAATTTTCGTGCCTAGCCTTTTTTCAAAAATGTTGGGGTTGGCTTCCAGTCTAATAGGATGTAGCTAAATGCCAGTATTTTACATGGAGTGGCTGCCTGACTTCGACAACCCAGTTACTGGCTCACACGATATCCCTTTGTGAGACTGGTTATCAAATGGAGTTCTGACAAATCATAGCGGCAGTCAATATCCATCTGAGTCCTAGATTAATTGTAATAGTATTTAGGATCGATCGACCTCTTCTAAAACTGTTCATGTTTAACAAAACCGTAAACCCTCAACTTTGCCCTAAGCAAAAACAAGCAAAGAATGATATTTATCGTCATTCCCAGTAATGTTTTAAGAAAATAAAATTTTAAGCTAATACCGTTTACTGGCGAAGTTTTCCTGGCTTAGCCGGGATTATCCTTTATTCCTATTTTTATCTGGGCTTCGGGCCAACAATCGCGTTTTGTATATCACTTTTGTATTTTTCTGCCTCTTACACTTAAGGAAGTTTGCAATGGATTTAGATTGGGAGTAACCTGCTTGTTCTTGTGGAATGATTTCTGTGTTTTATTAGGTTTGGACATGTTTAAGGAAATAAAAAAATAAAAAATCATTAAAATGATTATGTGAGTTACCACACTTTTCTACGCGGATTTAGCTTAAGCTGGTCTCAAAGTGCATTATGTCGATGTAATAAAAGCAAATAGTCTGACGCGGTGCCGAGTCGCGCCCAAACTGACAAGAGGCGAAAGTCGTCTTTTCGTCAACAATATTTTAAAGTACTGTTTTTACATTAGTAAAAAACGGAATCTACTGTTTTAAAATCGACTTAATTTGAATTAGAAATTATGCCTCCACTTTTTTCTAATTGCTGGTGGTTGGCTAGCAAAAAAATACAAAAATAAAAAAATAAAACAGACAAAGAACATCGGTCTGCCGAAACTTTAATTTAAATAGAAATGAATTGGAAATTAAAATACTAAATAAGACAATGTTTAAATAGAGACCACAACATCTGAAGACTCACTGGACATAACAACACCACCTATTTGAGAAATGGCTCATAATATTTTTTATTTCCCTAACCCACAAGGACATTTTACGTCCATCCAATCATCGCAAAGGACCACAGCCTCCCCGGGCGAAGGATTGGAAGGATGTGACGTCATCAATCATAATTCTGGCCGGATATGAGCCGGCAATTTAGATAATGTCCACAACCGAAGATTGGGAGCCGTTAATTTGAATTTGAGGCGATTTAAATTGGAGTTTGATATCTGTTTGGGAGAATGAGATAATTTTCAAGATTACCATAGTTTAAGAGGTAAGATTTCTCTTAAATAAGTAATCTTTTAAATCTTCATTTGTCAAGAGTCCATCTCAAGTCAAAGGAGGTTTTTAGTTCTAAAAAAGGAATCCTTATAACTGCCTCGTTGGTCTAATAAACGGGTTTCGGTTCTCAAGTTGACGAAGTTATTTCGTTTCCTTATCAAGATTTCCTTAGTCCAAGACATCTTATGCGGTCTCACCATCCTTTAGAGAATATATTCTGGAACGCTGTTTGCCAACTAGTCAAAACAGCGCGAAACAGAGGCGGTACGCTAGTAGACACATTATAAAGTTATGTCACTATAGTCACCATGCCCATGGCCGACCATGGCTGATCATAATCATCTGCCTTTTTTCACTTTTATTAGGGTCGGTTTCCAGTCTTACCATATACCTGTAGTTTACATAGAGCAAATGCCTACAGACTTACGGCCACTGACTACCTGTAACGACTGTAAAATGTCAGTCAAGACCAACGGGTTAACGTGCTTTCCGAGGATTTCACATTAATCTGTAACCATTTTGTTTTTACATTATGTTACATCTAAAACTCGCACTGGACCCGCGTGGTGGATTGTTGCCCAGCCCAGCCTGTGTCCCAGCAGTGGGAACATTATAGACTGATGTTATCATTTTATAACCTTGGCTGACCAACATTCGGTACATTTTCAATCACACTCACCCACTGACTCAGCTCCAGCGGTCAGTAACGTAAAGAATGTCACGTTCAACGCCAGCAGTAAAATGTTTACGATCTCACACTCATTTTAGGAATCCGTATGTGCGGTAATGAAACGGGAAACTGAAATGAGTCTGTGGAATATTTGATTATCTTGGTAGTTATGTTTTTTTATTAATATAGGAAGGGGAGGAGGCAGGGTTCCCAACTGGATTCAACCACTTTTCAAGTTACGGTGATAGTCTTACAATACCATAAGCGCTAAGCATATTTAACTACAATAGCATAAGGTGTGTGGATGCGTTGCAAACCGGTCCAAAAGTCCATTGAGTCTTGAATTAAGTACCATGTCAAACGTAATAGTTCTTGAACACCAGCCACTTCAGAGGCTACTGATACAGGGTAGTCAGTGGCCCGATAGTCTGACAACAGTCTCACCAAGAGGTATCGTACCTATTAGAAAGAAAAAAGAAAAAATATTTATTTGTCGCAGAGACATGACGTGCATCATACAAAATGGCAAAACAATAACATACAACACGTAATAAATATTTATAAATACACGAGCAAAAGACAGAAAAGAAAAAAAAGTTAACAGCACACACACTCACTCACAACACACACACACACTACACTCTACTAACTACACTACTAACTGGGTTATGGACGTCAGCTAGGCAGTTGCTCCATTTAAAATACTGCCATTCAGTAGCGTCTGATTAGACTGGAAGCCGAGCCCAACACAGAAAAATGCAGGCACATGATAATGATGACTTTAGAGTTTACTGATGAGTCGCCTAACAAAGACCTAAACTTTTAAAGATATTGAGGGTTCTTTGCGCTAAATTCCAGTCATGAATTGCAGTTTCAAACTGCCATTCATGACTGAATTTCAAATCTATGTAGTTTAAAATCGATATTTTGACTGACCCTATGCGACTAGAAAACGGGTTCCAGGCCCTATTTAATGCCACGTTTAATTAGTCCCTGTGACACTCCGCCTCGAACTTACTACGAGACCACTGAAAACTAGCACGCATCGATATTTTTGAAAACTATACATAAATAGCACCTCTTAAATGCACCAGCTAGTATCGTAAACCATGTCCAAAGATAGGGGTGCAAACTTGCACTATCTCATTACCATGGTTTACGGCTGGTTTTATGGGTCCCATAAATAAGCCCTGTCTAGGAGGTGGCTGAGGTATCACCCCGCTGTTGGGGTACTTATGGGAAATGTTATGGTGGCTGACGTTTTTATGATGACATGCGGTTTTTGGTATGGTGGCACCTTATCAGACTCTAGTTGCATTAGTCAACATATTATATTGATACGTAGGCATTGAACATTGCATGTGGGTCTAAACTTAAACAGCCGCACGGGACGTTCAAGGGTTAAGCTACACTTGCCGAGGTCGATCCATGGATGGGTGACCGTCATTTACATATCGTTTTATGGGGCCCCATAAATAAATCCTGTCTGGGAAGGTGTACTTTTGGGAAATTTTATGGTGGCTGACATTTTTATTATGACATTTGTGGTTCTTTGGGTACGGTGGTGGTAATCAGTCTATTGCGATCAAATGTTAGACACTAACATTTTTCTTGGCGACAGAAGAAAATATTATAATGGCTGCTACCCTGTACTCAGAAATATTCAATAAACACACGCTCCTTCTTTCATTCCTAAGTTATCACGGGAACTTAGAGTATTTTTCCGGAATTTTGAAAATATTTTTGTTAATTTATTCATCATGCATAATACGGCTCCCCAAAAGTAACGTTATATAATATACGAGCATGTAAAGAAATATCATGAAAATATAATAAATAACGAAACATACTGACAAGTCACCACAAATCAAAACCAACCTACATGTATAACCGCATACGATTTCAGTATCCCTAACCTCACACTCAATTATCAACTTTATCACCCTAATAACAGAGTTTGAATTAATAAAGCCAATCATCTTACATCAAAAAACACCACTCAAAATTAAACCTACAGCCTCCACATACAGAGTCCTGATTTCCCTGATGGGTAAAGGCAATGTCTTCAGGTTATGCAGTCATAAAGAGTATTGCCCTTGGCTCAAAACTACTTGATTTTATATTTCCATAAGGGATGATAGCTTCCCTTTACGGGACATGACGATAGCACTGTTTAAGGGGAAGTGTTATGGGGGAAGGAATTTGTCAGTTAAGCTTTATATCTTGTGATGGGTGGCAGGATTGTTGAGATAAGAGACTTCAGTAGTATTTGAGGAAGTTATGAGGACGAATAGAAGAGGAAAGAAATGATGACGATGGAATATGAAGATCATGCTGCGCAAACTGCGAATAAATTAGAATCAGTATCATCATCATCCTGCATTGATGATGAAGACTCGATTTGAAAGATTCAATGGATGAGACAAGTTTAAGTGGAAAAATAAATCACAATACATACAAAAAAACCGTAATGCTTGCATATTGCATGTCGGTACACTAAGCTTCATTTAGCTCGCAAGATCCCATTCCTTCAAGCTGAAATTATAATTCCTTCATAAACAATAAATTCATGCTCCCCTCCCTTAAGCAAGGTCTATCCGGTTAACCGTTTATGAGCAGCTCAACGTTTATATAGCTTAAATATTTCAAGCTGTAGCTGAACATGAAGCCCAATTTAGTACGTCATAACCTGAGCAGCCATGTCTTTGTGCTGTGAATTATTAATGTGTGCGGGTAGTTGTCTTTGTCAATTATAGCTGGTAATGATGGTGAGCTTAGGAGATTCTGAAGATAAGAAACAACTGCCTCGTTGGTCGAGTGGTTGCGGATTGGGACTGCTGAACATGAGGTCCTGGATTCGATTTCCGGCTCGGGCAAAGTGTGTTTGTGTGTTGTTATCATTCCACCATGAATTTCTCAGTAAAAGCCATGGAGTCTGAATTTGTGGCTGGTTTATGGCAATACGCTCGCCCCTTATTAAATGGGGCCTAAACATAACTGGCCAAAAGTGGGTGTACTATTAGGTACACCTCTGCCTAACCCTTCGGGGATTACAGAAAAAAAACGTTTCCCAGCAGACGGCTTCGTGAAGAATCCGTTTACAACCTAAAATAAAGAATAGGCTTATTGTACACACATTAATACAATAACACCATTGTCCAAAAAACTCATATCCCCACGCAACCACAAAACACTACTGTGACCATTTCCCATAAGGATATAAAAAGAAAATAACAGTAGTTTTACCACACATTCCACGTTTTGCGGACATTAAGATTTAGTTTTAACGAGAAAAATGCCATAAACCTCTATGGTATAAAAATCCTATGGATCAAGGAAATTATTTCTGCTCGTAATATAATTTTAGTGTTTTCCATAAAACTTTGGTTAGCCAATATGTGAGTCGCTATTAATCTATCTTTACGCACTTTTATTTGTTTTGGGGGAGGCAGGGATAAAGGTGGAGCTGCACTTTTGTTATCTGTTCAATGAAGACTAGCTTTTGCCTGCAACTTCGCTCGCGTTATGGTCGGAAATTATCCCACGGGAACGTTTTAATAGCCTATGACACTCGGTGATAATCTAGCTTCCCTTAAGTGAATTTTCGGGATCGGATGAGGAGTTTCTAAGATTATCCCCTGCATTCAAACTTACAAACATAAAAAATACCTCTATAAAATAATAAGTAGGTATATTTAGTACAGGATAGCTTTTACCTTTTTTACCTAAAGTATTCCATGGGAACATACTTCCTTTTACCAGCTCAGGTCATGGTCTACCTGTGACGAGAAAAAAAGGCTTGAAAAGTAACTCAGAGACAGGCAGAGTTACTTTCGAATTTATAATAGTAAGCAAATAGGTGTGGATCGGTGGGATTCGAGTAATCTTTGTATCGAAATACCATAACAATTTTTGAGAAACTTCTTTGGTCTAGTAGTCGCAAGTGCCACTGCTGAACTTGAGGTCCTGGGTTCGATTCCCACGTCGGGCAGTGATATTGGGTTGATGGAAAACCATCAGTAATTTCTCAGTGAAAGACACCGGGTCTGGATTTGTGCTCAGTTTATAGTAACACTTAAACGTAACTGGCGAAATGACGCCGCATCATTAGATACACCTCTGTCAAACCCTTCGGGGGCTACAGGTGAATGATATAGGTCATTCAAAATGTTTGGTATGTCGGTCCGGCTGTACCAACCATTTTCCGATGATGTACGACAGTAATCGGGCCGAGAAGATTGGCTTGCGGTTATAAGCCCGTTCTGCTGACTGCGGTTTCTATGCATATTGCCTCCCATCTCCCGAAACAGGTTTGTGCCCAGTAATGAATGAAACGTGCGTTTTCAGTAACACAACATGGCGTCTAAACCGATTGAATACATTTCAGAGATCATACAAAGCTATTATTATAATCACTCTATCTGTTAAAAAAAACCGCATCAAAATCCGTTGCGTAGTTTTAAAGATCTGAGCATACATAGGGTCAGACACACAGCGGGAAGTGACTTTGTTTTATACTATGTAGTGATATCATTCAATTATGATTCGAAAGACACGTGGCGCCATCTATTATCATAAGATCGTTATTGTGGTTTTCCTCGGGAACAGTACTTTATTTCGGGATTAAAAGTACCCTTTGTCCGTTTCTGTACACCTGACAACGTATTTACCAAGATGATCATTCTCTCAACGTCATCTGCCTAGCCTTTTCCCAACAATGTTGGGGTCGGTTTCCAGTCTAACCAGTTTTTTACATGGAGCGACTGCCTAGCTGACCTCCACAACCCAGTTAATACTGGGTAGTATGAAACCCCTTGGTAAGACTGGTTGTCAGACTTTCCGGTCGCTGCCTAAGTAGGCAGTGACCGGAAAACCTTACTCGACTTACTCATCCTCTCAACTGACCAATCAAACCATTTAAATTCAAACTCAAAATTTAAGCTAAGCTTAATCTAAGCTTTTATTTATTGATTAATGTACACACAAAATACTTAACAGGACCATTATGTTAACATAGAAGAGCACAAAGGTACTGCTAAAAAAATATGTATATTTTATATTTAAATTATTGTAACTACATCTTCTTTTAAACCAGCTTTGTGAAATAAGCAGGAAATTACCCAAAGGTCAACAAAAGTAGACATTATTTAAAAAGAAACATTCTGACTCCTCAACAAAGATTGTCTGACCCATTCAAACTTCCCTTAACCTTGAAAGAAAAATCTTTTACTGTCGTAAGACCACAACTTATATTAAAGAATGATTCCTACCCTCATATTACAACTCCTAAAGACATTATAAAGTTCATCGCGGCCCCACAAATGGACTCTCCGACATTCACCTTTTGTTAAAAAAAAGCATTGTTGCCAACTGCGAATTTAAAATTACCCCGGAAAGGATGGCCTGTAATTGTTCTTTACTTTGGTTTTTATGGAATTGTGGGAGTTTTATTTTTTATCCCAGTAGTAAAATAACAGCTGCAGAGGTAAAATGTAAATATTGTACTGAGGCTTTAAAAATAAAACTTTGTTTCAATAAGTCAAAACGAAAGCGATTTTAAGTGCCTAAGGTGTTAATCAGAATCAGAAATTCGAATACATAATAAAATATGACATCCACTAACCAGAACAGGCCCGCGTGGTGGACTATAGCCCACTCCCTCTCACGTAGAAAAGGCCAGCGATCCAGCAAAACACTTCCTGGCTAATTATACTAAATCACAGCTAGTTCACCATAAAATAATCCCAATCATCCACCAAACTCTTAAGCTGGCAACCCCATCTCAATATACAGCCAATAGTTTTCTCCAACGGCGTCGTTCTGCTCCGATGGGCGCACGAAATCACCCGAAGGCTCCCGAAAGCACACGAAGGCTCACGGAGACAACCGATTGTTTCCGACTACTTCATACTGTTTGTATTATTATAGGCTTATGTTGTTTTGTTTACATTGTAACAAAGTGAGATATTTTGGTATGTTTGGGTAAAGTTGTAATTAGTTATTTCTGGGGGAATGCGGGATTCTTAGTTGTAATGACGCTTCTGAGCAGCTTGATGAGGTCCAGCTGGGACTTGGTAAAGGAAAGTATCTAGAGGAAACGAAAATTTCTGAAATAAAAAAAAAATTGATATCCGCCACCGTTAAGCCGTTGGTCCAAGCTGTCATTTGTAGATATTTGGCAGGCGTTAAAGGTAGTCTAACCAAGGGATTTTTGAACCAATCAGGATTAAGTTACAACAAGCAACAAATGTTATACATGCATAATACTATGTAGGTGAGCAAAGGTTTGTCGTCCGTTTCAAGGAAATTATTGGAGCGACTATCTGTTGAACAATTTATATCTGCAGATTTGAAATACCTAGGTATACAAAGTTGGCTGGTCCAATTAAATATATTGTTATTTCAATCTTGGTTGCAATATTCAAAGGTACATTTTTTTTTACATTTTTTTTTCTATTTCGTATGAGATATTTAAGCACATCTTGCTTCGCCGCAGGCTGTGTTCAATTTCAATAAAAATAACTGTACAATGTTTTCCGATCCATTACGAAAAATCTTTAAAAATGTATTTGTCCGCTTTACCCTGGGTAAAATCTGAAATCATAGATATGCTCTGACCAAGATAATGTCTGAACTTCAAAAGAGGCATCTCTGAGTTAGTTGAGCGTGTTTTAATTTCTCTGAGTAATCAGAAAAGAAACACCTACCTCATCTTGTTTAAAAAATACAGCTCACATAACTTCTTACAGAATCGAACAGTCCGTATCATACAAAGAAGACGCAATCAAACCGATCTACGTACTTTTAAATATGTAAAAGTTGCTTTTTTTGTTGATTATTAATATTTCCTCACCACCTAAATCCCAGCCTAACAAACAATTTAAACGGCTAGTGAAAACGTCACAAACATAAACAAAGCTGCAACGTGGGTGATGTGACCGTGTGTCTGCGGCCATGTAACAAACTGTGTGCTGACCTGAATGATGGGCAGAGCTGGAGGATTTATGCAGTATGTATGGTTTGTGTGGGTGTGGGGGATTTTGGATGTAGGGGTAAGTATTTAAGTGTTGGAATCGGAGTATCTTCATTGTGACATCATATTATCAAAATTATACAGTCAGTTTTGTTCTGGTTATGATAGTTATCACTATCTTCTTCTGTATCGTGTGGTAAGTGCCTAACCTGGTGTCAGAGTTTTTATGCCGCCTATGGGCCTCTGACTTGATTTTACTTGCCGTCGAGAAATATCTCTCAGACATGCTGGTTTCCTCACGATAATTTCCATCACCGAAACAAGTGATAGTTATCACTATGATAATATACAATTATGAGCACAAAACAGCATACACAGTTTTATTGTTTTAATTGTAACGAATAATACGACTGCTACGTAGCTCGTAGCGGTGCTACGGCGTAGCACGCGTAGCACTACGACCTCATAAAACTTTAAAACTTTGCAGTTTTGTTAAGAATAATACTATAGAAACATAAAAATAAAGCCCCAAGATATTTATCATAGTCAGTAAATTTACTTAAAAAAATTAAGCCAATTGTAAGCCTTGCTTACCTCCTAAACCATAAGAAGCGTGTTTGTCTGCGGCCGCTAACAAACTATGATGTCAGTGAGAGCGATCGTGCGGTCGAGCTAGCGCGCGGAACACCTGCCCATCCTGGATACAGCGGCGCCATCTTGGATTACGTGCGGGGAGCCATTTTAGATTCTGGTTTGGAGGGCTGTAATTGGTTGGTTAGACGAGAGAATTAGGTATAGACAATAGACAGCGCTTGAGTTTATAAATGTACTAAAATAGAAGAATAGTGGTTGTTGTTCGTAATGGTTTCGATAATTTTAATAAATTACTAGTACTACATACATGAACATCATGCCTGTAATTCCCAAGGGGTTAGGCAGAGGTATACCTAATAGTACACCCACGTATCGCCAGTTAAGTTTAAGTCCCATGTAATACGGAGTGTGCCTATTGCCATCAACCGGGCACAAATCCAGACTCTGCTGCTACTGACAAATTCCCAATGAAAAACACAATAACAATTAACCCGACCCGGGAATCGAACCCAGGACCTCACGCTCAGCATTCGCGATTGCAAACGCTAAACCAACGAGGCAGGCTACTAGCACTATATCTGATGAAATTACACCTGTTCCGTAGATATGCAGACAATTTGCTAGTCCCAATAAATAAAATAAGAAAATTATGTTTATTGGCTTTATAAGAAACAGAAACAACTTAAAATTAAACAAAGTAAACAACAACAGTCTACTTCCAGTCTACTTAATAAAGCTTGACTTTACGATGATCCTGATTTCTGATAAAATGTTACTTTATCTAATATCGTGGTTATATATATAATAACAGCCGCATGGGTCGATCTTCGAGGTTAAGACGCGCTTGCCAAGATCTATCTGTGGATGGGTGACCATCTTTTACATACAGAGTTTCCGCCGTGTCTCGGAAAGTATGTAAAGCCGTTCGTCGCAGTTGTCATTTAAAGAGTTTTGACAGTCGTTACAGTTAGTCAGTGGCCGGAAAGTATGATAACCAGTCTTACCAAGGGGTATAGTATTACCTAGTACTAACTGGTTTGTGGAGGTCAGATAGGCAGTCGCTCCTTGTAAAATACTGGTATTCAGCTGCATCCGGTTAGACTGGAAGTCGACCCAAATATAGTTGGGTAAAGGCTAGGCAGATGATGATCTAAGCACTGCTCTAAAATTCCTCTACGACATAATATTATAAAACAACAAAGCGCTATAAACCAGCTGAACTAAAAGGCCACAATATAAAAACTCGTTGAAAGTACATCGAGAGCACATTAAAGTAGTTAACGGTTACCATTACTGGCTGCTCGTAACTGTTGGTTAAACAATAAGCTGTGGTTAAAACTAACGGTAGGCGAGTGCGTTGTTATGGAAAGTTTTTATTGAGGAGTAAAATGGATTAGTTTTATGTTAGGTAAATGAGTTACGTGTGTGTTACCGGTGTGGGCTGTTATGTGCTCTTACAGGTCATAATACGATAAGGATTGTCTCTATATTGAGGTTGAACTTTGCCACGGATAAGTTGTCTTTATGAATCGGGTACAGATAGCATTCAAATGACTGTCAGTCAAAATATCTAAGCTTCGTCTTTGGATGTCGATGGACTCAATTATGACCCGACCAGTATATAGCCGCCTGCGCATCTCTTTTGCTGGCTTCGTTTAAATCTTGGAAGGTGCAGGTGGCTGTGCGGGCTGGACAAGAAAGGAGGTGGGGCATATCCTCAAGTTGACTCCACACTGGCATTATATTTGGGACGGGTCGATGATACCCCATTTGGCAATATCTAAGCTGAATACATCCCGAAGCTAAGCACTCGACGCTCATAGAAAATAAATAAGCGATAACGATGCTGGAAAAATCGGAAACATATTGAATTGACATAGGCTACCGAAAAGTTTTTTTCGATGCTTTTGAAAACTGTTGTAGTAAAACGAAACGCTTTAAAAACAATTGCTACCTGTTTGGGTCATAAGGTCTATTTGTCAATGTGATAGGCAGTTTACCTTTGTGATTTTTTTCGGGACTTGTTACCAAAAATGGTGAATTAATTAGGAGATTGACATCAAATCAACTAGCTAACAAACCTTGGTTAGGTTATAAACTTGGCTAGGCCATAAAAGTCTAGAAATTACCTTCAGTCTAGACATTAGTCCCCCCCCTCTAATGAATATTGGCTATACTAGTCTATTACCATTAACTATCAGCTCATCCCCTTAAAAGCACCGTAACTTTCAAAGAAAGTTTAAAGTTTACGAGTTCAGGTTTTAATAAAGTTTAAAAAGTATTTTATATATTAGCTAACCATCCAAGGTATCTAGTGTCTATATTATTTTCTTGCCTCTCGTATTTTCTTCACGAGTTTACCGCCGGCACAAAGTAGCAAAACGAGATAAAATAGTTTTTAGAATATAACAATATAACTTCACTTCGATGTAATTCACGAAGGGTTAGGCAGAGGTTATCATCAGTTATGTATAACTAGCTTATACCCGCGGCTTCGCCCGCATGAAGGCCGGTAACTGTCCCAGAGGATCATACTACCGGGATAAAAAGTAATCCAGGTTATATACTACCCATGTGCCAAATTTCATCCAAATCCGTTCAGTAGTTATCGCGTGAAAGAGTAACAAACATAATCCATCCATCAAACAAACTTTCGCATTTATAATTACATTATTAAGAAGAAATATAAGATTCCCATGTAATAGAGGGCGAGCCAGTTGCCGTCAACCGGACATAAACCGGCCTCCGTGGCTGCTACTGAGAAATTCCTGATAGAAAAACCCAATGACACTTTGCTTGACCTGGGAATCGAACCCAGGACCTCATGTTCAACAGTCATATTGCGACCACTAGGACATCGAGGCAGTCCCTTTTAAATATTTTTTATTTTTCCATAACTGTTATCGCTCATACAATGTCACTTGGTCTAGACCCTCTGGATACTAGCCTAGTGCCTATGCAGCCCAAAATAAGCCCTATTTCAAACCAAAACCCAACTCCACAATAAAATGACGACCAAGTTAAAGTCAACAGCAACGAATTAATGTAACAGCATAAATTATTCATAGTACAGTCAGCGACACAGGTGTAGCATTAGTTTTGCGCATTGTTGCTCGCACAATGGAAAGTTTGCTGCTGTTAATGTTGCTGGCATTGTGTGGTGCACTGTACTATTGTCACGTAATAACTGGGATTATTGAAATTGTTTATAATGCAATTTGTTGGGGAGTCAGTTTGAAAGGGGTTCGTGGTTCAATTAAGAATATGTGGAGGGTAAGCTGCGTATGCTGCGGTCAGTTGTAGGATTGGTGAACAGATTTTACCCGACTTCAACGAAGCTCAAACGGCAAATAACTAATTTTTTATGTCTCAGTGAGCAGTGGTGACCCAATGGAAACGACCGTAACTTACAATTTAATTACGAAGGTCAGGACAGTAAGAAAAGCGTTTATTTCAACATATTTTTTCCAAAACTGGTGAAGGAAAATATTGTGAGGAAACTGGCATATCCTGGACCCAAAAATTCAAGTTTTTACGTCAACCTTATAGCCCACTTCTTCTCTCAGATAGGAGGCCTGTTTCCCAGCAGTGGGTACATTTAATCTGATGATACTTCGAAACCTTTTGACCTTGACTTTCTTTCGATATTAACTTCAAAATTAAAGAAATCAGCCAAAATCGAGAGTTACTCATAACTATTCTATTACAAACAATACAATGACTTCACCCAATAACAAACTCTACAGACTTATAAACGATCAGACAATACAGAAAGTCCGGCCCATCCAACAATTAAAAAAGGCCCTAAACGACCCGGCGTGGTGCTGGCGTCGACAAATTAACTGGCCGTCGGCAAAGGAAGCCATTTTTTTTTAGTTCCACTTTATTTTCTACAGGTACAGGACACAATTTATTTGTGTAATTTATTGTCCAAGATTGAAAAATGGGATTAAACTGCGTTATCTCGACGTGGATGGTGGGCCATCGTGGTGGTGGTCAATCTTCGTCAGTTGTGTTTGGGGCGACAGTCTTTTTTTTTGGGATGGTTGTATAACGGAGTTTTTTATTTATCAGTTGAATAAAACTACTGGATGAACTACAATAATTAATTCCACAATTAGTGGTTTAACGATTGCCCGTAGGTGTCAAAATCATTAAAGAAATATGCTCCAGCTGTATATTGGTTCATTAAGAATTTTCGGCTACGAATGATTTTTTTTTAACAACTAATGTAAAAAAAATGAGGTACTGGTGAGTCTGTTGTGCCACTTCTTCTTTTATAATAGTCACTGTCGAACTGGCGGTTAAAGTGAGATATTCAAAAAGAGACTCTATAAACAATATAAATAAAAATATAACAAGATTAAGTGATAATTTTCAACCTGAGGAAACCTTTGCCAATCTATCAATGCAGTAGTTTCGCCTACATTTCCAGACCATCCTGCTTCATTATCCTCACAATGAACCGTAGCGTCCGAGCACGCTCATCTGTGCTGCACTATTCGAGTCATCAGGACTGTACCAACGTATTTGGTTGATTAGTGGCGGCTCTATAATATCATTAGTCTGTAGTTAGCTGCCTTTCAGCAAGTGCCTAATTATTTTCACACACACACGTACAGAAAATAGACATCCTACTGCCCCAAAGCCAATAATTATGAAAGATCGTTTTGTACCTGTTTGCGGTGAAACCCAAAAGGGTAGCGATATTTTGAGGACGCTTGCTAAGGTCGGTCCGTGGATGGGTGACCGTTCATCACTGTATTAACTAGACCCCTACGTATTTCGAAGAGAGCGTCATTTTTAGATCTTTGCCAGTCGTAAAGGGTAGTCAGAATATAACAATCAAACTTAACTTAGGGGTGACGTTTATAAAGAAAAGCTGGGTATAACGACACCCCGGTTGTCAGATAGGCAGTCGCTCCTTGTAAAATACGCGTATTAAGTCCCATCCAGTTATTTTAAAATCTTACCCAAACATAATAACTTGTGGTATTCGTTTACGTTTCTCTGAGTACACTAGTTAGCATAAATCTTTTTAAAATAACTCCCAAATACCTAAATTCAAACGTATCCTAAAACTAATTTCACAATTACTCGTATTTCGAATTCAAATAATTTTCTTGACATTTTGAACTGTTTTACTACTCAGGTTTCAACCGCATCTAAAATGAAATGATAAAATAATATTCTAGAAACTATCTTGATATTTTTGGCACTGTTGCCGTCTTCATATCAAAAACATTTGAATTTAGGTTAGAATTTGTATAAAACGAACAGAAAATGTAAAACGGTACTCGACAAACTAATTTCATCATAGTTTCCGACTGCCTCATTACTTTTATGGTCGTTACTGGATAAGATTATTACTGAGGTCCTGGATTCTTGGGTAAAGAGTTAATTGTTTTTCTATTAAGATTTTTTTCGGTACCAGCCGTACTCTAAATTGATGCTTGGTTAAATTCAACTGGCTTGTGTTGTATGTTAGTTTAGAGTAGTAAGGTAAGCATTACACGGGAAAGTATAACTGTATATCTGTCTACTTACCTTTTGGCGCCTCAAGGGCTAACCGGGTTTTAATTAAACTTAGCACAAAGATAGACCATGACCATCCAGGTCAGGTAGTACATAGATAACTTTTAAACCTAAAAGGAGCTCAAACCGGGACGTTCCCGTAGTATAATTTCTAACCTATGGGCAAAACTAGGTAAAGTATACATCTCTATCTCACTCTCCTGCCCTCAATCCTGATGTTATCTTGCATAAAGGGTGAATAAAACCCTTTACGAAGCCGAAAGGTACTGATTCTCCTCGTCGTTGCGATATTTTTTTTGTTCTAGACCTTTTGTTTAGTTACGGAGATATTGTAGGTTCCAACTTTTTCACAAGTTAAAAAAAAAATCAAGTTTTTATGGTTCTATTTTTACTTAAAATATCTCCATGACCCGTTTACTATTCAATGCACTCGTCACCACAATGTTTTGAGTGCGTTACATTGAGTTTTACCGTAAAACGTGATTTTTCATTCCCAGAAAAAAGTCGTTTCCGAGCAATAATTTTTGCGTAAGGTTACTTAGTTTGATGTGCAGCGTGCGGCTTTGTGAAAGGTCCGTTTACACCTTGTATAACTGTGAAAAAAACAGTACTTCCACGCTAAATTTCCCAAAAAAAAGTTCTGAAACCCGAATTTCATCGCAACTAAAAACCAATTCGGTCCGGGAGTCCCTCAGCTCAGACCTATCAATCTACCAGACAGACCACTTAATTAAAGACCCGTACTAAGAACTTGCAGTATCACCCGGCTGCCATTAACCGAAGGATATTAGTCGAAAAAACGTAAATACTTAGTTAGTTCGGTTACGATGCGCAATGAAGTTTCCAGATTCGCTTGTTTTTGAGACGTGACTCGCTCGTTTTAGGAAAAGGGTTTTGTTGGTGATTTTTGTGCTTAATTTCCGTAACTTGATCATTAGCTTTGGAAAAAGATTGTACAAAATCTTTACTTTGATTTGTATTCCGCATTACCGGTCATACTCGTCATTCGAACAAAAAAATAAAATTAAAGTGTCTGTTTGTTAAATATGTTTGGATTTTTTTAATACTTTTGAAGGCTATGGGGGAGACCTTTTCCTAGCAGTGGGACAATAGAGTTTAATTAAAAAAACTACTAAGTGAATTGTAGTGTAGCAAAACATAACATACCTGAGAGGCAAAATCCCTATTTTTAACATCACAATCTCCATTTGTTAAAAAAAATTTGATTGGTTAAGATAAAGATACATTTACTTTGTAAAAACATGAGTGAACGTACACAGATGGTTAACACGTAGTGACAATCATACTTACGAAATGCTCGATCCTGACAAGATTTCTATAATTTATTTTACAAACTGTCTTTAAAATAAGGTTTCTAACATCGGTCTTCTCTTTGCCAACAGAGTAACAATATCCTACTCTAAGAACATGACTTACGCGGAACTGGTGATCAACGACGTGAAGCCAGAAGACGAGGGGGTCTACCGCTGCGAGATCACCTACCTGCAAGTGGGGGAGGACTGCAACACTGTGCAGATCACGGATTTTCATACTTACAGTAAGTACTTAGGGTTAGCTTTTCAATCGGCCTTGTTTATAAGAAACACAATTCTTTATTGCAGATTTAATTAATAATGTTCACAACATAAGTCAAAAACAAAATTAAGCCAGCGTAAAGTTTAATGTCAAAATAATAGAGAACTTTATTCGCGTTACAATAAGGTTGATATTTGGGTTATTGCCAGTGACAAATATGCCAAAATCTGAGGTGATCTTTACTCTCGGTAAGGTTGCTGTAGTTAGTTGCTGTCACATGTAAAATAACTGTGTAAGCGCTGAGGTTCATGCATTGCAGTTTGTCATAACAAAGGGCCGATTTCCACCAAGCAAAGTGGAGATGGACGGAGATAAACGGAGACGAGTGGTGTAGCGGGTGGGGAATGCGGAGAGGAGATGCGGAAATAAACATGTCGGTTTTATTGTTGAGAATGTAGTGACAAAAATTGAAAAGAGTTTACTTAGATGGTTTGGTCATGTGGAGAGAATGAACGAAGGCGACTTACAAAAAGTTATTTACAAGGCAGCTGTGAGTGGCAACGCCGGGAGCGGACGCCGTAGAAGGTCCATACACTGACCTTATTGGTGAAGTTCTTCACAACGGTCAGTAGTTTTGTACACGCAACCGACCAAATACGAGGCAAAAGGAGAATGTAGGGATCGTAGCAGGTGGCATTCTGTGGTTTCTACCTACCCCCATATGTTTTATTTTTTGAAACATCTTATCTCCACTCCACTTGGTGAAAACTAGGACCTAATGACAAAATAAATTCAGCAAATTTATAAGCAAGAATAGATGGGTTGACTGCCCTGGATGCGCCGGATCCACATTATTTATCGTCACTGGTAAAGGTTATTTTCATCCCATAAAACTTTCAGAAAATCGCCCTTCGTCCGGTTACACATGAGGAGTGTATCCACTTACCTAATTTCCGGCATACCCTCTATTTACCGACTTCGCAGGAAACAATACCTTTCCATAAATAACAAAAGAGAAAATATCCAGTAATCTTCAGAAAACCTATCGTCAACAGCGAAGTATCAAATAAAATATCGTATAGCCATTTGTTTCATAGAAAAGACGTATGCTGTAACGGGGGAGAGGGATGCAGGATATTTTGTGGGTTGTGTTGGAAAGGGATGGAGAATGTGGCACCTCAGTGAATCGAGTGGCCCGAGGCGGGACAAACGCAATATCCTAGAGAACCTAGCGCTCGTAGGGATGGAATGTGTCGATAGTTTTTCTTTTTAGATTTATTTTATTTATTCGTGGGTGTGTCTGGTTAAGTACGGTATTCAATAATGTTAATGTAAAAAAACGTGACAAAATCGACAAATTATGAAACCAACAATTCATAACTAGAAATCCTCCAATCAGAGTGCTCAGCATGGATTTATCGATAAATCTCACGGAGAGGATAGGCCTGTGTCACATCAGTGATAACGTTTTATACTGATAACGCTAATTCCATGGTGCATAGATACATGATTCTTATAAAATAACTAGAGAAAGAAAGTCCATTATGATAATTGTGATTGATTTATTCTATCAACAATTACTTTTCTCTGCAAATGATCAGAGAGTGAGGTTCTAACTCAATTAATCAATTCATTTTCCAAGTTAATAAATTGTTTTGTTTACAGACCATAATAAAAATTGATTGCGGCCACATTTATCAATTAATAACAATTAAACAAACTTTTCGATTGCCGAAATGGACACCATTATCAAACTTTGGCAACGTTCATTATCTTAATTTACGTTTATTGCACCAATATTCTCCGATATTTTAACAATAATGTTAGGTTTTTCGAAAATAATAAAATTTATTAAAAGAGAAGGTACTCTGACCTTAGATAGATAGAATAAACGTTTTTTGTGCTCGAATATTGATACAAGGGTTTTGCCATGAGAAATTTCTCAGTAGCAACCACGGAGTCTAGATTTGTGCCCGATTGATGGCAATAGGTTCGCCCCCTATTACATAGAACGTAAAAATAACTGGCGAAATGTGGTGTACCTCTGGCTAACTCTTCGGTAATTACAGGCAAGATGTTACGTTATATTTATGTAAAATTGACACAACGTCATTTTACAATATTTCTAATTCAATGGGTACCTACAACGACATGATGGTCTTATCCTTAATAGCAGTATCTTCCAGATAACCTTTGGATGAACTTATTGCTGAGGTTCTCGCCACCGGCGTGCGTGAATGACCAGATGTATAAACGTGGACGAGGCAAAAGGAGTATGTAAGGATCGAAATAGGTGGCATTCTGTAGTTTCTGCATACTCCATGTTTTTTTTAATTAAAAGAGTAGCGATGTGTGGTTTCTTGTTCTAAAATTTTATTTTTTGGTTGCCTGCAATGTCCCGAATATCGGGCACTTCTCATACAGCGAGAAGACTGAGCTTGCTCAATGCGGGTGGCAATTCCAGACCGAAGTCCAGGGTTTCCTCGCGTTTCCCTTCACCGCTAGTCAATTTGAAAAAGTCACATTGGTACTTCCCGGGTTTAAACTCTCAAGTTGGGCCGTAAGAAGTGGATTCGATAAGAAACGGGCCACCACAACATTTACAATAAGAAACAATTTAATAAGAAACTTAAAAAAACTTGTTAATAATGAAAACGGATTCGAGTTAAATAAGTTTGGGGTGTTATCTGACAACCTGACAAGTAGGCTTCCGACATAGATCAACGAGGGGTCTGAATGCAACCCTTTTGATATTCATCAAGTTCTGAGATTTAATACTTGTTTCAGTTGTAATAAGGTATTATTTTTTCCTGGTTCAAAAAGTTTGCTTGTTTAACCTTGGTAGCTAGTATTATGACAATAAAATGGCGTATGTTTTGTAAATTTGGTCCCATATTAACCTTTGTTGAAGCTTTAATTTGGCTTTTTTTAAATTTGTTATTTAATTTGTTTTTTCGGTTTTTTTGTTGTATTTAAACAATAACCTAATTTAAAATATATTGTTCTAGTGCAATTTTTTGTTGCAATTGTTTTATTCAAAATTTGTGAAAGTAAATAAAACATCCATGATCGGTTTAATTAATATGAAATAAATGCTTGATATCTTGTAGGACATTTGAAATCGTAGTCGATATTTTATCCCTTACCTCGACCAAAAAACGCCGACACTGTCCCTTCACTAGCCCACCAGCCGCCCGTCTGATTGGCTGTCATGTTGACACAACTTATGAGCGTGATATGTCGTCCACTTACTTACAACACAAGGTTCTACCGAACACTCGCTATTAGGAGTTAGTTACAGTTTGCAGGGAACAAAGAAAATGGTGGAAAATTAAATGGTTTGAGACGTTAGACGTAAAAAACTTAGTTGTTTACTTTTGGAACGATTCACCTTGTCAATGTAAGTCTTAAAGTAATTAAACTCAGAATGATACTTGCTGTTAGCCTGTGTCACCCCACTGCTGGGCAAAGACCCCTCCCCAGTACTTTCAAATCCTTCGATCCAGGGCCAATGTGGCCCACTAGTCGTTGGTTTTGTCCAGCTCGTCTCGCCATCCCCTGCGAGGTCTACCGCGTCGCCTTCTGGCTGTGCCACGTGTACATCGTGGTTATTTTGGCCCACAGCTCGTCGGAAATACGGCAGAAATGGCCAGCCCATTGCCACTTTGGCTAAGCGGCTTTTGAATAGAATGATAGTTTGATTCAAAATTCCTTTCAAAGTAGCTACAGAATGAACGTGTGTTAAAGCGGCTCAAAATTCCGTTCACCGACACTCTCGAGTAATACGTTCGCACGGAGGCTGACCAATCTATACAAAACCAATTCATGCGATCTCTCTTTGTACGGGAAATCTATACAAAGCGAGGCCTTCTTATATTGGAAATGCTCGATGTGTTGCCGTGTGTACGCATCAGTCGTAAGTAGCCGTAAGAGGCTAAATTGCAATGGCTTCACTTTGCGTGCGACTGTTGCGGTTCTAAGCCTATTCAATTGCGATAATTGTCACTAATAAGGGTAAAATAAAATACTAAAAAGTTTTCTACTGCCTCGTTGGCAATGTGGTCGCATGTGCGACTGCTGAGCATGAGGTCCTGGGTTCGATTCACAGGTTGAGCAAAGTGTTATTGGATTTTTCCATCATGTTCTCAGCAGCAGCCACGGAGTCTGGATTTGTGCCCTGTTGCTAGCAATAGGCTCACCCCCTAATACATGGGACTTAAAATCACTGGCGACATGTGGGTGTACTAATGGGTACACCCCTGCCAAACCCTTCGGGGAATACAGGCGTGATGTTATATTATTATGTTATGGTAAACTGCCCAGTTTTAAACACTGTTTTAAGCTTTCACGGTTTACAACTAAATTTATACTGCAGCAACACAGCGCCAAAATATCGGGAGCTCAAAATAATGAACAATCACGGAAGATATCCCGTAAGTGACAGTATAAGTTTTGCCCAGTTTTACATAAGAAACATGTGTCGAAAAAGTTTTACTCTTCCTTATGGTAACGTGTTCAGTTTGATGGTCAGAATCACCACCTACGAGGTATTAATAATAATAATACCAGCCTATTACTGTCCCACTGTTGGGCAAAGGCCTCTTCTCATACAGAGAAGGAACGAGTATTGACCACCACGCTTGCTCAAGAGGGGTTGGCGATTTCAGACTTACATTAATTGTAAGTCCAGGTTTCCTCACGATGTTTTCCTTCACCGATGTCTGTGATGTCCAAGATAAACTTAGAAAGTACGAATTGGAAAAGTCACATTGGTACTTGCCCAGATTTGAACCCGCAGCCTCAACAAGGAGGCCTTAGTCATGAGGCCATTACGACATATACATAAAGGGTGTAAACAGACCCTTACCACACCCGAAAGGTACTTGTTCTCCCCGTCTTTGCGATCATTTTTTTGTTCTAGACCACGCCTTACCATACCTTCCAGTTACGGAGATATTGGGGGATATTGATTTTGGGGGTCAAAGTTCCAACTTTTTCACAAGTTGTTTTTAAATACATGTTTTAATTGTAAGATTTTTACTTTACACACCTCCACGACCCCCGTACCATTCAATACATCCATCAGCACAATGCTTTGAGTGCTTTCCATCGAGTCCTACCGTAAAACGTGATTTTTCACCCCAAAAAAAAAAGTCGATTCCCAGCAATAATTTTTGCGTAAAGTTACTTAGTGTACAGAATGCTTGGTTGACGGCTATGTGAAAGGTCTGTTTACACCCTGTATAAAAGGTATTGTACTTATATTATGTTACACACAGTATATGAAGTCAAATTTTTATAAACAAGAAAAGCTTTTCACGCTAACATAAACTTCATATTTTGTTTCCAAATACAAGATCCGCCGAAAAATCAACAGAAACTATCCTATCTGTTTGCAAATACGTCAGTTTCATATTTACGTAGTCGGCGAAGAATGGACGGTATTTTGTTTACGTTCTGTCAACACTAGCTGTTTCCTGTGAACTTTGCATACGAGCTTTAAGCTACAGTCTCGTCCGTAAAGCGTATTGCTTGACAAGCTCGATGGAATAAGCATAGCTAGCCTTTAATGGCTAGAAAGAGAATGATTTGAGATTACGACTAGGTAATATAAAACTTTTTACGTCAGCATAATATCACGACTGTAATCCCCGAAGGGTTAGGTAGAGGTGTACCTAATAGTCACCCACATTTTGCCAGTTATGTTTTAGTCCCATATAACAGGGGGCGAGCCTATTGCCAGCAACCAGGTAAAAATTCAGACTCCGTAGCTGCTACTGAGAAACTCCTGATCTCCAAAATCCCGTAGCACTTTGCCTGACCAGGGAACTGAACCCAAGACCTCATGCGCAGCTGTCTTGCTTGCAACCATCAGTTTGAAATAGAATTTTGAAATTAACATTTACAACGTGCGATGAAATTAAAAACTACATTCAGTTTCAGAAGATCATCAATATTCAATAAATATTATGAACTTATTAAAACCTTTCACATTTACATAGAATTGCGATTTTAGATTCTGATAACTATTGTTGATTTTAATTAAAAAGTCAATGACCAACGAAGCCTCATGTTCGGCGACTCGACAGGAATGGCGAAGTTAGCTACTTTTCTGTCTGTACTAAAGGTCAAAGATTCGATATCATATAAATTCAAATTATTCTGTTGAGTCTGTAAGAACTGATGAGGCGAGTCTATGATTAAGATTTGATTTATTTATTCCTAGCAAATGACCGCCGCTTCGGGTTCGGTAATTGTCCCACGGGATACAAATATAATAGTTATAAGTTATATAATAGTTATAACATAAGTAATGTATTTTTGTTACAATAATAACGATTAAAATAATTTTTATATTCTATGTAAATAATCATTAGATTCTTTGATAGTTATTTATGAGAAAATCATGTCGCGTGATAGTCAATCAGTCAAAAACTGTTTTGTGTTCAATAATTTTCTTTTCAGTATAAGTGTTTTCCATGAATAGTTAGAAAGATTGAAAAGGTACAAACACAAATGTTTTTTTTTTCACGTCTAACCTGACTTGACAAAATAAAAACCTTTTACCTTTTTTTTGTACTTTCAATTATATTCTATTCTTCTACTTTGTAATATTCTACTAAAATAAGTCTTATTTTCTGATATCCCCTCAAGTAGTACTTTGAAGATACATTAGAACCAGACTTAACCCTACACTTACTGTCTCCTTTTTAATTCAGAGCGTAACACTCAAACGCCGCTGGCCATAGTAGGGTTGCTAAGAGAGAAATGGGTCGAAAAGACCCGCCGGCCATTTTGCTAAAATCTTTGAAATCGTATAGCGTTAATTTTGTGTCATGGTAATAATATGCCTTTGGAATACTTGTTTCTGCTATCAAGCAGGTTTGGTATCAAAAGGTGGAGTTCTTTAAATTTTTTATTATTAATTTATGCATGAATTTGTTTGCCAGCTTAGCATAACCAGCTTATAATGTACCACTGGTATTAAAAATATATATCTAAACACAAATAAATTAAATAATTTTGTTGATAGAAATACGGTGCTCAAATATTCACAAATATTTTTTTCTACATACACTATTTTACCCCTTTTTTTACACCTGTATATGTAATTGTGTACACACAGTCATGGGTTCGATTCCCAAGTCGGGTAAAATCTTATTGGGTTTTGCCATCAGGAGTTTCTCAGCAGCAGCTACATAGTATGAATTCGTATCCGGTTGTTGGCAATAGGCTCGCCCTCTTTTACATGGGACTTAAACATAACTGGCGAAATGTGGGTGTCCTATTAGGTACACCTCTGCCTAATCCTTCGAGGATTACAGGCGTGACGTTATGATTTCCATAATAAAAGTCCCCAAACGTATTTAGAAATGCGTAACGACAAAAATATATACATGGTGTTCACATTTTCACAAACAACTATCGTAACATAACCATATGCTAAAAGAGTATATACTATACGTAATACTTGCTTTCGGGACGGGCAATAAAACACTTGAACGTGTAACAGAAAGGTCCTTCAAACCCCTGGAATAGCAACCGAAACGTGAAATCTAATTAATTGTAAAGATCCTGAACTAATATTGGTTTCATTTAATGAAGTGAAAAAGATTTTCCTTTTGTTTCTTTTAAGTCTAAATGTTTTAATTTCAAAGGCGTTTTGATTTTTTTACTAACGTTTTGTGCTTTGAAGAATCATTTCGTTAATAATTAAGATTGTTTGATTCGTGTCGTTTCTTGGAATCGTCGAGTAAGATTGGCAGAACATTTTAATTACGCTAAATAAATTATTACCTATTCAAAAGATTTTTCAAGAATTTTGTGGGTTTCGGAAAGCTTTACATTTTTTTTTATTTGCGTTGTTAAAAATTTACGTATTATTCAAATTTCCTTTTTTGAGGAAAATTTTTAACAAAAATTCACTCATCGATCCGTTCACAATTTACACAGTTTTCTACGAATCATTGACCAAATCATGCATCACGTAACTGAGTAATATTTACACTCCATTTCACGTATCACTCAAAGGACAAATAAAAGGAATTGATAGTTATATTGGCATTCAATGAAATGTATTTTATTTTAATGGAATACTCCATTTATTTACTGCAATGCACAGGAATGTTCCATTTTTATTATGATATCAAACCAAACAACATGAAAATTTCAATTTGATTTCACAACAACGCAATAAATATTTTAAAATTACGCCAAAATATTTTCTTAAACCGTTTTCAATTAACACGTCGGGCACATTACAAACACATGGCAAGCCAAAACCTTTAAGATAAATCACCAATTTATAAAACAAGGCAATTTCGTAAAATTTCGTCCAAAGGGTTTATAATGGTATAAATATCAACCTGCAGAGAATGGCCTAAAATGGTCTTGCTTTTATTGTGAAAAGGATTACGACGGGTCGAATCGACCCTTAGTAGTTTGAAGTGTGATATGGACAGTGGAGGGTTATAATAAAATTCAGCTTAGGTTGCGTCATTGATGAATGAGATGAGAATGTGTAGAACTGACTCAAGGTGAACGGATCTTTCTTTCCTTCTCGTGTGGTTAGTGCCTAACCTGGTGTCAGAGTTTTTATGCCTGCCCCTTTTTAGCCTCTGACTTGGCTTTACATGCCGTCGAGATACATCTCATGGTTTCCTGACAAGGCGAACGGAAACTAAATGCTTACAATTTTTGGGCGTCACAAACGTTTAAAAGTCACGATTCTATCGGTGCCTGTTCATCATTTTGTACAAAGTATTAGTGACCGGCGCAGCATGACTGACCATCATCTTCTTCCTCACTTCTCACTAAGCCGTCATCTCAGTAGAGCTTTCTAGCTTTACGATTTTCACACAGTCCATGCATCGTTTCTTATGTCTTTGCCTAGTCTTATAGTCATCTACTTTTTTTTACTTAAAATTTTCCTCACAACATTCCCTCATTTGATCGTTGTTTCACGGTGATCTCCCCCTCAATCATTGACAACCCTTTTTAACCGACTTCAAAAAAAGGAGGAGGTTCTCAATTCGGTTGTATGTTTTTTTGTATTTAATATTGGAAATCAAGCAGGTAGCCCTCTTATCAATTAGCATAAGCTACCAAAAAAAAAATGTCAGTATTGTTGGAATTCGTTGTAGAAATACGAAACGTTTTGAAAGCGATTGTCACTTGTTTAGCCTCTAGAAGCGCTACTATAAATTGTGACCTGTGATAGTAAAAAAAAGTAGGTACATAAGTCCTGTGTTCGATTTACGGGTTGGGCAGTAACAGCCACGAAGTTTGGATTTGTGCCTGGTTGATAGGCTCGCTCCCTATTACATGACATTATTACATGAGACTTAAACATAACTGGCGAAATGTGGGTGTACTATTAGGTTCAATTCTGCCTAAACTTTCGGGTGTTATGTTATGTAAAGTATAAGTATAACTTCGTGGTGTTATGTTATGTAAAGTATAAGTGTCACTTCTATGCAATTTTCTTAGTCTATGGTTGCGTCTGGTGTATATCAATTTTGTAAACCGTGACTAACACCCATATTCCAGAACGCCGACTTAGTCCATTTTTGAACTTAAGTCGACATTTGTTGTCATGGCAACAGGTGAGGAACGCCCACCACGGTATCAGCAACACCCACTCAATGATGTTCAAAAGGTGAGGACAGACTAGCTAGAGCTTGCATTTGCAACAAGACATCGAGCCGCTTGACACTTTGTTAAAACTTGATTTGCTAAGAAACAAGCAACTTGTGTAACATTTCATCGAGCAAAAACACGAGCGCGGGCAAATCGTGCAACATGGAAAGAGGTGCGTGGACTTAGGGGTCGTGCTGGTCGTTACTTCTCCTAATTCGCTCAGTGTTTTTTTTTTTAATATTAAATTAAATTGCAGCACACGCGACTTGCAAATCCAACATATCAACGAAGAGTACCTAAATGCCACACAGTAAGAACAGTCACTAAAGAACCCCACCGGCTTACTCCTTTTGCTTCGTTCACGTTCATACATCTGGTCATACACGCACGCAGGTCGCGAGCACTGCCACCTGACCTTTTTTAAGAACAATACCAATAATTTTTGTCCTTCTAAGGTGTTCTCTTTCGGGTTTTGTTAGTCGCCTTTTACTCGTCCTCTCAACAAGACCATCATCCAAACATATTCTTTTAATTTTTTGTCTCTACATCTCCTTTTCAACCGCAACCTTGCAGTATTATATCATTCCTCAATTTACCAACCAATGTTACAATTCGTTTAATTGCTCAGATGAGTACTCACCTTAATCTACCTCCAAAACATGCTGTCCATTTCAAACCCAAAATAAGTATTTTGCATGAAGGTTGCAAGCTGCTTTGTATGCTAAAAATGTTACATTAAAATACGTCACAATGCTAGAGAAGTCTTAAATCGTTGTTCTACCGAATGCTCTTGGTTGACATCATTTGTCAAAGAACTTAAACGGATTTACTTGAAAATAAATATTTATTTTTTCGTGGTTCATTTCTAAGATTTTCACTTAAAATAATGGCATCAAGAATTTTCTTTTCGGATGGTGAAAACTCAGGACAGGAACTTGTCCGTAAGTACAAGCTCCTTCAAAATACGACGTTGCCGGGCAGCTCATCAGCGACAAAATGTGCTGTGGGCTCGCCTAACCCAAGAGTATAACTCAGTATTTAACTAGCGCGTAAGTACCAAATAACATGTATGCTGTTTTAATACCTGGTCTATATTTGATGATCGTAATGAAAGGCAATCTTTTCTTTTTATAGAGAACCGAATCTCAGTTATAAAGGTGCTGGTCCAATATTAAGGCTAAGAAAAAGACCACCCTTAATTTAGAAAAAAAAGAAAGAATGAGGACTGGGGGTGGCCCCTATCCTGGCCCCGCGTCCTCAGATCTCGAAGGAGTGAAAGATGCGCTGCCGGCCTCCGCCGATTTGAAATCGAGGTTCGCAATGGACTGTGACACTATGCCAAGTGAAACTCCTGCTGACGGTACACCTATAGTCTAGTAATTTTATTGATTCTATTATTTGTATTAACGAATATATGAATAGATTATTAAAAATATTTACTTTCTTTTTTCAGTTCTGGAATTTCGTCCGGTAGACGTGGTACCGGTACCGGTGGCTCAAAGGCCACCTGAAAATAACTCGACTGACTTGGCGTCAGCAAACTCGCAGTTTATTGGTAGGGTTGATCAAATGATTTTCAGTTCATCTCTACACGTTACAGTACATCAGAAAGTTAAATTATCTGTGTATGGCACCAATACTCTATTTGTATTCATTCGAAGCATTTTATTTTTTATATTCTCATTAGTGTTTTTTGAAGGTGCTTGTACTTAGCAAATTAATACTAATATATGTTCGCGCCCAAGTTATAATAAAGTAGGTACGGGCGAAAAATTTAAAACGGAGTGAGGAACGAGAGGAGGAGTTACATCTGCTGAAAATGGAGAAGCAGAAGTGGTGGTGAAGGCAGCAGAAGAAGCGTACCAAAAGGCAAAACTCGAACGTTTGAGTGCCGCCCAACTACTTCGATTCAGTGAGGTTACAAGGGACGAGGCCGAAAAAATAAATTAAATTATTATTATACAAGCCAACTGGTTTTTATTTAATTTAAAAGTAGTATCACGTATAAAAAATATCTAAATTACACATTTATAGACATAGAAAAACAAAGGACATTTTTCATTTTCATTCACGTAGGACTACGTAAGACTGGATCCAATCTCTAGGTTAGTAAAACCCAACAACACTGCATGCATGGGGATCGAACCCATAACCTCACACCGTGCAATTGCGCTTATGACTAGTTGACCAACGAGAGAGCAAAAATATAAAGCCGTTGCCCGCGACGTTCTTCCGCGATTATTATATTTAAAAATAAACCCGTTTCCGCAACATTTTTTAATGCTCCGCTCCTATTCCTCAACAAAAGGGTTATCCAACACTAAAAGATTTTTTCCATTGGCACCAGTAGTTCCTGAGATTAGAAGGTTCCGGTCGTCCAGAGTTGAGGGAAGCATTCAGTTGGACGATGGACCGAGTAGCCTTGAATTTCTTTGGATTCGTTATCGCTTATTCTCTCATCATTACTCTGCAGAATGAGTTTGTGCGGAAGACATGGTTGTGATCACCCAACATAATGGTGGGTTTCATATCGGCTCTTCTCTTCCTCCGTTTAGCAGTAGCAAGCCGCCTGCTACTCATGTTTAGCTTACTCCTGTCCTTTCCCGTATCATATGAAAACAAACCTAAAATAAGCCGGCTAAACCACTAAACGCAACGGCGAATAAGAATTCGATTTGATTATTTTATTATTGCAATACTCGTATAACAGAAACTGGCCACAACAGCGGCTGACGAGCGCTACATCCAAGTTGGTTGCATCAAATTTGTATTTTTTTCTTTTTCCTTCTATTTACAATCTATATACTACTGCGATAATACCGCAAAGGCAATGGGATTATCCGTATTACTACAGGTAGAAGGATTGGTAGTAACACGGGTAAGTCACCCTACTATCGCTTTATTGGCTACTATTTTATGCCTGCGGCTTCGCCCACGTGGAGTTCGGGCATTGCCCACGGGATCTTACTTCTGGGATAATAAGTAATATATCTCTATGTGCTATACCAGACTATAATATATCTCTGTACCAAGTTTCATCCAGATCTGTTCAGCCGTTCTGGCGATTGAGTAACAAACATCTATCCATCCAAACTTTCGCATTTATAATAGTTATGTAAGATTTATGTGTAAGCTTTTACTTTTAAAGTTGAATAGGTAATAAATAATAGTTAGTGTAAGTATTTCATTTTATTTGAGCAATACAGACTCGCGTTTTTCTTACATGTACTTACTTATAACTTGTTCATTGTAATCAATTACATTACATATGTGAAATATTGATAACTTGGTTTGAGATTGGACACCGGTGGCGACAATCGAATGATTCATTAGGAATCTATATAGACATAATACTTTTAATATCAATGTCGCGTATCACGAGTCAATATGGCGACACTTGGGGGAGGCCTATGTCCAGCAGTGGACGTCTTTCGGCTGAAATGATGATGATGATGATGATGTATCACGAGCCAACGCGAAAATCGGGTTTTCACATATATTTACAGATACGACTACCTCAGAATTATTCTACCTACTTACTAATAGGTAAATGCGCCCTGCACGCCCTGCGTAACACTGCGCGCCATGGCCCGTCTACGTGAGTTTCGAAGCCCTATTTGACTCTTGATGATGTTTTTAAGTATAGATAGATGATGAGAGCGACTTTGTGGTATCGTAGGTATAAACAAAACAACATGAGTATGGGCAAGCTCGCTCATAAGCACCATTCGCACCATTTTGTCTGATATTCAAAATGGTTCGTTAGTTTTCTCATGCTTTAGAAATATCACCTTAGCTTGTATTCATCTTTTATGTGTACGGTACTCCATATTACGACTATTTGTCACTAATATAATTATTTACGCGATCTTGATTACTAATTCATACAATCCCACGATAATGAACACATACCGATACCAATACCTACCGATTTGAAAAAGAAACCGTGCTTAATATATATTTACCACGGATATTTGCAAGTGCTTGCAATATTAATAATCATTTATTAATAATCCCGACTACATACTAGCTGGCTTCGAAATTAAAGGCGATGGAAAATAGTTTTTATCAACAAGGGCCGTCCACGGGCTGTAGGTCAAAATTTCCGGAACGAAAACGTTGGGACCAAAAACGAACCGCGTTTTCTTTTACAGTAGCTTCCCTATTTTATTTCATATCAGCCCTCTATGTCCTACTGCTGGGCAAAGACCTCTCGCATGGCTTTACAATTTTTGTACGGTTTCCTTCTGAAATCGAAAGTGTCTTTAGAACTGTATATTGATGTCACATTCTAACGAGTTGTCGGCATCGGGTCACGATAAATAATTGTATGGCATATCGTATCCTACATAACCGACATACTCCTCAAAATTCATCTTGCTTTGGCTATAACAAGAAAACAATTTTACACAAGTCGATTAACTTGGATTTCAGTAGGTACATATGTCACCCACAAGATAGGTTTCAAGGATCTTCTGGCGCGGGCAAACATCGGAACTAACGCAGCCATCTCTTTCTTTTCTCAATATTTTTTACAAAACAATTAACAAAAGGTTTACCAACAGCGCCCCCCTGTCAGCTTCATTCGAGCGCCAAAAGATTCTTGTACCACAAAACCCTTGAAAAGTGGGCGTATATGTCAAATTATAAACAAACTGTAGCTGTCAATATGACTTATGGGGTGAAAAGTAGGCGTGTCTAGTCCGACTTAAGTTCAATCCACGACTTAAACTACGGGTGTAAGGGTTGATATTTTCGTGTAAAAATTAGTAAAATAAGGGTTATATCGTCGTAAAATATTGTGTGAAGTGCTGGCGGCCATTTTAAAGTATAATGAGCCTGTCAATGTACACATTTTACACGACAGAGGCATTTTTATAAGCACTTACGATTTAAATATTGAAGGGGTAGCAAGTTTTGGGGTTGACAACACAAAGTGAGCAGGATAGGTGTTATTAAGTGTCGTCGAAAGCTCTTTTAGACCTGTTATTAAAAATGTTTTACACACATGCCATTTTACGAGCTCGTGGCTTAGTAATAACAGTAGAATGGGATGATGTTCAAGGTTAAGCAACTTGCTAAGGTCAGTAACTGGATGGTTGATAATTCGGCGACCTCTCCGCGCTTTGGGAAGGACGATAAGCAGTAGTTTCTGGCTGTCATTCGTAGATTTTTGACAGTCGATAAGAATAGTCAGAAACCCGAAGTCTGACCACGAATCATCGAGATAGGCAGTCGCTTCTGGAACTAACTGGTTTTCAGTTATATATTATGTTTGGACGGGAAACGAACACCAACGTAGATGGAAAAAAACTGGGTGGATGATGATGAGCTTGTTGTGTTAAGTTTACATAATGTACACAACTGAAACGTTGTTAACAAGAGAAATTAAATTTCAATAAAACACATTCAAAATTCCTTTTATTCCCACCAAATAATATTTACATAAACACAAAAATCTAAATTCGCGAACACAAACATATTTTCACCGCCGCCAAAATACAATCTAAGAAAGAAAGAAAAAAAGATACGAACGAATATTTTCCCGAAACAAAATTACCACTTGCTAAAAGATTGAGTCTGAATAAGAGCTAAAGAAACACGGAGCAAAGGCATGTTTCTTTTACCCGCAAGTAATCCGTAAAGGGACATATTTTTAAAGGGAATAGCTGTTTTTAATCCTCGTCCTCTTTCATCGAAAGTTTTTGATGCCGTTGCCTTTTGACGAGGGTTTTAGAGCTTCCGATACATTGACTTTTAGAAATTTAAATAAAAAATTATGAATGAAGATAGCATTATAACATCATGCTTTTAATCCCCGAAAGGTTAGGCAGAGGTGTACCTAAAAGTACCACATTTCGCCAGTTATGATTAATTCCCATTTAATAGGGGGCGAACTTAATGCCATCATCAGGGCACAAATTCAGACTCCGTGGCTGCTACTGAGAAACTCCTGTTGGAAAGACCCAATAACAATTTGCCCGACTCCGAAATCGAACCCAGGACCTCGTGCGTCAATAATATAATTTGTCATAAATATCATCAGCGTAAGCAATTTAATGTATGAATGAAGTTCGTCATTGCTTTTAATTTAAGTAAGTACAGTGAGGTAAGAGCTTAACACAATTACAATGGCAATGCCCTTCATTCTGAGGATTCCTCAATATTCATTGCGTTGTTTACGAACAACGCAATGAACATTGAGGAATCCTTCGAATTTTGGAAGCAATAGATGAAGAATGAATGTGTGAAGTGCCGGCCAAATTAGCCGTAGAACTGATGACCGTTGGGGTAGACGTGTTCTTGAGTGGAAACCGCGAATTGGCAAGAGTAAGGTGGGACGCCATCAGGCTCGGTGGAGCGACGATCTTCGCAGAGTGGCTGGTAGCAATTGAATGAGAGTTGCCGAGAATGGAGTTAAGTGCGTGCGATTGAAGTGAAGAGGCCTTCGTCTAGCAGTGGACTGTTGTAGACTGAAGATGATAATGAGGATGAAGAAATACCTTCAAAATCATTGGTCGTTAACGGGATTGCAGAGCAGGGTTTTCTAAATTTGGATCACGGGTCTTGCAGTGTACTTAAGATTTTCTATATAAGTAACAGTTTAGAGTCGCCTCTTGTGCCTAAAAACCTAAACTTAAATAGCTAAATGTGTTTATACCATTCCTCTGCTTACTTCTTCTATAAAAACAGGCGTTATATTATAATGTTATTTAACTCTAATTTAAAATACTTGAAAAATTCTGACTAATCGACCCCAAAGACAAGTCGTTCAATCGGATCGTCTCCCCTAAAAGCACCGTAAAAGTTTATTCAGAAAATATTGGTCGAACCTGAAAGGCACCGCGGCATTCGGGCGGTGAATTAAAACGTCGCTGACTGCATGCCTGCATACCTGGTAGACTAGTAGACATTCACATTCATCACTAACCAGCACGAGCGGTAGACTAACTCTGTCGCCGGAGAGGTTTTAATAATACCGTGCTATTGGAGAGAACCGTTTTAACAGAATAACCCGGCTGTGTTAATACTGTTCTCTGTTATATTCTGTTGAAACCGTGGCTGTCAATTGAATGTCATAATTTTCAGTGCTGAAATAGAAAGTCAATTTGATACTGTGTTTTAGTCATAGAATTTTTTAGTTTTATTTTTTGTGTTTTTGTGTTTCACTTAGGTTTTTTAAACGTATCTTTAACGGGTGTTAGACATGCCTTCTTTTTCCTTTCGAGTCGATGTTTTAAGATGAAGTGGTATACCTAAGTCACTTATTGTTTCGGTGCTTATAAAAGCCATAAATAAAGATTATTACACATCTTTCTCCTTTTGAAAATAACAGAGGTGTATTCACCATCATTTCCGTAAAAAAATGGGGATTTTTTTTCGAATTTAGGGAGATTTTATTTTATTTTCATGTAATGCGGAGGGATGAGGGTAATGTCGTGAGAGAGACCTTTGGTAGTAGGAATGTGAATGGTTATAAGAGTTGAGGAAGACCAAAAAAAAATAGATGGACTGTGTGAAGATATAGTTAGAAAGGATGTGATTGCTGAAACGACAAGTAATAGAGAAGTATGGAAGAAGGAGACGCGCTGCGCAGACCCTAAATAAATTGGGATAAGGGCCGGAGAGTGATGATAATTATGATGATTTTAAAATCACCTGTCAAAGTCTAACCAATTTCAATTAGGTTAATAAAAGCCACTTTTCAAGGTTAAACTTAACACGGAAATATAATAATTGATCCTAGGAGCCCATTTGCAAAATTAGTTTCATGTGGAAAAAATAGGTAAAAAACTCCATAGTTACTCTTATGTGCATATTATTATACCGATCTAATTAACCGTAAATACCAAAAATAAATTAACCAAATTAATCCCCAGATAACAGCGTACCGTGTCAAAACACTGTCTAAATTACAGTGAGTGTATTTAACACTTTCATTAAGCCGCGGCGAAATCAAAGGGTTTACAAACCTTTGATGTTACCGCTCAGCTTGCTTTGTTGCGGAGACAACGGGTTGGTGGGTCGGTTGGTTGGTACATGGCCTTATTGCGCCTTATTGCCTTATAATGAACTCTCATTAAGTAGGTAACAGACTTGCCGACATGTTTACTGCTGTTTGAAGTGATGTTAGGCCTTGAGTGAAACTATTATTGCCGTGTTACTAAATTCATTAAGTGTGGATCTAATTCTCGTTGTTAGTTCACTGAATAGCTCACTCATGTCTATATGGTAGATATATTATCTGAGTACCTCGCTAGTCTAGTACTCACAAGTTCGTTTGTGTAGTATAAGAAGGTCGTGGGTTCGATCCCCAAGTTAGACCCCAAGCAAGCAAGCAGTGCGGTATTTAGATTTATGTCTGGTTAATGGCAATGTACACGGGACCCAAGTAATTGGTTTACAGTTTATATGTGTGGGTGAAGTCATAGTTATGCACACAAACACAAAATAAAACGAGCGAGCTCGATTTTTATTAGTGTGCGTGTGGCACATCAATTACCATATACTAATATATAGTCATCATTCACTTATGATGCTGAAGGAGATATAATATTTTGCATGATGTCACTATATCAATCCTGGCACAATGGATATAGTCTTTGGTCACTGAACGAGAAGTCGTAAGTTCAAATCATGCATACAATAGTATATTCTTTTTCTTTTTGTATTCATTATTTTGTTAAAACATTATTTAAAGTAGAATTTATAACGATTCCAACGTTTGAGACAAACATTGAACTCTCAGGCTATTTGATTTTGACTGTTTAGACAACAACTACCGACAATTTAAAAATATTGTTTTCAAACACCTTCATTTATAAAAAAATGAGCATTCTTAGTTGTCAATCTACGAGTATTTGCATGACTGAGTTTATTGATTACTACTCTTGAGCATGTGTGTGGTTTTATTTCTGTGGATCCAACCATGCAACATTTATCAATGTTCAAAGAGGTGGAAATCGTTGTTTTGGATGAGCAAAACGTATCTATATTATGTGAAATTGTGAGTGTAAATGTGGTGCTGCCTAACAAACGATGGGACACTTTATATCGTGTCCTGCCTGTTATGTTGTTTGCTCCTGTGAAATGCATCACAGGACGCTACTGAAAGAGCCAAACTCGTCGCCAAATTTTGGGCTGACTCAATTTGAATTGTTATCGATTAGCGTATCGATGAGAAGAAGTGAAATTACGAGGCGCTTAATGATATCGGTGAGTAACAGTTAGATAGTTATAATAATATATTATCATAACTGAATTATTATAGTTTCTTTTTTTTAATTTGTAATCGTATGATGATTATGATAAAATTAGCTTGGTCTAAAATTAGCTTGATCTAGCCTTTAGACAGATTAAAGAAAAGCCTTTGAATAACGTAAATAAAAATAGATTATAATGTTTGCTAATGTCAGTGTATTATATCTTATATTTATGTATTGTATTATTATAAGTAATATTAATTAGGTATATATAAGTATATTGAATAAACATAGTGTATATATAGTATAAAATATAGTGTTTATTTATTATAATATTAGCTATTATTATAAGTATTATAAATACTGTTTTTATCCACAGGGGAGAACCGTGCAGTTATGGGTCCGCCGATATGCGTATTTTGGAGACGTAGAACATCTTAGGCCAAAACCAAAGGCAAATTCATCGACTCGACACTACGACATCGTGGCAAGGCACAAGGCTGATCCCTTCTTGTCCACCCGCATTTAATAAAAGTGTGCTTACAAACTGTGAGATCTCATGAGCAGAAGGTTACAACGAGTTACGAAGGATTTCCGACTCATTATTAGACGAATTTATTTTAATTAGTAGACGAATATGAATCTTATTTTTATGCACATAATGTTCATATTTGTTAAGCAAATTAGAACAAATACAAAACTTAGTAATAAGTAGGTAGGTATAAAACTTTTTTTTAAAACCACAACTCGTAAATTATTGAAAGTATGGTGAAGTGATGTTATTGTTATGCGAGTAGAAGTTGTCATAATTTCTTACTATCTAACATGTTGATTCACTTCACCTCTAATTTTACTTTGATTCAATTTATATACCTACCTACTTTGACAAATTATTTATATCAATCCTTGCCAATAAAAAACTTTCTTTGTCAAAAAAACAGGTAAACAACAGTGTATTAAATCATTGTATCGGCCACACAAGTTTTTTTTTCTAACATACAGCCCCCACCAAATTGAACCTTAAAACAACCAATATAAGGAACATATTGGAATAAACGAGACGGATAATTTGCTAATGACCCAAGCGATAAGCTAAGCAAACAATACCAATGTGTATCTAATAAAAAATCAAATTATTTCATTGGTTATATTTAATTACTTTTTAATTTTTGTTTAAGTAATTTTATTGGCCACAAAATAAATTTATTAAAAAACAAAAAGTAAAAAGTAGCAAAAATAATTGCTCAGTTGGGTTCGAACTCGCGTCGTCGAGGTTATATCACTAGCTAACGCAAGCGCTTACACCAATCGGCTATGGTAACCATGTTAAGTTAGTTTAAAATGTTGGGCTTTATTGTAAACCCGTTTATATTATTTTTACCAGTGTACCCGACAAGCGCAAAGATTAAAAAAATAAACCCCGTGTAGGGTACAATATGTTTACTCACACAATAATAATGAGCGGCTGTATGAATATTACCGGCTCGTACAATGACAGTTACCGACGTGTGCGATGTAAACCAATTAAATTGGCTTGCTGTACGTATCACTCTTAAGGTTCAAATAGCTGGTACGGACATGTTGCGGACACTGAACAGTGACAAATACATCAAAACATTATCTGTCAGAGTCGTCCAGGGTCATCCAGAGCAGTGTACGTAATTAGGGTTCCGAACCCGAAGGGTAACCAACGGGACCCTATTACTAAACCTCAGCTGTCTGTCCGTCTGTCTGTCAGCGGAATGTTTCTCATGGAAATTTTCACAGAACGTGTATCTCTGTTGCCGCTGTAACAAAAAATAATAAAGTAAAAATTAAAGGAACGTCCGACTCGCACTTGGCTGGTTTTTTTCCATACCGTTGATCAAACCTGATCGGCAATTTACTTGAGATCAAAACAAAACTAGTACTAGTACGTTAAGAGAACATACGCGTGTAGTTATGTTTGCGGTTGAACATAAATCCTAGATCCATGTATATGCAAAACTTAGATTGACTGCACGTATGAGCAGTAACTGAGCGATCGGCTTGCACGCTTCGGGTCGCAGGTTTGACGGTAATCCCGTATAGAACAAATATTTGCAATGCCTATAGGCTACAGGTAGTTGAGCTGAATTCGGTTGGCTGCATTTGAGATTTGTATCTCAAAACGTGGATGAAATACGGGATATATCGTGGAGAGACACAAACGTTGTTTAAACTAATATTGAAACACAGTAAAGTTGTTTGTAAAAGGAATTTTCTGGGAGCACCTGTCAGCAAGGTAATTGTTACTAACGTATTTACAAAGACAATAGCAATGATTTTTTATTTTGATTTTTTTTAATGAAAAAAAAATGATTGTTTAGACAGTTCTACAACACTAATTGCGTTATTACTAACGTTGTTCCGTCATGTAAAACAACGGATTATATATTTCTACCAAAATCCTACTAATAATGTAATCTATACATATAAAATTCAAAGTCCTGACTGACTGACTGACTGACTGACTGACTGACTTATATATCAACGCACAGCCCAAACCACTGGTCCTAGAGACATGAAATTTGGACAGTGTACTCTTTGTGAAGAATAGGTATCCACTAAGAAAGGGTTTTTCGAAATTCCACCCCTAAGAGGGTGAAATGGGGTTTTGAATTTTCTATGTAACTTTTTATTCTCTGAGTCGATTGACTTGAAATTGTGTCTACATATACTTCAGTTAAAATGATGAGATACGTGTATCACAGTTTTTCCAAAATCATCCCCCAATTTAAAATTCAATGTCCTGACTGGCTGACTGATACATCAACGCACAGCCCAAACCACTGGTCCTAGAGACATGAAATTTGGACAGTGTACTCTTTGTGAAGAATAGGTATCCACTAAGAAAGGGTTTTTCGAAATTCCACCCCTAAGAGGGTGAAATGGGGTTTTGAATTTTCTATGTAACTTTTTATTCTCTGAGTCGATTGACTTGAAATTGTGTCTACATATACTTCAGTTAAAATGATGAGATACGTGTATCACAGTTTTTCCAAAATCATCCCCCAATTTAAAATTCAATGTCCTGACTGGCTGACTGATACATCAACGCACAGCCCAAACCACTGGTCCTAGAGACATGAAATTTGGACAGTGTACTCTTTGTGAAGATTAGGTATCCACTAAGAAAGGGTTTTTCGAAATTTCACCCCTAAGAGGGTGAAATGGGGTGTTGAATTTTCTATGAAACTTTTTATTCTCTGAGTCGATTGACTTGAAATTGTGTCTACATATACTTCAGTTAAAATGATGAGATACGTGTATCACAGTTTTTCCAAAATCATCCCCCAATTTAAAATTCAATGTCCTGACTGGCTGACTGATATATCAACGCACAGCCCAAACCGCTTGTTCTAGAGACATGAAATTTGGAGAATGTACTCTTTGTGGAGAGTAGGTATCCACTAAGAAAGGGTTTTTGAAATTCCACCCCTAAGAGGGTGAAATGGGGTGTTGAATTTTCTGTGAAACTCTCTCGGGGTCGATTGACTTGAAAATGTGTCTACATATACTTCAGTTAAAATGATGAGATACGTGTATCACAAAATCATCCCCCAATTTAAAATTCCATGTCCTGACTGGCTGACTGATATACCAACGCACAGCCCAAACCGCGGGTCCCAGAGACATGAAAATTGGAGGGTGTATTCTTTGTGAAGAGTAAGTATCATTTTTTCGAAATTCCTACCCATTAGAGGGTGAAATGGGGTGTTGAATTTTCTGTGAAACTCTCTCGAGGTCGATTGACTTGAAAATGTGTCTACATTCAAATTTCAAATACAAATTTATTTATTGGTGTGATTTTTGGTACATTTTACATGAGATCTTAATAATAAATAATTAGTTCCTCAAAAAATCTACCTTAAAGGTAATTACTAATCACTATAAAAAAGAAGAATAGTCAACATTTTAAAATAAAATAATTGCAACAAAACACAACACAACTCAAAACAGAAAAAAGCAAGCAAAACATTAACAATTGAGTAGGTACACTTATAAATAATAAATGGAATAAAGATAATAGTACAATGTCAAAATTAAATAAATATCAATGTCAATTCTTACAATTTGTCATTAAGGAATTCGTCAATAGTATAATAACATTTTTCCAATACTAGATGTCTTAATTTGTTTTTAAATAGAATAATATTTAAGTCCTTAATTCCATTTGGTAATTTATTAAATACTAGCTTATGCCCGCGGCTTCGCCCGCGTGAAGTTAGGGAATAGCCCACGGGATCTTACTTCTGGGATAATAAGTAATCTACGTATCTATCTATAATACATACTTACATAGATTTACATGTACTTGCTTATAACTTGCAAATATTAGTTTAAAGTTATATCAATTAAATTAGATTCGTGAAATATTGATACCTTGGTTTGAGATTGGACATCGGATTTACTGGATTTTATCTGAAGAGTATGTACACAAATTTTCAAGTCAATCGACCCCGAGAATAAAAAGTTTCACAGAAAATTCAACACCCCATTTCACCCTCTAATGGGTAGGAATTTCGAAAAAATGATACTTACTCTTCACAAAGAATACACCCTCCAATTTTCATGTCTCTGGGACCCGCGGTTTGGGCTGTGCGTTTGTATATCAGTCAGCCAGTCAGAGCATGGAATTTTAAATTGGGGGATGATTTTGGAAAAACTGTGATACCTACACGTATCTTATCATTTTAACTGAAGTATATATGTAGACACATGTTCAAGTCAACCGACTCCAAGAATAAAAAGTTTCTCATAAAATTCAAAATCCCATTTCACCCTATTAGGGGTGGAATTTCAAAAAACCCTTTCTTAGTGGATACCTACTCTCCACAAAGAGTACATTCTCCAAATTTAATGTCTCTAGAACCAGCGGTTTGGGCTGTGCGTTGATGTATCAGTCAGCCAGTCAGGACATTGAATTTTAAATTGAGGGATGATTTTGGAAAAACTGTGATATACGTATCTCATCATTTTAATTGAAGTATATGTATCTTTATGTATCTTGTATCTTTATTTTGTACTTTATTATGTATCTTTATTATTTCTTATATATATAAATGACTTTCCCCAGAATATACCCTATCCTATGACATTGTTTGCCGACGACAGTACTATCATAGTTAAACTTGACAAAAATAATAAATACTTTGAAGCTGACATAATCAATGCATTACAACAAGCCGTTAACTGGTTGGAGCGTAACAACTTGATTATGAACTTAAAAAAAACAAAAATTATGAATTTTCGGCAAAGTGTGGCTGATTCACAACTGAATGTAAGCTTTAATGATGAAGTAATTGAAGAAGTTGCGAATACAACATTTTTAGGTCTAACAGTCGACAGCCAACTTAATTGGAAACAACATACTTCAATATTAATTAAAAAGATTAGTAAGTTTGCTTTTGCTCTATATAAACTAAAGAAAGTAGTCAATCAAGCAGCGGCAGTCACTGCATACTATGGATATGTCGATTCTATACTACGCTACGGAGTCATGTTTTGGGGTAACTCCTGCAATAAGGACATGGTGTTCAAATCGCAAAAAAGATGCATTCGAGCTATTACCGGTCTAAAAATAACTGATAGCTGCAAACCTTATTTTATATTGTTAAAAATAATGACTTTACCTTGCTTGTACATATTTGAGACTGCTTTATTTGTTAAAAAGAACATGCATCTATTCAGAAAAGCATCTGAACATCGCTATAAAATGATTAGACAAGAATATAGACATGAATTATGCGTTCGACCATCAAAGACCGCCTTGATGCACAAAAGCATACTTTGCATGGCCCCAAAAATATTTAATAAATTACCAAATGGAATTAAGGACTTAAATATTATTCTATTTAAAAACAAATTAAGACATCTATTATTGGAAAAATGTTATTATACTATTGACGAATTCCTTAATGACAAATTGTAAGAATTGACATTGATATTTATTTAATTTTGACATTGTACTATTATCTTTATTTCATTTATTATTTATAAGTGTACCTACTCAATTGTTAATGTTTTGCTTGCTTTTTTCTGTTTTGAGTTGTGTTGTGTTTTGTTGCAATTATTTTATTTTAAAATGTTGACTATTCTTCTTTTTTATAGTGATTAGTAATTACCTTTAAGGTAGATTTTTTGAGGAACTAATTATTTATTATTAAGATCTCATGTAAAATGTACCAAAAATCACACCAATAAATAAATTTGTATTTGAAATTTGAATGTAGACACATTTTCAAGTCAATCGACCTCGAGAGAGTTTCACAGAAAATTCAACACCCCATTTCACCCTCTTAGGGGTGGGATTTCAAAAAACTCTTTCTAAGTGGATACCTACTCTCCACAAACAGTAAATTCTCTAAATTTGATGTCTCTAGGACCAGCGGTTTGGGCTGTGCGTTGATGTATCAGTCAGCCAGTCAGGACATTGAATTTTAAATTGGGGGATGATTTTGGAAAAACTGTGATACACGTATCTCATCATTTTAACTGAAGTATATGTAGAATTTTCAAGTCAATCGACTCCGAGAGTAAAAAGTTTCTCTCAAAATTCAAAATCCCATTTCACCCTATTAGGGGTGGAATTTCAAAAAACCCTTAGTGGATACCTACTCTCCACAAAGAGTACATTCTCCAAATTTAATGACTCTAGGACCAGCGGTTTGGGCTGTGCGTTGATGTATCAGTCAGCCAGTCAGGACATTGAATTTTAAATTGGGGGATGATTTTGGAAAAACTGTGATACACGTATCTCATCATTTTAACTGAAGTATCTGTAGACACTTTTTCAAGTCAATCGACTTCGAGAGAGTTTCACAGAAAATTCAACACCCCATTTCACCCTCTTAGGGGTGGAATTTCAAAAAACCCTTTCTTAGTGGATACCTACTCTCCACAAAGAGTACATTCTCCAAATTTCATGTCTCTAGGACCAGCGGTTTGGGCTGTGCGTTGATGTATCAGTCAGCCAGTCAGGACATTGAATTTTAAATTGGGTGATGATTTTGGAAAAACTGTGATACACGTATCTCATAATTTTAACTGAAGTATATGTAGACACATTTATAAGTCAATCGACTCAGAGAATAAAAAGTTTCATAGAAAATTCAACACCCCATTTCACCCTCTTAGGGGTGGAATTTCGAAAAACCCTTTCTTAGTGGATAACTACTCTTCACAAAGAGTACACTATCCAAATTTCATGTCTCTAGGACCTGTGGTTTGGGCTGTGCGTTGATATATAAGTCAGTCAGTCAGTCAGGACTTTGAATTTTATATGTATAGATTTTTGGGGCCATGCAAAGTATGCTTCTGTGCATCAAGGCGGTCTTTGATGGTCGAACGCATAATTCATGTCTATATTCTTGTCTAATCATTTTATAGCGATGTTCAGATGCTTTTCTGAATAGATGCATGTTCTTTTTAACAAATAAAGCAGTCTCAAATATGTACAAGCAAGGTAAAGTCATTATTTTTAACAATATAAAATAAGGTTTGCAGCTATCAGTTATTTTTAGACCGGTAATAGCTCGAATGCATCTTTTTTGCGATTTGAACACCATGTCCTTATTGCAGGAGTTACCCCAAAACATGACTCCGTAGCGTAGTATAGAATCGACATATCCATAGTATGCAGTGACTGCCGCTGCTTGATTGACTACTTTCTTTAGTTTATATAAAGCAAAAGCAAACTTACTAATCTTTTTAATTAATATTGAAGTATGTTGTTTCCAATTAAGTTGGCTGTCGGCTGTTAGACCTAAAAATGTTGTATTCGCAACTTCTTCAATTACTTCATCATTAAAGCTTACATTCAGTTGTGAATCAGCCACACTTTGCCGAAAATTCATAATTTTTGTTTTTTTTAAGTTCATAATCAAGTTGTTACGCTCCAACCAGTTAACGGCTTGTTGTAATGCATTGATTATGTCAGCTTCAAAGTATTTATTATTTTTGTCAAGTTTAACTATGATAGTACTGTCGTCGGCAAACAATGTCATAGGATAGGGTATATTCTGGGGAAAGTCATTTATATATATAAGAAATAATAAAGATACATAATAAAGTACAAAATAAAGATACAAGATACATAAAGATACATATACTTCAATTAAAATGATGAGATACGTATATCACAGTTTTTCCAAAATCATCCCTCAATTTAAAATTCAATGTCCTGACTGGCTGACTGATACATCAACGCACAGCCCAAACCGCTGGTTCTAGAGACATTAAATTTGGAGAATGTACTCTTTGTGGAGAGTAGGTATCCACTAAGAAAGGGTTTTTTGAAATTCCACCCCTAATAGGGTGAAATGGGATTTTGAATTTTATGAGAAACTTTTTATTCTTGGAGTCGGTTGACTTGAACATGTGTCTACATATATACTTCAGTTAAAATGATAAGATACGTGTAGGTATCACAGTTTTTCCAAAATCATCCCCCAATTTAAAATTCCATGCTCTGACTGGCTGACTGATATACAAACGCACAGCCCAAACCGCGGGTCCCAGAGACATGAAAATTGGAGGGTGTATTCTTTGTGAAGAGTAAGTATCATTTTTTCGAAATTCCTACCCATTAGAGGGTGAAATGGGGTGTTGAATTTTCTGTGAAACTTTTTATTCTCGGGGTCGATTGACTTGAAAATTTGTGTACATACTCTTCAGATAAAATCCAGTAAATCCGATGTCCAATCTCAAACCAAGGTATCAATATTTCACGAATCTAATTTAATTGATATAACTTTAAACTAATATTTGCAAGTTATAAGCAAGTACATGTAAATCTATGTAAGTATGTATTATAGATAGATACGTAGATTACTTATTATCCCAGAAGTAAGATCCCGTGGGCTATTCCCTAACTTCACGCGGGCGAAGCCGCGGGCATAAGCTAGTTGAAAATACATTATGGAATCGTGGTGTTGACTACAAACACTATTTGAGTTATAAAAGTTACACTATTTTGTAAGTTACATGGTATACTTTTTATGTCTGAAAATGCACGGTTCCTCTTTCGATCCCCGATGCCTTCATCGGAGAGAAACTGCGGGCTAGTTGCACTTTTATTACTAGAATAATTATCACCTGTCTAGTATTTTCCAAGTATAGTGGGATCCGCTTCCAGTCTGACCGGATGCAGCTAAATACCAGTATTGTACTTAATACGACCACCTATTTCCAGAACCACTGGCTCGAATAAAGCCCCGCAAATATCGAGTAAAACTCAAGAAAACATAAAACCTCGCACCAATTCCTCATCACGCCAAAAACAAAACATATTATACGCAAAAACAAACACAGAACACTTTACCCGACTGCGCGGAGGAAGGAAATGTCCTACATATCACGCCTGTTCGGAGAAAAATGCACTTTTAGCCGCTCGATTTATTCGCTATATACACTATACATTGCCGGTTGGCTGTGTCCAGGAAGCTCCTCGCCGGAACACGACCTACAATGGTTATGATACATTGTGTTTCACACGATAGCGCTAAAGTGATTCAGGGAGCTACAGGATGGATTTATAGCGGATGGGAGCTGTTATTATTTTTCATTTTATTATTTATTTTTGGTGAATTTCGTGTTGAGTTTTATGGAAGATTTTTGTATTAAGTCGTTAAATATAAGATTGCTTCTCTATTGAATCTACTTTATCTATAGTTACTTATATTATAAAGAGATAAATTCTGTTAGCTTAAATGTAGAACATTCTCCGGCGGATTTCAAAACTTAATTCACAGATGGAAAGCTACACTATTGCTGAAGGCCATAGAATGTGTTTTGCACGAAGTCGCGGGTAAGAAGCTCGTAATAATACTTTTAGTCAAGAGTGCTTTGTTAATCTTAGTATTAATGGCAAGCGTGATTGCCAAGTATGAGGTCAGTTCGATTCCCAGGATGAGCAGTATTACTGGGTTTTGTCTTGTCTTTCGATATACAGGCATGAATATGTTGTGCTCGATGTGCTGTTCCTTTCAAGTCCATCTTGTACATAACATCACACCTGTAATTCCCGAAGGGTTAGGCAGAGGTGTACCTAATAGTACACCCACATTTCGCCAGTTATGTCTAAGTCCCATGAATGGGGGCGAGCCTATTGCCACCAATCGGACACAAATCTAGACTGCGTTGCTGCTACTGAGAAATTCCTGATGGATAAACCCATTAACAATTTGCCCAATCTGGGAATCAAACCCAAGACCTCATTCTCAGCATTCGCGATTGCGACCACTTGACCAACGAGGCAGTCAAACAGTCCATTTCAGTTCATTTTTACGTGGATATAACTGTCTGAAGTCGTTACATGTAGTCAGTGGCGACAACCAGTCTAACTACAAACCCACCAACCAACCAACTGGGTTTTTGAGGTCAAGTAGACAGTCTCTTCATATAAAATACTGATATTCAGCTGCATCAGGTTAAACTGAAAGCCGACCCCAACATGGTTGGAAAGAGGCTAAGCAGATGCTGAACTGTCTTAAGTGATGAATAATTGTCTCTTTTCTGGAAGAAAAAGAGCTTTTACCTTATTTCGGTCTAGAATTATGTTTAAAGCATTTTCTATGTGTATCTTTATACATAGACGATATTTTTATATCAAGGCAATGATTTTTGGATTTTATTTCAGTTCTGATATAATTCGAGTGGCAGGAATATAAAATTTTAGTATGTGAGAGTTGAGAGCGTTATTCTAGAGAAATATAACTGAGAATGGAAACAGTTGCTCTAGTTTATTGAGAGAGCTGTTTATTTTAGAGTTCAAGTTATATTATGAAGTAATAATAGTAATGCTGAACAGAAATTTCTAAAAGTAGTATTTTATTGAGGTCAGCTTCCAGTCTGAGTGACTGCCTGCCTGATCTAACAACACAATTACTAGAAAAGACAATAGAATAGAATAGCATTTATTTGCAAATATGGGTAATACATAAGTAGGTAGTAGTAGGTATACATCAGAGTTCTGCTATATTTCACCATTCGGCATGCAAACATATTCATTATACAAAATTGTTAAAATTAAAATTCTCATTAAAACAATAATTACGACACGACATACATTACAACACACATGACATTGAAACACACAACACATTAACACGACACGACGACGATTTAATACGATACGTCTTGGTAAGACTGGCGTTCAGATTTTCAGGCTCCTGACTACCCGTGACGACTGATAAATAATAATATTCTTTATTTTTCGGACAACAATGATCCAACGTGTTAGTAAACAATAAAATAACTTATTACTAGTGTTAGTACTTAAACTACAATAGAGAACACAGAACACATACAGACTAGATAGTATTGTGAAAAGGACAACCCCAAATTAATGTTGAGTGATTGTCCTTCTCACAAAACCTTTAATAATCGGAGAGTCGATACTCTCCGCCACAGTTTTAAGAATGCTGTTGCCACTTGCCCGCAACCTTGACAACAGCGACGCGGTTTTCTTGCGAATGACGGCGTGGAAGCCGTCAGTTCGGTTCGGGAAAGCACTACAAACAAAATCTAATATTTTATTTCACATAGGCCGCGATGGGCACTTATAAAACGTCGACAAAAAGGTGCACGGTTCGGGTTGGTCGTTTCCTATGGAGAAGAGCCGGCAAGAAACTCCATGGTTAAACGACAGCCTAGACCTACATATTAACATGCTATTAGCTAGCGCTCAGTATTTTGGGAATGGTCACCCATCCGAGGATCGACCTCGGCAAGCGTTGTTTAACCAAGACGATCCGCTCGTATGGCTGCTATTATTTAGCAAACGACGTCCACTACGTAAATGGTGACCTCCATTGCTACAAAAAAACCACCATCGCGCATAAAAAAAGTACTTCGATTTTTTCCATTTCACAACATCACATAACACATCGCCTACATATACGTCTGCCTCACGTACCAGATACATAACTCTCACCTACGTACGAAGGAGACATTTGTCTCATAAAATATTCGCGTCTTCACAAGAAACTATTCAGACATCTTGAATGTCTACATGTGTTCTTCTGTAATGCGTAAGTGGAGAGGGAAATAGATTTTCTAGGTATCTTGTCATGGCCGATGTATTGAGGTTAATCCTGATATGTTTCTCTTGGCCTTTTTGCTGCTGTGAGTTAAACCTAGATAGAGATTTTAAAGGCTATTTTCTGGAAATTGACAGAATAGTCTGACTGCCTCGTTGATCTAGTGGTTGTAAGCTCGACTGCTAGGCATGAGGTCCTGGGTTCGATTCCCAGGTCGGGCAAAGTGTTATTGGGTTTTTTCAACAGTAATTTCTCAGCAGCAGCCACGGAGTTTGGATTTGTACCCGGTTGTTGGCAATAGGCTCGCCCCCTATTACATGGGACTTAAACATAACTGGCGAAATGTGGGTGTCGGTACTATTAGGTACACCTCTGCCTTACCCTTGGAGGATTACAGGCGTGAATAGTTGTGCCTATCCCTATAACGTATCCTTGAATATTGACAACCTAAATCAATAAACCAAGTTACATTTGCTAGCAAATTTCAATACTCAATACTTTTATTGCATTCCACATGTTATTCCACACACACACCACACATCAAAATCAAAGTGTCATAAACTAATATTAAATCGATTTGACATCTACTATATTCACTCTCAGTATCTCCTTAGCATAAACACTCCTAGTGTTGTACCTACAAAACTATCGACAACGATCAAACGGTGTCCCATCCCTAGGGCAGAGGTCTGAAACCACAACGCAATGGGTGCTATAACAGAGGCTCTTGTAACAACGGGACCCCATTACACCTTCACGACCCTGTTCCACAACGGTTTGAATATAAAGGACAGACATTATTGGGTGGGCAGAGGGGTAGGTGTAAAACTTCTGCTGTTCGTTGATGAAAGATTCCTTAAGGTAATCATTATTATGGTAGTGTAGAAAAAGAAGTAAATAAGTCTGATTGTTGCCATAAAACACGACGATTATTTTGAAATTTACCATTTAATTTTTTTCAAATGAATATTTGCACACTAGCTGCGTTCAAATTATTTTTTAACAGAAAAAGAAAATTGCTTCGAGTAGCACTAGTAATATTATAGATTTTTCAAAACTTAAGAATACAAAAGGTGCCGATGCAGACTTATTGCAATTCCCAGCATTTCAGGTGCTTTTCTGCCAAGACCCGCTTCTTTACCTTCGTTTACAAAAAACTTTTTAGAAAATGTTGTAAAATCTAATTAAACACAGGTACACCGAATAAGTATTTCTCGAGATAAGTGACAGATCAATGATGCATTCCACAAAACGGCCCAAAAACAGAAAATTGTGGCTTCAGGGTTTATGTATCTATGTGAGTTAATTTAACAATCTAATACATCACAATTCCATCATCGGACGAGTGAAGATACGGCGAAGCCTCACCGTTATATGGTTGAAGTTCCACGAACCCGAACCAAGCGCTATGCTTCCACATTTATTGTGCGAACCGCCAGTCTGTGGAATTCACTGCAAGCTCCTCTATTTCCCGATCATTACAATGTAGATTTTTTCAAAGATCGAGTGAATCGGTTTCTTCTGAGCAAGCGTCGGTGTCAGGCCACGTCATCGCTTCACATCAGTCGAGTTGCGGCCATACGCAAGGCTATTTTATAAAAAACTAAATGGGCTTGCGTTTGGCCGCCACTTACATACACAATTCACGCCTATTTCCCATGGAGGTAGGCGTGAATTTGTACAGATCACAACTTACTACGATCCTGACATACCTTTTGCCTCGTTCACATTCAGTCATACACGCACGCCAGTTGGAGTACCGCGCCTGACTATTCTAAAGAACATTTCTCTAGGCATCCAACGGATATAGCCAAAGAAAATTAACCTGTCCTACCCACATTCAAGTCCAAAAACTTGACCAAATAGCCGTGCCGATAGGCTACAGACTGAAGTATTCATGCCGGTGACGTCACGGGCCAGTAATGGAGGTACCGTCATTACACGCGAGGTGGCGTTATGAGCGTCATCAGACGCGGTTACTACGTGGACGAGTAGTGATGGGACGTGTAGGGTTGTCGATATCGATAGTTTTGGGATGAGGATAAAAAATAACGGGTTTGTGTTAGAATTTATTTGTGTAATTTTAAGGAATACGCTTTTGGATGTATATTTGCTGTGTAAACTGTTAAATTAATAATTGTTAAATTGGAATTGTTTTTAAAGAACTATTTCAATTGGACTATTAAATTTAACATTGGGTATCTTAGCCACCATAAGACGACTCCTCAAGAGAAGCAGAATATTAAAAAATAAGAGTTTTAGGAACTTTATTTACTGTAAAGAAACTATCAGAGGAAATATCATTCAACAACTGTAATCCTATGTCTTGGTGAGGCCTCACATACTAAAATGATTTAAATACCAAGTTTGATACTTTACACTTGTAATGATACCGACCAATAGGTATTTGTAAGTGTCACAGTTGTATCGTTAGATTACAATAAGTTTAACATTTGCATTCTATCGCAAGAACATGTCAGTCCTATAATTATTTATTTTCCTACCGTTTTTAACCATCAAAGTACATCATTAACGATATTATAAGGGTACACGTGTCGAATTAATTAAATCATATGCTTATCTACTCCACGGGTTAAATCCGAAAATAGCAAAAAATACATTACGAAACAATACTCGAGAGAAAACAGAACATTCAAAATACCTAAAACGTAACATAATATAACGCCATTTATAACATAACATAACGCTACGCCTGAAAACCCCCAAGGGTTAAGCAGAGGCGTACCTATTAATACCCCCACATCTCTACTGTTATTGCTAACAACCGGGCACAAATGCAGACTGTGGCTGCTTCTGAGAAAGTCCTGATAAAGCCAATAACACTTAGCCCGACTCGGGAATCGAACCCAGGACCTCATGCTCAGCAGTCAATTTCCTTTAAATATCATCAGCCTAAGCATATATCGAACTAAACAAAGAAAAACAATTTATTTGTCCCTCGAGGCGAGATAACATATCCGGGACATGTTTAGAAAATAAACAAAATTGAGCCCAAATTGTTCAAGCAACATATTATTATGAGGTATTCCGAATGATTTTATAGTCTACTTATCCGTTCTGCGGTAACCGAATCATTGGTTTGTGCTTATTTTGATTTTGTTTCCAATATTTGTCAGTAAGCTGATTAACTGATTTAATTAAATGTGAAACTTTATTACGCTGAAAGCGTGTTAACATTATTATTAGGTATTTTAAATTAACTCTATTATCGTTGTTTCCACACATCAAATCATCACAAATCAACGTACTTGTCCACTAAACTAAATTTGTTGTGACTTTAATAATTTCGATGTATTACTGCAAAAATTATCGCATGTTTGCTTTTCTTTCGAACAATCGTAACGGCTACACTAACATCTTTATGAAATCTTAAATTAATTTGTTCTTTTACTGTCAGACAACGCTCAGCGTAAACTGATGGGTCCATAGAACTTCGGATTTTGCAGAAAACTTCCTTACAATAGTGCACACTTAAGGAAATACATTAGAAAATTCATCGTCTAATGGGGACAGAGGACTAAAACTTGTTTAAAAAATACGTTTTGGTTGATGGGAAATTCCGTCAACAAAATCGACACAAGTAAACACTACTATCGACATATCGATACTCTTCCGTGTCCCATCCCTACAGAATCGGAAGGGTCCTACTACACTCATTTCACGTGACATTACTCGAGTTGACCCGTCTATGGCCGTTGTAGAATGCCCGGTGCCCCAAGTTATAAGCGGTAGCGGGAACGGGGTTGTAAAGGATGGACGAAGTTTTAATTGTGGGCCATCAAAGTTAATTTAGGTGTAGGGTTTGAACAGTTAAGATTAGACTTATACTAGGGCATTAAGATCCTTTATGAGTAAGTCATAAGTAAGCCCGGTATACGCTGGATAGTCAGCCCAAAGGTAAATACAGTTGCCTGACAAATAATATGGCAGGCAGAAGATTTTCATGTTAGATTCGTGCCTGGGCGAGAGGACTTTAGATCCTGTTTATTATGCCGATTAAGGATTTCTTTTATGTCACATATTCAGTTTTTCTGGGCTAGACAGAGGTAGCTACACGATCTAGATATTAGGTGCTTTGCAGAGTAGTTGGACAGTACGGCTTAAAGTAAAGAGCAATATTAGTCAATCTTTGAAAATAATAAAACATATCTTTTCTCAAAAATTAACCCAAAAAAAGTGGTTTTTGCCCAAGAATTGACTATAAATGATGTCTCCAATCGTACGTACACTTTGTAAGTCCTAAAAAAATCGCCTATTTCCTCGCTATCGCTTATAACTCAAGTCCCATCATTACACGAATATTCGACAATCATTGGTCCGAAGCGCGGGCATTTTTTACAAATGTCCCGGATTTTGCCCAGGGGATAAAAATGGGCCACTTTTCATCGTCGTTTCACCCGTAATGTTGGGTCCAGTGTAAGCCCGGTATGATGTGGGCGATAATACCCATGGATATGATGGGTCATTGCTGTTTTAGTGTGGATGGGAGTTTAGTTCATGTTTTTTATTGTTTTACTGAAAATATCAGAGATTCTATTGGCGCTGCCGGTGCTTCAAGGGCTGGATTGACTCGCATACTGGATTCTATCTGTAAAAAAATGTTATTTTATTTCCATCTTTAGAAGTTTTTCTCTGACATTTATTTGTGGAAAGATCTTAAGAAAATTGCTGACAGATCAAAAGTTTTGTTATGCATGTAACGTCATCGAAGAGGGTCTATTCACAGTACTGCATATTCAGAGATATACTTCATTGAAATAGATTAACAGGTTTGGAATGGGCAAAAAGAATTATATCAGACAAAACGTTATGTGGTTGTTCCAAAGGATAGGTTACAAATACCTATCTATACCTTTATTCTATAGCGTAGGCTTTATCACTACATAGTACAAAACAAAGTTCCCGCTGTCTATCCCTATGTATGCTTAGATCTTTAAAACAACGCAACGGATTTTGATGCGGTTTTCAGTAATGGATAGTGATTCAAGAGGGAGTTTTCTATATATATTGCAAGCGTGCGAAGCCAGGGCGGGTCGCTAGTGTTTTATAAAATGCCTTCAAAATATTGTCGATACAAAAACGTCTATTAAATAAAACACCGTACCGCAAGGTCTGGTTCGAGGAGGCCCGGGAAAACAGCACATAGATGGTATTGGCGGAGGCCTTTGTCTAGCAGTGGGACAGCACAGGCTAATAAAAAAAGCAAAACATCGAATTAAATCCTTTGCTTAACAAATATAACAAAACTAATTCAAAATCAACAAACCATTCACTAAACCACTTAAAATCCCCAAAACCACATAAACTCACGAAATTTAACTGCAAAAATCAATCTAAATTAAAGTAACATAGAAGGAATTCAGCGGCCATTAGTCAAGATTACTTGGCCGCAAAGATAAGCGCACTATGTCTAGAAAGAGTTATTTTGTGGAATAAAGCGCTCATTCCGAAACCATTTGTCCGACGATCACGATGTATGGACGGCTTATGATATTATTTGACGGTAAATTCTTATTGAACGTTTACATTTGAGAGAGAATTTCTCTAACGACGATCTAGTATTGTTTGCTGTGAAAAGTGTTCGGTTTTAAAGATGCGTTTTCGGTTTAAAGGATCAGTCGATTCAGTACAGAACTGAAAAATCAAGCATTTAAATTAAAATGGTTATTTTTTATTTATTTTTGTACCCCATAACATTGTTGTTCTGTTTTACTTAAAGGTTGACTGATAGAGCATATCTTGTAGTATTAAGACTGCCTAAATACCACTATTGTAGTCTCAAATTAATCTTAGTGAGGTTGGAAATAAAACATCTCTCAAAATTAAACAAATAAGCTATGAAACAAATAAAATAATATCTTTTAAGTATTAATTTTCTCCATTTTTAAGCCTAACTATATTTGCCAGCAGTGCAAAACTTTGTGTTACCACAAAGAAAGGGTTACCTAACCAACATTCCTTTTTACCACAAAATATTATACTCTTTTCCTTTAGTTGACTTTACAAGAAAAACCAAAACCAGCTGATTAAATAAAACATTCCCTTTTCAAAATCAGCAAAAAATCCGGTCCCCTCCAAATTTTCACTTGGAGTAAAAAGAAAGCTTTCTAGGCTTTTTACCAAAAGATATAAGGGTTACTGCATGCTTGTTTGGGTCGGTATATGTTTACCGTACGGTAGCATTTGTTAAACAACAAATCGAACCCTAAGCAATAGCTACACGTATTCGGATGTTATATGTTTCGAGCCGATCGGGTAACTCCGTTCGGCTGCATCTATTATTTTTGACTCATGTTGCCACAATACGAGCGGCTATTTCCAGACCATATAGTATTTAGTATATTAGTTTAATTTCTTACCTGTCGCATTAGGGTAAACCCTGTAATGATAGGCTAAGCTGTTATAAATAAATAAATAAATAAATAATAACAAAACGTTCAGAAAGTTCAGTATGACAGTCGGCATATATTAACCGTTCGGCTGAGCGGTATCATGCCGACCCGGACATGTATGCAGTATCCCTAATTCAACTGTGGTTGATACATATTTATTTCGCCCTGGCTGGTTTCCAGCGAAGGCGTTGGTCCCAAACTGTTTTATATTTCGCTCTGGTGTTGGCTGTACAAAACTGTCGAACAGACGATGTCCGAAACGGTATAGTTTCCAAAACGATATTTATTTTAAAGGGAATTTTGTTAGGTTCCGATTCAGCAGGAATTTATTCCGGTTTGTTTGTTCCGTTTTGTTTAGTTCTGGGTTAATGCGAATTTAAATGACGGTTTCTCGTTTATTGCGTGTTATGCATTTTGATTTTGTATTTTTGGGACTGTCATTATTGCGTCAGCGGGTTTCTCTATTTGATATTAAAAGCATAATGACGGACTTTAAAATAGTGAATCCTCATGATTCCACATAATTAAAGGTGTTGCCATTCTATTCTACAATATGAAGAATTAATAAACGCTACTGATTATATTAAACACTTATCTTAATTCAGTTAAGTTGATAACGTGTTATCCAAACATGGAATTTAATTTTATATTTGTGTAGCTTTAATATTTTTCTAGTAGATCATAAATAAATGTGATTCAGGTTTATACATTTCATGACAAATATATTATTAAATTTAAAAATAATCATAATAACAACATTCTAACACTAATAACACACTAACAACATTCAAAAATGTTAATAATACTATTCAATAATGACTTGTTTATCATATAAATAATACCCAATACATCTGATAGAATATTGTAAGACAAATAGCTCTGAAGTCCCCTGTCTAAAGTGTCACGACGAAGGCGACATAGAAACGAAACGAAGTCTTTATTTACGAAGTCACAGTGAGCCGATGACGCCACGTGATCGTCTTGTGTATTAGAATTCGATTTAGTTTGATAAATCGGGTAGTTTTAGTTTTTGAAAGATTTATAGGAAAGTAGGTGCTGAGTTTATGATTGATGATACCTGCAGTATTTGGACTAATTTTATTGACACACGACTGATTTCATCGTAATGCTCCCAATTTATTTGGTATAAGGGTATAATCGATCAATGCCTTTAGCAGACCACAGAAACGTCGGCGAAATGTGGAAAATTAAATCCATGGTTATATTAATCCTTAAGTTTAAGGCACAAATCATCAATTTTCTACTCGCTCGAGTAATGTTCAACAATTGAAATCGGACTCTCCAAAGCAAATTAAAACAACACATAACATCACGCCTGTAATCCCCGAAGGGTTAGGCAGAGGGGTATCTAATAGTACACCCACATTTGGCCAGTTTTTTAGTCCCATGTAAAAGCTTAGGGGGCGAGACTATTGCCATTACGGTTGATGGGCACAGGGCACAAATCCAGACTCTGTAGCTGCTACTGAGAAATTCCTGTTGGAAATTCTCAATAACATTTTGCCCGACCTTGGAATCGAACCCAGGACCTCATGCTCAGTAGTCGCACTTGCCACCACTCAACCAGAGAACGAGGCAGTTCCTAGTTATTATTTCCAATGAATTCGCCATTAGCACATAAATGGAAGCCCAAAGTCCACATATTTCTACCAATATTTATTCCCAGACATTTGTACCAACATAGTACTACCAACATGTTAGCACCAACATGTTCTTAAACTATAAACATGTGCAGCTAATGAGTTCCGAATGTGAAACTCTAACTTAACTTTATCTTTCCGAAAGTTGTGACAGTCGCCGAGAAATTACGACTGTGCCCGAATGTGCACGATGTTTGCCGAAGTTGTACTATATGCATTGATTGTATCTAATCACCGTGGTTGGGAAATTGGTGGGAGATTGCAGTATGGAGAAGTATTTTATTGCAAACTGTAACAATATTAAAATAACATGACTGTAGAATGCAGTGGCGAAGGTTTCATACAACTCGATTCCTACCGGATTCCCTTTGAAAAATGGCTCAGTCAGTATTCTAAAGACAAATAATATAATCACATTAAAGATATGTACTCCGGCTTACCTCTTACAAAAATTGACCCTTCGCTACTGGTAAGGGTATAGTATACATGCGCTAAATGTTTCTGGGTAAACTCAATAACTCAAAGATTGAATTTTGGCTACGCCGTAGCACTCGTAGCTGTCACCGCTACGCATGCTACGGTGGCGTAGCACGTAATCGATTTGCAACGCGTTCACTATTGAACTTAGGTAGTGAGGTGAATTTTGCTTTACAATAGAATAGAATGCACTTTTTACTGGAAGAATAATATCTTTTAACTATTTATGTCAATGTCGTAAAACTATTAAGCCATAAACACTTTGACCGACCTGGGAATCGAACCCAAGACCTCATCCTCAGCAGTCGCGCTTGCGACCACTGGAACAACGAGACAGTCAATATTAAAACTTGCCTGAAAACAAACATTCAATTAAATAAAACACATCGTCTAACAATTTCGTTTGTTTCCCACCCAATGATCAGCAAACACCATTACTTGAACGTAACTAATATATTGCTCTCGACATTTTCTTTTTTCCCCGATTTAATTAAAGGCAAACTTTCTAAATTCTTCGTCCGGAGTTTTCTATCAGGAAACTAAGAACGCGTGTTGCTTAAATTATTTACTTTTAGCTTTACTTCAATAGCTCGTGCTTAGTGTAAGAATAGCTTTCATTAGGTATGGAGATGTTTTTGTCTATTTTTAGGAGTTTAATTTCGATGTTGGAGTAGGTCAGTATTATTAGGAGATAAATTTGAAATAAATTATAAATCGTATGTGACTGAAAGACTGAGTGACCGCCTCCTTGCTCGACTCCTGAGCATGAGGTCCTGGGTTCGATTCCCAGGTCGGGCTAAGTGTGTCTGGGTTTAACCATCAGAAATTTCTCAGTAGCAACCACGGAGCCTGGATTTGTGCCTGGTTGATGGCAATAGGCTTGCCCCCTATTACATGGAACCTAAACATAACTGGCGAAATGTCGGTGTACTATAATTGGGTACACCTCTGCCTGACCCTTCGGGGATTACAGGCGTGATACTATAATATGCAGTTTAAAATAAATAACAAGTTTTCAATGTGTCATTGATCTGATTGTGGGAAGTGGTACTGAGCATAAGTTCTTTCCGTTTCCTAGGTCGATTCCCAGGACACGCCTGCCTTACCATATATATTTATAAATGCGCAGCTGTCTTATAACTCTTTAACGTGCAATAATTACCAGATGAATTAATGAGATGAATCCATCAAAGTACGTCACTAGTTTTTGAATTAAGTTTTAAACAAATATCAGAGTTTAATTTGCACTCAGTCAGCAAAACTTGAATAAACTGTTCGTTCATAATTAAAAAGTATTAAGATACAACTTTAGTTTTAATGCCTGTGGGGTACACGGGAGTAGTTTGTAATCTAGAATTGCCAGATAGTACTCGTAAGCTAGCTAACTAGTAACTCTAGCCTCGTGTTTTCACAACTAGGCTTTTCCCGTAGCTTTGCCCGTGTGGAGGTTGGAAACTTTCCCACGGGAAAGTCCAACCAGGAAAAAAATAATAAAAAGGATAATAATAGGATAAAAAATATCCTATGTTATGTAAAATGTTGGCGATAAGTCTTTGAAGCTGAAATGGGACTGGGCGGGTCACGTTTCTATATTGAAGCCGGACAGGTGGGCGAAGATAGTCACACAGTGGGTGCTTGAAGACGGGCGTCGTAACCGAGGCAGGCCCAAAAGAAACGATCTGGACTCATTCTTAACGGATTGGTCGGAGAGGGCCAATTGTACACAGGATTGGAAAGCCATGGGGGAGGCCTTTGCCTAGCAGTGGGACAGAGCAGGCTGATATAAAAAATAAAAAAAAAATGTAAAATGACCCAGTGAAATGACTCAGTATACAAGATTTAAAGGTCCCAGAGTAGAAATTTTGTTGATTTAAAAAGTAAATGCTGGAAAGTCTACAAATAATAACATTGCTTCTGATATCATGTGTGTGGCAACGCCGAAGTGAGGTTCTTCAGAAAGGTCAGGTGCGGAGTACGTGAAACCGGTGTGCGTGTATGACCAGATGTATGAATGTGGACGAAGCCAAAGTAGTATGTAAGGATCGTAGCAGGTGGCGTTCTGTGATTTCTGCCTACCCCCATGTGAAAAAGACGTGAGTTTATGTATGTCTGTATGTATGTGACGCTTATTTTCCCACTAGTTATTCTTTTTGTGTTTGTCATGTTTGGCGCAAATAAATGTATTTCTGATCCGGTAAGGTACGATTCATTTACTGAATCCATGGTAAAAATTTGTATCACGATGTACAGTCACCAGCGCATCAAGTTACCACAAACTGTCAAATTGTCTCATTAGATTTTGAACTTAACCATCAACATTTTATGGTTTAAAATCATTTGGAGAAATTTGACAGTTTGTGGTAACTTGATGTGCTGGCGACTGTACCCTAAACCGTATACATAACTTACATAATATCCCAGCCCGAAAAACTGAACCTACATTATGTATCCCAGGCATAACTGTAGCATGCCTAATTACAGTTTCGGCATGTTTTACAAGTGCTTGCTTATTATAAAGTTTGCTTTCGTATGTAGCAGCCTTTTGTAGATGAGTTCTTTGACAGAGCCGCTCTGTCGAGCTCTGTGAACGAATATTTAGGATTTGGGGCTCATTAAGAGAAAAAATTGCGTGTTCTGCTGCTCTTCTTTGGTATTTTCGTTGGTGTCACTGTGTTTTGAACGTTGCGTTGTATTTCTTTAGGGTATGTACATAATGTGTCAGTCTGATGTCATTTGTGACTAACAAAGCAAAAATCGCACCTGACATCTTTGAAGGGTTAGGCAGAAGTCTACTTATAGTTTATAGTAGACCCGCATTTTACCAGTTCTGATTAAGTCCCAAGTAATAAGAGGTATGCCTATTGTCGTCAATCGGTCACAAACCCAGTAGCCAGCGTACATTGAATGTGTATCATTTTCAATGAAATGACTGGAAATATTTTAAACCCAAGTTTTGAAAGCATTTTCAATTAGTTATCCAACTTATCACGTAACAGCAGCAACATATTTTTACATCACTTCGAAAACAAAAGTTTCCAAATCAGTGTAAATTAGGAAGTTTTTCTCAAAGTGAATCCAACAATCAGTTAGCAGAGACAATATTTTAAGCCGTATCACAGCAAAACTGAAAGTCGCCAAAGATAAAGTCACGACTTCTGCCAAGAAGTCGGTTCGCAGTGATTATCTGTTGGCTTGAAGCGCTGAAGCCGCTGCTTTGCACAAAACTTTCTGGATGAAAGCCAAAAATATGGACATGGACACTCTCAGTATTAATTGTGTACGGACTTGAAGATTTATTCGGTGAAATTATTTTGTGAAATGTGGGCGAAGACATTGTAGCGGGTTGTCAGAAGTCCAAAAGTGTTTATTTCCAAGCGCCATCGTGTTACGCAATAACTGGGTTGTAGAGGTCAGATTGGCAGGCACTTCAAGTAAAATACTGGTATTCAGCTGGGTACGGTTAAACTGGAAGCCGAGCCTAACATAGTTGGGAAAAAGTTAGGCAGAAAATGATGATAGACAACACGCAATATTTTTTTTTCTTAGCCTGTCATGTGTCCCACTGCTGGGCAAAGGCCTCCCCTTTCTCCTTCCAAACCTCTCTATCTTGTGCGATATCTGGCCATGCAATGAATTATAAGGGAAAAAATGACACCACGTAAATGTCAGTCATTCCACGAAGCAACGATAAAACATCCATGGCTCACTCCCTGTTACTTGGAATTTACAATTTATCTTGCAGAATATCAATGTTACACCTCTGTTCACCCTTATGAGAAATACAAACGTGATGTTTTGCTTTGTCATGTGACACTTCAGAGTAGCAGAATTTTTCCAACACAACATTGCAAGGATTTTGCAATGTTGCAAGGGAATAATTTATAGAGTAACTTTTGCGCTGCACTACTTGTATGATCTTTTCAGCTTTTGCATTCCACCGTTTTTTAAGCAAGTTTGTCATTAACTTCCAATAGTTTTATTGACATAACTGTTTTAAAGAAACCATGAAATCTTTGAATCTTGATAAAGTAACAAAAAGGCTGATGTTTAAAATAATATATTATTTTTTAAACTTACCTCAAAGCAAAACTTGCTTTTCAATTGCATTTCTATCAATATTTTACAAAATACCCCATAATATCCAATGCAGCAGGTACCTGTCATCGTTAAAAAGTAAAAATCCAATTTATAAAATGCGACCGAAGCAATTACTAAACATATTACATTTTCCATCATCCTAGCTTCCTTTCAAGAGGAAGCCACAAAAGTGCGAAAAAAATGTCCCCAATATACCGTAGCTATTAATTTTACTTGAAAACCTTTTCATAATTTTACCAAATCCAAACCTCAATATTTTCTTTTGAAGGAAAATTTTCATTTCATAAATGCTTTACTTGCACCCCGCAAGTAGTGGGTAGAGTGATGCGCTGCGAATACGAAACGAATAGAAATGCTGATACATAATTATGTTGTAGGCGCTTTGAGGGTTGGAGTCATCTCATTATAGGGTTAGAGATGTTTAGGGTTCACGATACGACTGTTTTAGTGTAGCTTACGACTGTTTCTAATTTTGTAGTTTGTAACTTAAGGCGTTGCAAGAAAACCGTCTTTTACGATTAAAAAAAAACATACCCAGAAAAAGAATTGCAAAGTTATTATAATTTAAACCAGGTAGGAAAAGGATTACAATCATTTTTGAAAAAAAATATTTGAAGTTGAACAGAACGAAATAATTAATTTTGTTTTGTAGACACGCATTAATAAAGTTATAAAATCGTCTGAGGACAAAAAAAACAACTTATCTATCTCTGCAACCAATTTAAATAAATTAAGACATTTTAGATTTCCATACATGGCAACTCACCTACGCCAAGCATTAGCGCATATTTCAAAATGTGTGTCTTCATTATTATCCCATAGGTCGCCAGCTTCTAAAACCTATTTGTAAGTTGCAAACATCGTATCGCACCCGTGCCGTCACATCTAACCGGACTATCCGCAATAACGATCTCAGATCGAAAGTATTACATAAATAACGAGAAGCCTCCGAAGCACTAACGATACTAGTTTGACGTCATTAAAATGAATTAATAGACCGCAAGGTTTTACTCGTATAAGTGATCTGGATGCTTTTGCTGAAGAAGATTCAGAAAAGTGCACGTTTGATGTTAGTCTGCAATTTGTGTCCATGTTTTTCTGTTTATGGTGGTTTTTTATTTTTTTTCTAAATAGGGACGAATCGCAAGTGACTAAAATAGTGATGAATATTAGTTTTGATGGATGGAGAAAGAGAGGAAGACCAAGGAAACGATGGATGTATTGTGAGAGGAATGATCTGAAAGAAAAAGGAGTAAATGATAGCGTGACGGTTGACAGAGGAGAATGGAAGAAAAAAATGTGTAGTACCGACCCCAAGTAACATGGAACGGGGCCAGGAAGATGATGGTGATGAATTTCTTCTACATATTTTGGACATATACCTGACATAGCATCTGTAATTCTCTAAAAGTTAAGAATGTCAGTGTACACCTTTACACTGACATTTCGCCAATTTTGTTTAAACACCACGGCGAGCCTATTGCCATCAACCGGGTACAAAACCAAACTCCAAACTGTTATTGAGAAATTCGTTATGGAAAGCCCGACAAAACTTTGCTCGACGTGAGAGTCGAACCCTCATGCAACGACGTAATCAGTGTTTCGGTACCCTTTTGATTAAAATAGTTTCACTCACTTTTTTAAAAAATATATTAGTACTCGATGTTACTGTTCAAAAATGAGTTTAAAAGTTTTTGAAATTGAATTTAACCTTCACCAAAATAGAATTCAGCGATCCTTGCAAATATAGATCAAATTCCTTTACAAGCAAGAAATTTGGTTACGAGACAGTTACACTTCTTCTAAATAAGAAGAAGACTTCTTCTTTATCGTATGGTTTTGGTTAGTGTCTAACCTGGTACCAAAGTTTTTATGCTACCCATGGGCCCCTGACTACTTGACTTTACATGCCGTCGAGAAATATCTCTAAGGCATGCTGGTTTCCTCACGATGTTTTCCTTCACCGAAGCAAGTGATTATTATCCAATAAGCACATGAATCTGAAAAATCAGTGGTGCGTGTCTTGGGTTCGAACTCGAGACCTATGACTTGGCAGTTCAACGGTACACCACTAGGCTATCACACACACATCATCATCTTACAGTGACACCGAAATTATCCATAAAAATGACTTAAAAACACCAGTTCCACTTTAAAAGCACAGAATAAAACAAATTAGAACTCTGCTCAGTACTCGAAGAGAAAATGCCGTGAAAATAAAAGTAAAGTACGCAAATCCCTTCAATTTTTATCGAAGACTTAACAAAATCAAATGTAAAAAGCCATTAAGAACTCTGAAAAGTTTTTTATTAAAATCTTTGTAAGAGAAATTGTTCTCAAACATTATGAAATTATTTCAAACGTCCAGTCTATAATACTTATAGCGTTTATTGGAATTGGAGAATTTTACGTGAAAAACCAACAAAATCTAGCAAAAGTTTTCAGACAATTGAAGCTTTGTGAACGTAAATTTATTTTTCTATTCAAAAATCTTTTGTAGTAGTTCTAGAGAGTTTGGGTGACACTGATTGAATCTTGTGAAATAAATTATGAGTTGTCGTTTGAAACATTGCTGTTCATCTTTTTACATAGAATTAGTTTTCATGTTTACAAAAGGCAGGTAAACAGCATTCATTACCAGATCGTCTAGATTTTTTTTGTCATTTTCTCAGGGACATCCAGCGTCATTCCCAACTATGTCAGGAATTTTATCACTAACACAAGGAACGAAGAAGACTTTATCATCTCATCATCTGCCTTCACTCTCATTCTAAAAAAAAATTAAAGAAGAACTGTAACAATGTAACAATATGCGAGAGCAGCGGTGGCCCAGTGGTGGCGGCTCCGACTTACAAACAGTAAGTCGTGGGTTCGAACCCAGGCAGGCGCATTACTTTGTGTAATTTATTTCATCACCATTGCTCTCAAAAAACGGTGAAGGAAAACATCGTGAGGAAACCGGCATGTCTTAGAACCAAAAATTCGAAGACATGTGACATCTACCAACCCGCACTGGGCCCGCGTGGTGGATTATAGCCCATTCCCTCTCATAGAGAGGAGGCCGGTGTCCCAGCAGTGGGAACATTATAGGCTGATTATGCTATGCTATATGTAACAATGTCACGGACCTTGACTGGTGAAAATCGATTTGAAAGCTTTTCGTATTTCTACAACACTTTCAACAGGATTTTTTTCGATAGTTAACTCGTATGTTAGCACGACATACGTGGTGTCTGATGAGATGACGAGTAATAGAGAAGTATGGAAGAAGAAGACATGCTGCGCTGACTCTAAATGAATTGGGATAAGGACAAGAGAATGATGATGATATCTTCAGCTCAATATATTTTTGACTTTGTGCGGGCCCTCTTGTATCTCTTTGTTACATTTTTCCATGATCACTAATATTACACTGAAAAATATACAGACTTCAGTTCAATTACGCAGGAGATATTTCATAAATCTTTGTTATTTTCTTTGAACACAGTCTCTAGTATTAAAATAGGGGAACATTTCAAGCTTTAAATTATTTACTCTTTAAATTCACAGCTTGAAGTAAGTTACAGCTTCCTTAGAACTGTTTTCTTGGTAAAAATTCAAGATATATATTACTGTTTAGATTTGCCAATGGCAAAATACGATGCATTGTCGGCTTGCCACTGACAGCCAGAGCTGTGCCAAACGGGAGTAGGGGTGGGACACACATTGTCGATATTATAACTAGCTTATATTTTTGTTTTGTGACTAATATTTCGTTCGATATTTACGTTTAACGAATAGTTATTTCTTGTGATATATTTTTATATAATAAACACTTAACTTTGATATGAAAGAAAGAAAGAAAAGAGCATATTAATATATTTTACTTGACTTTATTTCTACTTTAAATTAATATTTTATGAAGAAGAGTGAGGATGCCATTTATACTAATAATATTTGATGTGTTTACTTCTACTAGAAGGTATTTAAGAACATGGGAAAAATCAAACATTTCATAATCCCTACAACGACTCCCGTAACTTTAATCCACACTTCACTACTTTTTACCATTTTAAAAACACCCAAATAAATTCTGAGCACCACAACACAAATCCTTGGCAAGCATCGATAAATAACAGAATATCGATAACCAGTCCCGCCCACCGCATTAGTAGAGTGCAAGACGTGGCGATAGGCCAACGCGATACCCTGAGTTATCGATACAAACGCCACAGCACTAATGTGTTTGCGATCCTGGGGTACAAAGTTATTTTGTGAATGAAGTATGTTTGTTGTTGTTTGAGTTAGTTTCGTTTTAAAATGTTGGTTTAATTGTTTTTGGGGGGCTTCGTGGTGGAGCAATAATGGCCGCACGAGTTGCTCTTCAAGGTTAGGCAACGCTGCCCAAGGTCGGTCCACCGATTGGTCACGAGTTTCGGCATAATGAAAGTTTTTTTTAGGTAGCTTATTTGATATATTTGATACGGTTTAAATGTGATTGCCATTTGTCTATCTTATTATCCGCTTCATCGCACGCATTTAAAATTTCTATGTGGTTTGTGTAGTGGTCCCAAGCGTTACCCCTGATTATGAGGTCCTAAGTTCGATTCACAGATCAAGCAAACCGTTTCTTGGTTTTTCCAACTGGAATTTCAGTGTAACCACCCGGAGTGCTGCACTGTTGGTGGCAATAGACTAGCGCCATTTTAACGTAGGATGTAAACATAACTGGCGAAATGTGGGTGTATGTACTTGAAGTATAAGTACACTTCTGCCTAACCCTACAGGATATACAGGCGTGATATTATCTCAAAAACACTTTCCAAACTTATTAACTATCCCTTTGCCTGATGTAAAATAAAGTGTTCTACATTCCATAAAATTCCTTCGCTCCACTACAAACATATTTTCCTTTATAATAATATATCCTGGGAATATTTGTGCTCTTCGTAAGGCACTGGTCCTTCTGCTAGCGATTAGCGAGACGTGAGTACAGCTAGCAACTAATGTTTGTTTGACAGAATTCTTGCCGAGCAATGTGATGTGGACAGTTAGCGATCATGTAATAGCATGTATTGTGTCTCTGTTTTACCGTTATGTGGCCTATAAGTTTTTGTGCGTTTCTTGGGCGAAAAATTATCGATAGCTAATACCAATATTTTTTACATGGAGCGACTGCCTATCTGACCTCCACAACCCAGTTAGCACTGGGTAATACGATACCCCTTGGTAAGACTGGTTGTTTGATTTTCGAGCTGATTAACCACTGTCATGACTACAAATGATAGCCGGGAATAACAGCTTAACGTGCTTTCCGAAATACAGTGAAACCTCGGTATGTATTGTATGGTCACCCATCCACGGACCGACCTAGACAAACGCGGCTTTACCTTGAAGATCAACCTGTGCGACTCTTATTATTTAGATACAACTCCTGGACGGTGGGACGGTGCCCATAGCCTGGGAATTTTTGTGCTCTCCCTAAACAGGTTGTGATGTCGCTGGCGTATGACATCACGAGTCGCGCTTCACATTATTGAATTTCAGAACAGTTTTCGGATGAGAATTTTGCGAGTGTGTATTTTTGGGTGAATGCTGTTGAAGGGTTGTGTAAGGACATGGTTTACTATTCCAATCTGTCGTTCTGCTGTTGTTACGGGTAGTCAGAAGCTAGATAAACAGACAATAAGTGGACATCCGTGGCCAAGGGGACATCATCCCTTCAAAATACTGATTGGTATTCAATTTCATCCAACCCCATCATAGTTGGAAAAAATCTAAGCAAATATAACTGCTCCACTGCAGGACAGAATTCTTTTCCCAAATTGGCTTAAATTAAGGTTTGGTCTAGAGTGGTTGCACGCGCTACCGCTGAGCATGAGATCTTGGGTTTGATTCCCAGGTCAGGCACACTGATATTGGGTTTTTCTGTCAGGTACTTCTCGAGGAGTTACGCCCGGCTAATGAACAAATTTGTTTGTACTCAGGTACGCCTCTGCCTAACCCTTCGGGCATTACAGGCGTGATGTAATGTTATGTAAAGTTTATTGAAATTCATAAAAAGACCAGACTAAGAGTTAATATGCTTTCACAGTACGTACCAAATTAAAAGATTATATCAATAAACTGCATTGTGTATAACTTCATACAAAATCGTATAGGTACAGCGTGTTCACAAATTTCTTGTATTTATTAGCTATACAGTACAGAGCAGGGTGGGCTGCCGCATCGCGATAGAATCGCATTTGAATACAACCTGCATTGTTTTGTGTCTAGATCTGACTTCAAATTCTATTTTTATTGTAACAGTCGTACGTGGCTCTTGGCTAAACAATAACAACAGCATGAGTCCATCGAAGGTTAAGTAACGCTCACCGAGCTCGGTCTGCGGATGAGTGATCATCCATTACACATAAATACCGTTCCGTGCCTTGGAAAGCACGTTAAACCGTTGGTCCGGCTGTCATTTGTAGATCTTTGACAGTCGTTACATGTAGTCAGTGGTCTGAAATTTTGATAATCAGTCTACTAAGGGTTTCATATTACCCAGTACTAACTGGGTTGTGAAAATCAGATAGGCAGTCGCTCCATGAAAAGTATTATTCAGCTGTATACTGTTAGACTGGAAGCCGACCCCAACATAGTTGGGAAAAGGCTAGGCAGATGAGGTGATGACCTATGGCGTATCTAGCACCAACATACTCCTAAAAGTTAATTCAACGGTAGAACAGCATCAAGCACTGATTATGTTCACTTATATCGCTTTAATACGCTCCGTGTGTGCATTTTGCTGGCATCGTTAGTAGGGTGCGGTCACATGGGGAACTGTGGCTTTGTCTGTGCGGTGGGCAGCGCGTCTGAGATTCCTCTAATGTAAAAATGATCATGAATATTGATCTGACTAACTGATTGCCTTGATGGTCTACTGCAGAGCATAAGATCTTGGGTTCGATTCCCAGGTCGGGTAAAGTGTTATTGGGTTTTATCATTAGAAATTTCTCAGTAGCAACCACTGACTGGATTTGTGCCTGTGATGGCTATAGGCTTGCCCCCCATAACATGGGACCTAAACATAACTGGCTACATGTGGGTGTACCATTAGCTACACCTCTGCCTAACCCTTCTGAATTACAGGCATGTGATCTGACCAAGACAATGTCCTGCCTTTAAAAGAAACTGGACCTCGGTACTGGGACCTCTAAGTTTGTTTCGGCCTTTTCTTCTCATAGAAGTCGGATTGAAAACACCGACTCCATCAAGTTTTGTAAAAAAATACATGTTGAAGTGTTTTAATAACCTACTTACAAAAATAAATATCTATTCATTTCACCATTTAATTGCGATGCCAACATGTAGAAATGAAACAGTTGTTAGAGACAGCCACCAGAACAACTTAATCAACTCCATCATCGCCTAGTGTTAAACATGCTACCTTATACGAGGTCCTGCATTTGATCCCCAGGTCGAGCAAAATTTTATTGTATTTTTCCATCAGGAATTTCGCAGTCCCAGCTCTATTGATCGCCTCCCGAAATATGTGTGTAGCTATTGAGGTATTGGGAACTACAAGCTTGATGTTATGTTATGTTAAAATAATTTAGCAATTCAAAGTTATTTCTTACCAAAACAATGGACCATTTTTTAGGAAATAAAGTTCTAGATGGATTGCTCCACCAACACTGGTAAATGTGGCTGAGCAATAATAGCCCATGTAAGCACAGCTTTACCGCCGCTGACGGGGACTATTTATACGGTGACATAGACAATTTGCATGTCCACGGATGTGAGAATGTATCTGTTGGCGGTGGGCACTGGTTTTAAACTAGTTGGTTTATTTTAGTGTTAGATGCTATGTTTTAGGTGGTTCTGGTGTTAAGCAGCGTTGTAGGGTTCTCCTCTTAATATTATTATATTGATTTGGTGGAATGATTTTGACGTGTGAGTAGGCGATGTCGTGTTCTGATTTTAAGACAAACTCGAAGATTAGATTTTGTTAGGCGTAAAATACTATGTGGGTAAATACTTGTACGTGTCCGATAAAGTGTGCGCCAAAGATTTAAATCATCAGATGTTCTTACCATACTAAGGACGCGCGAAAAAGTGTTTACACCGAGAAGAGTGAGCTCGTACATCCCACATTTCATGGAAGGATAGTAGTAGAAAGAGTAAAAGAGACCAAACTATTTAGGTGTAATTGTCAAGGAAACAAAAACATGATTTACATATTTTTGACGCGATGAGTAAGCACTAAGGTAAACAGACAATGTTCCTGTCATTTTTGCTGATAACATAACAACATGGTCAGAAATTATATTTTTATCTCTGGGTAATTTATTTGTTTTTTTTTCTTCTTTATCATATATTGTCCACTGCAGGGCAAAAACTTGGGCTGCGGGACTGTTCGAAAGAGATACCGTGGCCCTGGAACACAAAGGGCAAAGAAGGAACATGGATGGGTTTTAGTCAGTACAAGTCTGACACTCCCTTCCGCTCCGCCCAGAGTGGGGGGGGTCATTTGATGATTTCCCATCGGAAAAAAAAAAAAAAAAAAAAAAAAAAAGGGCAAAAACTTCCTTCATAGCCTTCCACCCCTTCTCTCCGTGCGGTTTCTTCGGCTAATCACGCACAAATGCCTCTTAAGTCGTAAACTTGTAACATTAGATATCATAACATTCTGTATTTCTATGTATCGCAGTTGTATCTACAGTTCAACCACATTTAGTAATTCCAACGTTAGAAATAAACGAAATATCTAATGCTTCGAAAAGTGAACCAATTTACTCACAAAAACGAACAATTCTATCTAACGCCTTTACAATAGCACAAATTACCTAGAACACAGGTTACCTAAACATCAGCGAATACATTAACATCTAACTACCCTCACAATTTTACTTAGGATTAATTAAAGCATTTAAACCGAATAATTTATTCAGTTTAAGCATTTAAGTTTTAGCTCTTAATGTTTTAAAATAAATTCGGGATTATTACGGCTGGAGGCTTAAGATAAGTGCGGCTTGGTTAAAAGTGTGTAAAAACATTACTAGACTTTCGAGGCAGTCGGGTAAAAAGACACTGTTGCTAATTTGGCAACTCAAAAGGAAAGGCGATATGGTTTCGCATTCTGCATGGTGTCGACAATACACTTCAACAACATAATCAACTCTTAACGTTCAGTCCTACTTCCTCAGAACTTCTTTTCTCAAAGAGCATTGGATTGTCATCCACCACGACGATATAGTATGACTTGGTGGATGTCACAAGACTTTAATTTTGATTTCTAGGGCATGCCAGTTTTCTCGCAGTGCTCTCATTCACCGTTCTAAGTTCTGTGGTGAAGAAATAAATTACGCAAAGTGAAGTACCACGACCCACAACTAAACCGTGGCGGATAGCACTGCCACTATTTGCAAGATACCGACTGCATACTGTTTTAAACATGCTTTTATTAGCTTCACCTGTAACTATGTAATAAAATCCCAGAAGTTTTTGATCCACTTCCCGGTTTCCGATTGAGCTGAAATTTTGCATACACGTTTAGTTTAGATGACAAGACATGGTTAGCTTACGGTGACGACATTGTAAGTCCAATATGGCGGAGTCCCAAAAATGGCGGTCTTGTTATTTTTTATGCATTTGGGTGAAATGGGTATCAAATGAAAGGTTTTGTTGATAAGAATAAAGTGCGTCTTTTAGTTCATTTATTGACTTTTATAATCTAGGTCATAAACCTGATCAGACTCTGCGCATCATCGCCATTTGGTTGCGACATGATTTTATAGAATATGCCTACTTCAAGGCTGTTCACCCGGCTATAAACTTTTAGATTGCACACACAAGAGGTTAGGGCATGCACGGGTAGGCTGCCCACGTTAGCAGCGCCGTCCACTTGTTTGCCAGCCACACATGTGTGGCCGTGGGTAGCAGTGTACGATTTCGCCCACATGTTTTGGTTAAACGAAGCTAAGTTGGTACACATGTGTTGGTAGCCTTGGGCTGTTGTGCTCCAATTCATTTATTAATAAACACTTATAACAATTTCAATATACAAGGTATAACCGGACACTTGACGAAGCCATCAACCAAACATTCAGTACATCAAACTAAGTAATTCACGCAAAAAAACATGTGGCCTCGAGTGCATTTAAAATTTATGTTATTCGAAACGATGCTTGCGTCAAATTCAAGTAAGACATCAAACAAAATTTGTATTCTCCTACATTTGTACAAGGTCCATTCACGTCATACAAAAATGCCTACCATTCATTTCAAACCTGCTCATGCACGAATACACGTGAACAACAAACTATGCTACATTTCGCGAAGTTAGAAACAAGGCAGTAGAACACTAATTTATTCGTACACAAACCATGTGTTTGGCACTAAGCCGCTAGCTCATTGCGATGTGCCCGTTTGGGTGTGGGCTATAGTGGTAGGTAGTAGCGTTTCATCATCATCATCATTTCAGCCGAAAGACGTCCACTGCTGGACATAGGCCTCCCCCAAGTGTCGCCACATTGACCGGTCCCGTGCGTCTCGCATCCAGCGGATCCCTGCACCCTTTACGAGGTCATCGGTCCACCTAGTGGGAGGCCTTCCAACGCAGCGTCTTCCGGTTCGCGGTCGCCACTCCAGAACTTTTCGGCCCCATCGGCCATCCGTTCTGCGAGCAATGTGCCCTGCCCACTGCCACTTAAGTTTGGCTATTCTTCGGGCTACGTCGGTAACTCTGGTTCTCTTGCGGATCTCCTCATTTCTGATTTGATCACGCAAGGAAACTCCGAGCATAGCCCTCTCCATTGCCCTTTGGGTGACTTTCAGCCTTCTGATGAGGCCCATTGTGAGCGACCACGTTTCGGTCCCGTATGTAATCACTGGCAACACACACTGGTCATAGACTTTCGTCTTGAGACACTGCGGTAAGTTGGACGAGAAGATACCACGCAACTTCCCGAACGCTGCCCAGCCGAGTCGGATTCGACGATTGACCTCTTTCTCGAAGTTAGACCTACCTAACTGGACCGTTTGTCCCAGGTAGACATAATCGTCTACAACTTCGAGTGTAGAGTCTCCGATCTTGATAGGAGTGGGTGTTACATGGGCATTCAACATGACTTTGGTTTTGTCCATGTTCATTTTAAGACCCACTCTTTCGGAAGCTCCACTGAGGTCATCGAGCATTGTACTGAGGTCCTCCATGGTCTCAGCCATGACCACTATATCGTCGGCAAACCGAAGGTGAGAGATGTACTCGCCATTGACGTTGATGCCTAGCCCTCTCCAGTCCAGAACCTTGAAGACATCCTCCAGTGCAGCGGTGAACAGTTTCGGAGATATGACGTCTCCCTGTCTTACACCTCGCTGCAGAAGGATAGGTTCCGAGGTCTGGTCCTGAAGTCGGACTGACATGGTGGCGTTTTTGTACAAACTCTTCAGCACCTCGATGTACCGATAGTCGATTTGGCACCGTTGGAGAGACTGCAGTACAGCCCAAGTCTCGATCGAATCGAAGGCTTTCTCGTAGTCCACAAACGCCAAGCAGAGAGGCAGGTTATACTCTTCGGTCTTCTGTATAACCTGCCGCAGCGTATGTATGTGGTCTACGGTGCTAAAGCCTTTTCGGAATCCGGCTTGTTCGGGAGGCTGAAAATCGTCAAACCTGCGCGCGAGACGATTCGTGATGACTCTTGAAAACAGCTTGTAGACATGACTTAGAAGTGAGATGGGCCTATAGTTCTTCAGCCGGGCATTGTCGCCCTTTTTGAAGAAGAGTACCACCACACCCCTGCACCATGCCTGCGGCGTTTTCCCCTCGAGTATGACGGAATTAAACAGCTTCTGAAGGGCCTTAAGTACCGGTTTTCCACCTGCCTTCAGGAGTTCGGCCGTAATTCCGTCCTCACCCGGTGCCTTGTTGTTTTTAAGCTGTTTCAGAGCCATCCTAATCTCGTACAGGCTGACATCCGGAATGTCTTCGGTATAGTGTCGGGTCAGTCTAGCTCTTGGGTCGTTAGCTAGATTTGCAACGGGTTTACTGGTTGAAGTGTACAACTGCCCATAAAAACTCTCGATCTCCCTCAGCAGCTCCGGTTTGGCGGATACGATCCTGCCATCGTCGGTCTTCAGTTTCGTGAGCTGGCTCTGCCCAATAGCCAGATCTCTTGAAAAAACCTTGGAGCCTTTATTCCGCTCAATAGCGTCTTTAATACGCTCGGTATTAAAGCGGCGGAGGTCGCGTTTCAAGGATTTAGAGATCCGTCTATTGAGCTGCCGGTACTTCCACGCCTCGTCTGAAGACTGCAGGATCATCTCGCGCCGCTCCTTCATGAGCTCGAGAGTATGATCAGAGAGTCTTTTGTTCTTCTGTGCACGACGTGTCTTGAAGAACTTAGACCCAGTCGTATGGACAGTTTCCACGAACCCATCGTTGCATTCGTCCACTGAGCTTCCTAGGCACTCGAAACGATTCTGGAGTTCAAGCTGAAAGCTCTCGGGGTTTTGGATCTGGATTTGTGCTGGACGGAGCGTAGACTTCATCAGTCGAGACCTTTCAAGCTTTATATTGATGTTCAATGTGCCTCTTACCATGCGGTGATCGCTCCCGGTTTTCACCGAATTGATCACAGAGACATCATTGAACATTTGCTTCTTGGTTGACATGATGAAGTCAATCTCATTTTTAGTTGCACCATCGGGACTCTGCCAGGTCCACTTCCTGTGCTCACGCTTTCTGAAGAAGGAGTTCATCATATAGAGGCCCTCCTTCTCCATAAAACTAGCCAGTTGGTGACCCCGGTGGTTCCGACGTCCAACCCCAAATTGCCCCACCTGCAGCTCATCCCCGTCTCGTTTGCCCAGTTTCGCGTTGAAGTCCCCCATGACAACGGTGAAGTGAGTTTTGAAACCATGCAGGGCTTTAGAGATATCCTCATACATGGTCTCCACTTCGTCGTCGGGGTGTGCCGAGGTCGGGGCGTAGACCTGTATGACCTTCAGCGAATATCTTGAGGATATTCTGAGTATAAGGTACGCCACCCTGGTCGACACACTCTCGATCTTCACCACGTTATTCACGAGGGACTTGTGGACGATAAACCCAACACCACCCTGGGACTGCCGGTCACCCTCTCGGAAATAGAGCAGGTTGCCGGATTTCAGGATTATCGTATCCTCCCCCTCTCTTCGGACTTCAGATAATCCCACAATACTCCATCGCAGCCTGCTCAATTCCTCTTCGAGTTCCGTTATCTTCTCGTCGTTCCGGAGTGTACGCGTGTTGTATGTTGCCAGGTCAAGTCGTCGGTATAGGCAGCCTGATCCCGTCCGGAGATTCTTCGCACCCCTTGCCACGCCGTAACCTCGACTCGAGTAGCGTTTACTTAATATTATTGCTAAAAAGTGCAAAATGTTGGAATATTACCTCAAATCTGTGTGGTTCTTTCGTTTTCTTCGTTGTTCAAACGATCATCTCAGACAATAATCTACATGGTCTTCTTATGACTTGACCAATGTCTGGACTTTAAAAGAGACAGTGACCTCTGAGTTTGTTTCAGCTGTTTCTTCTCAGAGTAATCAGGTACGAAAAATCGGCCCCATCTAGTTTTAAAACATAACATGATTGTTTTTTAAAATCAATTTACAGAAATAAATATGATTTAGGAAAAGCGATTATAACTAATGATGGTACACAAATAAAGGAAAATACTGAAGTCTGGGTCTCTGTTACAATATTTAAATGTTGGTCACGTCACAGTCAGATTAGGAGGTAGGTAAAAATAAGCTCTGCGGTTTTTCTAGAGTTTTTTATTTGATCATGATTGCATTGAATTCCCAATGATGAAGATAGTTTAACGGAATGTTGATTTATTCTTATCAATAGTGCTACAGACAAGATCTCTATCATAAATCAGAAAAATTAACTTGTACATACTTAGTTCTGAAGCTTTATTCAGAAAATGTACTGAAATTATGCCTCTATTTCGTATTAACCATATTGTAACATTCAAGTTCCTTGGATACACAAAAAGAAAGGACGCAGTCTCCTTTGTAGCGAAAATCAATCTCCACTACACACCCGCTCTCCGCTCGCACTATAACCTCGCCCCCCTGCCCTACTTCCAACCGCGCTATACCCACAGACACGACTATCGCTGTAAGAAGATACTTAATGGTCGCATTAATTGCACATGAAATCGCTACAGCTTACTTGTTTTAAATTTGACTTAAATCTGGGTTGGATGTTTTTTTTTAAAGCTGGTTTCTGAGGGTAGTTTGGATAGTTTCTTTTTCTTTTTAATTGGGACGGGTTAAAAATATAACATCATGCCTGTAATCCCCGCAGGGTTAGGCAGAGGTGTTCCTAAAAGTACACTCACATCTGGGGAGATGAGAGTGTACTTTTAGGAACACCTCTGCCTAACATAACTGGGAAGTTATGTTATGTATGTGGCTGCTACTGAGAAATTCCTGAAGGAAAAACCCAATAACAATTTTCTTGACCGGGAATCGAACCCAGGACCTCATGCTCATCAGTCGAGGTTGCGATTACTAGACCAACGAGGCAGAAACATGCATTATAAAACGGAATTAGCGTAAAATAGGTCTCGCTTTCAGTAACATTTACTTACATAATGATCTGAAATCACGAATACCTGATGAACGTGTAATGGGCAATGTTCGTTCGTTTCGCGAGATAATACTGCATACTGGTATGAACAGACCTCGATTTCACTCTGTAATGACAAACTAAAAAGGTAATAACACTATATTTTTAACGTTTTGAGGAGCTCGTGGCTAAATCATAACAGCCGGTCGGGTCGATTTTTGGGTTAAGCCGCACTTGCCTAGGTTGGTTCGTAGATGGGTGACCACCCAATACATACAAAGTTTCCTTTGTGCCTCGAAAAGCACGTTTAGCCATTGGCCCCAGCTGTCTTTTGTAGATCTTTGACAGTCGTTACAGGTAGTCAGTGGCCCGAAAGTCTGACAACCAGTCTTACCAAGGGGTATCGTATTACCCAGTACTAAGTGGGTTGTGGAGGTCAGATAGGCAGTCGCTTCTTGAAAAATACTGGTATTCAGCTACATCCGTTTAGACTGGAAGCCGACCCTAACATAATTGGGAAAAAGGCTAGGCAGATGATGATGATAATGATGATGACTCTATTTTTAGGGTTCCCTAGGGGAAAAAATGAATCGTTATAGTATCCCTTTTTCTCAAGAACGCGAGGTGGTACTAAGTTGAAACGTTTTTCAACACCCCTTTACCAGTACACAAATTAAATCCAGCTCCAAAACTAAGCCAGGCAATACACGGGCGGTATCACAAAGCGTAACCCCCGCAAACACGATCCCCCAATAATTTAGATAATAGTTTTCAGTTGCTAACTCACACACAATAATTCAAGAGACCGAAGTCCACTTAATGAAAACAGAAGTTGTTGTTGGGGCTACGAAGTTGGCGGTAGCGGAACTACACCAGTCTTACCAAGGGGTAATAAGATACCCCTTGGTAAGACTGGTTGTCAGACTTTTTGAGCCACTGACTACCTGTAACGACTGTCAAAGATCTACAAATGACAGCCGAGACCAACGGCTTATCGTGCTTTCTGAAGCACGGAGGAAACTCGGTATGTAATGGGTTGTCACCCATACACAGACCAACCTAGGCAAGCACGGCTTAACCTAAAGATCCGAGCGGCTGTTATTATTTAGCTATGAGCTCCTCTTTTGCTCGTTTTTTTTATATTACTTTGTATAGAAATATTTAAAAATGTAAATTATATGTATAAAAAATAAATAAAGGAAATAATATCTTATTTATTACTTTTCTTGTATTTTTTTTTCCTAGCCCGCCCTGTCTCACTCCTGGGTGAAGGCCCACTCCACTCCTTCTACTTCTTCTTTCTCTCCGTCTCTTCTTTCTTGTATACTGTATTAAAAATCGCTCTCCTCCTAGCCCCACCGTAAGCCTTCCGTTTCTAAGACGCTGCTCGGTTCTCTGTTCGTTATTGCCCTAACTTGTGCAACCATGTTGCCCGGTTGCCCGGTTGCCTCGCCCAATATTGCTCGATTTAATTAAGCATCCTTCCTATCTGGTATACAAATCTTGCTTCGTTATGATTTTGTTTGTTGAATCCGGATAAGGAAGATTTTGTAGAATTTTTTTACTTAGGTTTCTTTGTTGCTTTATTTCATAATTTTTCAGACAATGGTTTCATTATTAACGTCAATTTTTTTGTTATATTCTTGTTGTAATATTTTATTGAATAGAAAAGGGTTTTTGTTGATTGGACTTCCCTCTTACTCGTGTTTATCATCAAAGTTTTAGAATCTAAATTATATAACTGCTTCATTGCTCTAGTTGACGCAAGCGCGACTGCTGAGATGGGAATCCTTGGTTCGATTCCCAGGTCAGGCAAAGTGTTATTGGGTTTTCCATCAGGAATCTTTAGTACCTAACAGCGACGGAGTCTGGATTTGTGGCCGGTTGATGACAATAGGCTCGCCCCCATTACGTGGAAAGAAACATAACTAGCGAAATTGGTATGTACTATTAGATACATTTCTGCCTAACCCTTCGAGGATTACAGTGTAATGTTATGGTTTATGGATTTACGTTTTATTTATAAATACTTAAGTCTATGAAACGTACTAGTTTCAGACTAACAATCACGTAGTACACATACTATAAATATCATAGCTCCATGAGATTTCCTGAATCCATGACATGACTTATATGGCTGTATGACGACAATGCACATACAAATAAGCTTTAGAACTAGCGTCCACAGGCCACACAAATGTTTGTCCAGAGCTGAGAATCGAAGTTATTGTCTATAACTACAACAGATGATTATTGGACTACCTTAAACAAATATTTCAAATGGATCAATAAAAAAAATACGTACTTTTAGTCATATATTTTATTATGGCGTTATTTTCATACTCTAAGCTCTGGTTAAACTGAGGCGAATCCCACCCGGTTAGCGGGACGTTTGCTATCTTGTATGAAAGTGTTCATACTTGTGTGAATAATCACGTGACTATATATTCACCTAACAGGGTCGAACAGGGTGTAAAGTTCCTCACACTATGTTGTAAAGGGAGGTTCCTCCGACCACCAAGACTAGCCGCACATGCGAAAACAGTCTAAAAAGTCTTTTACTTCTTGAAAAAACTCGTATTTTAAACAGTTGCAAGCTCTTGTAGATTCAAAAAAGAAAGGCAAAAGATATGCAAAATGAACGTTCTGAATGTAGTTTTTATTGAAGCCACTATTTTATTATGCAAGCAGTGCAGTAGCAAGTTACAAGCAATTTGTGTAAAAGATACTCGTACGTTAGATTTTTTTATTTACAAGTTAACATCGAATAATCCAAGGTGTCTTTTAATTTACTCCTTGCACAGATAAACAGAAAGAAATAGAATATCCATCTTCACTTGTTTCTATTTTGGTCCACCAAACGTCAGTAGTAGTGTAACTTCATTTTACTTGCCCTAAAGGCTTGGCCACAAATTGCACGCTCAAGCGCCACGCGTGGTGCCACAGCGATTGCGGAGTAGAGAAACGACGGAAATTGCTTAAGCCGGCCACAGACGTTTAGGTATACATGTACAGTTCTGTCAGTATAGTGAAACTCTGCAGGCATGCATGAACATGTGTAGCAGAAAATTGTACACTTGTCTTGGCCTGAACATGCAACCTAGAGAATCTCGAAATAGATACATTATCCGCTTGGTTATGCGACTGCGCAGGTCTGCGAAGGTTGTATGCACAGCTCTCAGTTCTTTTCAAATTTTTATAACAAGTAATAAAGCCGGTTGCCGGTGATCCCATGCTTGTAAATGAGCCTACCGACAGGCTTGCAGTTACGTATGTGACCTCTATGGAACTCAGTTTTGCATGAACGTTTTGCATGTACATTTAATACTGCCATGCATAACCTATCGTCTATGGCCGGCTTTAGAGCGTGACATGAGCCACCACGATGCGGCTTGCGAAGCAACGGTTGTCACGAGAAACAAATGACACACGCCTGTCCCTTGTCACAAGTCAGAGTCACATTGGCTGAGGTCCTGAACGAGGCGTAAAACTCATAAAGTAAGTGTCTACATACAGCCCCAAAACTCGATTAAAAACACATATAAAAAATACCTTTATCACCGCTCACCAGTCGCGATGCCCCGACACCCATGTTTGTCTTCACAAAATTATACCATAAAGGCCTCCCATCCAAAGTTAATTAAAAACCTCTGAATATGACACGCGTTAATGAAAATCCAGCTTTAATTTCAAGTGAATAATGCTTAAAAAACTTAATTATCAGATTACCGAGACCCGTGTTAAGGGTATGACAAGTTAGCACCTTATTAAATGTTCGCATGATATGGGATAATCATGTTAGGGAGGATTTTTTATGATGTTGGTAGACTGTTTTTTTAATATGGCGTCTTTTTTTGATGTTGGTGTTTTTCCTTTTTTTTTCTGGGTCGTGATTACGTGTTTGTTTTGGGAATACACACCCTTTTAAATGAATTTATTTGGTAGTTTAATACTTACAACTTAAGTCCAGCATAAAACATTTAAAACTGCGCCGTATGCAAAGTTTTAGAAAACGTAACTGCTGAGTAGGGTGGTGAGTTTGATTCCCGGCCGGGAAAATGTTATTGGTTGGAACATCTCAGCAGCTGCAGATTTGTCCCCGGTTGATGGCAATAGGCTCGCCTCCTATTACACATCAATAAAACTGGCGAAATACGATTAACTTTTTCGGAGATTACAAACGTGATTCGTGATCTCAGTAGCAGTTCAGTGTATTCAATTTCCTTCGCTATTTCAAAACAACGGACAAAATACCAATAACTGGCACTATACACCTCTGCCTCCCCTTCCAAGAAATACTAGCGTGACGATATCAACAATACTGCTACCTACCTACCATCTTGTGTAGAGCCCTCTATACAATCCTGCGAACAGGCGCTAATTCCCACCGAGTCGAGGATAATAACGGTCAAGTGGGAGTCTTGACTTAGAGGATTATACCAGGGAATATACATGTTATAGACGTTATAGTAGAATAAGCCATTGTTCCGATAGATGTTTAAGACGATTAGAGAGTTAACGTATTATACAGGGTGTAAAAGGACCCCATCATAAAACCGTCAAGCAAGCATTCTCGCCCAATAACATTTTGTTCAATCTGGGAATGAAACCAGGAACCTAGTCCCAGTAGCGCTTGCCACCACTAAACCAATGATACTGATACTGTTAGCCTGCGTCATCCCACTGCTGGGCAAATACCTCTCCCCATGAAATCCAGGGCTAATGTGGGCCACTGATCGTTTGTTTTGTCCAGCTCGTCCCGATATCTTCTACAAGGTCTGCCGCGACGCCTTCTGGCTGTGTCAGGGCTCCAGAAAGTGGTTCTTTTGGCCCACAGCTCATTGGGCAATGAGGCAGTCAAAAAGAGATTAAACTTTACAGTAATAATCTGACTTATCTTGACCCGACTTCGTAATCCTATTCAAAGTTATCCACCGATGGAAACAATAACTTAAGACTTACCCGACCAAGAGCCTATTTTTGTTGCAAAACTGTATTTACTACTAAAACCATCGGCTTATGCTGCGAACCCTCACTAAACTCTATACGTGCATCGACTCGGAATATTGGCAAAGTTTCGTATTGTCAAAAGGTGGGAGGAAGAGGATTATCGAGGAACATTTTCCTCCTCCAAAAAAAGGATTGGTAGAACTAAAGCCTCTCTGTTCTTATTTATAGAGACTGCTTCGTTGGTCTAGTGGACGCAAATACGTTTACTGAGGTGCTTAATTTCATTCCCAGGACACTCGACGTGTTAATAGATTTTTAGCATTAAAAATTTCTCAGTATCAGCCCGACTGGATTAGTGTCTTCTTGATGAAAATAGGGTCGCCCCCTATTACATGAGACTTAAACATAACTGGCGAAATTTGGATACACAATCATAGATACACCTCTGCAGCACCCAAAATACAGGCGTGACGTTATGTCTTAACTGGCGGAATGTGGGTGTACAGGTGTGTATATAATAGGTACACCTCTGCATAACCCTTCAGGGAATCCAAGCTTCACAGAAATAACTCAATAACTCATATTTCATTCAAAGAATCCTTTCTGGGAAAATCCTGTTTTTAATTATTTATTTGTCGAATGAAATAAATTCTCGTAATTTCATGTTGATTTACAAAATGTTTTTTATGAATAAATTATTCGCACTGTTTAATTTCATGGAATCCAGAACACATCGTTGATGTTATGCTATTACAGCGCTCGTGTTACTAAATGTACATTAATATGCTTAACATAATTCTGCATTATTTACACTTCATACAACATTACCTTTATTTTGTAAAAAGAAATGCTAAATTTTATTGTAGACTCGCTTATTATTTTCTATGACAGTTGGATAGGCAGAGGTGCATCTATGTATAGTATACCCACATTCCGCCAGTTATGTTTAAGTGCCTCGTAATAGAGAGAGAGCCTAATGCCATATATATATTGGCTCCGAGCTGCTACTGAGAGATTCCTGATAGATAAATACTCAATAACACTGCCCGACTTGGGAATGAAACCGAATCGGTCATGCTGAATAGAACCGCTTGTAGATTAACGAGGCAGTTCTATAATATACTGTATCTGAATTTAAAATGACTTTTCGTTTGTCATACTTAGATATTTTTCATACCGTGATCTGTTAAAACTCACTGTGAAATCACCAACATAAACACTTTAATTATAACCAAACAAATCATCATTCCAAACAGCAGCTGTATATTCTAACACTAAATTAATATTAGGAGCCAGACCCGCAATCAAAGTTAACCGAACTTCACATAACTTTCCAATATTAGTGTATGTAACGGTAAGGGTCCAAGTATATTACCTTGAGGAACGCTTTATGCTTGTTACAACATGTTACAAGTTTCTATGGCAATTTAATCAGTTCTTTACTGTTGTTTGGAACCCATATTGGTTTGAAAGTTGTCTTAAATGCAATTTGAAGGTTGTGTTTTTGGTTATATGAAGGATATTGTATGATATCAGGTGCTAAATTGTGTCATTTGCTTGCTTAATTACGTATTACTGAATATTTGTGAATTTCATTCTGTAATGAAAATTTTGCCCGACTACAGGGCGGCAAAGGTAGGATTCCACACATTTGAAAGTCAAATTAAACTCTGGCATACAGTGAAAATTCTTGTTTTATGCAGTCGTTTTGCTCTTGTAATCGCACATTCAATTTAAAATACCATAATTAAACAGTCCAAACTAATATTACAAATTTTTCGAAAGTATCAGATAAATACATGCTTATATCCACCTCGGAAACGGTGTAGATTTATGAATATTTGCATATACATAAATCTAAAAGTGACTGTCTATCTGTAACACTTTCATGTCAATTGACATAGAATATTCTATGTTTTTGACCTACATACTCTATAGGTAGACAAATAATAATAAAATAAATTGCCAGCATCAGTTATCAATTTATTCACAGCATCTAACATAAACTTAAGTCCCCAATTGGTGCATAAGCAACGACACAGCCTTCATTGACTCCCAACTTCAACAAAAAATTCTTAGCGGCCTCATAAAAGCTTATCTCTTCCTCAATGACGCTTTTAAGGCCATCTGCTGCCAATAACCATTCGCTTTCCTAAAAAACAGGGGCATTACCATTAGGTTCTGTCATTAACCTTTATTGCCATGAAAAATCTATAGATTCTACATCATGATTGTTTAATCATGATTGGGAAGTAAGAATGTCATTATCGTTGTTGTTCTGGTTAAGTGGCACTTGATTGGCGTCGTTGTTCTTGTCGTGGATTGCGCGACTACTATACTTAGGATTCCAGGTTTGATTCCCAAAACCGGCCAGTGTTTTTGGTGTTTATTGGGGTATTCTCCGTAGCAAGCCGAAATCCGTATCAGTACCAACGTGTAAGTATACCTATCGCTACCGCTGCCTGATCCTGTGAAGTGTGCAGGCGTGATATTATACCAACTGGCAAAATTGAGCAGTATAACAAATTTTGGTCAACTTTAACTAAAGCATTTAATATGAAAATAGCTAGGTTCCAAGAGTTAAGAAATTAATCATTCAAACATCGGCGGAAACTATCCAGCCATTTAATGTTTTGTCCAGTAATTAACTATTAATTGTAATTTTCGGCTTCACAAATAATTCAACAACGCGGTGGTTAAATTATTATTTATGCATGATAAAAATTAAATACACAAGTACTGAGTTTCAGAATGTTGGCCAATTAGAGCACAGCCCAGACCAGCCTCACAACAGAATGAGCCCTGACTATAATAAAACATTTATTATCATATTTTTGTATAGCATGGTAACAGAAATTCGTATTTAAAAACGATTCCCGTATAAAAATCATACAAATTGAGTCACAAATGCATGTCAGTAACAATAAATGTTAAAAACTTGTTAAAATCCTACAACAGGTCTTTTGGTAGTTTAAAACTGAGATTAGAATGTGACTCTTCATCTGACTAATCTTTTCCCAACTATGTTGGGGTCACCTTCCAGTCTAATCGGATGCAGCTGAACACCAGTATTTTACATGGGGTGACTGCCTATATGACCTCCACAACCTATTTAGTACTGGGTAATACGATACAACTTGGTAAGACTGATTGTCAGACTTTCGGGCCACTGACTATCTGTAACGGCCGTCAAAGATCTACAAATACAGCTGGGACCAATGGCTTAATGTGCTTTACGAGCCTCGGAGGAAACTCGGTAAGTAGTGGGTAGTCACCCATCCACGGCTGTCATTATGTAGCATCAAGCTCCTCTAAGATTAGAATGTGACTTTTTTTAAAAATAAGAGAATTGCTTCTCCGACTACCAGCAAATGACAATAGCACAATATAGCTTATAAGCTTGATTGTCAGATATTATTGCTCAAGCGATAATACCGTCATATAACCTTAAAATATAAAGTACTTACCTTATTTTGTGCTTCAGGTTATTGTACATAAATAAGTTACTCCGGTTTTGCACAACCAAAGCATTATCTATTAACCTTAATCAACCTAAAAAATGTTTTTCCTTTTCATTAAAGTCCTTTTCTTTACAACCTCCCAAATTTCCTTCAACCTAATTAAAAATGTCAACGAAAAATTTCGCCAAAATCATCTCCGGAATATCACCCGTCGGACATACAGTCAAGAGCAGTCATACGTATAGACCTAGTGAAATTCAAAAGTGATTTTCTTTTGGAATAGCTATTGCAACTTTGACGTAAGACCTATTTAAAATCATCATCATCATCTGCCTAGCCTTTTCCCAACTATATTGGGGTCGGCTTCCAGTCTAACCGGATGCAGCTGAATAACAGTATTTTACATAGAGCGACTGCCTATTTGACGTAAGACCTATTTAAAATCATTAAAATTACATTATTCATCATCATTTCATCTGCCTGAGTTTTCATGGAGCGCCTGCATATCTGACCTCCACAACCCAGTTGGAACTGGGTAACACAATACCCCTTGTTAAATATGGTTGTCAGACTCTCAGGCTTCTGACTACCTGTCAAAGATCTACAAATGACAGCCAGGACCAACGGATGAAAGTGCTTTCCGAGGCATGGAGGCATCTCGGTTCCTAATGGATTTCATTGTAGTAGGTCCCAGAATAATTTGCTCGTAAAATTACAATCACTGAAGAAAGAAAATATCACTTTTAAAAGTTGCAATTTTTTTGTTGTTCTTGAACCAAAAATTCGAAGACATGAGACATAGTACTAACCAGTAATGAACCCTCTCATAGAATCCTCTGGGAACATTATAGGCTTATAATTATGCTATGCTAAAAGTAAGTAAAAGCTATGTGTATACATATTACTGCACGCGACTGTACATTGTCTGAACAAAAGTTTGCAACGTCGCGTTTATCCGTAATTAGGAACGACGTTACAGGCACATGGCGTGCCGGATTTATGACGACCCCTAAAGGAAGATGGTGGGCTTCCCTAATATATGGGCCGCGGGTCTCAACAAGTTGCGGCGGTTATGGGCTGTGTTGTGGTTGCTAGAAGGTTGAGTGAGTGTGAAATTAGCGATTATTCTTCAATTAGATCGTTTTACTTAGGAACATACACGGAGGAGGAGGAGGAAGAGATCGTGGCTAAATAATAACAGCCGCTCGGGTCGAGCTTCAGGTTAAGCCACGCTTGCCTAGGTTGGTCCGGGGATGGGTGACCGCCCATTACATACCGAGTTTCCTCCGTGCCTCGGAAAGCACACTAAGCCGTTGGTCGAGACTAACGGTTGTCATTTGTAGATCTTTGAAAGTAGTCAGTGGCCCGAAAGTCTGACAACCAATCATACCAGAGGGTATCGTATTACCCAGTACAAACTGGGTTGTGGAGGTCAGATAAGTAGTCGCTCGATGTAAAATACTACAGTATTCAGCTACATCAGGTTAGACTGGAAGCCGACCCCAATATAGTTGGGAAAAGGCAGGCTGATGATGACTTAGGAACAAACATGAACGCACGTCTTTTCTCATTGGAGCAGGTGAAAGCTACCTAATGCTGTGATCCTTACATCCTCCTTTTTCTTTTTGATCGTTTTATTGGATCGAAATTAGAAAAAAAAAGTGTTTGCTTGCTTCGGCGTTAACATAGAAAACATTTAAATATTGTAAAACTACCATTTATTTATTTATTTACACTTCAAGCACAAAAGCACATTGGCGGACTTAATGCCATAGGCATTTTCTACCAGTCAACCTTTGGGTGATGCAGAGACAAACAGTGGTAGGTGTATCTGAAAATAGTTTTAATTAATAATACGATTAGCTATAAGTATATACAAAATACTATAAATATATAATAAATACTATAAATACATATCAAAACTACCATTCCAAAATGAAAAAGTTAATAGCAAAACCGTATTATGATACAAATGAAACCGAAACACAGAGAAGTAAAACCAATTATAATATTGCATCTCTTGAATCGTAAAAAGTGACCAAGTAATTCTATGTATCAGTATTTTCGATCACCAATTCTCTAGAATGAGCATTTTGAACAGTTATTCGTATTCAGTATTTTATCCCCAGCAAGAGAATTTCACTTCGAAACATATACGTAATCTAAAAAACTGTATCATGCATTTTCGAATCGATTTCACAAACATTTTATTTTACTTCGGGCAATACTGAAATGTCATTTGCTTGCTAGACAAAAATAAACTCTATCTGCAATAAAATAAAACTGGAATTGAATTGTAACACATTGCTCCTGTTTTCGACGTGCATCCAACCACTATAACTCACTTCGGAACTTGACAAAAGTTGAAATTTTATCGTAAACTCGAAATATTTCCAAAACTTATACGAATATCGGAACTTGAGTGATTTACTGTACAACTTGAGAATATAAATGAGAGCTCCGGTGTACAGTCGGCAACGCAGTTTGCGAATTGCCAATTCCAATGAATATTACAGCAGTTTTTTTTGTGATAAATCGGCGAAAATAAATTTTCAACAACAATCTGCATTTTTTAATAAATTCTGTTCGGCTTACATTTTTCTGTGAAATAACTTATCCAATAGATACAACCTGCTAAAAGCTAGGTTAAATAGTTTTTACAAAATAAATATTATTAAGAAGGACATTCTTATTGATGATATCATCATCTGCCTAGCCTTTTCCCAACTATGTTAGGGTCGGCTTCCAGTCTAACCGGATGCAACTTAATACCCGTATTTTACATGAAGCGACTGCCTATCTGACCTCCACAACCCAGTTAGTACTAGGTTATACGATACCCTTGGTAAGACTGGTTGTCAGACTTTTTGAGCCATTGACTACCTGTAACGACTGTCAAAGACCTACAAATGATAACCGGGACCAACGGCTTAACATGCTTTCCGAGGCACGTAAGAAACTCGGTATGTAATGTGGTCACCCATCCATAGACCAATCTACGCAAGCACGGCTTAACCTTAAGATCGATCCGAGCGGCTGTTATTATTAAGCCACGAGCACCTTATTAATGATAGTGCTCATAAAAGGTAGGTGCGTAGTATCTACTCGCAACTGGTGTGTGTGTATGACTTGATGTATGAACGTGAACAAAGCAAAAGGAATGGGTACGGATAGTAGCACATTTGCCATTCTTGATTTTTTTCTGACCACAACAGGAAAGAGCGTATTTAGAAGTACGTACTAAACTATGACATTTTTGGATCGAACTATTACCTAAAAATTGCAAAACCTAAAATCATTTACAACACCCAAACAATTCAATTTGCACCACTCTAAATCACTCAAATCAAAACTAGCCTCGCAAACGCTAATGAAAAGCGTCACGAGCAATTGGACAAAATAATAATTAAACATACCGCCGAGTAATAGCTCCCCTCATAAACGCTCACTAACTGACAGATGTCAACGCTGTCAGTTTTCCCGCCAATTTCACTGTCATGGAGTCGAGGTGTTTTCATTGTGTGATGATTTATTTACGCGGGAATAGTTTGTGTAGGTATTTTGCGATTGTGTCCTGGTTTGTTTATTATTGATGAATATTAAATCATTACTTTTAAGTATTGTTTTATTAAGCCACACTACTCCGTAGTTGTATAACCTGTAAAAAACATGTTATGCGAATCACACTTCGGAGAGGTATTGTTTAACAGGAGGCTGAGATTAGAATGCAGAAAGAAGTTTTTGAAAATACAGAATATTCCCCACTGATTTATTTTTATTTGTCATATTGATTTCGTTGATCATCGCAACACTGCTATTTCTCAATTTATTAAGCGATTAATTAAAGTTCATTGCAATATATGCGTATTATTGCTTCAAGTTATTGAACAATATACCTATACAAGGACAAAGACATCCATCAAAGCCTTAACCAAAGTAATAATGTAGAACTAAGCACGCCATTATTGGATACTGTGCTAACAGCAATATTGTGGTTTATTTAGACAACTCGTGACGAAGGCCTGACGGATTTATCGCGATAGTGTTGTAGGAAATTAATGTTATTAATATCTGACTTAGTAGCGACGCTTACATTGATTGTTTACTTCCTTATATAAGGTGAGAATAATTAGTTTCATCGGAGTTTTCGTGTGTCATGATTCATCCTTTAAGCGTTGCAAACTCAAAACATTTATTTCAAATAAGCGAATTAGAGGCACTCTTGATTAGTGCAATAAGTTGGCCAGTCATAACAAAAAAATAAATCTGCATAACTCAAAATGAAGACCTTCACAATATAGAAATATATAAAGGAAAACAAAACAGTTATCACAAAGAGACACAGTCTAAGATCTTTTTTAAGTTACCATTTAAACATTCATATCAAACAATCTCACCTGCAAAACAAAAGCAAAAAGATTTTCACAAAAAAAAAGCCGTCTAATATTGCGTATCTGTCAAAATTCCCGCGCTAATTCCCAAACTGTCATGGCGACGCAATACCTGTCAAGAGTGACGTGTTTATTTTATTAACAAGGTGACAAGGGCAAGGCAAAGGTAACAAGATATTATTTTTAATGCTATTTTCTTCGTGGGTGCCATTCTTTTGATTTTGGGGAAATAATTTAAGGAGGTCCTTATGACTTTTTCATGGCTTATTAGAAAGAAATTGGTTTGGGATGAGGAAAATTTAAGGTTTTTTTAATAAGGTAAGATTTATGGTGGGAAAATTGGGTAATAAAATTTAGATTATGACGTTAATTCAGAAAAATATATATTTTATATTGTTTGAAAAAAAGGAAATTCCATATTTGTTCAACGCATTTTATAAAACATCGTGAAGAAACAAGTATACCTGAGAGATATTTCACGTAAATCCAAGTCAGAGGCCCGCGGGCGGCACAAAAACTCTAACACCAGGTTAGGCACTAACCACACGAAGAAGAAGATGAAAAAGAATGCATTTTAAAACAATGGCTAGAAGTCACTCAGTTGGATTGCAAAACACAATGTGAGAAAGTGAAATTCCTTGACTTTTCAGTGATATAAACCTTTGTACAGACGCCAGCACATCAAGCTACTACAATCTGTCAAAATTTTATAGATTTTCAACTTTATTGCAAAAGCATTAGGTTCAAGGTTGATTGGGAAAATTTGACAGATTCGGGTAGCTTGATCTGTACTATAACATTTTTTCAAACAATCAGTTTTCAAAACTCGACAAACAAAAAAACAACTAAATCGAAATAAAACGCAAACACTTCGACAAAATATCTTTTAAAAAGATTAGAAAATAAGAGAAAGAGAAAAGCAGATGAAAGTGATAATAACTGAGAAAGCGTTTACCACAGCAAATAAATAAAATAAGTTGGAAACGAACGGTTTTCAAACAGTTCCTCAATTTGCCCTGTAACTGTTTGAAGTCTGATAGTAATTAATAGTGTAGTGTTGAGTGGGTTCAAAAGTTATCGATGAACAGCTTTACCTACCGTCAGTAGTGAATTTATCTACCAGTAACGGTTTGGAAAAGTTGTAAAAATTACTATTATATTTGACAAACAAATCAGTCTTCTTCTTTTAGAAAAAACATTAAGAACCTACTCCTAATGACACCGCATCAAAAGATATATCATAATGTTGGCATGTAGAGAAAAATAGAACGGGTCAAAATGATGAAAAACAGAACCATCCTTTTGGGCCCAACTAAAGCAACTACTGCTACACAATATTTATAAAAACTTTTCAAATTGGCAAGCACTAAAAACCTATCTCCAACAACCTGCCAAAACATCGCATAACATCATTATCGACATTTCCGATTTCCAAACCGCAAAACTGCAAACAACTTTATCATTCCCAGCAGTTCATTTTAACTAACGAACTTCACGTGCCACCAAAAGATATAACGAGGTGCAACCAAATTATCGATAACCGCAACTTGGAGCGGACATTTGCCAACTTTATCGATAACTATGTATCGACAGTTCCCACCACTAGAAGGCGACAGATAAGCATCAGTTGCAGAAAGTTAATTAAAGTCAGTCTGTTTTAAATTAATTAGAAATGATACAAGACTGGATATTTAGCTGTGTTCTAACAGTTGTTAAAGTACTGTTGCAAAGGTTTTAAAAGAAGATTTTCTTTCCATTTAGGAATAAAAGCCATTGTGAGTGCATTTCAGAGTTTTATTTTAGTTTGTTGTGCAATGTAATCAGATGTTTTGTTAGTTTAAAAGTGGTTTTTGAGATTTCATTAAGCGGAACCAGTGTTTTAGCAGTCTTGGTTTTTATGAGATAAGAGACTACAGTACTTTCACAGTTTTTATGCCTTGTGACTGGGACTGTAGCTATTGTTGTCTTTGTTTCGACAATTCAAAAGTGCCTGTAACTGGCCTATTTGAAATAAATGCTTTGATTTTTGATTATGTAAACTTTTTTTAAACACTGTTTAAAGCTTTCACGGTTTACAATTAAACTCCCGATATTTCGGCGCTGTTGCAAGCGACAACAACAGCTTGTAACAGCGCCAAAATGAACAATCACGGAAGATATCCCGTAAGTGACAGTATAAGTTTAACTTTTTTTAAACCTTTATAACCCTTTTGCCTGACCTTTTAATTGAACCCAGAACCTTATAGTAGCGCTGGCGACCATTGGACCAACGAGGCAGTCTTCTCCGTAATTGATTACTTCATAATAATTTGCATCCATTGACGTCATTTATTATATTTTTCGAAAATATGAATATGCAATCACGAATAAGCAGGACAGACAGAACATGAGACTCAATAATCATTTATTAATTCCTTGCAATGGAAGACTATATTTTATTAAAACTATAGCTGTGTATTCACAATGCGACAAAATGTTGGAAACATTATGCACATACACATTTCTCGGCAATTTGTGAGGATGTATGTCGCAATTTCTTCGAAGCAAGGTGGGGTAATATTTTAACGCATAGCCATATCTATTATTTCTCGCAAGGAGGTTAGAATGTGAATTCTTGAGCGTATGAAATGTTCGAAGTGAGACACAGGACACATTTGTTTTCGAAAGTTTAATCTTCTCTTGCTATTCTTGATTTTCTAGGTGTATATTAAATGTGAAACTTAAAATGTATAATTTTCCTAATAATCCTTCAAGAAAAACATACGTAATTGGATACTTGACATTTTCGTTAAGTTAACGGAAATGTCAAGTGTCCAATTATAATTAATTAATTAATTATTACTTCGTTTATTAATTTTTCTTACTTACTAATTACATTTTTATAATATTTCTTAAACAAAAAACATATAAAAACATTTAAAAATAAAAAAAAATAGCGGTCCGCCGGTGTCGGGAGCAGGGTCCAGGCTACCGGTGGTTAGGGCTCCAGAGACAGGAACCTCCTCACAATGCGAGCCGTATCGAGGAGTACTGCCTTCTGAATCAGGCCCTTGATCCAACCGCCTAAGATGGTATTAATATAATTATTATTAACACATCATATTAAATACATTTTTAAATATTCTAAAATAAAACAATATTAAAAAACATTAAAAATATAAAAATAGTGGTCCGCCGGTGTCGGGAGCAGGGTCCAAGCTACCGGTGGTTAGGGCTCCAGAGACAGGAACCTCCTCACAATGCAATTATTAATTATTATTATTATTTACGTTGATTTTTAATCGCATTTTTAAACATTTAGGAAGTAATGTTATTTAAATCGCTTTAGAATTTTGCTAACATTAAAAGTCTGTTTTCCCGGAAGGGTTAGGCAGAGGTGTACTTTATAGTACACCCACATTTTGCCAGTTATGTTTAAGCGCCATGTATATGGGAGGCGAGCCTCTTGCCTTCAGTCGGGCACAAATCCACGGCTCCCTACCCGCTACTGAGAAATTCCAGATGGAAAAACCCAATATCACTTTGCCATAATAATGCTGTGGCAGCAGGATTTTGCTAAGTGGATACATATTCGCGCTCGTGACTGTACACCTGAACTGATGTGAGGTATAGGTATACCTCTGTTTCGACGTCTCTTTTAATTACTACCTCTACCAATGGACGAAAATTTCTCAACTATTCAGTCACTATTGATTAATACTGCACTATCCAATTAATTGAAAATTGTATCTCATCTAAATTATTGAAGATGTGTTTGGTTTGTGGTCAGATGGAAATGCAATAGTCACGATTGAATTTACGTTTAGGTATTTCATTTCGTCGTCAATATCGGCATTTGGTCGACTTACATAATTATTGGTACAGCTCACTAGCACATGCGTCATTTTCGTGAACGGGCGCTGTCAGTTGGGACTAGTCATCGCTTAGCTGCTACGGTTTATTTTAATTACTTTATTTTTTTCATTGTTGATTTAATCTTTTACTCTGGACGCTCTTAATGTGCACGTCTTTCTACATCGTTCTCACATATACCAAGATTGATGTAACCAAGATTTTGTGACATTATTTCGATTTAAAGGAGTGTCCAGTCCATGGAGTTTCTTGCCCATTCTTCTCCATAGAGATCTACGCTTTGGAATGTGCAACTACAGTACTTTCTCAAGTTATTATGCCTTGTGACTGTGACTGTAGCTTCGCTTCTTTTTGTTTTTTTTTTACATTCAAAAGTGCCTGTGATGGTCTGATTGAAATAAATGCTTTGAGTTTGACATGTATCAAGTTACCACAACCTGTCAAATTTCTCCAAATGATTTTAAACTATAAAATTTTGAAGGTTAAGTTCCAATTCGAATGAGAAAATTCGACAGTTTGTGGTAACTTGATGCGCTGACGACTGTACGTCTGTAAATTAAATTACCAAAATGTTTTTGAAGATGTCACACATGTCGTCTTGTGTACGTCTTTTTCTGGAGATCCCTAATGAATAAGCGACTTTTATACATTTTCGTTTATGATATTCCATGCAAAACAAAGGGTTTATTTCTTATTTTTCGATAAATAAAAATACTAACGTTTAAAAATATTGGTAATTAAACTTTTTACATCCTACTTTACCCAAATTGGTTACTCTCTAAACTAACCCAGAAATACCGAAAAAAACTATTATAACCCGGTCATATTACTTCAAGTTATAACCCGAAATGCATTGTCACCAGAAAAAGCAACATTTCAATAACCACGTTGACCTGTTTTCGAAACAAAAGTACCTTAATGAACAGTCGGCTTTACCGACTTGCACAGGTACAGGCGAGTACAACGGTGAGAGACAATCAGCTAACGTTATTACGTTATGCGATTTCATTCGTGTGTCGTACAGATGAATACAAAAGTGTTTTGTTTTTTTTTATCTTAAAAAGAAATAATGTCATTTTTGTCATAGATAGATATTATCACGCCTCCAAGCCACGAAGGGTTAGGCATTAGTAATTCTATGGGTACAATTACGGTGTTATCGCTCATAGCAATCTTTCGATAGAGTGAACGAACTTAAAATAAAAACTACCCCCTAGTCAGTGATGTACTGCTTATTCAGCTGAGTTTAGTTTAGAGCTAACAGCAAAAAATCTAGATAGAGCTAAAGAATCTAAAAAAAATCTATCTTCCGTGATTATTGATGCTGTTACAAGCGCCATGACCTCGGGATCATTTCGCGATCATGGCGCTTGCAACAGCTTCGAAATATCGGGAGCTCAAAATAATGAATAATCACGGAAGATATCCCGTAAGTAGTTTTAAACCGTAAAAGCTTAAAACAGTGTTTAAAATCTATGTTATTTTAAAAATAAATCTCTTATAAATATTTTTGAGGTATAAAAATCAAACTAGATTTCCACCAAAAAAATCCAAATTATCCAAAAGTTTGGCTATTTTTCTTACAGAGTAGAGGCTAGATTTTTCGTTGAGTTGACATATTTTTTCATTCTTTTTTCTTTTATAAAATAACTGAAGTCTCACAATTGTATGTCCTTTCCGACCGTTTTGCACGGCTACTGATGAAAAGAATATGAAGTCATATTTCAACTGTAAAACATTTTCACCTTGTTTGATGACATGCGACGGAGTGTTAAGTGGGTTAATGAGAAATGGGAATAATTCACTTTTTGTTAACGAACTTCTTTATTACACTTGTTACTTATTTGGGGCAGGGAGAGATATACTACTATGAAAAGGTATATTTTTAAGAATTTGTAGGTGTGTCTGAGCGTTGATTTTAAAATTGTGAGCCAGATTGCTGCGGTCTTAAGTTCGAACCTCGGCTCAGGCAAATTGTTGTTCGGTTTTCCACTGGACAATTCTTAGTCGCCCGGTATTTGAGATTTTTGTTATTTTCGTTCTCACATATATGTACAATCTCAACATGAATGATGCAACCAATATTTTGTAACAATATTTTGATTTAAAATAGTGTCCATAGAGTTTCTAGCCCATTCTTCTTTATCTTCGTTTTTTTGACATTCAAAAGTACCTGTAATGGTCTAATTCAAATAAATACTTTGAGTTTAAGTTTGAGTTTAACAGACCTGAAGAATTGGAAGTTATCATACACCTTAGCCTACCTGAATGAGACTGAATGATACAAATATTCACATGCAATCTTAACTGAAACGTGATCATCCTTAGACGCAGTAGATCTAACGTTTTACCTAAATCTTTACAGAAAATTAAACAAAAAAAACTTGCCACACAGGTAGCATCACGGGCACAGCTGTTTTCACCAAATTAGTTCATCCTAAGCCAACTAGATGGCGCCACACATCCTACCCTCAATTTATTATTCAATGTAGCGGTTGCCCCGATTATTTTCCGTGGTAAGTGATGAATTGGGTACATATGTTTGAAAAGCCCATTAGTGTGGACCCTTGGGCTCAAATTAACGGCTTTCCCGTTTCTCTATTACATTCATACACCGTATATTTTTGTAGGGAACTTACGGAAAATAGGAATCGAGATTGTGATTTGTTTCTTGTGGTTGCGGTTACTTTCTGTTCTGTGGCGGTTACCATGACGTCCTAAAGCAGGACTAATTCCGGTGTGGGAAAGAGATGGTGCTAGACAACCTGTATAGCTGTCTCTTTCCCACACTGGAATTAGTCCTGCTTTAAGACGTCATAGTAACAGCCAGGTATAGCCAAATATTTTATCAGCGATAGCTCATCATACTCATTCTCGTGCCGTTATCCCAATTTATTTGGGGTCCGGCGTCTATGTCTTTTTCATCCATACTTCTCTATTACTCGCCATCTCATCAGACACCACCTATCAGCAACAACTATGATACCAAAATCAAAATACTATTTAGAGTTGTAGCTGGAGAACTAAAGGGTTTAAAAGCAAATCGAAGCCTGCGTCTGGTCTGTGAAATTATCCAATTATAAAAAAAGTGTTGTTTTTCATTGTAATTATGTTTATTATGATACAAGGAATACTGCATAGACCAGATGTTGTATGAACGTGCACGATGTAAAAGGAGTACAAAAGTTAGCAAATCACAAAGTTACAAATCTTAGCAGGCGTCGTCGTGTAGTTTCTGCCTAACCTCATGAAACTAAATATTTGCACACCTGTAAAGGTAGGATATGGCCTAAAGAACTTCTATTATAATTATTTATCACCTCATGTACCCACATACATGCAAATACATGATTTGATTTGAAAAACGGCTTCAGTTTCTGTAGGTGTGTGTATATTTAAAAATATCATAACAAAAGCTCATTTTGAAATGAAGTTCGTAGTGTAAGAAGCTCGTCAAAATCTTTATTGTTAATTTAACGCCAATTTAAAGTTTTCAACAAGTATATTTATAACAGATTCTGTACAAAATTAAACTCACACAGGACCAAAAGTTCTCGAGATTCGAGGTACTCGTTAAGATCATTTTTCGCTTTCAGTACTACAGCAAGGCTTTATGGAAACCCCGTTTCAAGAAACACTGGTATTGTAAGTCTTTTCCTCGAAAAATCGTCGACGAGAATTGCCACAGTCAAAGTTAAAGAGTAGTTGTCAGGTATTTCTTGGAATACAACGCTAAGACTCATTCTCTTACCTTATAAGTTTGTGAAGTGTTTTACTTTAGAAAATGTCTAGTGTACTTTTAAGGTAATATAATAAAGCTTTGACTGACATTTAAAATCCTCACGATAAAGTTGGTTTACTATCTTCAAATAAATTGAGATACAACCAAAAAGATGACGGCATTTCTTCAAAATTTTGTATAAACAAAGTTTTTCTTGTTTATTTGATAGATTAAATGCTGACAAAGAGGTCCTGGGTTCTATTCCCAGGTTGGGCAAAGTGTTATTGCTTTTTTCCAACAGAAATTTGTCAGTAGCAGCCACGGAGTCTGGATTCATGTCCGGTTGATGGCAATAGGTTCGCTCCCTATTACATAGGACTTGAACATAACTGGCTAAATGTTGGTGCATTATTAGATACACCTCTGCCTAACCCTTCGGGGATTACGTGCGTGGTGTTATGTTATTTAACGAATACTCGTGAATAAGTCACCAACTTAAAAAAAGACTACGAACTTGAACCTGCCATTGATAGATAGATGAGTCTACTTTATTGTACGTCAATTAAAAGAGTTAACCATGGTACCCATCGTGTTAAGACCTTTGCCCAGGCGGTCGTTATGCATGCGGCTCACGTGACCTGCCTAATTATTTTGAGCCTGGCAGCCTTTTTTGGTCTCAACAAGCTGGGTGCCTGAGAATGGACGGCGCCGCCGAGGCCGGCCTAGAAAGAGGTGGTGAGATGATCTAGACGCGCATCACGAAGGCTGGTTCGAAGTTGCGCAGGAGAAGAATACCTGGAAGGATATGAGGGAGGCCTTTGCCCAGCAGTGGGACATTCAAAGCTATTGAAAAATACCATGATACTATTTACTTTAAAACTTCCATTAACCTTTACCATTTCTTTGTCTACAGTAAAACCTAAATCAGTGGAAGTAGTGACGGGAGACGGGAAGACCTTAGCTGATGGAGCAGTCTTCGGACCCTTGCTCGAGAGGGCAAAGGTCAACATCAGCTGCACAGTCAAGGAAGGGAAACCTCAGCCGAAGGTCGTTTGGTACTTCAGGAAGAACAGGGTGGATGATATGAAGGAATTGGATGGTAAGTGGCTTATAAGATTAATTATAAAATGTGTGTTACTCAAAAGATTTTTGGACAGGAGTCTTCGAGTGAATGTGTTGGTTCCTTCTAGATAAGCTGGCCAAATCGGCAGTAATATTGCTTACTGTCATGGATGATGGTGACCAAGCGCTTCATCAGTAGTATGGCCTAACAGCTGTGTAGCGGTCAGTACAAACAGTACTACAGCGCCATCTATGACACAAATGGAGAACTAACATTTAAATTCCGCGACTTAAGAGTATATAAAATCCCGACGACTGTCGGACAGTAGCCACAATACCCTGTTTTAACTCGTATTCTTCTTAGCGTTATCATCTGCCTTGCCTTTTCCCAACTATTTTAGGGTCGGCTTCCTGTGTAACCGGATGCAGCTGAATACCAGTATTTTACATAGAGCGACTGCCTATCTGACCTCCACAACCCAGTTAGTACTGGGTAATACGAAACCCCTTGATAAGACTGGTTGCCAGACTTACGGGCCACTGACGACTGTTAAAGATCTACAATGGACAACCGAGACAAATGGCTTAACGTGCACACCAAAGCACGGAGGAAACTCGGAATGTAATTAGTGCTCACCCATCCACGGACCAACCTAGGCAAGTCAGGCTTAACCTGAAGATTGACTCAAGCGGCTGTTATTATTTAGCCACGAGCTCCTCTCCTTCTGTTTTCTTCTAAGCGTGTCGATAGCAAAAAAAAACGCAATTTTAATTATTTTAGTTTTGTAAATCTTCAACACCGTCAGTAACCACTTAATCGAATTCAACCAAAACTACAGAGTTTTGGTTGAATTCGATTAATCAAATTATCAAAACCGCACTCTAAATAGAAAATCGTGCTCCAAAATCTATAAATTCGTTCGTACCTACTCATAAATTAATGGGCCTCAGTTATCGGCTAAATTACGCCAAAATTGAAGCCTTTGCCGAGATTTGTGGTCAATCGTAGGCATTAAATCAAAACGTATCCGGCCCGGTCCGATTCAGGTGGTTTTGCCCGGTCCTGTTCGCGTAGATTTGTTGCGGTTTCAAATATGGGAAGTAAATAGGATATAGGTATTTCTTGTTTATGGTGCTTTTGGCTTGTGTAGGTATACACGATGTAAACAGACCCTTCACGAAGCCGTCAACCAAGCATTCTGTACATAAAACCAAGTACCTAACTCTGCGCAAAAATTATATGGGAAACAACTTTTTTTGGGGTGAAAAATCACGTTCTACGACAGGACTCAATGTTACGCACACAAAACATTGTGCTGATGGATGCATTGAATAGTAGGGGTCATGTAGGTATTTAAAGTTAAGTTAACCTATTCACCGCCAACGTACACAGAACGCGATGCCTCGCCAGCGCCAAGCTATAAATGTTTTTGCCGATTTTAAGACAAATAAGGGCTACTTTTGTGAGGAAAAGTAAAAAACAGGGTATTAGACCGTGTTATATTAAACAATAAAATGAAACGAAGCTTTTAAATACAGTACTTTTATGTTTTTTATAGGTATTTAAAAATTAAGAGCTTCTAATGAAGTCATGGCGCTGGTGGCACGGAAATCTGGAACTTCTATTGAAGTCCGTGGCGGTGAAAAGCTTAAACATTAAAAAACTTGTAATTAAAAAAAGTTAGAACTCTGACCTCCAATATCTTCGTATCGAGAAGGTTCTCAGGTATGGTCCAGAAAAAAAAAAATTGTAATGACGGCGATCACGAGTACCTTTCGGCTTTGTTCAGGGTCTTCTTACACCCATTATGATTTTTGGGGCAAATTTGGAGTGACTCGGTGTTATCACGGCTTAAATAGCTTAACTAAAGTACCCAATACAACATTTTTCAAATCTTTTTCTACTGAACTGAAAGGTTTTATTAAAATTCCCAAGATTAACTTTTTTTGATGAATTTAGTGATTAATTTTGTCTAGAAACTTTAATATATTTACCAAGTCATCCTTCAGTAAACAAATTGATCGTAATTATTCACTAAGTGGGTACGAAATAGGTAAGTAAGTTGAAAACGTTCAGTTTCTTCAGATCCAGAGGCCCTAACACGAGCGCGCGGTGTAAATACGTATTGTGTATTGATTGACCGGTCAATGTGGCGACACTTGGGGGAGACCTATGTCCAGCAGTGGACGTCTTTCGGCTGAAATGATGATAATGATGAATATGTGTTGTTCGACTATCTCGTGGGTCGAAAGGTCATTTTAAAGAGGCCCTGAGTTCGATTCACGGTCGCGGTCGGGCAAATTGTTATTTGGATTTTCCATCAAGAAGGAGTCTGGATTTGTGCCTAAATGATGGTAATAGGCTCGTTCCTTATTACATGAAACGTAAACATATTTGGCGAAGTATGTGAGTACTTCACACATCCAACAAGCGACATGTCGCGTTATGTTGTTTTTTAAAACATTGAAAAATCAAGCCAGTCCAGAAGAGTTAGATTCAGAAACTAAATTGAACAGATCTCTAAGAATCCCAGTTTGTATTCAAACCTTGTCCAAGTATAACCACAAAGAAAACGCTTTGAACGCTCACCGGTAGCGGATTCGATTCCCGAGCCGTTTATATTTATTGTTTGGTTGGCTACACTGAATGTAAAGCAGTACCTATTGACTTTGTCTAGGTCAGGTTAGAGACTGTTTCAGTCTGATCTAGGACATAGAGAAATACTTTGGTCTGAATTCAGATCATTCTTAGGGGCTCGTGAGCTATGCAGTAACAACCCTACGGATCTGTAAGTTAAGCAACGCTTGCCGAGGTTAGTCCGTGGATGGGTTACCTTTTACCACCGTATCTGCTACTGACTATCATTTGTACACTCTTGAGTAGTCGCAGAAGTCAGAAGCCTGAAAATCTGATAACAAGCATTTCCATGGAGTATCGTATTGTTGTGTTGGAGGTCCGACAGTCAGTCGCTTCATGTAAAATACAGGTATTCAGCTGCATCCGGTAATACTGGAAGCCGACCCCAACATAGTTAGGAAAACGCTAGGCAGATGATGATGATGATGAATTGAAAATACTTTCTTGATAAACGAATACTGCACTACTTTTAACCACTTTAATATTCCACCCCACAACCCCACCACCCCACTTTTATCTCCTTCACTCAAAACCGTGAACCCGATGTGACAATCCAATTGATTCTATAGACATTTGAAATGAAATCAATTTATTCCCGGCACCCTGCAGATTGGAATGAAATACTTGGACTGAAAATATATCTAGGATTAAATATTTCCGCCTAGAATCACGGAGTGGGACCGACGCGACTGACAGATGGGGCTAACAGAAGGGTGAGGCATCAAAGTACTGAAATAGGAATTGATTTTTGTGACCTAGTTTTAGATGGTTCTAAATAAGAGGTTAAGCTGCGTTTATTGCAGTTAATACTTGGATGGGTGACCCTTTTTTTTAAGTACACAAGATACAATATAAGTTTGACGGGGTCTTATTAGTATACTTCGACTATTTTGATGGTTAGGGTTTTAGGCTTTTGCTTCTTCTTAGTTGTCGTGTGGTTAGTGCCTAACCTGGTGTCTGAGTTTTTATGCCGTCCATGAGCCTCTGACTTGGTTTTTACATGCCGTCGAGAAATATCTCTCAGGGATGCTGGTTTCCTCATTACTTACTTTTCCTGGAAGTACTCCTGAAAGGCTCATCATTTGGCTAGATTTATTTCTAGTGTATTGAGAGGCTGTCAGTCTTATCGTGTGCGTGTGCAGTTGAACATAAGTAAATAATCTGGATTGACTGCCTCGTTAATCTAGTGGTCGCAATCGCGACTGCTGTGCATGAGGTCCTGGGTTCGATTCCCGGTCGAGCAAATTGTTATTAGGTTTTTCCATCAGTAATTTCTACGTAGCAGCCACGGAGTCTGAATTTGAGCCCGGTTGATGGCAATAGGCTCGCCCCTTATTACATGGGACTTTAACATACCTGGCAAGATGTGGGTGAACTATTAGATATACCTCTACGTAACCCTTCGGGGATTACGGCTTACGTCATATGTTATGGTATGTAATCTGGATTACAATGGTAAAGCGTTTTATTTTAAAGAGAAAAAAACACAGTCACCTCTTTTCCCATTAACGCCAGTCTCATTACAAAATTTTCCCTCACCGCATTTACCAGCTCACATCAGATTCTCCACCTAAATCGGAGCCCAAAACGAACCTAGCTAAAACTATTCTCATATTACCACTAGCTCTTTTCTCTACACCCTGATGATACTATCAAGCATCAGAACCGAGCACAATATGCCCCACTTCAGAATTCCGTAGCTATCTCTAAAACCATTTGTATGCGGAACCCGGCACAGAGTGATAAATTACACAGCTTGGCACGTGAGCTCTATGATGCATTCATATCGAGTTTTTAGGGGTCCTTGGTTATTTGGTTAACGGTTTTTTAAGTATGGTTAGGGTTTAATACGGGGTGGGACCAATAATATTGTATACAGTTTGTCTCGAGGTCTGTTGTTGTTTCTCGAAATGTTATGTCATTTCTTTATGACATTAGTAAGTAAGTAAGTAAGAAAGGCAATAGAATTAAGATAAGCTGAAGTATCAATTGAAAGAAACTGCTGTTGCCAATCATTTTGCCAAGCATGGTGGTCCGTTCAAAGGAGTAGTCTGATTATTTTGCTTTTTCTCTTACTTTTCTATTTTCGTTCAGCTCGTATGACGATGAAATTCGCTTCAGAAGGGTTTTTGAGTCAGCATTGAAACTACCAGCATAAGAACGCCTGGTGTACTTAAGTATGCAAACATCATCTTCATCCACTGTTTCAAGCTTTCACGGTTTACAACTATACTGTCACTTACGGGATATCTTCCGTGATTGTTCATTATTTTGAGCTCCCGATATTTCGGGAGCTCCCGATATTTCGGGAGCTCAAAATAATGAACAATCACGGAAGATATCCCGTAAGTGACAGTATAATCATCTTCATCATCTTCATTTTCCTCAAAAGACATCCATTATTCCCAATCTTCACCACATCGATTGTTCCAATACAGACGCGTAACTTTCTTTATGTACGGAACCAATGAATAAGTTTCGCGCTTGACTGCTCAATGGCTACGTGTCTTATCCAACTCGTTTATGTTATTAGCAGAGAATTTGATACTTTCATGTAAATTATTGCAGACGGGAATTGCATTTACATATTAGTTTATAGCAGTTTTTATGATGTCTGGAACAACATACTGAAGACTATGAACTGTAAGGACTTTGTAGACTTCTGGCTCTGTCCAAATTTCTTCACTGTCTTTCTAATCAATTCTTCTTTTTCACACTCAGCATAAAAGGGCTCAGAAATATGAGTTAGGCGCTATCATTAGCGTCTATCACTAGCGCCTATCACTAGCGTCTATCACTAGCGTCTATCACTAGCGTCTATCACTAGCGTCTATCACTAGCGTCTATCACTAGCGTCTATCACTAGCGCCTATCACTAGCGCCTATCACTAGCGCCTATCACTAGCGCCTATCACTAGCGCCTATCACTAGCGTCTATCACTAGCGCCTATCACTAGCGCCTATCACTAGCGCCTATCACTAGCGCCTGTCACTAGCGCCTGTCACTAGCGCCTATCACTAGCGCCTATCACTAGCGCCTATCACTAGCGTCTATCACTAACACACACACGGGACATGATATGACGTGCCCCATTGTTTGTAGAATCAGATTAGCACTCCAGACTAGAATAGACTATAAATGTTGCTTCGACAAACCTTATCATTAACACAAAAACGGGATATTTACCATGTCTACTGTTTGTTTTGAGTTCCCGATATTTCGGCGCTGTTGCAAGCACCATGATCACGGATAAACTAAAGTTATTGCGGGTGGGTGTTTATGAGCAGACAAATCGGCCTACCCTTCTTGTAAAACACATGGTACATACAACATGGTAAATATCCCGTTTTCAGTGTTAATGATAATGTTAGTGACTTTGTCAGTTTAAAAGCTTATTTCGACAAACCTATTTTCATAACTTTTTCAAGATAATGGACCTTCGCGCTGCCGATGATTCAAGCTTATTCAAGATTTTGATTCATCGAGGTAGTAAACTGTCACGCTCATAATTTTATTGATTTCAAGTACTATCGAGTTAACGTTTTCGAGCAAGTGTTATTCGATCACACGTCATTCGATTTCAAGTAGGGAACCCGTTTTAAAGAACTTTTGCATTGTAAGGTTTACAATATTCAAAAGCTCTATAATTACACTATTAAAATTATGTGTAGTGCGTGTATGAAAGTGAACGAGGCGAAAGGGGTATGTAGGAGTATGCAGGTGGCGTTCGTTCTGTGGTTTCTGCCTACACCGACACAGAAAATTCATGAATTTATATTATGTTTGAATTCTTACATCAATTCGTTTAAGAATCAAAGCCGCAATAATGTCTACGTACTATTGTAATAAGATAAGTAACGGACAGACCAAAGGACAGCCGCCGAACATTAGCAACCTAGATTAGATTAGAACTATCCCAAAAGTCTGGACCTATCTGGGACCTAACTAGTTTCTGTCCAGTTCAATATTCCGCAAGGGATTTGAATTATCCGGGTGTACTAGCGATGTTTTGTTTCTATTGTTTTCTATATGAGAATTTGTTCTGAGGGTTTTTCAACTGATATGTATTGGCAATGTTGAAGTGGGTTAGCTACTCTGTCTATAATCAACATCATCATAATCTCTTAATTTCAGAATAAAATTGCATAATTAAACGTTAGTGCATGATCACTTAAAAATAATGTATCTATTTTTACACTTACAAACACTTACACTTACTTAATAGAGAAATTACATAAAGATAGAAGAGCACAAAGGTACTGGTTATTTTAATTTTAAGCTTATTTCCAGCGGATTACGACAGAAAAGTTATAGTGTCGCGGGTTCGATTCCCGCACGGAACAAATATCTGTTAGCCTACAGGTAGTTTGTTCCGGGTCTGGCTGTTTGTGTATGTGAGTTTAAATGTTTGTAAATGCATCCATGACACAGGAGAAATTCCTAGTGTGAAACGAAAATACAGCAAAACTTAAATTAGACTATAGTTACCGTCTCGTATTCCGATCCACTGATATCGAAGATACAACTTCTTGCTTGCGAAATTAATCAGTCACTATCTACGGAAAGGTAATTGTTGGTTAAGCATTCATTCATTGATTCATTGCAGGCATTTATCTTCCTTCCAAATTACATAACTTAGTATTGTATCTCATGTTGTCGGAGGGTCCTAAAATCGCAATTCGAAATCAAAATAAAACAAATTTACAGTCATTATTTCAAATAAATATGAAGAATACGTGAGAAATGAAAAATACGTGAGTCCTTTAAAACGCCCTCCCTTCCTAGTGTTGCAGCTTGGGAGAAGACACTTCCACTGAAATTGACCTGGATCATCTCACGATACTCCTGACAATCAAGCCATAACAAAACCGTTACAACAATTGCTACAATTTATTGCCAAATTAACGTTTTCCGTTTCGTCAACAACGCATTGAAAATCTCCATCACCAATTTCAAAACTACCGTAAACAGAACCAAATTCATTACCTAGTCCTTACCTTACCGGGGTCAATATTCCAGTCGGGTCCTCCCAACATATAGGTATTCAGAATTAAATAAATCGAAACCCATTCGTACAGACAAGCTCAGATATTCATAGAAGCCGTTTGGAATATAGTCGCTACATCTACAGAATATATTAGTTCTACTACTGCTGAAGCTGAAGGAATTCCAACCTTAACAACACTGTCCAAAGATTAAAATTGAATAGTTAAGGGTCTAGTTTAGAAAAATCATTTTGAGATATTAGGTATTTTGGCTCGATGTGGTCTGGTTATCTGGTTACAATTGGTTGAATAAATAAGGGAAGGGTAAACAATTGAGATACATTTGTGGAATGATAAGATATTGCTTTGGTGCCGAAACCATCTGTCAATATGAAAAACATTTATTGTAGGAGGGACTTAAGATAAGAGATGAAATCAGGCGGGGTCTGAAGAAACATCGATGCTCTCTTGAACCTCTATAGATTCAAGAGGCATCAACGTTTCTTCAGACCCGCCAATGAAGAATGAGTCAAGAGGTCTGGTCTACAAAGACCTCTCCTGAATAAACATTATATTGATTCTTGGAACAACGAACCTAGACAAAGTTACATTAAGTTATTGAATCAGGCGATACTTTGCGGAATTCTATGATATTAAATATTAAGAAAAATATATAGTTTCAATTCCGCAAAAAGATCCAAGGCCATGCATGCAGGAAAAGCAATAATAATTATCATGCCATGCACTCTATCCACCCAGAATATAAGTAAAAGTCTAGGTGAGAATGTTTTGTTTTTGTGTTGCCACCACACTAACTAAATCAAATTTCTATCCAAAAAAAGAACAAAATAATAATTCTCTACACACGAACAAAAAGGGTCTGAATCCTAAAATAAAAAGTCTAGCCCAATCGTTTCCAATCTAGTGAGGCATTGGAATGAGTCCCCACAGTGCGATATCAGTAAATCTGTACATGTATACTCATGTATATGTATACGTACATACGTGTTCCGAATCGTTAGCCGTCGTATCAATTGTCGCGGGATGAACTGGCGTCATTGACCCGTCACTCACCGTTTAACTGGACTGAAAAATAGTGCAAACCTAGCAGATGTTCGTAGACATGGAAACAGCACGATGGAAACTGTCAACGTCATGTCAATTTCATGCATTTAGAGATTTGGAGTAATGAGATAAAAGACTTATGCATATAAATGTTGATGGATGGAGAGGGAGAGGAAGACCAAAGAAGCGATGGATAGATTGTGTGAGGAATTGTATGAAAGAAAAAGGAGTAAATGATAGCGTGACGGTTGAAAGGGGAGGATGGACGTGTTGTGTCGACCCCTCTTAACATGGTATGTACAAGAGCGGATAATGAGAGATTTGGAGTACCTACTCACAAAAATGTTACTTCTTACAAGAAGTCCTGCATACAAATTGCGTGAAACAAACCTTCTAGATTCAATATTATATTTCATCATTCATAAATTAAATTGATGAAGAATAATAATGTAGCAAATTCTATCTAAATATACCTACCATTTCTGTCTATCCAAAAGAGGTCTTGGGAGTATTCGCTGATGCTAAAAGCCCGCCTACTCTATTCATCTTTTTGTCTTTATGCGTTTTCCAATGCGACGATAACTTCGTGCTCTTTCAAACGACTAATAAAGAACAATATCTACCATCTCTTAAAGTCAGCTCAATCAATAACGAAGGTAACAACATCAATTCTAAGCACGGTAGATACGGTCAGGTAGTATCTTACCTCCAATTGTAACCCGACTAACTTCATTAAAGATTACTTACTGTCTTCTTTTATTGTTGTACCTTTATTTTAGGACTGCCTCGTTGGTTTAGTGGTCGCAAGCGCGACTGCTGTACATGAGGTCCTGGGTTCGTTTCCTGGGTCGGGCAAAGTGCTATTGAGTTTTTCCATCAGCAATTTCTCAGTAGCAGCCAGTGTGTGGATTTGTGACCGGTTGATGGGAATAGGCTTGCCCTCTATTACATTGGACTTAAACGTAACTGGCGAAATGTGTGTGTACTATTAGGTACACCACTGCCTACCCCTTATGGGGACTACAGGCGTGATGTTAAGTTATTGTTTTGTCTTAGACTGCCTCCTTGGTGTATTAGTCGCAAGTGCTACTGTTAAGCTTGTGGTCCTGGGTTCAGGGATATCAGCCTGGGGTCTATGTTTATCCTTGGATACATAGGACCTAAAAATAACCGCTGAAATGTGGATATAATTAATGGCAAAATGATGATGACGGCTATATATATCATATTGTTTTAAATATGTTCCTTTTCACTTCGCTCTTCAAACATTTTCATTGTGAACTAGTATCGTACATATCTGTGTGTGTAACTTAGTGCTCTCATGTTCCGGGTCGTTAACTGTACCATCAGTTGTCATGGAGACTATCATTCATGGTTTTAAGCGAACTTCAGCAAAACTGGGATCGTTTGTAAACGTATTGTTGTAAAGATATGAACGTTTATGCCAGGGGTCCTAAAATGGTCGCTTTAACATTACGTGATTAAAATTATTATTCTATCATAATTCTGCTAAAGCGGTGATTTTAGGCCCCTTAGGTAACTTATGTTTGAAGTTTGAGTTTATTAGAGCATGTTACTTCCATAAAACGATGGCAAATCAGAGGGCCAACGATGATGAAAAAGTAAATATTTCTTCTATATCTTTAAAATAAAAACGTTGTCCCACACTAGGCATTGGTCCTGTATGGGGGAAGCGTTTACAAACATTTAAACTCACAAACAGTCAGACCCGGAACGACTACCTGTAGGCCTTACAAAGTAGTGCAGCAGCCAATCGCTCAGCCACAGCGCCACCGTGCAGTAAAAAAAAAATGGTCTGACAGAAACTATCGAAACGTTTTATCAAACCTATTGCAAGTCGAGTCGTTTGAGAGATACAAAACGATCTAAAAGAGATTCTCACTTGTAAACTTGCAACTATTAGCATCTCCTAATTGTTATGTAACGGTGGATCGGCTCCAGTGTTACCGCTTGAAGCTGAATACCAGTATATAGCTTAGAGCGACCTCCACAGCCAATTACTGGGTATTTTTCCATAAAACCACGTATTTTTTTATAAGTATCTATAGGTGGAATTCTGTCTTCATAATTTAAAACATTTCCATATTAATAAAACTTCCTTCTTTCAATGCCTTACAAAAATACATTTCCTGTACAAAATTCCTTCGATGACAGTCTGGAGAGACAATTCCGTTCAATAGACAGCCGAGCAGAATACACAATGAGGAGCTTCCAGTACCCACCTGCGGAGACTATGATGTCATCGAGGTAAAAGTATTTTGAATTTGATGATAAGTTTGGTTTGGAGTAGTGTTCTCACGAGTGTTTGAGAGGATAAGCAGTAAGAGTAATAGGTTAGACGTTATACAACATTAGTTTTACTATATGCGAAACCTGAAACACGTGTCTAGTATTTTTATGTAAAGAATCTATGTACAAAATTTCAAAACTGTATCATGAAAAATCACAAAGTTATAAGCTTCTGTTACCTAGTTGTCCGCACAAAAACGTGGTCACCACGCAGCGCGCGCCTCCAGCGTCGTCTTGAGCTCATGGATAACAATAATTTGGCAGTAGGTACCTAAATGATTGCGATAGGTACTTAAAGTCGTTCGGTATCCAACTTTTAACTAATTTAAATATTTTTGGGGAAATATATAATATGGTCTAAAAAATATTGGAATCGATTCAGTTACTTATTCTGAACAAACTATATTCAGGTAAAAAAAAATAATGTTGTATATGAACTAATCAAGGCCCATGGGTCTATACTAGTATTATAAAGTTTGGTTGTAAGGGCTCATCTTTGGAACTACTGATCCAATTCAGAAAAATCTTTCATAATGGGTACATTATACCCTGGTGTCAAAGTGTCAAATACTATATTTATGCTGTTTTTCACAAATATGTAATAGAACATTCATTAGATGCTAGAGATAAAATAAAATATGTTCTTATGATTATTTATCAATTATTTTTTTATTGATCAGATGCTCGTAACAGATTATGGTTAGATAAACTCTCTCACTAAACCAAGATATCACAAAAATTAAAATCCTCTTCTCCTAAAATACCATCCAAGGTTTTCAAATGACACCGTCACCGCCAAAGCCTCTGCTATAATAATTTCCGCTCAGACCACCCAAGCCGGGACTATTCCAAAAGCCTCCAATCTTGGCCCGGAATGCTCGCGAACCTTCTAGCTGGGAAGGCTACGATTCCGGGTATTCCGGTTTAAATCCTGCTCTCACTCGGATAAAATAATGATTTGGATATTTTCTCAGGTGGTTCGATGTTAAAGATTGTTTGAATCCATTCTAGTAGTGGTACTAAGTGGTACCTAATAAGTACAGTGTAGGAGAGTTTTGAATAATGATCTCACTTGAAATGACATCAACATCACGCATGTTATCTCCGAAGGGTTAGGCAGAGGTATACCTAATAGTACACCCACATTTCACCAGTGATGTTTGAGTCCCTTGTAATAGGAGGGAGCCTATAGCAATAAACCGAACACAAATCCAGACTCCGTGGCTGCTACTGATAAATTCCTGAAACACAATAACACTTTGCCTCACCTAGGAATCGAACCCAGGACCTCATCCTCAGCCGTCGCGCTTGCAACCATTAAACCAACGAGGCAGTCAATGACTTGACTGAATTAAATCAATTTGTTTCTGTCAATATTCCATAGCAATGGTGTCACTGGCTGAATGCAGCTTTAATGTAGTGATGGTATTGAATTTAATTCGTGAAAACGATTATGCATGGTCATGGCTCGATTACCAGATCCGACCTCGCCAAGCAATGCTTAACCTCAAAGATCGACTCGTGTATCAGTTATATTTTAGCTAGCAGCCCCATTTCTCTCAAAACTGCACAGACGTATCAAACAATTAATAAACATAACACAGCGTCTGAAAACAAAACGAAACTGTCAGCTACAATCTTTCATGATCATAAATCTGTTTCTTGGTACCTCCATGCCCGAAGCTTTCTCCTTTGAGCTGCAAACGGTATTTTATTTAAAGTTCTGTTTGAAGATAAATATTGTGAAGCCAGTAAGTGAGGCGTCAAAGGGCATCAGCAGAGCTATATCTCACTGTCGAACCGCCAGACGGTCAAGACGTCGGTACATTAAACAAACATTTTTCAAAGTTCAGCGAGATCAGTCTGGAGGATTTTATAAACTGTTTCTTTGTTGGTAGCAATGCAAATAACAGAAGAGTGTGGAAAAAGGATCTAGAAAATAAATAAACACTTGTTTATATCGCCTCTTTGCTTATCTCTCTTTGTTACGTTTTTATAGTCACTCTAATATTCATTTTATTAACCCATATAATTATGTTATAAGTAATCCCTCGTTGGGTCTCAAGCGTGGCTGCTGAGCATCAAGTCCTGGGTTCGATTCCCGGGTCGGGCAAAGTATTATTGGGTTTTTCCATCAGGAATTTCTCAGTATCAGTCTGGATTTGTGACCAGGTGATGGCAACAGGCTCTCCCCCTATTACATGGGACTTTAAAACATAAAGCGAAGTAAATGAGACCTATTTTAAGGATAAAATAAATATTATGATTAAGAAATTTTGGAAAATGATCTGTCTTCCCTAATACATTACAGGTAAGGTACTTAGGTAGTAATTGGTGAAGTCAATATTTATATAAGGAAATAACTAATCTATTATTGTTGAGATAATAATTTGCTCATCTCCTTGATATGTTTGTGTTCATTCTATGATTACTTGTAGTAAATACTCAAGCTACCTTCTGAGACACTAACAATAGTGTTCTAATAGAAATAGTAGTTCTAATAGAATAATAGATGAGTCTATTTATTTCTGTAGTTTACTTTATTAACACGTGTCGATCTTCAGCAGCTGCTCTACAACTTCAGATTATTTGACTTCAGTACTAAGTTGTTTTGAAAACTACTTAATATACAACACACGTTACCTATTCGTTTACATATAAAGAAAGATTTGAACATCTTCTTTTACTTCATCAAAATATATCGTTTGCTCTATTCTTGATATTCTTTCATTGCCTATTTTCCTTTACCTTTCATGTATAAAAATAATACTTGTCCCATTCTATTTGGGGTCGGCGCAACACGTTTTCATCTTTCATTCTCCCCTGCCAACAACGTCGAAACGGCATCATTTACTCCTTTCTCTTTCATATCATTCTTCACACAATCCATCCATCTTTTCTTTGGCCTTCCTCTCCCTCTCCATTCATCAACATTCATGTCCATCACACATATAGTCACATGCGTTCCATTCCTTCTCATTACATGTCTACACCAAGATAAACGACATCCTTTTAATTTTTCTGTAACAGGCGCCACTGTCATACTTCCTATAATAAAGGGTGTAAATAGACCCTTATCATAACCGAAAGCACTCGTTCTCCCCGTCTTTGCGATCATTTTTTTGTTCTAGACCATACCTGGGAACCTTCTGGTTACGGAGATATTGGGGGTCAATGTTCCAACTTTTTCACAAGTTTTATTTTTAAATACGTGTTTTTAATGTAAGTTTTTTACTTTACACACCTCCACGACCCCCGTACTATTCAATCCATCCATCAGCACAATGCTTTGAGTGCTTTCCATCGAGTCCTACCGTAAAACGTGATTTTTCACCCCAAAAAAAAAGTCGATTCCCAGCAATAATTTTTGCGTAAAGTTACTTAGTTTGATGTACAGAATGCTTGGTTGACGGCTATGTGAAGGGTCTGTTTACACCCTGTATACTCATTTACATATCTATACATTTAAACTCACGAACGTCACAACTCCAAAAGGGTTTTACCTACTTTCTACACACAATCTTCTCCTCCACTTCACCATGAAAACTCTTTTCATTAACAAACCAGAAACTAACACCAAAGTTGTTTACACAAAATTGCCCATCTCAAGATCACTGGCTCCAGGTTCGAAGACTTTTGGTGCTCGGGTTTCGGCACCAAAAGTAACCACCGCTAATACTTCGGCCAAACTTTCGGATTCCTTTCCTTAAAGTTTCCGGTGCACTCAGCTACGGAATCTGGCTTTGGGAATAGCTTTCCTTTGTTTCTTAGTGGTCTATTTTTAATTCTTTATTGAAATTGGGAAGGTCTTGGGCGAGTTGGTTGGCTTTACTTTGAATGGGTATTTTTGGAGCATTATTTTAGTGTTTGATTTATTAAAATTTTGTTAAAATTTTGTATTTGACCATATTTTTATACCATGTTTTTAGACAAATAAATATTATTCTATTCTATTCTTATTCTATTAAAATATTTGCATTTTTGTCGGAAATCTGCACATATTAATTGCAAGTGTAACTCGACTGTCTGTTACCTTTTAACGCCTGAGGGCTGAACAGATTTCGATAAAGTTTGGCACTCAAATTGACCATTCCCTGGGCATTCTATTCTAGGTATATACGATACTTTTTTATCCTAGTAGTCTGTTCCTATGGAACCTTCATATGGGCGAAGCTTCGGACAAAACCTAGTTTATTATATTTTTTTACGTTGTGTTTCTGACAAAAATGGCTGGATTTAAATATAAAGCCGTTTCGATTCTATAGAATGATCCAAAAAGAAAACTGTTTCGATATTTCAAATAATAAAGCACAACAAACAGAATTCCCAGTGCTATCAGACTTGAGGCAAAAATAGGTGTATTCGAATATTTTCCAACCAATCAAGTTTTATCGAGAAAAAAACCTCAAATCGGCTCGCTTACATGAACAGGAAAGAAAGAAAACAAACACTATCACGGCTGATACGGAAAAACGATAAGGACAGGCAGCGAGGTGGAAAGTTTTAAGGCAGGCGCAGACCGGGAATAGCGCATTATAACCCGGTTATTACTGACAAAGAAATATCAACCTTCTCATTTGAAGTAAACTGAGTTGAAATTACATTGGCTTGAACTTATACTGTCACTTACGGGATATCTTCCTTGATTGTTCATTATTTTGAGCTCCCGATATTTCGACGCTGTTGCAAGCGCCATGATCTAGGGTTGACTGGAGAATGCGGGATTTCCATTCACCCGCTGCGGAGCTCAAAATAATGAACAATCACGGAAGATATCCCGTAAGTGACAGTATAAGTTTTGTTGTAAACCGTAAAAGCTTATAACAGTGTTTACATTGGCTTGAGGTTAAATAATAACACATGGATCAATCTATGCCACCACCATGCTCCATGCTGTACCATGGTCGCGGGTTGACCCGCGACCATGGCGCTTGCAACAGCGTCGAAATATCGGGAGCTCAAAATAATGAACAATCACGGAATATATCCCGTAAGTGACAGTATAAGTTTATAAGATAAAGCATCGTTTACCGAGGTTGGTCCCTGGAAGGGTGATCATTCATTACATACCCTTCCGAGTCTTGGAAGGTTTATAAAGCAGTTGGTCCCGGATGTCGTTCACAAATCTTGAAAGTCGTTACGGCTAGAAGTCGGAAAGCCTGACAACCAGTCTTGCAAAGAAGCTTTGTTCTACCCAGTAACTACATAGGTTGTGGGGGTCTCAATAGGCAATCGCCTCATGTAACATACTGGTACTGCTGCGTCCAGTTAGACTGGAACATGGTTAGGAAAACTCTAGGTAGATGAGATTTTGAGACACACAATCATCATCATCATCATAATTTCAGCCGAAAGACGTCTACTGCTGGACATAGGCCTCCCCCAAGCGTCGCCACATTGACCGGTCCCGTGCGTCTCGCATCCAGCCAGACACACAATGTTGATACCTATTCGTAAAAAAAGCTACGCTGCTTTCCGCCAGGTCTGCGCTAGCCCTTAAATGCAAAATTATCGGTAGTTTATTTCCAAACGATTTGAGAACAACACAACAACATAAATAAGTACAGGCAAAGAGTGTCAGTTGCAGTATCTTGGCAATATGAAATTTTAATGCTTTGCCGTGCAAAAGTTTTGATATTCGACGATAAATATAGCTGCGTCGTAACTTACTGCGCTGTTCGAAGTTATTTGGGAGATTGTGAATTTGTTACCGTGATATTGTGCTTCCGGTTACTTTGTTACTGATACGCCCTCGCTCTCCTGCATGAATATTGTTAAAGCTGTGGATATTGTTTTATGAGTGAGTACGGAAAGTCATAGCTTTTGAAATTCTTTTAAAGCTTGGGAAATATTGTTCTATCTGCGGTAGTAAAAAGTAACTGATGGTATAACATAGTTTCTAAACGTCATACAAACACAAAACTTTGAGCACCACTGTCTTTACCAATCAACGATCCGTCAACCACGCGATATGGACCAGTATCCTATCGTTAACCAATCACATGACAGCTGACAGCCTATTTGCAACTTTTTTTTTAATTTTTTTTTACATGGCGTTCACATACGTGTGATCAGATTACAAACAGTTCTTTTTTTTTCGTTTTTTTTAGTCTATGCTTTGATAGAATCCTTTGACGTACAGTGAGGATTTTTTGGATTGCAATTTTTGGAAGCTGGTTGTTAAAATGATGGCGGTACAGTGAATATTTCATTCGGATGAAATATTGATAACGGTTTTGGTTTCAGGCCAGTTCTGAGTTTCTAATCTGGGGTTTTTTTTTTGCCTGTGGCATTGGAAACATTGAAAAGGTTGGCGCGGTTACATCACATAACATCACGCCTGTAATCCCCGAAAGGTTAGGCAGAGGTGTACCTAAAAGTACCCACATTTCGCCAGTGATGTTTCTTTGTCTTATACGAGAGGGCGAGCCTATTGCCATCAATCGGGCTCAATAACAGCGTTTAGTCCACTCTCGGCCCCTCGACCCGGCTGGCTGGCTAGCTCCGTGGCTGTTACTGAGAAATTCCTGATGGAAAAACTCAATAAGACTTTGCTTGACCCGGAAATCGAACTCAGGACCTCGTGCTCAGCAGTAACGACTGCGACCACTAGACCAACGAGGCAGTCAAAGTCTCATTAATAAATTTATACAATTACTACTTTTTCATGAACAACAAATCTCGAGATCATAAATTATAATCCAACACAACACGCTAAAAAATAACCTTGGACGACCGAACCCATAAAACTCCCATAAACAAACTCGTGCGAACAAATTAATTATAAACTAGTTAATTATTAAATTTAATTGGCATTTGACCGTAACGTGCCTGCGTAACGATAAAACTAAAAGTTCCACTCCAGGGGTTGAGTTTCATTAAAATTTCTAAATTAAAACGCCAATAGTTTGTCACCCCTGTGTTAGAAGTTGTTGGAGAACTTGTGTGAGAGTGGAAAGATAGTTTGTTTATGTTTATGTGAGTTAAACATAAACAACTGCTTATTTCGATTTCTTTCTGGGTTCGATTCCCGGGTCGGGCAACTTTGCCCGATTGTTGTTGATGTTACCAGTTTCCATTAGGAACTTCTCAGTAGCAGCCACGGAGTCAGGATTTGTGCCCGGTTGAAGGCAATAGGCTCGCACCCTATTACATAACTAACAACTCTATACAACCCGATGCTGACTTGCAAATTGCAAAAAACGTAACAAAATTTTTATTTGGCGGGCTACCCTGGCGCTTTCATTTTAAGCTGTACTCAGAATTTAAAGATGACTGCGTTTAATCTAGATCTAGATCTTGGAACAGCTGTAGGTATATTAGATCATCCCAAAACTTACTGAAATAAATAAGGTCCCATTAAAATAGATGGGCAAATTTTAACAAAGGCGTTCAGTACGTCGAACCACATATAACCAAGCAAAAAAAACACTAATCAAAGTGATTTTATTTTGATCTAAAATCATTGGGTAACCAACACTTGTAGTATATTGTCTTGTAAGATATTTACAAGAAAAAAATCAGCCAACGAATGTGTTTTTCTTATTTTTTTTACCATTGTCCTTATTGTGGTGGTCTGAATGATTTCTAAAAGTTTGTCCATCTATTTTAATGGGACCTTAGTAATGGCGTAAAAAGACCCTTAACATATTCGAAAGGTACTTGTTCTCCCCGTCTTTGCGATCATTTATTTGTTCTAGACCATACCTGGGTACATTTTAGTTACGGAGATATTGGGGGTCAAATTTCAAACTTTTTTACAAGTTTTTTTTTAAATACATGTTTTTAATGTACGATTTTTACTTTACACACCTCCACGACCCCCGTACTATTCAATCTATCCATCAGCAATTGTGCTGATGGATAGACCATTGGCTTTGAGTGCTTTCCATCGAGTCCTACTACTAAAAAAAAAGTCGATTCCCAGCAATAATTTTTGCGTAAAGTTACTTAGTTTGATGTACAGAATACTTGGTTGACGGCTATGAGAAGAGTCTGTATACACCCTGTATAAACAATTAAAAACTCGAAAAGTGGGTGAAAATATGGAAACCATTAAAAAGAAAATCTAGCTCTAGAATGAGGCCTTACCCATATCTTAACAAACGAAAGGCAAAAAACATTTCATAGTTCCTCATTCCAAATCTAAAAACTTCTCCAATTAAACTACGATGCAGAGAAACGTTGAACAGAGAGAACGCGACACAAAACACTCGTGCAAGAAAGAGACAAAGATAATGAAATAGTTGCAGGAGTGAGCACATTGTGCGATTTAATTAAGCATTTTAATTCATTTTAATTAAAGTTGTTGGCGTGATTTCCCTTGTCGCCTTGTTTTGTTTCTGAATCACACGCTATTGGTGTGATATTCGTGGGGGAATGGGTGTAGGAGCACTTTAGTAGGGTAAGTGATTTGAATACAGACTTTTGGTCGAAATATTTTTTGAAAAAGGTGGGTCTGTGTTTTTGACAATACATGCCTCATCGTCCATACTTCGTTCTGTGATCGGGGAGTATACAGATACACTCATCCATAACATAAAAGAGAAACTTAAGAGTAGAGAAAGACCAAAAAAACGATTTCTTTACAAAGTCTTTCGTATTACCAAATTTTATAATGTAGTATCCACTGCAAACTTCTATAGGAATAAATGCTTCTTATTCTTTCTCACAATATCCAATATCCATACGGATATTCTTATGGATCGTCATCATCAGTCTCCTGCCCTTATCCCAACATATTTGTGGTCGGCGCAGCATGTCTTCTTCTTCCCTACCACTACCATTACCATTCCTATTACTCGTCATCTCAGCAGTCACCTCCTTTCTAGCCATATCATCGTTCACACAGTCTATCCATAGTTTCTTTGATCTTCCTCTACTACTATAGCCATCTAAATTCATAATCAACATTTTCCTAATTTCTCCGCATTGCATGCTTGGAGGAGGTTATGACCAGTGATCGGATAATCGGATGCATATTTACCTAAAGTGTAGGTGTTGGCTATTATGGAATGCACTTTTGTATCAAAAAAAAATCCCGCGATTTCGGAATCAACGAATTTACTGTTTTTATTATAGAATCAAATCGGGTAATAAAATCAAATTATATTGTTGCTTGTGTGCAGGTACCCGAAGGAAGTTCCTATTGTTCATTTTAAAATTAACTTCAAGTAAATACACATTAATAATTATGTAATACCCCTGTTTTTTTTTAAATAAATACTACATGCTAAAGACGACGTTTCCTCACCATGTTACAGACTAGTTTCGAATTCCCGAATTTTCTGGAATCCCGGGATTTATATTAAAAAAAATATGTTTTTAAGAAGCCACTTCCATAATTTCCTAACCAAAAATGAACTTTAGGCAAATATGCATCCGATTATCCGATCACTGGTTATGACTTCAAAATTATGCAACACCATTATCTGCATTCACGCGCCAAATACATTCCAAAAATTCAACAAACAGCTTCAGTATTCCCCATAAAAAACACACGCTTATTAAAATAAAACTGTACAATAATAAAATTATCATACAAATATGTATAACACACATAGTTTTAATTAAACATACGGATAGAGATTTCCCCTGTCGCTGTGGCTAGGGCATGCGGCGCTGTTGTTCAACTTCAATTCTAGGTAGCCTGTGTTATAGAGCGTATATACAGAGGACACGAGCTGAAATACTGGGGAATATATATAGAGAATGACGTGTTGGGAAAATTATGAGTAGAAGGTATAATGGGTGTAAAAATACCACTCTTGTTCTCCCCGTCATTGCGATCATTTATTTGTTTGACCATGCCCTGGGAGCTTCTAGTTACGGAGATATTGGTGGTCAAAGTTCCAACATATTCACAAATTTTTAGGATATTACCTATAACTTTAAATAGGTACCTCCACGACTCTCGTACTAATCAATGCGTCCATCAGTATAATGTTTTGAGTAATTAGTTACCGACGTAGCCCGAAGAATAGCTAAACTTAAGTGGCAGTGGGCAGGGCACATTGCTCGCAGAACGGATGGCCGATGGGGCCGAAAAGTTCTGGAGTGGCGACTGCGAAACGGAAGACGCTGCGTTGGAAGGCCTCCCACTAGGTGAACCGTAGACCTGGTGAAGGTTGCAGGGATCCACTGGATGCAAGTCGAACGGGACGGGTTAATGTGGCGATACTTGGGGGAGGCCTATGTCCAGCAGTGGACGTCTTTCGGCTGAAATGATGAATGATGATGATGAATTAGTTTCATGTACAGGTTGCTTGTTTGATGGCTTCGTGATGGATTCGTTTACACCCTGTATAGGGTTAATTTTGTCGATACTAAAGTTGGGAGAATTAAAAGCAGAAAAGATTTAAATTAATCAAAAATGGAGAGCAGTTGGGGCAGAGCCATAGCCGACGGCCGACTTACTCGGCCGTTGGTTGTGGGTTCAAACCTAAACAGGCTCTTTACCATGTGTAACTTATTTCATCTCCATTGCTCTCAAAACGGTGACGGAAAACATCGTGAGGAAACCGGCATGTCTTAGAACCAAAAACTCGAAGACATGCCCGCACTGGGCCCGCATGGTGGATTTATAGCCTATTCCCTCTCATAGACAGGAGGCCTGGTGTCCCAGCCCTGGGAACATTATAGGCTAATTATGCTATGTGTCATCTACGACCCACTACTGAGCCCGCATGGTGGATTACAACCCACTCCTCACTGAAAGGGGATCCGTGACAATAACAAACTGTTATAAAAACTAACGTCTAAAGCTTCTACGATTCGACCTCTCTGAGACCCGTGACAGACAGACAATAATTTATCACAAGGATTTAACCCTGTTTTTTTGCCACTCAACAAATTCTAAAAGGCCCTGCCTACCCTCCACACAAATAAGAACATAGCTTGTAGATATAGCTACAGTGACTAAAAAACTGAAACAACCGGAATGTTTGAAAACTTTCTTCCATTATATACAGTTGGAACTAATTAAAATGGCCGTCTCATGGGCCGCAGGAACGGGAACAGTCGCGAAATAAGCCTGTATTTGGGTCACTGGGTATTTTTCGTGCTTTTTTTTGAGAAATGAATAGTTATTGATTTGGTTTTGTTGTAATAATAATTGTTTTGTTGTGACATAAAATTAGTATTGTAAAACTAAGAAATAACTTTTTTTTTGTGAATTTGTAAGTGTTAGAAATTCAACTTCATTTGCCTAGCTACTATTCTAGCTATATTGCAGAAAGTGATGCATCGGTCAGACCAATCTAGTAATAACTACGTATCTACGCCATAGTACAAGCTATTTTCAAATAGTTCACAAGGAATCTTAGTCCAACACTGTAGCAACATTAATAATACATGCAGCAAGTAATCTAGCAAGTACACCCAAACACGGGTACAACAAAACATCACACAGTGGACGAACAAGCAGTAAGTTAGTCACAGGACTCACAGGGCATAAGTGTTGGCCCAATCATAACTGGGGACTGAACAAACCAGGTTAAGTTTACGAGCTAGGCTAAAATCTAGGCAAGTCGTCAAGTGTGGGCTAGTGTGAGGCATAGGAGGAAGCGGGAGTGAAAATTGGTGTGTGTCCAGTGGCGGTACCATTATGTAAGTCGAAAGAATGGGCTTGACATTATGACTAAGTTGTAGTCATAGTTTTAAAGGTATCTGGACAGCCTGCTTGCCCTAATTAGCTATGTAGCTACTTCACTGTATGTCTGTGCTTTCCAAGGTATTGCTCTGTAAGTAATAAACAATTATGTTTCAAAAAAATCTACTGTTTGGGAGTTTATACGCCAAAATTAGGCATTGACAATAAACTGAAATCAAAAATATAGTTTGTGAGAATGTTTGGATGTTTGTTCCTCTTTCACGCAAAATCGTTAGAACGGATTTGGGTGAAATTTGGCAGATACATAACCTGGATTAACATATAGGATACTTTTTATCCCGGTACTACGATCCCGTGGGATAATTAGCGAAAACGGCACAGGTCAAGCCGCGGGCATAAGTTAGTATTGCATAATTTCTCTTATTAGTTAACCATCAACAATCTTTATTTAGCCGGCAGATTAAACATAATATTTTCCTGCCCGCCCCGCTGCCGCCTCACCCCCGCGGTCCCCCAACTTGTAAGGCCACAGGAATCTAGTGACAAAGCCGCTCTACACTAACTCGATTACATCCTAAGTGCGCTTCCACTAACACATTATTTATACAACAAGAACATACTTCTTATATACCACTGATATACTGCGTAAATATCGGGTGGAAAAACAACCTTAACGAAGCTGAGAGGCACTTGTTGTTCCCGTCATTGCGAACACGTTTTTGTTCTGAACCATACTTGGGAACCTTCTAGTAACGGAGATAGTGTAGGTCACCAAAATTTATATTTGTCATCAAGTTGTATCATCTAATAAATAGATCTATCGCCACGAAATATTTTCGTTCTCAAATAAACAAAAAGTGTTCCCAGGTATGAATTATCAAATTAATGTTAATATTATTATGTGTACATTAAGAGATGGATTACCAATAAAATTGTAGTGCATTAGATGAATATAAACTTCGTTGTTATAATAGTAGTTTCATTACTTAAATAATAGCTTTGTGCTCAGAATGGTAGATCTGTCACCAAATAAATCGATTATCGCAAATCTCGGGACTTGGGGCACCCCGACTTTAGGTTAGGTTAGGTTACTTTAAACCCTGCAAACAGAAATAGGAGCCCCGTGCGAAAATGTGGCCGTAAAATAATACAGTTTATCTCTTGTTTAGAATCCTACGAAAGTTTATAAATTTCCTAGAAAATTTATTAGTTTGCTTAAATATCTATTAGGACAAACCTATTATAATACATACAAAAACATTTATTTGGTACTGGATCCTATATCTCCATGATTTTAGGTGATTTATTGTGGAATTGATTTTATATTGTTTGGGGACTAAATTTTGGTGACAAATCTGCTATTTTGCGGGCAAACCCTATTATTTAAGAAACACAAAACTAATTTAATTGGCGATAGCTTAAATGATACCCTTTTTTAAATGTATGTTTTTAATCTCATTTTTTTTTTTTTAGTCCTTAATCCCAATGCAATAGTGAAGCAACTAACAGCTTATACTTATTATCTATAACTAATTACATATAATGTTATCCTTGTGAATTCACTCAGTGTACAAGCAAAAATGTCAACCTCCTCTGCTTACAATCTGCTATAACTTCATTTTTCTTTTGGGTTAGCTCGTTCCATCGCCGACCTCATCTCTGTCCTCAGGACTAGATTGAGGTCAAGAGTAGACCCATAAAAAATAAAAAAATAAAAAATTAAATACCTCCATGACCGGTACTATTCAGTGATTTAACGCATCTACCATAGTTTTGAGTGCGTAACCGTAAAATGTGATTTTTACACTAAAAAAAAGTCGTTTCCCAGCAATCAAGGTTAACGGCTTCGTGATAAGTCCGCTAACACCTTGTATGCTTATGCCAGTTTGTTATGCATGAAAATAATATCAGTTTGTCAGGCCAAGATGGTGATTAATTTAGTTCTGAGAAAGAAAATTGTGTTGTTACAGAAGATTGTGCAGTAACTAGAACCAAGACTTATTGTTTATTCTGTAAAGATTTTTAGTTGGAAAAAATTTTAAGAATAGTTATTCTCAGTAATTTCTATATTGAAGCACATATAACTAACGAAATACAAAATAATAATTTAGAAAATTCCGCTGTTAGATTTTACAGTAGACGCAACAAATCGCTTATGAGTACTCCTGTTAACCAATCTATGTCATCCACGCCAACAATCAAGAAGATTCACCCGTTCCTACCTTAGTAAATCAGACATATAACTAAACATACAAATAACATAATATAACATCACGCCTGTAATCCCCGAATGGATAGGCAGAGGTGTTTCTAATAGTACACCCACATTTCGCCGGTTATGTTTCAGTCCCATGTAATAGGGGGCGAGCCAATTGCCATCAACCGGGCGCAAATCCAGACTGCGTGGCTGCTACTGAGAAATTCCTGATGGAAAACCCGAAAGCACTTTGCTCGACCCGGGACTCGAACCCAAGACTCAGCAATCGTTCTTGCGACCACTAGATCAACGAGGCAGTCAACATACAAACAGTACCTAACCCTAACTATACAATTCACACCCCCCACTATCCACATCCTACTAATAACTCCAAAAGAATAATCACCCTTCCTACCAATTTCTCTTCAAACCAATCGTTTTAAATCGTAAGTACTTTCCACCAATTTAACGTTCATTTGTTTCCGAAAATTCTGTAAACTTCGAGGGAACTCAAGGAAACTCAAGCCCCCAGAAAATAAGAGAAAAATCAATCAGAATAAGTTGGTAGAACTTGGTACTTAAGGGCCTGACTCAGTTTAAACGTTGGAAAAGGACTGGCTTGAGTTTTTGTTGAATGGTTCTATGCGAGAGCTGGCAAGTTAAAGATTTGAAGGTGTTTTTTTTTTTCTACGTTTTAGGTGTTAGATTTTTTAGTGCCATTTTTATTTCTGGACTATTGCGTAATAAAGGACGTTGCAGTCGGGTTGTCAGGTATAGTACAAAAAAGTTTGAGTTAAAAACAAGTTTAGGATAACGCAATTTTTCATAGTACCGATTTATCTAATTCGGATAAAATTGAAGTAGTTCTAAGAGCAGTCTCTGGTGGTTCAGAAAAAAAAAAATGCGTGCTAATAAACACTATTTTTTCATTCGTCTTATAAGCTTCTTAATGACAAAACTTTTCACATAACCTTCATGGAGATACACTTATGAAAAATCAGAAGATAGGTGTACGGTTTAAATTGGTTATTCTCTATGGAGACGAACCGGGAAGAAATTACACGGTAACTTTTCTTTGAAAAATTTCTCAAAAATACATTCTTCTCCATTCAACCCAAGACGTAATAAAACAAAAATTCTCTCCAAACAGTTTCTTCAAAAGACTGTATTATGTTTATTAGACTCGTATAATATATTGACCAATAAAAATGGTAATTTCGCGGACAAAATGAAATTAAACTGAGGAGCTATGTACCAAGAGATTATCTACGCGATGAGCAATTTGATATATTACAGCAATTTTATTTATGACTCGAGGAGAGCAAAATGATTCTTAAATCTGCTTATTCATCTTAAATTTTTGAGAGGATTATTGTGTCGTTGGCTTTAAGGTTGAGGGAAATTTAATGAGGAAACCATGACTTTATAGCCTGATATTAAGCAGTAAATAAATAAAGAAACAATGGTCTGAAATTGGCATACGTATTAAATCAGTGTGATGATTAATGCTCGGCTTTTATGTCAGAATGAAAGGTCGAAGTGAAACTTTGTAGGAACTACGTACATCAGTGGATATCTTTCGTTGGGGTCGGTTTTTAGTCTAATCCCTTGGAGCTGAACATATAGTAGTGTAAGTGTGTGAAGAACAGGGTATGTAGTTCTTCATCCCCTTTGGAAAAGGGAAGGTCCTCTAACCAGACCGGTGTTGTGTGTAGTGAGCTACTGCCCGACAGTATTGTAGGATTTTTCTATATAGTCTTAAGTCGCGAATAACTTTAACTGCGCGATTTACGAATTTTATATTAGTTCTTCATTTATGTCATAGATGGCGCTGTAGTACTTTTTGTGGTGCCGCTACAGTAGTTTGTATGGAGCGACTGGCTGACTGATCTCCACAACCTAGTTATTGGATCACACGAGATACTCCTCGACAAGACTGGTTTATAGACTTTCGGGGTACTGAATACTCGTAACGACTGTCAAAAATCTGCAAATTACAGCTGGAATTAACGTGTGCTTTTCAAGGCACGCATTACTTATTAATGGTCTTACAGAAAACAATGAAAAATCACTATAACATTATCTGACCTAGGACACAAATCCTCTTTTTATGAACCTAGAACCTAGCCCTTGACCCCAGACACTTACAACCCACTTTGAAACTTCCACATTAATTTCACTCAAAAAGTCAATAGCTCTTTCCTACATAGCACGGTCCCCACTTGAACTAGTGCGCGCTCCATTGGTCCGGAGCGCCACACTTATACGACCAGGGGAAAGGATTTCTGTGTCTCCGGGTGGAGGCAGGGTTTTTATATCGGCTCCTAGGTTCCTCGGCAATACTGGCTTATATTGGACAGCTGCAGGTACTCACATTGGGAATTGAAGATAATTTGACATCTGTCCAGTTGTTCACTGTTGTTTTAATTTAATATATGACGTATTGTATCGTGGTGGCATGAAGTTTCAAGGACCCTCGTTAAGGTGATTAAAAACTTAATAAGTTACCACTTAAATGTAACAACTGTAGTTTAATGGCTTTTTTTTAAATTAAAACTTCGTAAGGAAACGTGAACTTTTTAATGTGGTTTTATTGCTTGTTTATTTATTTCTCTATGAAAGATGCTTTGGCCCTGAAGTGGGTCAAATACAAGCAAATACTATACCAGAAAAATTATCTATACATATAAAATTCAAAGTCCTGACTGACTGACTGACTGACTGACTGACTGACTGACTGACTGACTGACTTATATATCAACGCAAAGCCCAAACCGCTGGTCCTACAGACATGAAATTTGGACAGTGTACTTTTTGTGACGAGTAAGTATCCACTAAGAAAGGGTTTTTCAAAATTCCACCCCTAAGAGGGTGAAATGGGGTGTTTAATTTTCTGTGAAACTTTTTATTCCCTGAGTCGATTGACTTGAAAATTTGTGTATTTACTCTTTAGTTAAAATTATGAGATACGTGTATCACAGTTTTTCCAAAATCATCCCCCAATTTAAAATTGAACGTCCTGACTGGCTGACTGATATATCAACCCCCAGCCCAAACCACTGATCCTAGAGACATGATATTTGGACGGTGAATTGTTTGTGAAGAGTAGATATCCACTAAGAAAGGGTTTTTTGAAATTCTACCCCTAAGAGGGTGAAATGGGGTGTTCAATTTTATGTGGAACTTTTTATTCTCGGAGTCGATTGACTTGAAAATATGTATACATACTCTTTAGTTAAAATTATGAGATACGTGTATCACAGTTTTTCCAAAATCATCCCCAAATTTAAAATTTAATGTCCTGTCTGGCTGAGTGATATATCAATGCACAGCCTAAACCGCTGGTCCGAGAGAAATGAAATTTAGACGGTGTATTCTTTGTGAAGAGTAGATATCCACTAAGAAATGGTTTTTTGAAATTCTACCCCTAAGAGGGTAAAATGGGGTGTTGAATTTTCTGTAAAACTTAATATTCGCTGGGTCGATTGATTCGAAAATTGATGTTCACACTCTTCAATTAAAATTATAAGACATGTGTATCAGTTTTTCCAAAATCATCCCAAATCCAATCCAATCATCATAAATAGGGCTTCGAAGCTTACGTAGAAAGGCGCATGCCGCGCAGCGTTGCGTGGGGCGTGCGGGGCGCGGGAGTATTTACCTATTACTAAGTAGGTAGGATTTTCCTGAGGTAGACGTGTCTGTGAATATGGTTTATTCCACCGATTTTCGTGTTGGCTCGCGATACGGGACATTGATATTAAATATTATGTCAAAGTATTATGTCTATAAATAGATTCCTAATAATTCATTTGATTGGTGTCCCGGTGTGTAATTGATATTACTATGAACAAATATTTGCAATAGCAAGTACACGTAAATCTATGTATGTTCTGTACATACATAGATTACTTATTATCCCAGAAGTAAGATTCCGTGGGCAATTCCCGAACTCCACGCGGGCGAAGCCGCGGGCAGAAGCTAGTCAGCCTATAATTTTCTCACACACAAATACAAAGCTCATTAGGTCTCACTTCTGTAAGAAATAATTCGATTTTATCCACCACGGAGGCATAGTGCAGGTTGATTAATGTTACTAGTATTCAAATTGTTGGTTCATGGACATTCCCGTGTCCTCACGATCCACAAATTTAGAACTCCCTAGAATGAAAACTCATGGCCTTTCCCTTCACCAAAAACTACAGCCACTCTTTAACCACTTTATTTTCCAAGGCCCTTTTTCAAGTACCGAAATAAATAAATTAGCGATCGCCAGTATTGAGGCACGCATCGCGCACAATTCACAATTAGGCCCCGCTTCCGAAAACGCTATTAATTTGTGTTGCCAGCTATAAATTCTAGTTAACTCACACACTGCCGTAGTTTGGCCTTTTCCTGTTTTTTTTTTTTTAAATGGTAGTTGATTTCCGTTGCGGGTAGAATAGGAATGGGTATTTATAGTTTGGGAAAGAAAGGTGCGTGTTTTCAGTTTTTTTTCAGCTGGTTTATTTAATGGAGTATTGAAGTGTTATTTTTGGCCTGTTCTCTGTTTTGAAAAGTTTTTTTTAAGCTGGTTTATTTTACAGAATAATTGAAGTGTTATTTTTGGCCTGTATTCTGTTTTAAGAAAAATATGAAGGGAGAATATGGCTCGTGGTAAAAAGAAAAAAAATGAATTGAATACAGTGCTTATAAATAAACAAATGGCTTTTTTCTAGGTATTGAATTAGTTATTATTTGAATTTTACTGATTGATGCAATACTAACGTTGTTTTAAGACCTATAATACTAACAATTATGGACAATTACTTGGTCTGAATTATTTTTTAATGCTTGGACAGTAAAAATGCGTTTAATTTCATTTGCCTCGTTAATATAGTGGTCACAAGCTCTATAGCTGAAAATGAGGTCCTATGTTTGATTCTCAGGTCGATCATAGAGTTTTTGAGTCTTTCAATCAAGAATTTCTCAGAAGCAGTCACGAGGCTGAATTTATGCTTAGTTAATTGAAAAACTTAAACACACAAAATGTAGGTAGGTATGCTATCGGTACGTTCTGCCTACCCTTAACCCAAGGACTACAAACGTGATGTTATGTTAATTAGACCTAAAGTAATCCCTCAAAAATCTCGCTGGAAAGTTCCCAAATGTACCTGTAACTGTACCTATAAGCACCAGGTACTTTTAGTAAAGGTTTTTGATACATATTTCATGAGAGCGATCCTTCCGCCAGATGGCGCGTTTTCACTTCATTGCTTTAGATTTTGTTTCACCTGGTAGGATGGGTGTACGGTTCAATTGAGGCGATTCATTTTTAGTTTCCTGAATTGAAAGAATTGTGAGCGTCGAATTAGGGGTTTGGATAACGTTGTGTTGTTATGTGTAAGGTCGTTAAGAGATATTTTTAGAAGTTAGGGATTTTCCAATTCTCGTCAAAGTCTTTGGTTTGCCTGCCTCGCTGGTCTAGTGGTCGCAAGCACGACTGCTGAGCATGAGGTCCTGGGTTTGATTCCCATGTCGGGCAAAGTGTTATTGGGTTTCTCCAGCAGGAATTACGCAGTAGCAGCCACGGAGTCTGGATTTGTGCCTGATTGATGACAATAGGCTAAAGGCTGGGGAAACATAACTGGCGAAATGTGGGTGTAGTATTTGGTACACCGCTGCCTAACCCTTCGGGGATTACAGGCGTAATGTTATGTTATAGAATAGGTCAGAATCTAGACTTTAAGAAACTGATGCCCGCTTTCAATAACCTGTGTCGCTTAGTATAAAACAAGTGATTTAATGCATATTAAATAGCAGTGGCGAAGGTTCCATACAACTCGATTCCTACTGGCTTTCCCTTTGAAAAATGGCACAGTCAGTATTCTATAGACAAATAATATAAACACATTAAAGATGTGTACTCCGGCTTACCTCTTACACAAGTTGACCCTTCGCTACTGTTAAATAGTAAGTTCCTATTTATTGTATTTCGTAGTCGTGTTACTAATTTAAATACTGTAACGTCTATTAGCTTCAAATTGTGACTTTGTTTATAATGCACGGAAGTCTTGAGTGATTACATCGTGGACTCTTGGAAAATAATGTCCTGTTTTTGTGGTTAATCTGAATTTAAGTCAGTTCGCTTATGTAGATCACAAACTCCGCAAATTAAAAAAAAACCTTCTTACCTAAAACACAAATTCTCCGCATCATCATCTGCCTAGCCTTTGTCCCAAGTTTATTGGGGTCAGCTTCCAGTCTTACCAAATGCAGCTGAATACCAGTATTTTTTCCTCTAAATTCTCCACATACAGATGTTAAATCATCCTCATATAATAACAAGACTGCTAAATCATGGTCAAAATCCATATAATACCAAACCCATATATTACTACCCACTCGAACGAAAACCATCTGTTTTTCTTATAATATAACCCCAAAACAATTCGGCAACGGTAACAAAACATTCATCTCAAATAGATTGTGTCTAAAGTACCCGTTTACCTCAAACCGGCCAACCGTGGCGCACAATTCATATTTTCGGAATCCAACCCCCCCGCTGTTGTCCAAATACCTTCCCATTTAGTGTAATAAACGGGTCTTTTGTACCCGTATCAATACAGGGTTAAAATACGACTGGTATCTATCAAAATGATGTATGGGTGGTGGAGGGTTATTTTTTTTATTTTGCAATTATGGGTAGCCTTGAGTAAATTGAGAAATAGGGAATGCTTTAAGGGCTTATAGCTTACAACGGTTGCGGGTTCAGTACCTAGATTGTAAGTACACCTGTTATATCGAAAGAGGAAGGTAAAGCTATACAGTCGCCAGCGCATCAAGTTACCACAAACTGTCAAAATTTTCTCATTCGATTTTGAACTTAACCATCCACATTTTATGGTTTAAAAACATGTCTAGTAATTTGACAGTTTGTGGTAACTTATTGTGCTAGCGACTGTACCTAGAGTAAACATACATTTTGCCAGTTATGTTGAAGTCCAATATAATAAGAAAATAAGCTCGCAGACCTGAGAAAAACCTTATAGAAAAACCAAATGTCACTTTCCACGACCTGGAAATCGAACCCAAGACCTCATGTCAGCACCAGCGCTTGCTACCACTAGATTAACGAACCAGTCTGGGTCGAAAGATCCAGTACAAACGTTATTTTACACTGCCTTTCAACTAAAATAGCTACCTACGTTAACTTATTGCTCCTCATTACGGTTCCCGAGATAGTTATAACAAACATTTTCTTTCAGACAGATTCCTTTTCTACGTTCAACAATGGAAAATCTTAACATTGAATAAATGAAGTCGCTTTTCGTGTTTGTTTGTGTGTCCATATTGTTCTCCTTAACTACGCCACTGACGTGGTTTCCACCATTCACCATCATCATCATTTGCCAAGCCTTTTCCCAACTATGTTGGAGTCTACTTCAAGTCTAACCACATGCAGATGAATGCCAGTATTTTACATAGAGCGACTGCCTATCTGACCTCCACAACCCAGTTAGTGCTGGGTAAAATTGGTTGTCAGATATTCGGCCACTGACTACCTGTAACGACTGCCAAAGATCTACAAATGACAGCCGAGACCATCGGCTTAACGTGCTTTCCGAGGCACTGAGGAAACTCGGTATGAAATGGGTGGTAACCCATCCACAGATCAACCTTGGCGCGGTTGTTATTACATAGTTACAAGCCACCACCATTAATTAGAGCATTTATTTTTAAAATCTTGTGAGCTTAGCATAATGTGCCTAATATAATGTATCCACGGCTAAGGCTCTTTATGTGGAATCATTGCGGTATATAATTAAACTAATATTAAACTTACATAATCTATATACATATAATAAAATCGTAGACTTTCCGTGTCTGTACATTACATATTTTTACAAAAAAATCACTGGAAGGTGCTAGAAATAAGTAGTAGAAAGTAAAAAAACATTTTTTTAAATTTTTGTCTGTTTGTCGGTTTGTCGGTTTGTCGGTTTGTCTGTTCGTTTGTGCGCGCATCACATAAAATCCCCTCATTGTATTCAAAATCTAAATATTACAAAATAAGAAGCATTGTTCTGGGTATTATTTAGCGTTTATTTCATTAAATTCGGCCAACAGACGCAAAAGATATTAATATTTAAAATTTAGTTGGTAACCTCATGCGCGATTTCTATGATAAAAATAATTTACGTAAATAGGTTTTAGTTTCGCCAATTGTGAACCGATTTTGATGATTCTTTTTTTGTTTGGAAGAATATTATTCCGCGATGGTCCCATTTTTTATTTGGTGAAGATCTGATGGTGATCTTCGGAGATATCAATGGAACTCTTCAATAATAGACAGCAAATCTGTCGTGATTGCTGCAATCGCTTGGATGTTTATTGTTTACACAACACCATAACATAATATCACGCCTGTATGCTCTGAGGGGCTACGCAGATGTGTACAGTGCACCCACATTTTGATAATTAGGTATGCCCAGTTCCATTTTGTTGGGGATAAGCCTATTACCATGACATGTATTGTTAACGGTTATCTAATGTTTCACCAAAACTCCTTTGATAATTTTTAACCGACTTCAAAGAAGGAGGAGGTTCTACGTTCGACTGTATGTATTTTTAATGTACACCGATTTCTCCGCCAATCCCATTGTGTGTCCCATTGTCATCAAGTCAGAATCTGATGATGGGGTCCCAGGAAAATTAAGGGCAACCCTCAAATTTTATGGGCATTGATTAATACAGTATACTTCCCATGTGGTCCCATGGTCATCAGGTCAGGATCTGATGTTGGGATCCTGGAGAAATCAAGGGAATTTTCTAAATTGTATAGGCACACATACTCGCAGGCATTATGCCTGGTAATCATCATTGTGTGTAAGTTCAGCGATACCTTTGCCAATAGAGAACCTATTTCAATGATTTCTTTTTTATTTGGAAGAGTATTATTCGGTGGCGCTGGCCCCGTTTAAATTTGGTGAAGATCTGATGCTGATCTTCGGAGATATAGGTACAATGGAACTCAACAAAATTAGGCAGCAAATCTGCCGTGATTGCTGCAATCGCTTAGATGTTTATTGTTTACACAATATCCTAACATAACGCCTGTATGCTCCGAGGGTGTACACAGATGTGTGCAGTATAACCAGATTTGTTTATTTTTGTTGACAATATAAAATAAATGCATAGCAAATATTAATTGTATAGGATATTACAACTAAAATGGAAAAATAAAAAAACTTTTTTGCAAAAAATAGAACCGCCTTCAAAAACACAAATAAGTGAAAAATAACTTTAGCTTCAGAAGTCGGTGACTTTGTTTGTTTGATTCAGTTTTTGTTTCCTTTTGTCTTTACTCTTTGCACTAAAAATTTGGTACTGAAAGAAAGGTTTAATTATGAGAAATCTATCTAAATATATGAAAGCGAAAGGTCGAAAACCGCTTGACGTATAAAGATGAAATTTGGCAGGCAGGTAGTTTATAGTTAGTAGACGTCCGCTAAGAATGCATTTTACGACAGGGCCGGATTAAGGAGGTCTAAGGGCTCTCGCAAGTTTGGATGAAAGTCCTAAACTTTTTGTGCTCCAAACTTTATATTATTTGGCAGTGAGGTAGTTTATAGTTAGTAGACGATCGCTAAGAACGGATTTTGCGACAGGGCCGAATTAAAGAGGTCTAAGAACTCTCGCAAAAAGTCATTTAATGTTGTATACAGAACGGTATTAGAATAAAAAGCGCTAAACAAGGTTCACTTTGAAAAAAAGTTGTATAGTGCCAAAATACACCGATTTTTGAAGCCATATCATCGCCTCAATGCCATTTAATTTTGTTTCGGGCCTCTGCCGCACAGAATTACAGAACCCAAAAGGACGCCTTTTGTAGTCATCAGTACATTATCACCTTTTGATCTCGCAGTCAGTTCTCACACATAACATAACGTCACGCCTTAAAGCCCCGAAGGTTTGGGCAGACGTGTACCTAATCGTACACACACATTTCGCCAGTTTTATTGAAGTCCCATGTAGTAGGGGGTGAGCCTATTGCCATCAACCGGGCACAAATCCAGATTCGCGCCAAATATCACCTAATCTCATGTTGATAAATCTTACGTGAGATTAGGAGGGAGATGAGGGGGTCAAGCCAAATCTCACAACATCCCACCAGGGGGGGAGGGGGTCGAAAAATCGCCTCACGTAATTAATGGATGCCCCCTAAAACAAGCATCTCCTTGCTTAAAAGGTGATCTTCCAAATCATGTGTGTGATAACTTTATGTAATTGAAATAAACATTTTTTTTTAACACTGCCCGACCCGGGAATCGGTCCCCACGCTTAGTAGTCGCGCTTGCGACCACTAGACCAACGTGGCAGTCTCACACATGCACACCAAAATTTCCACGCGAACGAAGTCGCGGGCAACAGCTAGTTTGAACTAAAAACAATATCTAGCCTCTAAGCTTCATAACGATCTGTAAACTGAAACTCAGCGAAGTTTCGAAACGCCTAGTTTTCAGCCTGAAAAGTGCTGAAACAGTGAAACAAGGCTAAGATTTCCACAGTTTGCTTTTTGTACGGCATTGTTTGAGTTTCTGTCTGAATTTATTGTAACTGGCCCCTGTTTTGTAAGGTTTTTAAAACTTGACAAAAGGATATATTCCTTTATTAGAATAACTAGCTGTTGCCCGCGACTTCGTTCGCGTGGAAATTTTGGTGTGCATGTGTGAGACTGCCACGTTGGTCTAGTGGTCGCAAGCGCGACTACTAAGCGTGGGGACCGATTCCCGGGTCGGGCAGTGTTAAAAAAAAATGTTTATTTCAATTACATAAAGTTATCACACACATGATTTGGAAGATCACCTTTTAAGCAAGGAGATGCTTGTTTTAGGGGGCATCCATTAATTACGTGAGGCGATTTTTCGACCCCCTCCCCCCCTGGTGGGATGTTGTGAGATTTGGCTTGACCCCCTCATCTCCCTCCTAATCTCACGTAAGATTTATCAACATGAGATTAGGTGATATTTGGCGCGAATCTGGATTTGTGCCCGGTTGATGGCAATAGGCTCACCCCCTACTACATGGGACTTCAATAAAACTGGCGAAATGTGTGTGTACGATTAGGTACACGTCTGCCCAAACCTTCGGGGCTTTAAGGCGTGACGTTATGTTATGTGTGAGAACTGACTGCGAGATCAAAAGGTGATAATGTACTGATGACTACAAAAGGCGTCCTTTTGGGTTCTGTAATTCTGTGCGGCAGAGGCCCGAAACAAAATTAAATGGCATTGAGGCGATGATATGGCTTCAAAAATCGGTGTATTTTGGCACTATACAACTTTTTTTCAAAGTGAACCTTGTTTAGCGCTTTTTATTCTAATACCGTTCTGTATACAACATTAAATGACTTTTTGCGAGAGTTCTTAGACCTCTTTAATTCGGCCCTGTCGCAAAATCCGTTCTTAGCGATCGTCTACTAACTATAAACTACCTCACTGCCAAATAATATAAAGTTTGGAGCACAAAAAGTTTAGGACTTTCATCCAAACTTGCGAGAGCCCTTAGACCTCCTTAATCCGGCCCTGTCGTAAAATGCATTCTTAGCGGACGTCTACTAACTATAAACTACCTGCCTGCCAAATTTCATCTTTATACGTCAAGCGGTTTTCGACCTTTCGCTTTCATATATTTAGATAGATTTCTCATAATTAAACCTTTCTTTCAGTACCAAATTTTTAGTGCAAAGAGTAAAGACAAAAGGAAACAAAAACTGAATCAAACAAACAAAGTCACCGACTTCTGAAGCTAAAGTTATTTTTCACTTATTTGTGTTTTTGAAGGCGGTTCTATTTTTTGCAAAAAAGTTTTTTTATTTTTCCATTTTAGTTGTAATATCCTATACAATTAATATTTGCTATGCATTTATTTTATATTGTCAACAAAAATAAACAAATCTGGTTATACTGCACACATCTGTGTACACCCTCGGAGCATACAGGCGTTATGTTAGGATATTGTGTAAACAATAAACATCTAAGCGATTGCAGCAATCACGACAGATTTGCTGTCTATTATTGAAGAGTTCCATTGATATCTCCGAAGATCACCATCAGATCTTCACCAAATAAAAAATGGGACCATCGCGGAATAATATTCTTCCAAACAAAAAAAGAATCATCAAAATCGGTTCACAATTGGCGAAACTAAAACCTATTTACGTAAATTATTTTTATCATAGAAATCGCGCATGAGGTTACCAACTAAATTTTAAATATTAATATCTTTTGCGTCTGTTGGCCGAATTTAATGAAATAAACGCTAAATAATACCCAGAACAATGCTTCTTATTTTGTAATATTTAGATTTTGAATACAATGAGGGGATTTTATGTGATGCGCGCACAAACGAACAGACAAACCGACAAACCGACAAACCGACAAACAGACAAAAATTTAAAAAAATGTTTTTTTACTTTCTACTACTTATTTCTAGCACCTTCCAGTGATTTTTTTGTAAAAATATGTAATGTACAGACACGGAAAGTCTACGTTTTTATTATATGTATAGATATATGGTATCGTTTCTGCAAATATGTTAGATCGTGCTTTGTATTGAAATACAAACTTTTTATTTCTTCCTTTTTCGAACATAACATAAAATCAAGCCTGTAATCATCAAACGGGTGTACTTTATGGGTACCCCACCCATAAAGTACAACCACATTTCACCAGTGATGTTTTTTAAGTCCCACGTAATAGGGGGCGAGCCTATTGCCACCAATCGGGCACAAATCCAGACTTCGTGGTTGTTACTGAGAAATTCCTGAAGGAAAACCCAATAACGCTTTGCACGATCCGGGAATCGAACCCAGGACCTCATGCTCAGCTATCACGTTTGTGACCACTAGACCAACGAGGCCGTCTTCTTTCTACCTTAGGCACATAAGATGAAGTCTCATTTGTTCCCGATTTGTGTCCTAGTGATTCAAGTAATGATACGTGGTTCGGAACTTTGGACCAATAGATTCCAGCTATAAAACCTTATTTGTTCTGAATTCCTTCCGTATCTTTCTTTTTACACCTGCAATATTTTCCCCCAATGTTTCCTTTTAATCCAGCGACTGCAAACCCAGAATTGCACCAACCATGTCCCTTAAAAAAATCCAGAAAATCCAGGACAATTTTTTACCCGAAAACTCTGTATATTGTATCCAAGCGGCCTGTTTGATCGGAATGGGCAGGTGCTATAAATCTTCGGAGCGTCCCGTACTGCGGTCGACATTTATTTTGTTTTGTGTGCCATGGGAAGTACTGGCTTTTAATCACTGAGTGAGAATTTTCGACGATTTTCGTCCTTTATGGAGACAATTGTAGGCGGGGTCTACGTGTTCCTGTTTTTTTAATGGACAATTTAATCCAAAGTATCGAGAGTTTATTTTTGGCCAGGTAGCCCACTTTTTGCGTTACCATTTACCTATTAATGTTAACTTTTATCAGTTGTGCGCGACTTGGCTTAGCCGACGCAAGTGTGTGAGGGACGGGAATCGTACTTACTATTTACTTACTACCACCCCGGCGGGTGGTTTTAGTTAGTACGATACTGAATGATCACTCCATTCTCCCCAAAACAGAGTGCGGCATCCATGAAGATTCCCACGTTCAGAAGAACGAAGGTCTGTTCTGCCCTGCTTCATATGGATGGAAGTAGAAATTATGCTTTTTCTTACCCCTCCGCTGTTCTTTTCTGATTAATTTAATTGCGGAGTCCAAAACAGTTGAATTGTTTATCAATACTCGTCGAGTTACATTGCCCTTTTGATTTTGGTTTGTAGAAGTTATCAAGATTTGGCCTAGTGTGGCGGGCTTGACCAAAAAGAGAAAATGAATGCGCAATAGGGCAACAGTAGGATTGTCCCGTCAGCCTTCAAAGCAAGAGTGAACAGGCATCTTCTGGGCACGCTCGTCCCATCATAGACCTCATCTATCGCTTTCCATCAGGCGTGATCGAGGTCAAGAGCGGGCCCATTTCGTAATAAAAAAAATAAAAATTGTTGCAAGTGACCTGTAATCAGTTCACGCATAGTTTCCTATATTCAATTAAATCCTATCTATTTCCAACTAAACCGACCAACATTACTCGTGCGCTAACTCAACACCAATAGCAATACACTCGTCAATAAACGGGTTAGTAGCAAAGTGTTCCATCTTGAGATTCCCTCGCTCAGCTGGTGAATTAAGAGCTGAGCAAGGTTGGATAAGGCACGCATACTAAGGAGGGATTATACTGCGGTTAGCTCGGATAAGAATAAAAGTAGGATGTTGAATAACATTGTGATTATATGGAGACAGATTTTACTAAGGTAACAAGCTTTGTTCGTCCCTTAAACTGTGCTACCACAGGTAATTCTGCCGCTAGTCAGAAACTCCGAATTTGTAACTACTAATAAGCTGTCAGAAATTGGGGCTTCTGTTGTTCTGAACGTTCGACTTTACTGGAAGCTACTAAAATATTGATGATTAACAGCATCTTTGGATAGGCATCGCTGGGACTATCTCACTCTCCTGATGGTACACGCTTGCCTGAAGCAATATATTCAGTCGGGACTTGAAGACACTCATGCTACCTTAGACCTAGACTCCAGCAGAAAGTTTCACAAAAACATTGGGCTTCCCATATACAATATCATACCGGCTGACGCAAGTATGAAAAGTAAAATTTCTTTTTTTCGACCTGTTTTGCCGGTTAGTTTGACGGTCTGAATCACCACCTAAGAGGTGCAGCGCTTGTTATGTTTAGGGATCGGATCTTTGGATGCGCGCATCGGTACGGAAAAGTCCCGGTTTATTTAAATACATAGTTTATTTTTTTTATTTTAGTGTTTTTCTTCAAATTAATGTTATATTTAACATTTTGTCCTATTCGAATATTCAACAGCACAATTTAAAATAATATTATATTGTATTTCATGCGTCGTGTTATTTTTAACAAACTTGGTTATATATAAATAGATTTTAAATCTTCGTTGTGGTTAATGAGTACTACATTTTATACACACTGTATTATTTTTAAAATACCGCGACCCAGAGAAAAATTGACATTTTAAGAAGTTTGACGAATTCACCGCAAAGCTGTTGAAATAGAATATATTTAATGTAATGGTATAGTGAATAAGTCGTTGGTGTGTCAATAAATAAATAAATAAATAAATAAATAAATAAAAGTCGCTTTCATACTTTTTTACTCTATAATAAACGTACGATCTCTAATTTACAAAAACCTTGCAACTTAAACCTGATAATCATAGTTTTCTATCCCTTGTCCACAGGAGAGACAGTTACCCCAGACAACTCCACCATCACCCGACTTCTGCTGCTCACAGTCACGCGTGAGGAGTTGGGGGGTGAGCTGACTTGTGTGGTCAGCTCCGCCGCTCTGGACGCTGATATCGTGAAGAAGATCAAGCTTGACGTTCGAGGTAAGTGGATGATATAGATGAATAGTATAATAAGATCCAGGGACACTGGTGACCGTGGTTGTCCTTAGATCAATTTGCGGGTCGGGAAATCGATGATTGGTTTTTCCGTCAGAAAATTGTCAGTAGTCAAGATTCACCATTGTTCTAGTAGTTGTAAGTGATACTGCTGAGCATGAGGTCCAGGGTTCGATTTCCCAGGTCGGGCAAAGTGTTATTGGGTTTTTCATAAACAATTCATCAGTAGCAGCCAAGATCTATATTACTTTTGAATTATAATCATTACTATCATTGATAGAAAAATACGTTGCAGCACCATTTAAATGTTGTTGATATTCATCATTAATTTACGCTCAAAATACCTTTGCTACAAAAAATCTTCTTTTTCATATAAGTATGTATTTTTTTCGAGACCAACCCACCGTAAAATTATCATGATCACATATTTTAAAAGTCAATTTTTACGTCTTTAATCTTTACCTTTGTCTTTCATCTTTTTTTTTAAATAGTATAAGATCGTATCCAGACGGCGTGTTTCGCACGAATGCACACACATCGCAGCGAGTGAATCCAATACTCAACGTTTAACGCGCGTGAATTTTATTGGAATTTCCAACAGATAGTCACTTCATCGCGTCCAGTATGTAGCTGCCTTTATATTGACCGCTCGGAGTATTTTGTGAATTAGGTGGCGAATTTATTGTCACTTAAAAAGATTTCGAAGAAGTGAGAAACTTTTTTTTTAGTTTGTTTACATTAGTAATAAAGTACGATTAAGCCATTTTTGAAAAATAAATGATTAACCACGATAAAAAATAAGAAAAAAAGTAGACTGCTGAGTTCATAATGGTGATGATTAAAAAAATAAAAGTCGATTAAAATCAGAATTCAGAAGGCGCTTCTTGCTACTATCAAAGCTTATAATTTCTTATACGTACGTACTGTAAATAATAAAAACAACTGCAATAAAAAAAAATATTAACTATATTTTTTTAATAAATTATGCTATTTTTCACGTACACTGTGACACCTAAATGAAAGCATGCTGTTGATTTTACAAACGCTTGGCTCGGCGTCAAGAGTTGAAAATTCAACAATTTTGTAATACACGGTGTAAACCAACCCTTCACGAAGTCGTCAACCAAGCATTCTGTACATCAAACTAAGTAACTCTACGCAAAAAACATTGCTGGGCAACGATTTTTTTTTGGGGTGAAAAATCACGTTTTACGGTAAAACTCAATGTAATGTAACACTCAAAACATCGTGCTGATGCACGGAGGAATGGAGGTATTTAAAGTAAAGTTATAACCTTAAAAACTAATAAAAATAAAAAAAACTAGTGAAAACCTCCAAATTCTCCGTACCTAAAAGATAGCCCAGAAGAAAAAAAATATCGCAATGACAGGGAGAACAAGTGCCTTTCGGGGGTCTATTTACACTCTTTATGTTTAGGCGTTCACCTAGGTTTCGCACAGTCTTAGTAAAAACGGCCATTACCCATCAAAGTTTCAACTGAAATACCATTCAAACCAGCCCGAGAGACACACTTTTATTCAAATCCAAAGAAAGTTGTGTCAAAGTTAAAGCCAAGTTGGAACTGCGGTGAATCATGTTACAGTTATATGGCAACTTGGTCCCGAGTGGCTGCGGGTGATTAGAATATAGGCATTTGTTGAATAGAACTTGCAAAACATTACATCATCATCATCATATGCCTAGCCTTTTCCCAACCATCATGGCGTCGGCCTCCAGTGTAACTGGATGCAGCTGAACACGAATATTTTACACGGAGCGGATCTGACCTCTACAACCCAGTTTTTATTTGGCAATACGATACCCCTTGGTAAGACTTGTTGTCAGACTTTCGGATCACTCTGCTGCACTGCAATGGACAGCAGGTACCAACAGCTTAACATGCTTTCCAAAGCACGGAGGCAAATCGTTATGTAATGGGTGGTCACCCATCCACGAACCAACCTAAGTAAGCGCAGCTTAACTCGAAAATCGACCCGTGCTGCTGTTATTATTTAGCCACGAGGTCCTCCTCATAATATTACATCATGATGACTATTCAGAGGTGTACCTATGAGTGCATCTTGCCAGTTACGAAAAGATTTTCACACTTAAAAATATATATAAAGTCTTGGGTTCGATTCCCAGTTGGTTAAAATATTATTGGGTGTTTCAATAAGTGATTTCAGCAGGCCGAATCCGATTTGTGACCGGTTGATGGCAATTGACTCGCTCCTTGTTATCATGGGACTTAAACATAGTCGGAATGTGCTATAATAGCTGCACCACTAAAAAATATCTATTAAAAACAAATGACATCTCAACAGCCCACTAGAAAACACCTGAATATTTCATTCTTCATTCAGTAAACTTTCAAAACATAATATTACGCAGCTCTATACAAATTACTACCAAGTACCTACTACCTACCACCCCATGGCCCTTCCAAAAATTGTAATAATTCTTTCCCAAAACCTCGATAGCTATTAAACCTTAAAATTGGCTCCAATTTTTCCAACCACCGCCATCTTACAGCGTTGTCTGTATAATTGAGCACATTAATAAAACGGTATCAGCAGACTAAATGAAAATTTATTCCTTCACGAAATTAAACACGAAAAAGTTAACGAATTACAGTCAAGGGCTTATACGATTTAAATGTTTGGATGAAATTTAGTGGAGCTTGGTTTAATCGTTTTAAAACTAAGAGGCTGTGAGGGAATTAGTTTTTTTAGTATCTTGTAATCCCACTGAGTTTTGAAAATGCAATTATCATAAAATGTTGAAACATAACTTTAAATCATGACAGTATTTTCCAAAAAATTAAGCTAAGTTATGTTTTTGTATTTATATCCCATGTAAAGGTAAAGTTGTAGGTAAGTCTATTGTTATTTACCATGTAGAAATGTAGACTCTGTTCAGTAAAACCTAATAACAGCTTCCGAGTTGAGGATTACTTTACTAAATTAACTTTAATACGAGACGGATGTAAATCACTAATTCTCACTTGTTCAAATAAGATCAGAACCCAATCTCGTACAAGTGTATAGAACGCAATACACGTAACTCGTTATCAACTAGGTACGTTAGTACTTTATACCCATAAGGGCGCTTGCATAAAGAGACAAGTCGGAACGGGTCGGTACCGATCTGGGCGGGTAAAATATTCCCATACTTACATATGCGCTTGCACATTTCGAAACCGGTGCATAAAAACATTATCATATGTCTAGGCTCTTCCCAACTGTATTGGGTATGGACGGGTTCCAGTCTAACCCGATGCAGCTGAATACCAGTATTTTACATGGAGCGACTCCCTATCTGACCTCCACAACCCAGTTAGTACTGGGTAATACGATACCCCTTGGTAAGACTGGTTGTCAGACTTTCGGACATCTGACTAGCTGTTGTACCGACACTGTCAAAGATCTACAAATGACAGCCGGGACCAATGGCTAAACGTGCTTTCCGAGGCATGGAGGGAACTCGGTATGTAAAGATTATCACCCATCCATGGACCGACCTCGGCAAGCACTGCTTTAACTCAAAGCTGAGCAGCTCTTTGAGGCTGTTGTTATTTAGCCACGATCGTCGGAAAAACAGAAAACAGCGGCAGGTTTCCGATACCAACAAATCGGTACCTGATAACCTGCATCTATACAACGGCAACGTGTAACATAATAAACGCAAGACCTCCCGTGTGGTCTCTCGCACCATGAAACTAAACATCTTTTGTTCTACGAGTTCTTGAAATTCGCAAAAAAAAAATACTTTCTATAGGAACGGACGCAATCAGCTGATCCACATGTATGGTAAAACTAAAACAAAAGTTATGAATTTCCAAAAGTCATAGAACAAAAGTTGTTCAGTTTCATGGTCTGAGACACCACACGAGAGGTCTTGCGTTTATTATGTTACACGTTGTATACAAGCACCCCTAGAATCAAAGGCACAGTTTGGGTACAAACCCAATCCAGTTGTCCAATGGTTGTTGGGCAAAGTTGTTTATTAATTGTCAATTTATTGGCTAATACACTGTTATTGGAAAGGGTGGTTGAAGGGATGTGGGGATGTTGGGGTTACTCGCAAGTTTCATACAATCTTGGGGTTGTAGCACACGAAGATGTAACAAAGCGAACTAAAAATTACTTCGCAGTAAAAATATTTTTTCGAAGAAAAATTTAAATAAGTAAAGACAGTGAATATGATGATTATTTACTAAATAGTAAATTGGTTTTTGCAAACACAAGAATGCTCTGTTTATATTTATTCCAAAACCCGATTGTATTAAAAAAACTGTTTTTAAAACTCACTACAAGTATTACTGACAGTTGCCTTAGAAACTGTTCTAAGGCAACTGTTAGTAATACTTGTGTGACAGTTATCTATACTAACATTATAAAGAAGTAAAATTTATTTGTATGTAGGGGGTAATCTCCGGAATTAATGAACCAATTTTAAAAATTGTTTCACTGGTAGTAAGCTACATTATTCGTGAGTGCTATTGGCTACATTATATCGAAAATTTAAAAAAAAAATGGCCACCCGTGCGAAGCCGGGACGGGCCGCTAGTTTTTCATAATCTCATTGTATCAAGAGAACACTCAGTTTATATTGATTTCAAAAGCGATCCTATAAAAAAAAAACTGCGCCTTTAAAACTAACTACCAATTTCAAAGGCATTTTTTCTGTTGAAACTATAACTAGGTACCTCCCCGCAAATTAGTCTAAACCAATTAGCCCTCCCCACCCACACCCACTAAACACAACACCCTATACTTTACATGTAAGGCACATTGAACCATCGCTTAACTAACTTCGGCGCTACACTGGCGAGCAATTTTCGGAGCCCAGCCGATAAATTGCGAGACCATATAGCTAATAAGTGGCAAGATAGTGTACTGTAGTGTTGGGGAAGTGATGTCGATAGATTGTTTAAATTAATTAGGGAATAAGTGTTGTTTATATGGATTATCAAGTTATTGGTCACGATAAGCCATGACTGTCTCGTCGGTCTAGTAATCGCAAGGGCTACTGCTGAGAATGAGGTTTTGAGTTTGATTCCCAGATCGGTCAAAATTTGTTTGGATGTTTCCATCAGGAAGTCAAGATTTGTGCCCGGTTGATGGCGTTTGGCTTGCTCCCTATTTCTATAAACTTAAACATAACTAGCGTATTGTAGGTATACTAGAGGGACCTCTGCCTAACCCTTTGGAGATTATAGGTGTGTTGTTTTCTTGTGGTACACTGAAAATCTACACCAATTTAATCAACAATATTTTTCCAGAAAACTTCACGACGTAATACCTTCTTATAAAACCAAAACTATGAATAAAGCAAAAAGATTAAATCAGCACGGCCTACGGGTCAAATCACAAAAAGCGGATTATATTCTAGACCTAATTTCCCCAACGCTTTTACTTATCACAATAAAAAATTGGATAAAACCAAGGCTGAAATCTCACAAAAAAGGTCTAAACCTCAGGCACCTGTCTCACCGCAAAAGATTAGCGATTAGCGAGTTGAGCTAGTAACTAGAAGGGAGCACCGATTGTGTAGTTCCGATAGTTTTGTCGCTGGGCGATGAGCGAGTATGACTGGCGATTACTCGCGCCTGTATCCTGCTAGTGTGCGTATGTATATTGTACCAAGCAAGAGTGTCTCACCGAGTGTTCTACCCGCCAAGCGAGTGTCGCCAGGCGAGCTTTTTTCATAGCTCTTGTCAAAAGAATGAAATGAGAGTCCTCGCAGGCAATGCGAGCACTTAGTGCTCAACTATTAATATATTATGTAACTCTTTTACTCATCCACACACCACAAATTCGAAGACATTTCATGTGTCATCTACCAGCCCGCACTGGTCCAGCGTGGTGTATGACCAGAGGGAAGGCCTGTATCCCAGCAGTGGGAACATAAAAAGCTGGTTATGTCCATTAACACAGAACTTACTGTTGTACGTTTCGTGAGCGAGAAAATACTCCACAATATAGTTGCTTCGCCAGCATAGGGACAGGTGCTCTACTCTCTGGATCCCTGGGCGTAGCTATCCACTATAATTAGGTTAAGTAACCCGTTTCTAGGATGTCGGTCCCCGCAACCTGACATTTAGGATCTGTGCTGTCATCCCCACGTCTTGTGGTGCCTCTGAGCGGTCAGATTATGGGCCCTTAAGAAATTTATTAGTTGTAGAATGGTAGTGTTTTTGGAGTAAATGTAAGATAGTTTGGTATTGTGAATCATTTTATATTTGTAGGCCTTAGCCTACTCTGAATCTATATAATATCTAATAACGTAATATCTGAATCTTATTTTGTAGGTAAGTTTTACGAGGATTATAATACCTTTGAAACTGCCACAGGCCAACATAATAGCAATCTTTGATATATCTAACTTCCAGCGCTGGATAACAGCCTCTTTCAAGAAACCGAGTTTTTGCCCGCGGCTCGCGTTTATTTAGAATTTGACAATTAAACTCTTCACACACTAGTAAAGTTTCTATAATAATATAATTCAATCAAAATTCGAAAGACACGTGGCGTCATCTATTATCTTAAGAATGTTATTGTTGTTTTCCTTGGGAACAGTACTTTTTTCGGGATGAAAGGTACCCTATGTCCGTTTCTGTACAACGTATATACAAATTTCAATTCAATTTCAGGATGATCGGCTCAGTAGTTTGAAAAGGTAACAAACAAACTTACTTTCGCATTTATAATATTATAGTTAGGATAGCGACTCCCTGGACACTCCGAGCGCTGAAAGTCCTTGCAGCATTATGAACAGCTTTTTGACATAATTATTAAACTAGACCCGACCACTTAGTAATATGATTGCTTACTTTTTTTTGTCGTTATTCTATCTTTATCGATATCGATATCCCCACATCACTACAAGTAATGGGGTCGGGAATTTTACCACCTTGCAATATTGGGGGCCGATAGGATCTCGGGGTGGGCCCATGTTGGACACTACACGAATATGTATGTACGAATATTTGAGTTGTAGCCCGCAATGAATATTAGGATTGTTGAGAAGTTACTAGATGGTGTTGAAGTTGGTTGAGTTTATGTTCTAATGTTCCATCAGGAATTTCTCAGTAGCAGCCACGGAGTCTGGATTTGCGCCCTGTTGATGGCAATAGGCTGGCCCCCTATTACATGGCACTTTAAACATAACTGGCGAAATGTGCGTGTACTATTAGGTACACCTCTTCCTAACCCTTCGGGGCTTACAGGCGTGATGTTGTGTTATGTGTAAGACAATAATTATAATTCAGTCACATCAGCTGGAAACCGACCCCATAATAAAAAACCCCCACACACTACAGTTCCAACTAAAAACTTAAAACATTTTCTCCTACGAACTCTGGAACATTCTCGAACATTCTTTACAAAGTTATCCCGCGTCTAGAATACTTATTAGCAGTATCCTTGCTAATTATGCTACGTAAATTACCCTTCCGCGAGAAATAGGGTAATAGTGCACACGATGGAACGGCTACCTGTTACTCTGTAGGTGCTAGGTTTAAAAATGGTACGTTAGGGAGGGAAATTTTGGAGCTGGCAACTCTATTTGGAAAATCTTTGTTTTAGTGTTGTAATTGTCGCTTGCTCTGCATTGTGTAAGGGGTGATAAGTGTCTTTGTTTGAATTCTACAGTGAATTTTGCTCATTTTAAAATGACTGTATAAAAACTTTGTTTAAGTGAGTCCAATAACGATAGAATATAAGAATATTTTATGAAAAATTTACATTGCAAAACAACCACCTATTCCAAATAATCGCCATTCGTAAAAAATCGTCTTTCAATAAAAAAATAAACATCAGTCTCGAAAATATTATTGTCTTACTTTACTTAAATGAGAAAGTTTGTCAGGATGGGTGGGTGGATGTCCGCTACTCTTTCACGCAAAAACTTCTGAACGGATTTGGCACACATACTGGGTGGAGACGACAATGCGACTATAAATTAAACTGTATGTAACTCATGACGTTCCCAGTCTGCATACAAAAATTCAATCGAAAATTACTAGATATTTTCGATTGAATTTTGTATGCCGTTTATTCACAGGACGTTATTTTTCATTTTTAGCATTTTCTACATAGTGTAGATAATAGGCTACCACCAACAGGTTAACGAATCACGCATCGGTATAAACGTTAAACACATGTTGCCAACTCGCTACTTCAAAAACCTTGGCCAAAATTGTCGTATTGTCGTCTCCACCTTGTATAGTTTTTAACCTGGATAACACATACGATAGGCTTTTTATCCTGATAGTATGATCACAGGGGATAATTACCGAACACAAGGCAGGCGAAGCCATGGGCATAAAGTTGTACACTTTAAAAATTCTTAGCTCTTATAATCATAATTTCTAATCAAGTTACAGTCAAATCACAGAACCCTCCACAAACACTCCCAGTTTTATCATAACTAGAAACATAACCAGACGTCCAATTTCCCACTCACCCCGCAACATAATATAGGAAGCAGTAAGGATAAATGAATTAGGACCCTAACACACACCAATTTGTCATCAGACTAATAGATTCCGCCTAGTTGTTATCGTTCTCTCTTAATAAGTTACTGATTGAAGCGAGAAAGAAAATATTCTTAGTTGATCGTTGGTTTTTAGATTGGGATATGGGAGAGAGACTTCTGGAGCCAATTGTTTGCGTAGTTGAGATTTTTCTATGCCCTGGGGATCTCGCATGTAATCCCCGAATATAGGCAGGGGTGTACTTAATATTAAGTACACCCACAGTTCGCCAGTTATGTTTAAGACCCATGTAAAATGGGCCAAGCCTTTTGCTACAAACCGGGCACAAATCTAAACTCCGTGATAGCTACTAAGAATAGATGAAAGAAAAAGCCAATAACACTAATCGAAGCCAAGACATCATGCTTAGCAGTAGAGCTTATAACCGGAACATCGAGGCAGGTGTCAGTGTAGCGATTCCAAAGCGTAATCTCTCTCGTAATTTGTAGAGAATAGATTACTGATCTATAACTAAAGCAGCTTAATTTTACAGATTATGTGTTTTAAATGCTATCCATCGAATATCACCATCATCTGCCTAGCCTTGTCCCAACTATATTGAGGCCGGCTTCCAGTCTAACCGAATACACACACGCTGAATACCAGTTTTTTTTTACATGGAGTGACTGTCTATCTGACTTTCACATCCCAACTAATAGGTACTACGATAATGTGAGTAGGAACGTCGGGTGGGAATGCACTAGAAGGACATACGCTGACCTTATTGTTGAGGTTCTTCAGGAAGGTCAGGTGCGTAGTACTCGCAAGCGGCGTGCGTGTATGAACGTGGATGAGGCGCAAGGAGTATGTAACGCAGCTGGCGTAATAGGTCCTGCCTACCGAGGTCGTAAGAAAAACTAGCATACACCTATCTATATATAAGTAATATAAGTATAAGTTACCTAATTTGATGTACAGAACGCTTGGTTGACGGCAATGTGAAGACATTACCGTCAACCAAGCATTCTGTACATCAAATTAGGTAACTTTACGCAAAAATTATTGCTGGGAAACGACTTTTTTTTTGGGGTGAAAAATCACGTTTTACGGTAGGACTCGATGGAAAGCACTCAAAGCATTGTGCTGATGGATGGATTGAATAGTACGGGGGTCGTGGAGATGTGTAAAGTAAAAATCTTACATTAAAAACATGTATTTAAAAAAAAACTTGTGAAAAAGTTGGAACTTTGACCCCCAATAACTCCGTAACTAGAAGGTTCCCACGTATGGTCTAAAACAAAATAATGATCGCAAAGACAGGGACAACAAGTGCTTTTCGGATATGTTAAGGGTCTATTTACACCCTTTATGTATAATAACAAATACAGTTTACTGTCAAACATACATAGTAGTACCAATAGCACAAAACTTGATTCTCCTTCCAATTTCTCGTTCAATATTCTTCTCACAGAACATAATCAGGTATTAATTAACCTTTCAGGTACCGAAAGGTATTTCTTTCTTTTCTTTCCTTTCAATTACACTATATTATGTCTCGTCGTTGATTGGTGGTCTCAGTCAATCAGAGGGACGATAATAGGTGCTGCTACCCTATTAGTTTGGTATCTATTACTGATATTGGAAGCGTGCTAGTTTTGTCAAAGTAATAAAAGATAGTGGTGAAGAAATAGAAGTATCTTTTACTTTTATTAGTTACGTCAAAGATAGATAAAGTTTCAGCTGTAACATTAATGTCAGGTTGTAACTGAAAGATTACAGATCTCTTGTAGTGGATTGGAATCTTAATTTTTGTGTCTGTTTTCACTAACATGAAGGGGCACCTAAATGAATGCCTAAATACAAGCGTACTGTTGCATTTTTAATGCTTAACAAAGCGAAGAGAGTTAAAATTTCAACCGTGAGTATGTCAGCATTAACTTAGGCATCTCTTAGTGTTAGTGTAAAAGTGGGCATAAAAGTCTTACGTTCAAAATGAATCTGATAATCGCCACTTTTGAATAACGTAATTAAAACAAACAGTTATCAAAATTTGATTCCATGTAGGTACAATTTAGTTCATTTTAGATACTTCAATATAAAATATACCAAGACTGTATTCCTAAGTAACTTCAAACAAAATATTCAGATACATCTATTATTCAATGAAAAAACACAGCTGAATAACTAAAACATTCACTTATAGAAAAGAAAATTAAACTTAATAAAACTACGTAAAAAACTTAGGGTACTACGAAAGTTGCTCTTTTTACTCCCGAAGGACCAATCCCATCCGAGGACCGAACGAAGGACCAATGTAATACTTTCTTTTCATAGTGTAAGGGTGTGCGTATGGAACGAGCGTTTTTCTCTTGATTTTGGTCAACGGGGACGGGCTATGGTCCCCATGTTGGTATTTTTATCATAACATAACATCACGCCTGTAATCCCGGAAGGGCTAGGCAGAGATGTACCTAATAGTACACCCACATTTCCCATGTAATAGGGGGTGAGCCTATTGCCATCAACCGGGCACAAATCCAGACTTGTGACTGCTGCTAAGTAATTTCTTATGGAAAACCCAGTAACAATTTTCCCGACCCGGTTATCGAACCCAGGACCTCATTCTCAGCAGTTCACGCTTGTGACCACTACACCAACGAGGTAGTCTGTCAGGCTGTCATCATAATAGCAACGGAATAACATCTCAAAGCGTCATCGTCGTTATAATAAGTAATACATAACATAATAACATCACGCCTGTAATCCTAAGAAGATTAGGCAAACGTGTGCTTGTAGAACACCCCCGATACATTTCGCCTGTAATAGGAGTACGAGGTGTAATTGAGAATGTGCGAGAGGAAATTGACAAAATCACCAGCATCACCTTACAAGCTAGTGATTACAGCATTTTACCATTAGTAGACAAGAAATTGCTGTATTTAGGTATTTAAGAATTCTACGACATCAAAATCATCTACTAGAAGCTCCCTGCTGGTCATAGAACTGTCCAATCGCACGCCACAACAGACTACAAAACTCCATGACAGGCCGAAAACAAAAACTGTTCCAAGAAAAACAATAGAAAAGCTTTGTTAACACCACGCTAAACGCTCCGCTACCTTATAAACACAGCCTAAACCATAAACCAAGACACTGATCTAGCATATTTTTTACTACTGCCAAAAATTGGATAGATTGGTGTCAAAATGTGATCTGAGGATTATTTGCAATATTAAGTAGGACGTCTAACCAGTCGGCCACGACCTGCACGCACAAGTGTCACGCGTGTTGACAGCGACTACGGAGAAAACCAAGTTGCTTACACGACTCAACACGACGCGACGGCACTCACGCGAGTAAAAAAAGTAGTGTCCGACCAGACGTCGACTTTCTGGCCCAAGTCGAAGCCTGTTAATCGTCTGTCGCCACAATCTTCGGCCAAAGCAGATGCCAAAGGTTTACTAACCCTAAGATATTCAGTTTAAGGTTAGCTAAAAAGTAAATTGTAAAATATATTTTTTAATTTTTAAATTTATGTTGACCGTAAATAAACAACTTAACGAGATGGTTCAAGTTACCTTCTAACTTGTCACAAATAGGTAATAACTGTTAAAAATCTGTAACCTCTGCAACCCTGGTCGAAGCCGAAACTTAGGACAGACAGTAAAAACAAGTGACAACGCGCGTATCCCTTGACGCAAGTCTCATCGCCTGAGGTCGTGAACCGGGCGTAAAAAGAGTTTGCAGTAAAAATGCTAGCTTGAAAAAATAATTTCAATTTGTTAGAGCAAATGCTGCGAAAATGCAGGATTTATTTTTTAAATTGAAATTGAATTTTCGTGGGATCTAAAATCAATTTGTTTAAAGTGTGTTTTTTTTCTGGTCGTTTCTCGCTGAGCTGCCGTTTCTTTATATTGCCAATGCATACATGAATGTAATACCTATTTGTTAATATTGCTTACTTGTAGAGTTTAAGTCGATTTAAATTGCAAGATTGGGATAAAGTTAGAAAATTCATTCTTCTTAGCGTGTCGATGGCAATCTAGTGTCAGCCCAGAACTGAGCTACTAGTTTAATATAAAATTATAACTAGTTTTTTTCATTTTTATTTCGGAAATTAGGGTGCCATTCAATAAACAAAAAGTTACATATTTTCTCAAGAACTGAAGAGCTAAATACCTACGTACAACTAGTGAAACCGAAACTGCTCTGTTATGAAATATATTTCAGATCATCTTGAAGTAAAACTGAATTCTTTTCTTGGATCGGTAAAACTACATAAAGGACAAAAACATACGTACTAAATCTGTTTTCTTTTTTAATGGTGGTTTCCTCCCGACCTCCCCATTTTCTTACAAATTGTATTAACCATTACGTATTTACTTCCAGTACCACCAAACAAGACAGTGATCTCCGGAGTAAAGGACTACGCGATACAAGGCTCCCTGCTCACCCTCACCTGTACAGCATCAGGCGCGAAGCCGGAAGCCACAATCGAATGGTACAATGGAACGCAGAAACTGAGCGAGAAGACCCAGAATATTCATGTGAGTAATTTTAATTTATAGGTACGATAGGCAAGAAAACTAGCTGTAATTTCTTATTATGTTTTTAACGTCACAATTTCCCAAATGAAAAGTAAGTACTTTGTCTTTTTCAAGGTCTCGGGCGGGTCTCGGCCTAAATTTCATAACGGTTGCTTCTGCGATTTACACACAACGCATAGACTACAGTAGTGAAGAACGGTTGAATTATAAGTCGGTCATAGGGTACGAGCGGCTCAACGTCAAAAACATTGTTTTCAGTTCAAACTATGATTCTGTAATACCGCAATTGTTTAGCAGAGCATACTTAGCAAAAATTAAGCATTGTCGCTTTACTTGACTTTAAACATCCGGGTTTTTATGTAGCTGTGGCGCAGCTATAACAAGATCTGTTATGGCGCGAGTAAGTACAAATGGTGTGCATAATTATATGGACATGTCAGTTTACCGAAGCAATAGCTAGTATTAATTATAGTGTGAATCAATCTAATAACAATCAATCCTCGACGCGAATACAGAAACTGAACCAAAATAATTAATACGAGATTAATCCAGTCTTACCAAGGGGTATCGTATTACCCAGTACTAACTGGATTGTGGAGGTCAGATAGGCAGTCGCTCCATGTAAAATACTGGTATTCAGCTGCATCCGGTTAGACTGGAAGCCGACCCCAACATAGTTGGAAAAAGGCTAAGAAAGAAAGAAAGAATCAAGTTTATTTGACGTCAGTTCATCAAGCACACATAATAAAAAAGATACAAAATAAAAAATTAAATAACAATTTCAAAAAAAAATAAAAAATGAGAAAATAGGTACATAGCAGATAGATAGGTCATAGGTACTAAGCAGATGATGAACCAAAATAATTAATCAGCAATATGTTACTGGCATAGCGATTCCTAAAACTAAGCTATTCAATTTGACGTTTCGTTGTTTTGAACATGGAACTGTGTATTCTTTAAGCCAAAATATATGTATTTTGGCTTAAAGAATAAATCAAAATCGTTATGGTCACACTCAACTTTTCAATAAAGCTATGACTCCAATACGAATAAAACTTTACTTCGGTACGTAAAAAATATAAGAAAGTAGCGAAACAAAAAAGATTGTTTACAGGAAAATGTAGATAAGGATACACTCCAAGATCAGGAAACACGGTGGATGTCAAAATTCCGGTAATAACCAGCGAAAGGAGGAGGGGCTCTAGGGTTGTCACAATTAAGAGGAAATGCAAATATATTTAATTTGTTTGGCGCTTTGGAAGACAGTTGAGAATGAATGGAAGTCGTTTCATGTTGTTAGGAAGTCATTAAGGTTTCTGTTTTTGGTGACGTGGTTTATTTAAGTTAGAGGTCAAATGCAAGGCTGTAGAATGAAATAAGTAAATTAGGTTTATGTTTATTTATGGTAGTTTATTCCCATAAAACGGCCCGGAAGTGACGAACATCGAGGGAGTCGAGTGGGCTCTTCGACGGAGACACCATGGCTTGTCTGCGCTAGCTCTGTCACACTTAATCTTCGTAGATCAGGTGTAGATCGTGATGCAAGGGCAGCAGCATCCACCGCAGCAGCCACTGTGAAATAAAGAGCTAATGTGTCTTACCAATTGTGTTGGGGTGGTAACTGGATGCTGCCGAAGACTAGTACTTTAAATTTCAAACTTCTGGCAAACTATAGCGACTGTCGAAGATCTACAGCCGAAACCACAGTTTAATGTACTTTCTGAAGCACAGGGATCAAGGGTATGTAATGGACGGCTACCCATCGACAGACTGACCGCAATAAACGTTACTTAACGTTGTGGCTTTTGTTACATAGCCAAAAGACTCTAAGAAAAATGATTGCGAAGTAAATATCGCACGAATCACTGAAAACATCTGTAAAATATATATTTAAACAGGATGAGGAAAAGGACTGATAACCTTCACAAAAATGATACAACATGAAATACGCGTGCCGACATAACTCTACAAATAACTCATCATTTGCCAACATTTATCTTAAACAAACAAAAACCTAGAACCACCTCATAAATAATAATTGCCAACTCTCTAATTTGACAACCCTGAACTCGCTCACAATATGCCCAAGCCGTGCCATATTGCAATAGCAGACGTGAGTTAGTTTAAATTCGGTAATGAAGACAAATTCGTGCCAAAGTGACAACCCTCACAGCTTGGCCACGAGCTGCATTCTCAAGCGATGCAAGTGTTGCGACAGAAAACAAATGAAAGAACCTATTTACTTGTTTAGTGCGAATGTATCGCGTTCAATAGCCATTCATACATAGCAGTGAAAGCATAGTGTTGTGACCGTCGGACTGCCAAGACATAGGTCTCGAGTTCGAAACCAAGGCACGCACCTCTGATTTTTCGTATTCATGTGCGTATTGTATAATTATCACTTGCTTCGGTGAAGGAAAACATTGTGAGGAAACCAGCATGCCTGAGAGATATTTCTTGACAGCATATAAAGCCAAGTCTGAGGCCCATGGGCGGCATAAAAACTTTGACACCAGGTTAGGCACTAACCAAACGATAACGAATATTATAGCCATTAGCGTCAATATTCTAAAGAAATGATGACACTCTTGACAACAGTTTAGATACACTGATCGTGATCAGTTTCAGTGGTGAAATTCCGCGTTCATGCCACAAACTACCGACTTGTAAAGTACTCGCGTGAAGGAAAAAGAATGACACGCGCGTGTCGCTTGACGTAGATTGCATCGCCCGAGGCCGTGGTCGGGCCCTAATACTGAGTGAGGAAATGAAACATTATTTGTTTATGGAATGAGCACTTTAGGTACCTACTTGAATAGCAATAATGTGATATTTTGGAGGTGCCTGCTTAATGTGGTTTATTTTCTTTTTGGAAGTCGTGAATGTATGTGTTTCTGTTCATGTTTTGTAAAAAAGAAAAGAAATCTTAAAGCTACTTGTTTTCTTGTGTACTGTGTGACAACATGTAACGTGTACATTTTTTGTTTTATGTAATAATTATATTAAATAATTTCTGAAAACCAACACAATGAGGGATGAAATAAAGAAAACCTAAAGTCCGAGGTTTCAAATAGCAAATTAATGCAATTCGTTTTAAGAGCGATTTTACCTTATTGCCTTGATCTGAATCAAACCACCCTTTACTCAGTTCGACTAAACTCCACCCACCCCACTACATCAACCCTACAATTCTATTCCAAAACACTACGAGAAAGTGCTTCACAAAATCCCCTATTTTCCCTTTTTCCGAAAAACTTTCAGTAACTGAAAACTGAATTGAATTCGTTTCAGCAAATCCTGAAAATTCCGAAACTTATCGGTAGGTACCTGTGTTCAATGTGTGGGTTGTACTATGAAAGTTTTTTTGATGTAAAGAAAAACAAACATTGGAAAAGCCTAATTAATTTTCCTGCCTCAGCAAATATTTTGGGCGGGTGTTGGAGTAAGAATTGGCTGTAGAGCGCTGTTAAGAATATATTTGGGATAATTAGACGAGTTGACAGCAGATGATGTTAAATGATACGGTAGTATTTTTGTGGGACTTTCATGCATTTTTTTTTCAAATTATGATTTATTTGATTTATATTTTAAGTATGGTCAGAACTTGGCATATTTCTCTCACAAAAAAGTAAGAGACACTTTAATTTTAATAACATGCTATGGACTATGTAAGTAATCGTGTTTCCCCCGTGCCTCGGGAAGCAAGTTAAGCCGTTGGCCCTGGCTGGCATTTGTAGATCTTTTGGCAGTCGTTACAGATAGTCAGTATCCCAAAAAGTCTGATAACCGGTCTTACTAAGGGGTATCGTATCCCCCAGTATTAACTGGGTTGTGGAGGTCAGATAGGCAGTTACTCCTTGTTAAATACTGGTATTCAGCTGCATCCGGTTAGACTGGAAACCGACCCCAACATAGTTGGGAAAAGGCTATGCAGAAGATGATGATGATGATGTTGCTATCGATTAAGTAATATTTATAATGATTACCTAAAACCTCAAGCCAAAAACGAAAAACGACACTTTAGCATGACAAGAAATTGACCGATACTCCGCTGTTCAAGCAAAGCTTTGAAACTAATTATTTATAATACCTCACCGAATTCATACTCAACAACGAAACCTGAGTAGCAGTTGTTTGATCAGGAAACGGAAATGGTACTCAATTCCGTTAATGAAGGTGTTTTTGGCGAGATCTTCCTTAAAAGAGGCTCGTCAGCCTAATTCGAAGCTGATCTTGCAACAGATAGATGGATATCGAGTTATTTTGTTGTTTTTTTATGTTAGAGGGTGAAAAGATACGATCTGAGTTGGGATATTGGACTGATTTGGAATTGAAAAGTTAAAGGTTTAGAGATTTGAGGATGTCGCAGCACCATGCTGAGATAGCCTGTAGTTAGTTTAATTTTAATAATGAAGTTTCAGTTTTAAATTATTTATTTTTTTTGCTACTCTGGTTTTCGTGTCAATCAGACCCTGCACCTTAATGGCTTATAAGGACCATAATTATTTCCTTTAGCCTGCATCGTTGGTATAGTGCAATAGGTCGATGGTAATAGGCTCGCCCCCTATTAAATGGGACTTAAACATAACTGTCGATATGTGGTCATTTGTAAGTACTACGAAGTGCACCACTGTCTACCCTTTCGAGGATCACAGACGTGATGTTATGTTATGTTATTTCCTTTAGCAAACAGATAAAAGCTCCATCATTTTTATACTGTAAATACAGCGAATAGCCCACAAGTCGGCACCACACCGCCACTGCTACGCTATACTATCTCAAGCTATATATCTTTTGTTGTAATTTCAAATAGCTGAGGAACAAAATTTTCGCAGTCACTGCCCACCTGCCACCGCTACCGGTCTTGGAATACTGAAAGGAGTGGAGTCGTCGAATGCTATTTCTTGCTAACGTCAAAATTGAAAAACTATTGACTGTTAACATTATGTGGGTGCTTGGATAGAATTTTCAAAGGTTAATTTTCAAAGGTTAAGGGAAATGTCTTATTTTGTCCTACAACAATTCAATGTTATTGCATTTTTTGCTGTCAATATGATGCAGTGATAAATAATAATTCATGATAAAAAGACAGTTTCGGATGGCTTATTCCTGCTTCTGTCAATTTCGTCACTCGTAAGCACTCTTTTAATACCATTAGTGCTCTTTTACCTTAATACTGTTTAAATATTTTTTTTTGTATTCATTAATACCCAAAAGAAAACTAAATAACAAACATGTTACCCAATAAGAACCCATTAAGAAATTAAATTCATTGTCACAAACAAAAACCAACATTAGAATTTCAGTAACAGTTTCAAACGCTAACGTAATGTCTTATTTGTAGTAATTAAAGTTGTCGCCCATTCTAGAGACAGGTAGGTAAGGTCTGGTCACACCGCCAGCGGGGAAGCGGCTAGCTATCAAATATTTACAAGCTCAAGAAACTAAAACGTAAGGTCCCTTATCAGTAAAAATAGGTACATTTATATTAATATTCGATCACTGACTGAGACCTGGGGCGATCGAAGATGCTACGCTTGATCAGCCCATTATATACAGAGTTTCCTCAAAGCTTGGTCCCGGCTGTCATTTGTGGATCTTTGACAGTCGTTACCAGTAGGTCAGGAGACCGAAAGGTTGCCTTTCTTAGGGCTGTCATGATACCCAAAAATTGTGTTATGAAGATCAGACACGCTCCATGTAAAATACTGATATTCAGCTGCATCCAACCCCAACACAGTTGGCAAAAATTCCAAATGATGATTATGATCAGTGACCGCTGGCGAGAACTCTGTCAAACAAATAACTCGTTTTCACTTACAGGCTCTACTCGCTAATCGCTAATCGCCAGCGGTGAGACCCGTGCTCAAAGTGTCTAGGTATTACATTGTAAGGTAGTGTTTAAACTTAACGTTTTAGACCTAAATGTCGTAATGTTTTCAATTAAGACTGCTAAGATGTGTTACACGAAGTTTAGTGTGACGTATTTCGTGAGTTATTCTTAAACGTTATCTTTAGTTAGCTTTAGAGGAATAGAGGAAGCGTGGATTTGCGGACTTTGTAATAAAGTATTAGAAAATACTTTAAAGCTACTTACATTTTTAACATTTACGGATCTTTTCATTTTAACATGCTATTAGATTTCGATGGCTGGAAATAAAAGGTTATTCTATAGTTTCAACACTTGACATTGTGAACTTAGAATTCGCGGAAGATAGTAAAAATGCTCTTGCTTTGGAGGCCTTAATAATTTTCAGTTCACCTTTCCTCACTCTTAAAACTACTAGTCGTAAATAAAAAAACTTCACAGAAAAAAAAAACAAAACAAAGTCGACTCCACCCCACTCGTTTCCGACCAAGGTGGCCACTCCAATAATTCAAATTCAATAATTCCTACAAATGAAACGCCTCCGCCGGCGTCTCCAACAGTTTTATATTTCTCTACGTCGGACGAAAGCTTGGAGAACTTTCTACCTTTTTCTACCCTGCCGACTGAAATGGAGGAAATGTTTTCAAAGTTGATTTTAGAAACTGACGCTATTGATTTTTTGTTGAATAGAAGTTTTGTACAACCTTGGTTAGGTATTTTCAAATCTGAACTACGAAAACAACAACTTTGAGATATTTATCATCTTTAATTTGTTAAAGAATTACCCAGTACTAACTGGGTTGTGGAAGTCAGACAGGCTGTCGCTCCATGTAAAATACTGGTATTCAGCTGCATCCGGTTAGACTGGAAGCCGACCCCAATATAGTTGGGAAACGGCTAGGCAGATGATGATGATGAATTTTTTAAAGAATCTGCCACCTTATAAATAAATATAGGGTGTAAACAGACCCTTCACAAAGCGGTCAACCAAGCATTATGTAAAATCAAACTAAGTAACTTTATGCAAAAAATATTGCTGGGAAACGACATATTTTTTTTTGGGGTGAAAAATCACGTTTTACGGTAAGACTCAATGTGACACTCAAAAAATAGTGCTGATGAATAGATTGAATAGTACGGGGGTCGTGGAGGTGCTTAAAGTAAATTTCTTCCATTAAAAACATGTATTAAAAAAAAAAAACTTATGAAAAAGTTGGAATTTTAACGCCCAATATCTCCGTAACTAGAAGGTCCCCAGGTATGGTCTAGAACAAAAAAGTATCGCAATAACGAGGAGAACAAGTGCATTTCGGCTTCGATAAGGGTCTTGTTACACCCTGTATAAAAACTAAATATTTACAAAAAAGGGATCAAATTAAGACTAAAACTAAGTACCTAATATAGAACGACGACAATAGAGCACTCAGGCGTCAAAGTTCCGCATAGCTGTCATCCGGGAAAGTGTCCAGAAGACTGGCAGCATTGCCACGTTGAATGGCAATGCTAATTCTTTGGCTAAAGAAAGAGCCAGCCAGGTCACGCGAAGTGTCGACCGGTTTTAAGGTTTAAATGACCCTTTAGTTGTTTTTAAAAAGAGACTGGTTAGTTTACTTTGAAAAGTGAAACATTTTCGGTAAAAAAAAACAATATAGCATACTCAAAACAGCCTCATTGTCTAGATTGCAATCGCTACTGCTGAGCTCATGTACGCGTAGTAGACCATCGTCGAAATGGGTATTGTCGACGGAAGAATACGCGTGATGGTCCTGGTTTCGATTCCCAATTCAGGCAAAGAATACTTTTTATTATTTCTCTCTAGATTTAATGATGTGTTCGACCACTATAACATGACTCGAACATAATCTGGTGAAATGTGGGTGTCTTTTATGTCCACGGGTCACCTCTGCATAACTCTTCAGGGATTACAGGCGTGATGTTATGTTAATATTTGAAAAATGTTCTCCAGTAATTCAGCAACCTTGTTTCCCTTCCATAAGGTCTCTACACACATATAATTACGCGCGCCTCGCCTAACTGAGCACGTATGTATGTGCTCGCGATTATTAATTAAACGTGTGCGGGAAATGAGCACGTGTTTGTACATTTACATTTTGTTTCATCATTACCTCTCTTTTGTGAAAATCTATCATTTTAGCTGGATACGACTGTGTGTCAGTATTTTTTATTAACTTGAATTTAATTTTCAGTTATATAACAGAACATTACGGCTGTTTATTTCCATAGGGTTAGGCGTCTCCGTATACCTAATAGGTGTAAAAAAACCTTTAACAACGTCGAAACGTCGTCAACGTCTTCACAAAGTCGAAAGGCACTTGTTCTCTCCGTCATTGCGATCATTTTTTGTTCTGGACAACACCTGGAAACCTTCTAGTTACGGAAATATTTTAGATTCCAACTTATTCACAAGTTTAAAAATTGTTTTTTTTTTATGTTATGACTTTACTTTAAATACTTCCATTACCCCCGGTACTATTCAATCCATCCATCAGCACAATGTTTTGAGTGCGTTACATTGAGTCCGAACATAAACCATGATTTTTCACCCCAAAAGAAAATACATTTTCCAGCAATAATATTGGCGTAGAGTTACTTAGTTTGAAGGACAGAATGCTTGGTTGACGACTTCGTGAAGGGTCTGTTTACACCTTGGATCTAATACACCCACAATTCGCCAGTTTTGCTTATATCCCATCCATGCCAACAAGGGATGAACCTATTGCTGATTGCGAAAATCCAGATGGAAGAACCCCATAGTACCCATACGCCTCAAAAAAAATACTAATCTAACTTCTATCAGCATAGACTCTTTAGCATGTCACCCCGTTTGACAAAACTAATCCACTCCACTACTTAAAAAAATGGTTAAAAAAAGGTGAAAAACTTTTTCAAAAAACAATCCTGCTGATCGCCCCCCGTCTGTGGGATTGATGATAAAATAATACGGGAAGGTACCGGTTTTTACGTTAAACCGACGTTGACAGTGAGAAATGGCCAGATTAATTTCTTTCCCGTTTATTTGTCGGAGTTACAAAGTCGCTTAGTTAGTTGAAAAATTTTCGAGTCGTTTTTTGGGAGGAGACGTGCAAAAAAATAAGCTGGGTAAGGAAGCGGGCGAAAAAATTTAGTTTTCAGTGTTGAAGAAAATTTTTGGGTCGAAAATCTGAACGTAGACTGAAAACGATTATCATTAACACTAGAAACGGGATATTTACCATGTTTACTGATTTCTTTGTGTTCCCCATATTTCGAGGCTTTCGCGTGAAAACGATTATCTAGTAGGTAGTAAGAACAGAAAAGGCTAATTTTGAAAAGTATTGCAAAAGGTGATTAAGATAATATTCACTAGCCTAACATAATATAGTGATGACCTGAACATGGCGAATAGAATCGGTTGGTGGGACGTCACTTGAGAGAGGCATATACAATGATTTACAAAAAAACTAGAAAAACGTAAATTCACTCATTATCGTTACTAGAACAAGAATAATATCGAATAACGTCTAGAAGTTTGAAACTTTGCGCAAGTGTTTCCGAAAGTAAGAACTAAGAAAGAAAAATGCCAACAGTTTGAAAAATCATCCCTTACAGGGGTTAAATAGAGGATGAAAGGATGTTTGGAAGGTCGACATGTTTGCCCTTCGGAGAACCCATCAACCAAAATGACATAATGTATTATATATTAATTACTACGGCCACGGTTCGATTTTAAAGTGATACCTAGAAAAACAATTCTTGAGATGATGACTAAAAGAGAGAAAAAATGGTAAAAGGACAGGATGTGACGGTGATGATGACTTGGAAAAGCAGTGGATATTTATTTTCATCTGATATCAATGAAACACTTAAGAATTTAAATAACAAACAACAAAAAAACGAAACAAATAAAGCGTTTTTGTTACTAAATCGAAGCTCATCCATTTACACATAAATACCTAACAGGGAACACAATAGGAGATGTACATAGTCGTAATTTTTAATCCTGCAATAGGACGAACGGCTATAGTAATGCCTTCATCACAAAAAATACGAGAAACGAGCAATTCTCTCGATTTTAGCACAATAGTCTCGGTGTTTGGTCCAAGCTGGAAGCGAAAAACCATTGTGTTGAAAGACTTTGTCAACATTATAAGTACTGCGACTAATTAAGAGTCTTTGTTGATACAAAAACGTACGTTAAATACGTTGCGTTCCATATATTTTATTCTGAAGTTCACAAGTAGCCGGGATCTTTTCTAATAGCAGAAAATAGTCATGCTATTTGTGAAACGGCTATTGTTGTTGTTATACTGGCTTGAATATACTAAAATTAAAAAAAATTCAACATTACACCTAACTACCAAAAAGGTTTTCAGAGACTCGATAAGATCTTAGGTATTGCGATAAAACATTCATTTTGTAATAGATGGACTGCAAGTTTACCTAAAATAAACTTTATGGTTCTGCTTTTGGGAAAGAAGGGGTATTTCTCATCAAAACTTGTAACAACGTATTTCCGCTGTAAGTTCATCGTTCACGCCCGACCAAACGCAGACAAGCAGAGAGTAAACGAAAGAATGAGTAACGCGGCGCACTTTCTAAGATGTCGTCTATTAAAATAATTGCACAAAAGTTTACACAGTAAACTATGTGCTGTTATCTCTTACAGCTAGGGATGGGACACTGTCGATGTCGATAGAATAACCAAGTTTTATCTTTGTTGATGTGTTATTGTTTTTATAGTTGAGAACTCCCTTCACTAGGTTATTATAAATGATAATTATTTGCGAAAGTGGTTTAAAAAAACACACGTCACGATAAGTTATTTTGATAAATAATTAACAAATTATCTCACAACAAACACTGAAACAAACTCCAAAGACACTGTCTCTTTTCAAGTCCAGACAAAATCATGACCAGGTTATATAACTACTATGCAATTTAGTTACTGGAACGGTTCCAGTTATGACCTAACATGTTCACAAAAATATTCAGCGATTTGAACTACGTCTGCAACTGCCAATAGGATAACGAAGCTGTCAATACCTCGAAATTTTATGTCGAAGACCCGAACCGTGTCCATTAAAGTTAACATTATTAGCATCGTATTGGACGAGTCTGTAATGATGTTATAATTGGTGGTAAATAAAATAATGAATATCAGAAATATCCCAAAAGGCTACAATTTTTCTATTAAATCTGCTAAAAGCAGTTTGTGTATTTTTACTGTAGCAACTTCCTGAGAAAAACTTCAGACCGTTTCAATAAAAAACCATGACCTATTAGCGATCTACCCTCAACACAATTACTTACAAATATTTCTCCAACATGAATAATAGTAACCCATATTTCCTTTCATCGTAATATAATACAAAAACAAGGTTGAAGATTTTATCGACGTTTTTACAACGTTATTAGGGTCCTACCCTTAGGCACTAAAATATTATTGCCAGTTTATTTTGCAAACGCCATATTTTATACAGAAAACCTTTGAAAAGAACCTTCCCGATCTCATTACATTTTGTTTATACTGTTTTTATATTATATAACATAATAAAATCGATGTAGTTTGACGGAAAAGATTTTCTATGTTAATGTTATAACACGGATTGTTTGAACAAAAGTGAAAATATTTTGGTTTAAATTTTAATAATAATGGGTGTAAAAATACGCTTAGAGAGCCGAAAAGCAGTTGTTTTGCCCGGGCGGCATTGTGTTAGATTTTTTTTGTTCTGTAGACCATACCTGGGAACCTTCTAGTTACGGAGGTATTGGGGGTCAAAGTCTCAAGTTTTTTATGTTATAACTTTACTTTAAATACCTCCACACCCCCGCACTATTCAATGCATTCACCAGCACAATGTTTTGAGAGCGTTACATTGAGTCCTACCGTAAAACGTTAAAGTTTACCAGCAATAATGTTTGCGTAGCGTTACTTAGTTTAATATAAGGAATACTAGGTTGACGGCTTCGTGAAGAGACCGTTGACACCCTGTATATCTTAGAGCCGTGGTGGCCTATTAAAAATGGCTTGACTTACATGTCTTAGGTTGTAATTTTAAAGACTCGCAAGCACTTTGCTATTTGTCAATTATTTCACCGCCACTGCTCTCAAAACTGTAATCGAGGTAACGGCCCACTTCCTCTCATAGAGATGAGGCTTGAACCTACAGCGTTCAACGTTCCCAGCTGGGAAGCTGGGAACGTTGAACGCTGTAGGTTGATTGTGCTATACGAAATTTCCCCATGTCTAATTAGTACTTTTAAATAATTGATTTCTCCTATAAGAATCCCTCCCAAATCAGTCATTGGAATCCCAAAAAAATGTTTTAAGGAGCAATGTTTTAACTATCTAATTTCTGCCAACAACTGTCATAATTCCATTAATTTAATTTTCATTTCGACATTTACATTATAATAATTACTCTGACACGAAGCTGAAAGTTTAACTTTCTAGGCCACGAAAAGGAATTTACCATAATTATGTAACATTAAGTATTGGAATAAAGTTTTTCACATTCCCACCTAAACCAACGTACAATACGTACATAGGTCCCAAAGTCCCTAACTACTTGTTATTGGAAACAATTAACTCATTAATTACACGAACTAATTTACATACAATAGACGTGATAACAAGTAAATAAGTCGAAAATAACAGCCGCACGGGTCGATCTTCAAGGTTAAGCATCGCCTGTCTAGGTCAATCCGTGGATGAGTGACCATCCATTACATACCGAGTTTACTCCGTGCCTGGGAAAGCATACTAAGCTGTTGGTCCCGGCTGTCATTTGTAGATCTTTGGCAATCGTTACAGGTAGTCAGTGGCCCGAAAGTCTGACAACCAGTCTTACCAAGGGGTATCGTATTAGTTAGTACTGGGCTAACTGGGTTGTGGAGGTCAGATAGGCAGCCGTTCCATGGAAACTACTGGTACTGAGCTGCATCCGGTTAGACTGGAAGCCGACTTCAACATAGTTGGGAAAAGGCTATTCAGATGGAAAGTCGTTATAAAATATAAACTACTCTAGAGAGCGTGGCTGTTGGTAAAAAAAAAACTCAAAAATCTTTAATTTTTCAGCAGTAAGCTGCAGCTCATACCGATTGAATCACTTTTTAAAATCACATCGATATCGACATCCCCCAAAAGGCACATCACTACTTTTAATTTGATCACATTGCACAGCGGACAACAAAGGAGGTTTTCCTTCAGTTTAACGCTCATTTGACTCCGACCCAGGACCATGAATCGTCGTATCTTTATAACTTTTTTTTCTTTTTTCTTTTAACTTTGCAACTTTGTCAAGCTCTCGATAAGAATTGCGCTGCAAAAATATTATGTTGGCTCTTTAAGGAGTGATGTTTTCATTTATCGGACAAAGGCGAGGAAGGCTCTTTTATATTTGTGGTCATTATAAATACTATCGGGTTAATGATTCATATCTGTAAGCGATTCATCACTTAAGAAGCGATTCATAACGCCGTAATATTATGCCTGTATTCGTCAATGTTGTAAGAAGAGGTGAATAGTACTCACATTTAGCCAGTTACAATGCCCACATAATAAAGGATCTACTGCCAATAACGACAGACTTCCAGACTGTAACACTCTGCTCAGTCTAATGCAGTCTGCAGCTAAACATATCCCGGCCCCAAGCTGCGCCATTCTTCATTAAACCTTGTCCAGCCTACTGCCACTTTGATACTCCACAAGCTATGGATAAATTATCCGGAACAGAAATGAATTTACCGACACGATATGTCGGTAAATCCATTTCTGTTCCGAATAATTTCATTTCGTATCTTATTCTTCAAAGAAACTCAAAGTATAGCCCGCTCCATGGCGCAATGAGCGACCTTGAATTTGTAGACCGTCCCGACTGTCACGGTCCACGCTACAAACTGCTGGAAAATATTCTAATGAAAAAAAAAATGTAACAAACATACATACACACATAGACTGTTAAAATCATAACCCTTCCAGTCTTTGCCATAGTCGGATAATAAAAAACCTAAAATACCAACACAAGAATCTGAACTCAGCACTCTTACTTGTGTTTACAAGGCAACAACATAGTCAAAACATTTAAACATAATCTTTACCTATTTATAATCACAGCCCACCCATCATTCATTCAACCTCATTCATTAGTCATCCCCATACATTTAACCTCGCACAAAATTCTAAGCAGCAGAATTTAATAATAAAGCACCATATCCTCTCGCATTAGGAGACATCAATCGAGGTATAGGCAGACACGTACGTATCTCGCGGCATTCTTAATTAAAACATCGTACCGCCAAGGAAAATTGAATTTTGCAAGAATAAGGCACGTCGAAGAGTTGTGCTGGATGTGGCTTCAGCTTTTTTTATTTCAGATCAACTACAGTACTTTCACAGTTTTTATGCCTTGGGACTGGGACTGTAGCTATTGTTGTCTTTGTTTCGACAATTCAAAAGTGCCTGTAACTGGCCTATTTTTTTTTATGCCTTGGGACTGGGATTGTAGCTATTGTTGTCTTTGTTTCGACAATTCAAAAGTGCCTGTAACTGGCCTATTTGAAATAAATGCTTTGATTTTGATTTTGATGCAAAATTAGAAGTCTAAGATGGTTGTGACACTGTGTGTGTATCGTAGATCCTAAAAAGATGAACGAGTGTTTCAATGCGGTTTGAAAGGAGATTCGCTTAATAGTTTTAGGTTCACATCAAATTACCACAAACTATCAAATTCTTCCAAATGATTTTAAACCATAAAATATTGCTGGTTAAGTTCAAAATGGAATAAAAAAATTTGACAGTTTGTAGTAAGTTTATGCGCTGGCGGTAGTACTTGGAATAATTTTATCCGCGCTAAAGTAGTTCCCGGAACGATAGGCACAGGTGTTAAAGCACAGGTGTTTGTGATAAGTTCAAGTCTCCAGTGGCGTGACTAGGGGCCAACAATACGGCAAGCCCCTAGGGCAAGCAGACCCGTTCAGAAACCCAACATCATGAAGAGTAGAGATATAAGTAAAAGTATCGCTACTACAAGTCTCATGTAATCGAGCCAATCGCCAAAAACAAGACACGAATTCTAACAGCACGCTGTTACTGGGAAATCCAGACGGAAAAACCCAGGACCTCATGCTCACTACACCAGAGAGGCACTCAAGGGATATCGTCACCAATATCTTACAGCCACTTCCAGACGCCCGACATCAGTGTAGGACTAATGGTGAAGGGAATTAGGTCGCTCTCCGCAATTTTTCATTCTGTCACCGCGGGAGTTCTTTCACACGCTCCGGAAAATTATGGCCACCGATACCGTACAGGGATACAGGTACATGAACTGTGTGTTCGTAGGTAGGTACCTGCTTTTAATTTTACATTGTTGTTATTTACGTAACTTCGATTTTGGTAGGCTGATCCAGTCGATTATTTCTTCAGGACTCGTCGAGCTTCATTACCTCGCTTTTCTGGTGGTTGCCACTGTTTATTCAGAATTTCAGGAGTTTAAGTGATTGGGAATACTTTGGGTCTCTGAATGTGATAGAATGAAATGAAAATTCCCAGTTATGAATCCACTTTTTTTTTTGACTGCCTCGTTGGGTCTAGTGGTCGCAAGCGCGACTGCTGACTATTAGGTCCTAGGTTCGATTACCGGGTTGGGCAAAGTAAGCAGCCACGGTGTCAGGATTTGTGCCCAGTTGATAGCAATAGGCTCGTTCCCTATTACATGGGCCTTACACATAACTGGCGAAATGCGGGTGTACTAATAGGTACACCTCTGCCTAACCCCTCGGGAATTACAGGCGTGATTTTATGTTATGTTATGCATCCACTTTAACGCTACAGTTAACCATAAGGCCCAGGGTTTGATTTCGAGGTCAGGCTAAGTGTTACGTACTTCTCCGGGTTGTCTCTGAGAAATTCCTGATGGAAACACCCACTCCATCGTTGTGCAACCATTGTGGCTTGATAGCAATAGGGTTTATGATTACATGCGACTTAAACACAACGGCAGAAGAAGAAAGAATAACTGTTTATTCTTCACAAATGTAGTAGTACTATAGATACATCCCTGCCTTACCCTTCTCGACCGTTGAGACATAATGTTATTTACAGCATGTAAACGGACCCTTCACATATCCGTCAACCAAGCATTCTGTACATCAAACTAAGTAACCCTACGCAAAAATTATTGCTGAGAAACGATTTTTTTTTGGGGCAAAAATCACGTTTTACGCTATAACTAAATGTAACGGACTCAAAATATTGTGCTGATGAATGTATTGAATAGTAACTGGGTCTTGGAAGTATTTAAATTAAAGTTATAACCTTAAAAACTCGTATTAAAAAAAAATCGATTTCCAATATCTCCGCAACTAGAAGGTCCCAAATATGGTCCACAACAAAAAAATAACGCCATGACGGGGAGAACAAGTGCCTGTCAGCTTCGTTATGGGTCTATTTACACCCTTTATGTAAAGCGTGAATGAGTAATAGTTTTGATTCTGAAGCCGTTCACTTACCCTCTCTCTATCCAACCTCAATATTCCAAACGGTACTTAAAACCCTCCACCCACTCAACAATGTGAAAAAACGCTATAAAACCCAACTACACCTATTTGTGATACGTACACAAACTCCCGAACACCTGCTCTATACATAATTAATTGTTTTAATTCCCCTGTTCTGGCTCACACGGACTTAACGTTAACGTACACGTTTCACGGCTTATAGTGGTCGTGGATGAGTTGTGTCTACATGGATTGATCGATGTATGAACGTGGACGAAGCCAAGGAGTATGTCAGGATCGTTGCCGATGGCGTTTTGTGGTTTCTGCTTTCAACCCATAAGGCAAAGGCGTGAGATTATATATGTATGGCTTGGTTAAGTTACTAGTCCCTAGTCTTTGGATGAAGGAGTTCGTGGCTAATTAATAACAGCCGCTCGGATCAATCTTCAGGTTAAGCCGCGGTTGCCTAAGTTGATCCGTGGATGGGTAACCCATTACATACCGAGTTTCCTCCGTGCCTCGGAAAGCACTTGAAGCCGTTGGTCCGGCTGTCATTTGTAGATCTTTGACAGTCGTTACAGGTAGTCAGTGGCCCGATAGTCTGACAACTAGTCTTTCCAAGGGGTATCGTAATACCCAGTTATTGGGTTTGGGTATATATTTGGGCATTTAGAAAAAGATTAGGTAGATGATGAGTGAATTCATAATTATGCGGTTCCGTACCATCGTAGTAGGGGAGCCCCCTTAAATTTTTAATGGCTGTTGTAACAGCGGCAACAGAAATACAAATTCTGTGAAAATTTCAACTGTCTACCTAGTATGGATCATGAGATACAGCCCGCTGACAGACAGATGGATGGACAGACAACGGAGGCTTATTAATAGGGTCCCGTTGGTTACCCCTCGGGTACGGAACCCTAAACCTCTCTCTCTCTTTTCGTCTCATTACATAAAATATCAGCCAACATTAAAAGGCATTTATTATCAAAAGCCTTTTGTAGTCACCTGTGTATGAAAGGCACACATTTATAATAAACGTGGCACCCTAGGGTACATCCCTTTACAAACGTTTATAAAGAATATAGAACATTGTTTGCTTTTAAATTAACAACAATACCTGTACGATAACCTTTTAAAAGGTTGTGTTTCATATAATAGGTTCGCAAATATGCCTGGGGCTTTGATGGGAAGCGGTTTTCCATGCAACACTCATCTCGAACTCGTGGCTAAATAATAACAGCCCACGAGTCGATCAGCAAGGTTAAGCAACGCTTGCTAAGGTCTGTCCGTGGACGGGTAACCCATTACGTACAGAGTTTCTCCGTCGTGTTTTTGACATCAACCGGGCACAAAGCCAGACTCCGTGGCTGCTACTGAGAAACTCCTGATAGCAAAACCCAATAACACTTTGCCCGACCCAGGAATCGAACCCAGGACCCCATGCTCAGCAGTCGCGCTTGTGACCACTAGGTCAACGAGATAACTTAGTATTAATGAAAACGGTTATAACTGCTAAAGAAGGCTTTCTCCAAACCCAAAATTAGTTATCTTCAGATATAATCTTTTTGTAATTAGCAAACTTTGCAAAAATAAAGCTTTTGCAGAATGTTTTTCTTCAAATATTAAAATCCTATTAAGGGTCATGTTAAACATTCTCAATGTAAACAGAGGAGCTAAAACAATCGCGACGCGATGTAAAAAGTCTTTAATGTTCAGTCTAACTACGGTAATCCGATTATAACGTAGTGATGGGACACACGCTGCAGTTTTTATCGATAGATTACTAGAATCACGAAAATCTTTTAACACTTGACAGTTTAAATTGACTGCTTTTGGTGCTAGTTTTACTATTTCCTTCAGTTAATTATATGATGAGAAAATCATCTTTAAATGTTCCCACCGCTGCCTAGCCGGCTGGCCTAGTGCGGATTGGTGAACACCTTATTAACGTCACCGATTTTTTTATTCTAACCATCACGATATTTTGTGATATAACCAAATTGCAGAAAGTAAAGCGTTGAAAAGCGATTCTAATCCACGACCTGTATATATTAATCAAAATTCGGAACCGTTACTACAGGGCCACCATTGTCTGTATGATATGCTCAGCATAATGATGCAATCATTTATTCTACATAAATAATGTAAATAAACGTAACATAACATTATGTTCTAACACACACATTAAAACGCACTAGATATGTAGTTTTAGTCACATGTATTAGGGAGCAAGTCTATAGCCGTCAACCGCTAATTTACTCCTAGGGCAGCTACTGAGTAATTTCCGATGAAAAACCTAATAACCCTCATCTGGACATGGACTTCATACTCAGCAGAAGCGATTGCGATCACTAGACCAATGAGCTAGTCTTATCTTCCAAGGCAAAAATGCGAATTGTTTCCTCAAAATATTGTTAAATAGTTATCTCAGCTTTTTCACCAAAAAGAACTAGCACGAAATTTCGTCATAGTTTTTACACCATCTTATCATTCTCCTAGCCCGTCAGACACCGACATGAAATATTTATCGGCGACGCTGAAAAATTGTGTTTACGTTTACAGAGTCACAAGTAAGCTGAAATAGCTGACAAAATATTCTTATATAAAGCAATCTAGTACATTACGATGTATTATAAATTCCAGTCATGTTCTGAGCCTAGGATTTTTCTTGTATCGTGAATATTGCTTGGCTGACGAAAAATATTCATAACGGTGAAATTTTGTGACAGTTTGTTGAGACATAGATTGAAGATCTCATTTTTACGCTTGTAACAATTACTGGTCTTATAAATATTCTATTTCCAACATGGCTTCTTGAAAGTGGTTTATTAAAATAGACAGCCAAAAATAAAAACATCTTGTTTCTTATTTACCTGTCCATGTTCGCACTGCTGATGTTTTTCCCTTCTGTTATTCTCTTTTGGCTGGTAAATAAACATTCATTCGCTTTTGACTCTCTGGCTGTCTTTTCGTTAGTCTTTCTTCACTAGCAAGCATCAACACAATATGTATACTTAAGTAGGCATAGTGCCTACTGAATTTTATCGACAAATCCCACCACTACATTACATCACTAGACTAGCAAAAACCCTCACAGTGAATATTCCAACCAATTAAAGGCTTAAGCGAAAAATTTCGCGAAAAAAAAACGTAACGAAAATTATAATCTACGCTTACAAATTCCTTTTTGTGAAACTCGTTGAAAATCACACAAATGAGAAATAAGAAGAAATAAAAAGAAAGTTATTAAAAACTCGAAAATTAACATTAAAATTAGCAAGCAGTAGGATTTTTAATATTGAGTGGAGTTTTGATTACAATAAGAGAAAAGAGTTTGGTTACAGGTAATTAAGAGTTTTTCGCAGAAATGTTAGGAGTACCTCTTAAGCTTATTAGACTGCGCTGCAAGCACACGTACTTACCTACGAGTAAGGCGGTAGTAACGAGAATTTTCAGTATGTAATCAGTTTTTAGCTAAGTAAAATTTATCTTTATGATGATGGAATGGGTAAGGAGCTCTTGGCTAAATAATAACAGCCGCTCGGCTCGATCTTCAGGGTAAGCTGCGCTTGCTTAGGTTGGTCCGTGAATGGGTGACCACACTTACCGAGTTTCCTCCGTGCCTCGGAAAGCACGTTAAGCCGTAGGCCCCGGATGTCAATTGTAGATCTTTGACAGTCGTTAAGTAGTCAGTGGTCGATCGTTACGAGTTTTGACAGATAGACAGCAGGACATGGACCAGTTTTCTTCCTGAAATATTTAAAATAAAATTATAGTTTAAAAATCTAAAACACTCGCTTTCTCGTATTACCAGCAAACTCTATCAATTGATAGTCATAACATATTTGGGAGTCCGCCATATTGGATTTAGAATGACGTCACTTAGCAAACCATGCATTGTCATCCAAACTAAGCATGTATGTATTTCAGCTCAATCAGAAACCGTGAAATGGGTCAAATGTATATTTTAAGATTTGTTTTACATAGTTATTAGTTACAGAGAAAGCTAATACAAGTATGTTAAAAAATATCTGAAACAAAAACACGCTGTCGAATCAAGCATATAAAACATAGTCAATTCATATATATATCGTATAACCAAAATAATCGAAACAAATAAAGTTATCTTTCCCAGAAGTTCATGACTTTGAAAACTACTCCAATTGAAACAAATTACTTACTTGAACTTTGGTTCACCAAACATTTAAAAAGTTTACACTGCTGAACAATGTTGTAGAAAACCAAATAGTGTGGCCAGCTATACTTATTATTATGTAGATAGTACCCATCCAGGAGATATAATCTTTCGGTCCCCTTTTACGACTCCCAGAGGAGAAGATAGGGTGACAGTTTCGTAGTATGTGATCTTGTGGTATAAGCATGTAGCATTATATTGCTATCTATGTGTATATGAAGAAAATACCTACATCTTTTTGTCTGACTTTTAACCGTATCTAGTTAGAATTGAACATAATATACAATTTAACCTTTTGACCGCCAGAGCATAAACGCACGCGCGTGCCTTCCATGCCAAGCCACAATTTCACCTACTATTTTGTCACATATTTGTGACGTTTTGCGTATAGGGCACGCGCTTAATTGTCAAGTATATGTGACAATGGCGGTCAAAAGGGTAATCTTCTTATTTTCTTACTACTAATATACATTCGAAAGTTTGGAAGAATGGGTTGATGTATGGATGGATGTTTGTTACTCTTTCACGCAAAAACTTCTGAACTGATTTGGATGAAATTTGGGACACAGACAGTTTATTTCCTAGATTAATATATAGGATACTTTTTATTCCGGTAGTACGATCCCGTGGGACAATTCTAGAAAACAACGCGGGCGAAGCCGCAAGTTTAAGCTAGTTAAATCATAACATCACTCCTTTTCTCTTCGATGAATTAGTAGTCACTTATTGTTTTTCATAACATAACGGGCAAAAGTTCTTAAGTGTTTGTATAAAATGGTAAAGATATTGCTGCTGACAACATTGCAAAAAGATTCATTTTTAATCATTATGTTCTCCTTACTATAAAATTATTTTAAAGTTACAAACGACAAAAAGCCTGAACCACCTAAAATAAACAAAAAAGGCAGCCTTTGACTCTTCAGCGACAAAAATTGAAGCGCCCTCACTTTCTTAATGCAACGAATACGAAAAAAGACAAAAAAAAAGAATTGAACATGGCCGCTTCCCGCCTTTTTCGCGTACACCATTTATCGTTCGCGGAGGCGCGTTCGTTTCATGTGACATCACGTTACTTTTGCCAAAACTGCTGCAACTGACGTTTTATCTTTATGTTTGAGCTTGTTACTTTTGAACATGTAATTAAGTCGTTTATTGCTTTTTTTATTCGCCACAGAAGCTGTTTTAAATTTTTGTATATTTTTTATTTTCGGAGATGAACGTTTTAAGCTGTTTTGTGATGCGGTTTTAATAAGTAAAGCCTCGTTTTACACGTTACATAGGTTTATAAAACGTTGTAAACATTTTAAATCTAAAAAGTGTGACGCTTTTTGCATTCATATCCGAAATATGCATATTTAATACTTCGTTAAATGAATATTTACGTCGCGGTTGCTATTATGACGTAGCACGTACGTTGTATTTGCCACCTTATATTTTACTTTTTTAATACCTAATAACCAGCATCAACCGGGGCAAACGTGGCTAGAAATTACACAGAACAGAGAGGTTTGGAGGGAGAAAGGGGAGGCCTTTGCCCAGCAGTGGGACACAAAGTAGGCTACCAAAAAAAAAAATTACCATCACCATTTTTTGATACCATCTACTTTCCTATTTCAAGATCATCGCTAAATCAAATAAGTTTAATAAACAGAGTTATTAAATGATACACGTCTTTTTATTTTCATTATATTTTAACTATTTATTGTAGTATTCTTTATAGAAATTTCATCGCATGAAGTGAACGCTCTCTGAAAAGCTCTGCTTAAAAGCTATGTTTCATTACTTTGATCTTTTCTATTTTATTTCATCACCCCGAATTAATTAAAAGGATATTTTTGGTTTAACATCAAAAGAGACTAATAGAACACTTGCTGGGAATTTTAGATTAGAATTCTTGAAATACTTTCGTTCTAAAAGTCGTATTATTACTGGAAGAATTTTATTGCATTAACTCCGTGTATAGGTACGTCACCTCGCTTCTTTATTCTTAATACATAATTATCATCATCATCATCATCATCATTTCAGCCGAAAGACGTCCACTGCTGGACATAGGCCTCCCCCAAGTGTCGCCACATTGACCGGTCCCGTGCGTCTCGCATCCAGCGGATCCCTGCAACCTTTACGAGGTCATCGGTCCATCTAGTGGGAGGCCTTCCAACGCAGCGTCTTCCGGTTCGCGGTCGCCACTCCAGAACTTTTCGACCCCATCGGCCATCCGTTCTGCGAGCAATGTGCCCTGCCCACTGCCACTTAAGTTTGGCTATTCTTCGGGCTACGTCGGTAACTCTGGTTCTCTTGCGGATCTCCTCATTTCTGATTTGATCACGCAAGGAAACTCCGAGCATAGCCCTCTCCATTGCCCTTTGGGTGACTTTCAGCCTTCTGATGAGGCCCATTGTGAGCGACCACGTTTCGGTCCCGTATGTAATCACTGGCAACACACACTGGTCATAGACTTTCGTCTTGAGACACTGCGGTAAGTTGGACGAGAAGATACCACGCAACTTCCCGAACGCTGCCCAGCCGAGTCGGATTCGACGATTGACCTCTTTCTCGAAGTTAGACCTACCTAACTGGACCGTTTGTCCCAGGTAGACATAATCGTCTACAACTTCGAGTGTAGAGTCTCCGATCTTGATAGGAGTGGGTGTTACATGGGCATTCAACATGACTTTGGTTTTGTCCATGTTCATTTTAAGACCCACTCTTTCGGAAGCTCTACTGAGGTCATCGAGCATTGTACTGAGGTCCTCCATGGTCTCAGCCATGACCACTATATCGTCGGCAAACCGAAGGTGAGAGATGTACTCGCCATTGACGTTGATGCCTAGCCCTCTCCAGTCCAGAACCTTGAAGACATCCTCCAGTGCAGCGGTGAACAGTTTCGGAGATATGACGTCTCCCTGTCTTACACCTCGCTGCAGAAGGATAGGTTCCGAGGTCTGGTCCTGAAGTCGGACTGACATGGTGGCGTTTTTGTACAAACTCTTCAGCACCTCGATGTACCGATAGTCGATTTGGCACCGTTGGAGAGACTGCAGTACAGCCCAAGTCTCGATCGAATCGAAGGCTTTCTCGTAGTCCACAAACGCCAAGCAGAGAGGCAGGTTATACTCTTCGGTCTTCTGTATAACCTGGCGCAGCGTATGTATGTGGTCTACGGTGCTAAAGCCTTTTCGGAATCCGGCTTGTTCGGGAGGCTGAAAATCGTCAAACCTGCGCGCGAGACGATTCGTGATGACTCTTGAAAACAGCTTGTAGACATGGCTTAGAAGTGAGATGGGCCTATAGTTCTTCAGCCGCGAAACGCGACATAATTATGTATGTATTGAAATAACTTGGTATTACCATTGAAACTTGAAGTAAGAAAATGTTTATTCTAGTAACATGTTTAGTACAATTAAATGTTCCATATTTCTTCAATGGTTTACCATATCTCTATCTATCGTAAAGTATATTGTTTTTAATACTTAAAGGGCTGTCAAGAGTGTAAAAATCCCTTCACGAAGCTGAAAAGCCAAGGCGTCATTGAGATTTTTTTGATCTGGATCATACCTGGGAACGTTCTAGTTTATCTAGTTACTTATATTGGTGGACTGCCTCGTTAATCTAGTGGTCGCAAACGCGACTGCTGAGCATGAGGTCCTGGGTTCGATTCCCAGGTCGGGCAAAGCGGATTTTTCCATCAGGAATTTCTCAGTACCAGCCACGGAGTCTGGATTGACGGCCCAGTGCGGGTATGTTTGTTGATGTCACATGTGTTCAAAATTTTGTTTCAAGGACATGCCCACTTCCTCATGACATGTCATACGATTCTTTTGTAATAGATCCATACTAATTCTTACATTCTCTTCTTGTTTCATGTCGGGAAAACAGCATCGGGCGGATGGAACGGTAAGTTAAACATTAAAACTAAATTTGCTTTACAATTTAGAAATCTAGCTTCTAGACTTAAGTTCGATTTTCATGCTAATCTAGAGATAAGAGAAGCTGAAACTAGATAGTCATTAAGGATCTTTTGAATCTGAGGAAGTATGAATTGAAAATCAATCCCCTATTCAATAAGTTTTCTATTCAGCGGAATTAAGATTTTGTTCCGTTCTTCGAAGATAACGTAGAAACTATTATGGAAGATAATATTAGATTTCAAGAAATTTAATAGTTTTCCCTTATTTCTTAGTTAAGATAGCTATTTCTATCCAACCCTTTTGAATCAAAATGCAAAGCTTTAATTTTTTTCTAATTTTAGTTATCATAGAAGGGTCTATGATAACTAAAATAAATTGCAGTAAGCACATAGGCACATATTGATATCATATAAGTTATGGTTGCTCATAACAAGCAAAAAACCTGTGACAAGAAAGAAAGTAAATGCCATGGTACTTGTGCAAGATTTCAGTAGTTTATGAAATTACACCACAAATGTAACTAAACTACCATAAAATAAAGATACCTAGAAAGATACACATAATTATCAATAAGATAAATAAGAAAGGAACAGAACACTATTAAGAAATAGATTAAACCACAAAAAATAACACACTAGCTTAACGGAGACCAACACATTACAACAACTAACAACAAGACCCAAAGAAAGAAAGTCTTAAATATAATGAGTTAACAACAAAAGACACACACGACGATTACCGTCGCTACAACCCTGAGGCCTGTTATTTTCCATGCATATTTAATTAATAAGCATTTAAATTGCAAATGTAAAACGGGATAACTCGAGGAGTTAGTTTTCATAGAAGAGACGTTTGGGATTTTCGGAGTTAATGCTGGGATATAAGTTGCTGGATAGTACAAATTGGATTATATTAATAAGAACAGTTGCATAACCTTTAACAGCCTGTGTAACATTTCCCACCGCTGGGACACAAGGTCTCCTCTCTGTGACAGAAAGTGGGCCGTAAACTATCACAAAAAAAACCCAGTCATATCTTCGATTTTTTGGTTCTAGGACATGCCGGTTTCTTCACAATGTTCGATTGTTTCATTGCAATTATAAGAGCAGCTGCAACCAATATTGTTCCTACTGCTGATAATGTTCCATGCGGGCGTTGGTGAACATCACACATCTTCGATGTTTTAGTACTATCCTACTGTCTGACCAATAAACTTCTTTAAGCTTATGTGGAATCATAGCACTTAATTATTAAACATTCTAAATAGACATACATTCTATATTGGTAGGACATCAAAAAAGCGACAGCATGGCCAGCTAATTTATAGAATGCCGTGAGTACAGCCGTACCTGCTAAATATTTATTGACTTCAAAAATCCAATCACGCAATAACTATTTCTCTAATTTTAACTATATTACTCTGTTACAGTACGTGTTTGGATGGCCATTATCTGATACATAGCCTAAAGAATAATTTGTGCTGACAAGTGACCTTGCAACTGTAATAATTGATCATCTGATAATCTATCACTTTAATCCAGTAGCACACTTGATAGTGTTATCAATGCCGGGAACGAAATCTCTCAAAATAATGACATAATATTTATGCGTACATGATGATTAAAAGTAATCCAGGACACCTTACCTCTACTGCTGTTCGTGCAGACGATGAAAGAAAACATTGTGAGCAAACCGGCATTATGATGGAATTAAAACTCCGAAGACATGACTATGACATCGACGATTACGTACTGGGCCCGTGTGATGGATTATCGCCCATTTTCTCTCACAGGGCGGAGGTCTCTGCCCCATAATGCTATTATTGCAGGCTGATTCTACTAAGGAAACCTCGTAAACACTTGAGAAGAAGTTATTACACTGTCGCAGACTTTCCCAGCGCATTCTTTCCTTTAGCTCTTTTGCTTTTCATCCCTTAAACTTCCCCTAACCAGTATTATGAGCGAACTTGAAAGTACAAGCAATTTTTTTCTCCTAACCACGTCCTAAGCCACTTCAAGCCACTTTATATCCAAACTAAACTTTATACAAAGACGCCCCGTCAGTTTGAGATTGTCGCCGGGGTGAGGTGAATTTAAAATTTTACTGCCTTTTACTCCTACAGTAATTATGTTATACCTCTTTTATGATCCTTAAGTAAAATAATTATATTCATGGAAATAAACATAAGCTTCTGTTTATAGGTAATATTATTTCAAGACGTCTAGTGAGCGATATAAATTATGAATTCTAACGCTGGCAAGTTTAATATTCATAATAGATTCATTATTCTATCCGTCTCATTAGTTTTGAGAAAAACAGGAGGTCTTTTGCTTAAGTCACTTATAATTAAGCACTGGATGATTAACCGCAACTATTATTGAAGATATACACTTTATGATTGGAGTCTTCTATTAAACGCTATCGGTGACATACTCGTATAACGTCAGTGCTTCACTGAGGATTTTGGAAGCTACAGTGAACGTTGCAATAGACAGCTTCAGTACATTTACATTGCAAGTAATATCTTGACACAGTCTACGGCAAAACGCTATAAGCGTTAAAAGGAGACTGCACTCGAAACAGATTTGTACATTTCGACCTTTGGATGCAATCCCGGGGTTCTAACAAGTCCCTATTCATTCACAGGATGACACCACATATGAAACCAACTCAAACCTCACCTTTGAGGCGACTCGGTTTGAGAACGGGCAGAAATTCCACTGCGAAGCTTCCAATGAAGTAACCATTCAAACCAAGGATGCGCCGATGCATGCAACGATGGAGCTCGAGATTTGGTGTACGTATTTAGATGATATGCTTATTTATTTTGACAGCCAATTTTAGTTTAAGCCTGCGTTCAGACATGCGGGAACCGCGCGGTTCGCCTTGATTAACCGCGCGGTTATGTTTGAACGATTACTTAATAACTCATACAAATAAGACTCTCGCGATATCCATGCGATTCTGAAATCGCGCCATTCCCGCCGTGTCTGAACAAGCTCTAAAGGTTAGATTTGATTATTTGCTACAAAACCAAGGAATAGTTTTTTCAATCAATTATTTTATGTGCCTCTGAGTGTAAAATGCTTTTTTTATGGTTCCTTCAAGCTTGTATGGACAGATTACGGACCGACGGTGGACATCGGACACTGACCGATATTTCATTTAATATCATTCATTCCTTTTTTTTCATTTGTCATAGCTGGGTTTCCGCAGACACCAATTAGTCTGTTTGACCGTGTCTTTAATGGTAGAATAGGCAAAGATGTATTTTTAGTGTTAAATATTCAAATATGTCATTTTCAGATCCCCCAATCGTTCGAGTGGAACCGAAGAACATAACGGTGGTTGAAGGAGCAAAACTACTCCTCAAATGTGAATACGAAAGCAATCCTTCTTCATTAACCAGCGTTATTTGGTAAGTCATGAAGTCACATAATATTTTTCTTCATCATGTCATGTCATGTCTACATCATCATCATCATAGGATCTTCTTCTTCTTAGCGTGTCGATGACAATTCAAATTGAGTCAGCCCAAAATTTGCAAACGAGTTTGGCACTTTCAGTAGCGTCCTGTGATGTATCCTGTGATGCGCAAAGAACATGACAGGCAGGACCACATTTACATTCCAGGGCAGAGTCATCTATGAATTATACGATGATAAAAAAAAAATTAAAAGAACACTGCTGCACTGCTGAGCATTGAATCCTGGGTTTAGTTCCAGACATATGTTATTAGGATCTTCTATCAACTATTTTCTCAGTAGCGCAAAGAGTTTAGTTGGTGGCAGTAACATCAACCGCACAAATCTAGACGCTGCTTGGACGACCCAAGGCGGGTCTACATGAATCTTAAAAATACTTACAGGAAGAATTGATAACCACTTTTTTTAAGTCGTTTAAAAATAACTGGCGTAATGTGAGTGATATATCTATCCCTAACCCTGCAGGGATTCCTAACGTATAATGTAATCCTGGACATAGGCCTCTCCAATCAGCTGCTCTCATTATTTGAAGGTCGTCGCTCAACCTAGTCTGATCCGTATCATTTATCTTAATTGATTAGCTGTCTAATAACGTTCTGAAATGGTGATTATAAATTGTTGGCAGAAATTAATCTAGTAATTAGTGACTAACTAATTATGCCACTTTAGATTAGGTTCAGTTTTCTTTTCGGTATTTACTAATTAGCAACTAGGGTTTAATTATTACGTTAATTGAAGTGACTACCGGTTGATTAAAGGTCGCATTAAGATCAAGTAGTAGCGAAATAATAATTTTACCGTGACACATTTCATCAATTTGTTTGTCTTTACAGTCTCATTGGTCACAAAGAACATTTAAGGCCTGGGGTTCGACTCCCAGATCGAGCGAAGCACTGTTGGATTTTTTGACTAGATATTCTGAGTAGCAGCAGGAAGTCTAGATTTGTGCTTTGTTAATGGCAAGAGTCCCGCCGTTTATTTAATGGGACTTTAACATAGCTCGCAAAATATGGTATACTGCTACACCTCTGTCTAACCCTTCGGAGATTACAGTCCTAATGATTATTACACACATATTAACCTACAAGCGTGACACACACAAATATTATGCTCACCCGCGTGAAATTCGGTATTGTACCACGGAATTGTACCACAGGGATAAAAAATCAACAGTATACCAAATGTCATCCAAATCTGTTTTGTAGTTCTATCCATCCTCATAAACGTTCGCACTTATAATAGTAGTAAGATACCATGCTCACATCCAGGTACCGCAACGGGGAGCGCGTCCCCGTCAGCAACAAGAGCCACTACGAGGGCGGTACCACCGACCAGCACTCCCTCATCATCCTCGACGCCAATGGCGAAGACATGGGCAACTACAGCTGTATCCTCGGCAATGCCGTCGGGAACGGGACCAGTGACGAGAGTATCGATGTTAATGTGCTGTGTAAGTTTGTCTTCTATTTCACTATTAGTTCAATTAAATCATCGTCAAAACTATATAGAGAAGAACTCCTTTAGCAGTTACCCCAAGCTGTCATTGCAGTTCCAATTAAAAAATAAACAATAAAAGCTTCAAATAGTGGTTCATTGAAATTAATTCTTTGGGCTTTTAGTTTGAATATTTTCTTCTTTGAATGAAAACTTACATACTTACTGAAGGCACTTGTGATCATTTCTTGCAATCCCTTACTTCTCTTATTCAGCCTACGTGGCAATGCTGCTTTTGTCCCAGTTCAAAGTCGATGCGAATGCAGTTTTCCAAATACCCTTTACACCTATTGTACTAAAAAACATCAATTTCTAAATTTCATTCCAGTCAAACCCCAAGTGCGCCTGATCATGAGCTCTCCCAGCCCCATCCTGGAGACAGACCACAAGAACGTGACTCTGACTTGTGAAGTGGTGTCGGGAAACCCACCAATATTGGATGAGGTCATCTGGTTCCTGGATGGAGAGGTGCTGAAGCATCTGCCGGAGTGCAATGATACTGAGGGTGAAGGTATGTGAAATTTTTAGTTTACAGTCTACTAGTATCAATAGGTTTTTTTTATTTTCTCCTACGCTAAAGTTTTGACCACCATGTTTATTGATTACCACAGTTTTCCATCACTGGTCGATAAAGGCCTCATCATTCTCCTGCCCTTATCCCAATTCATTTGGGGTCGGCGTAGCATGTCTTCTTCCATATTTCTCTATTACTCTTCATCTCATCAGACACCTCCTTTCTTGCCATATCATTCTTCACACAGTCCATCCATCGTTTCTTTGGTCTTCCTCTACTCATATACCCATCCACATTCATAGTCAAAACTTTCCTAACGACATTTTCCTCATTCCTCCGCATCACATGCCCACACCACGACAACCGATTACCACACAACTTTTCAAATCGATAAAGATAGAAGATGGTCGATAAAGGCCTGCAGTCAGTAATGAAAAACGCGGTAAAGATTTCAATCGGATAAGCAGCCCTAGTTATAAAAGAACCAATGTCCCCTTAGCGTTAGGATAAGATGGTGTCACGATTGGTTTCTCTTTTAATGCCTGTTAGTGGTTGTTTACTGCTCCCGATAGAAAGAAATATTTTGGGTCCCAAAATTATGCAGCGTCTATCAATTTATACGATCAAAGCAAATATCCAAAATGCCAATAGTTGTAATCTTCCACCTTTACAGAAAATCTGTGTAATGAAGTGGATCCATCAATGCTGTTACTCCAAGATACGACGAAGAGTTTCCATGGCAACTACTCCTGTAAAGGCAAGAACTATGCTGGATGGGGCAACACCAGTGCTAGGACTGAGTTGGTCGTCAATTGTAAGTAATTTTCATATTTGAACTGCTAGCTGCTCTAGGCTAACTACTGTCTACAGAGAACCCGTCCTACGGGGACAGCGGTAGTTCAAATAAATATTTAATAAATAAATAAATATTTAATATTCAATCAACAACGAGAATATGTAAAGTAACAATAAACGCAATTGTGGCAGCATCACATACGAAAGAGTCCTCGTTGGTCTAGTGATCGCAAGCCCGACTGTTGAACACGAGGTCCTGGGTTCGATTCCCGGGTCGGGCAAAATGTTATTGGGTTTTTCCATCGGGAATTTCTCAGTAGTAGCCACGGAGTCTGGATTTGTTCCCGGTTGACAGTAATAGGCTCACCCCCTATTACATGGGACTTAACCATAACAGGCGTAATGTGAGTGTACTATCGGGTACACCTTTGCTATACCGTCGGGAATTACAGGCGTGGTGTCACGTCATGAAGAAGAACATTTCACACTGTTTCTTAATTCCTCATACCTCTATAAAGATTTGAATATTGTAACTTGCCTACATCGCCATCATACCTTGCTTTCAGACCCACCTGGCCCCGCTAAGCTGACGTACTCGCCGTGGCGCGTCGTGAAGGGCAAAAGCTTGGTACTCAGCTGCAGCATCAAGGAGCGCGGTCGACCTGAAGCACATAGGTAATGAGATGAAACTTCTGTGATCAGGAACACCCGTGCGTCATAGTCACATGATGAGCACGACACTCGCGTGACTAGTATACAGAAAACTATGTTCCCTCTGGCAGTCATTCCTGCGATCACATTGATTTATGATTAAAGGAAAACTCGTAAAGTTTTGTAAAGATAATTAGGTATCTTATAACTTACCATACAATTATAAGACGGCCCTTCTAAAGCTCATACATCATACACTTATATATAGCTTCGAGCCCATGTCGTTACAATGTTTCTAGAGAAATTCCATACTGTGTTGCAGTATGCGTGGTCCTCAATATTGATCAACCCGTCAATAAGAAAACTGTGTGTGATAAACTTTACATCTTAAGAAAATGTTTCACCAGATTCCGTTGGACCCGCGGCGGGCGCCCCGTGAGCGACATCGTGTCCCAGAACTGGACCATCGACCCCGTGACGCTGGACCACCGCACTAACTTCTCGTGTTGGGGCATCAACGCCGGCGGGGGCGGGGAACCCGCCTATACTTCTATTGATGTACTTGGTGAGTAACCTCACGATTATTATGAACTTACTACTTAGAGAGTAAAAACAGCAAGTGATTCACGTACTTTACAGTATTGACAGGGTATTTTTAATGACATTGACGGCGTTGTTGGCAAACATTTGAGTTTTTTATTGAAATTCAAATTATATTGAATTTATATTAAAGTTCATATTTTGGCCATGCAATAACAGATCCACAAGTATGGTAAAGGTGTCTGGGCCTACCACAAGCAGTTTGTTTTAATAAATTATTAGGTGATACCACAACGAAACAAAGTTAGTTTTATATCACCTCGCCTGGGTAAGAAAGTAGGTACATCTTACTATATTTCATAACATGTTTGTGTTTTCTATTTCAGCTCCACCAAGTTTCAAATACGCAATGAATCACTACAGCGGTGCTTTATACAAATCACAGGTGAGTTTTTTCTTTCCTCAACCATATTGGGGTCGGCTACCAGTCTAACTGGATGAAGATAAATACCTGAATTTTATATGAAACGACTGCCTATCTGACCTCCATTGGTAAGTCTGGCTGCCAGACTTTCGGTTACGGACTACCCATAGTAAATACAGCCATCTACGAATGACAGTCGAGATCAACGGCTTCAAGTGCTAGCCGAGGCAAGGAGGTGTCCCGGTATGAATTGAATGGTCACATTGGCCACCCTTCCACGGACGAACCATGGTTTTAATACCTTAACTTTGATCGATCCGTGCGACTGTAAATTAATCACGACCGCCTGATGTCAATAAATTAACCAATTTCTTTTTTTTTAGAACATTTCCCTATCATGTACGGTTGAATGCGCCCCGCTATGCAACGTCCAATGGCTGAAAGATGGAGCTGTAATAGACACTCAGAAATCTGATAGATATTACGTGGTTGAGAGACATATTGAGCCGCAAGTTAATAGGAATGATTTCGAAGCTACCGAGTCTACTTTGGTAAGTATTGCAACGATTAACAACCATATCGCCATAACGTAACGTATATCTATATTTCGTGGCAAGAAACACACTTAATTTCTAACAATAATATGTTTTTTTTTATTATATCAGCCCATGGTGTCCCTCTGCTAGGCAAAGGTTGTTCTACTGTTTCCATTTCTCGAGGCGGCTCGCTTCTAAAGACTTCACTTACTCGCCATCTTTGCTTGGGCTGGCCACGACGATTCTGATGCTAATTTTGCCCAGCGATTATGTGACATTCGTGTCCAGCAGTCCCTTTTCAGCTTGGCAGCCTTTTCGTTTTCTTTTTATTGTATTTCTCAGAAGTCTTAGTTTCAGGTTTCGAAGAAAAGTTCCTCACCACTCCTCCGCATGATTCTTCTTCAAAAATTCTCCCGTTGATTTAAGAGTAAGATAAAGTCTGTGATAATAGTTTTAATACATACGAATCTTCCAGCACTGGAACATGTCCGCTTGGCCGTCACATGTCCTGGACCGAGCAGCAGATACCGCGAGCTACACCTGCAGATCTTCACGGAACTCGGCAGGACCACCTGTCAATAGCACTACTAAGTTTGCTGTCGAATGTAAGTAGTAAAACCCATCCTCATCATTCGGCCCGCATCCCAAACCCATGGGATACTGCAACGGATCGGCATGACTTCTCCTCTCCTCATTGTTACTTTCTGATCCTGATTTGTCCTGATTTTCCGTTCTTGACTTTAAAAAAAACTCCATTAGTGTCATAATAATGGATTTAAAAGAACTCAAAACACATTTGTATTTTTGCAGATGAACCAGAAAACATCAAGGTAGAACCTGTAAGAGTAAACGTGACGGAGAACGAAATACCGGCTAAAGTTGTGTGTTCTGCTAAGTAAGTAAGATACTTATACGTTTTATCACTGTGGCGACATCTACAACGCCACATACGAACTACACTTCATACCTGACGTCACGTAAAATACTGCATCTTCTCCTGATTCACATTCATACCTGACCACAACCGTCTGACACTGGTCCGTCAGAAATCTACCAAACACAATACAGGTCTGGTGAGAGAGAGTTAATTTTTCAAAGGAAGATGGAATGACTCTCCACCAAGTTCCTCATAAACTTAGTGACATAAAAAAAATAACATAAATAGTTCTTGCATAGAGACACACGACAGAAATAAATTTTGAAAAAAAAATTACAACTAAAATTAGGTTGCATTCCAATCGTACCGAATTCAACTAAATGCCAGTATTTTACAAGAGCGACTGCCTATCTGACCTACAGAATCTAGTTAAGTACTTGGTATGACTGGTTTTCAGCCTTTCCAGCCTCTGGCTACCCGTGAGACCGTAACGACTGACAAAGATCTACGAATGACAACCAGGTCCAACAGCTTAACTTCCGAGGCACGGAGAAGTCGTGAGTTTAAAATGGATGGCCATCCACAGATCGGCCTCAACAAGCGTTGTTTAACCTTGAACAATCGACCAGTGCTACTCTGCTACTTAGTCATGAGACCACTTTTCACTTTTGAAAATAAATTATTATATCATTTACGTTTACAGAGGTTTCCCCATGCCCTCATACTCCTGGCGTCGGGAACACCCCAGCAAGTCAGTCAGCAAGGAACACGGGAACAACTCCCTGATCCTCTCATCTTCAAACACTTTACTATTGGGACCTGTTCAGAGGAAGGATGGAGGCAACTACACCTGTGAGGCCTACAATAGACACGGATCTGTTAATATTTCTGTATATCTGGATGTTTGGTGTAAGTTATAACAATTATTTTAATGTTTTTTTGGAAGACATAATCTCAATAATAAACAGTCTGAAAAACACCAACAGCACAGGCTATGACGACATTGATACCAGAGTAGTAAAAGCAGTTTCTCCTCATATAGCCCCCATACTAAGTAACATTATAAATAATAGTATTCAAAATGGTACTTTTCCCGAACAGTTAAAAATGTCTGTAGTCAAGCCAGTACATAAAAAGGAAGACAAAACTGATGTTTCTAATTACAGGCCTGTAGCGCTAATACCGATATTTGCAAAAAAAATTGAGAAAGTCTTCTATAATAGTATTTATTAACTGGTTGACTGCTAATAATCTTATTATAAAACTTAATAAAACTAAATTTATGAATTTTAAACTACGACAAAATGGAAAATCAGGCATTCAAATAAATTATAATGCAACTGAAATACTTGAAACGAATGTAACAAAGTTTCTGGGGCTTTTTATTGATAACGATATGTCATGGAGACCTCAAATAGGCAATGTGTGTGGGAAACTTAGTAAGTTTTCCTATGTTCTGTATATGCTAGGTAAAATTGTAAACAAGACCGCACCACTGGCGGCTTATCACGGTTATGTTGCGTCTACTCTGCGGTATGGAATTATATTTTGGGGCAATGCCTATAAGGTTCATGATGTACTTATCGCACAGAAAAAGTGTATTAGAGCTATATGCAAAATAAAACCTACAGAATCTTGCAAGCAACATTTTAAAAATTTAAAAATATTAACGGTCCCGTCACTTTATATTTATGAGTTATGTATTTTTGACAAAAACAATATGTACTTCTATAAATCTGTTGCAAGTTTACGTCGCTCAGATAAACTGCACACATTGCCTACTAAAACAGAGTTTATGTATAAAAGTCTATTTGCAATGGCACCCCGATTGTACAACAAAATACCGAAACAAATTAAAGAGTGTAAAAGCCACAATGAATTTAAAAACAGACTTTTAACAATTATTGATAGAAAAAGTATATTACTCTGTTAGCGAATTTCTAAATGACAAACTGTTATAATGTTGACATTTTATTTATTACATTAATACTTATATTGACATAACTCTGACAATTGATACTTGTAATTTTGACATTTTATTTAGTATAATGTTGACATTTTATTTATTACATTAATACTTATATTGACATAACTCTGACAATTGATGCTTGTAATTTTATTATTTGTAATTTTAATATTGACATAGATGACATAAAGTTGTGAAAAAAATGTTATCGTTTTGTTGTTTTATGTTGTGTTGTTTGATGATTTTAATTATTCAATTAACCAAATTGCATTGTTATTTATTGACTTTTTTATTATTTAAAAAAAAATTTAATTGTATGTGTTGTGTGGAAACATTTTGTATGCCTAACGGCGGGACATAGATAGTTTCTGAATTTTATATATCATACCACCTACTGTTTTACTTATGTTCACAAAATAAATGAATTTGAATTTGAATTTGAGTATATCGCACGAATGTATTCGATTTCACCACAATTGACTATTTTTACCAGTGCTGCCAATAAAAAATTCTCTGTTCCCCTCGTCAATGTTGTCAATTCCACGAAATTCCCCGCTTCTTTTTTTTTCGTTCCCCACAAAGTCCCCAAAATGATATTTTTGGAAAAAAAACGCTGTTTTATACAAAATTTGTTTAATCTTATTTCTTGCGGAACAAGGGCAGCTCTCAAGAAAACCGTATTGCACACCTCGAACGTGAAGCGGAGATGTAGTGCTTTACAGTCGACAAACTCAAATTCTGGGTTCCGGTTAACTTTTGCTGAACATGCAACTTACCCGTTTTTTAACAGTAGCTAGCAGTAGCAGCACTTTTTAACCACTCTTCCATAATTTTATTGAAAATTTCAACCGTTCGCAACCATTTAAAAAAAACGACAACCATGAACAATTGAATTGATGTAGAAATGGATGCGTTCAAAAATACAAAATCGTGTTCAAATGACAGTTGAGCAGGCATTTGAGTGGTGTTGCCATTTAAACTTATGTTAGTAATGTCGAGCTGTTTCTGCCAAGTCCAAACGTGATTTTTTAGGTGGAAGTAATACGCGACATAAAATAGTTTTAGCCCACCGAAAAATTGGCCTGGATTCCCCGAAATTCCCGATTTTTGCAATTCCCCGCGCTAACCCTCAATTCCCCGCAAATCGGGGATTTTCCCCGCGATTGACAGCACTGATTTTTACACACACAAGTTCAATACCCAGATTTGTGGTTTGAACTTCACAGCTACATGAATGAATCGACCTTTGTACAAAGATAGCAACCCCACCGTAACCATTCTCCCTATCTTTACGGAAAATATTATAATGTTTCAAATTGAAGTGGCTATCCAGTTCTAACCAGGTTTCACTAACGGCGGCAATGTGGACTTTCTCCTGAGACAAAATATTTTCAAATGTCATTAACTTAGGCCTTAAACTCTGCGCATTCCATTGGAGTATATTCAATTTTACCTTATTCCTGTTATTACTCATGGTTTACAAAAAAATAACCTAATGTCTGTTTTACTAAAGGCCAATCTGAAATATTATCTACCACCACTAAAATGATCCATTCGACGCAACACTTTACAACGCTTGTAATCTTACATAATAAAATATGTATTTTTCAAAAATATTATTTCTTTTAGTCTTTGAATTAGCTCTCCAAAGTTCACTTCTCTCTCTCTCTTTTCTTCAACCTCCTCAACACACACATTCGGTTTATTTATCTCCTGTGGCTCTGGATTTAAAAAGAGATCGTATTCAGCTCGATTAGAGGCAGCATCCTTACGTTCCCCTTGTTTTTTGAACGAAGGTCGTGAGGCTTGCGTGACCTGTTCCCCTTTGTGTATTTGTGCTTTTGTCTTTACGATTTCAACGTAAGGTGTAGCTTCACGGTGCAACGATGTCGAATCTTCCACAGTCGGACGTTTAGACATTAATGTAGGGAACGTTTTGATCGACGATATCTTAGGGGCGACATCTGTTGGAGAACTTGGTGTTACATAAATAGTGAGGGCCTTTCTATACGTACAATTAAACTCCGCCATAATGTCTCGTAACCTTTTTTCTTTGAGGAATGCCGGGCAACCTTTGTACAAAGCCATGTGTGCACCGTCACAGTTGACACATTTAAGTGACGTAGTATCGCAGTTAGTATGATTTTCTCCGCACTTCGGACAGCTAACTTTGCTTGCACACCTTTTAGTTGGATGACCCAACTTCCAACAATGACTACACTGTGATACAGGAAAGATGTATGGATCCACTTTAATTCTGAGACCATCCACAAATATATATGGTGATATAAAGGCACCCTTAAAACATAAACGCACAGCTTCACTTCTTGTCCCGCCTTCTTCCGAGTAACGTCGGTTGAGTCGAAATATTGACACCAATTTGGCTGGTGTAGGGCATACTATTGTATTTTGTATCTCCTCATCGGTTAAATCTAAATCCACATCTCTTATAACACCATATGATAGATTCTTTTCCATAGCCCGTTGAATATGCCAGCCCTTCTCAAGAAGTTGTTTACAGTTCTCTAATCTTTCTGCGCTGACTTCATTCTCCATATCGAAGCGGACTTTGTATGGGTTTATATATTTTACCCTTAAAATATCGTTAATGCCGCTATCTTTAAATAATCTGGCCAAAGCAAATTGTTTAGGCAATTTTTTACTACATGATATGTATATCTCTATTTTATCTATCTCAGACTTGTACTTCTTTTTTTGTTTGGTTCTATCTTAGTTCATTCATTATCATCGTCATCTCCTTTCCTCTTCTCCAACCTCGTTTCGTCCTCCATTTGCATATTAACTTCGTCTTGGTATTGTTTCCCTTCTAAATCTTGTACTACTAAATCACTCCACGGGCTGCTGCTCGGCCCAGTAGTCGCCTCACACGTAGCATACACATGATCCTCTTTAATTTCATTCATCGCGTAAAACTAACAACCATACTTCGATAGCTATTGCGCGCGAAGTCAACCCAACGTGTATTTACACGTTGGGTATAGCTACCGTAGCTACGCGCAGATAATAACAACAACGTAATGGGTGTGCGCGCGGCTCGACAAATTAGCAAACGTCTATCTCGCACGAATGCCGTATCGAGACTGATTTTAATGTTCGATTTGAATCAGGCTTTTGACATTGTTAATTAAGAACTTTACTTAAAACAAATAGCGACTAATCTGCTATAAGTCTGCTATAATATAATATTCAAAGCATACCAATACAGTTGATTTTAAAATCATAAGCTGAGTTGAAGTTCAACCACACAACGATATAACCCAGTTGTGGTTTACTGCAAGGAAGCTTATTGGAACGATGACTGTCGTAACTTAATTCTGTAATTTTTCATAGTTGAGGTCAGATGACAAATATTCATTGATTAAACTTTGCCAATTGTTTTTTTTAGATATTCCTGAATGCGGAATTAAACAGACTGACATTGATGGCGCTCAAGTACTTGTCTGCACTGCACATTCTAATCCTACAGCGGTAAATATTCAGCTAAAAACTTTCTTTGTTAATATCCACAAACTGGCACTGCACCCGCGTGGTGGATTACATTTGGTTCCCGCTCACCGAGAGGAACCGGAACAGCATTGGAGACGTTATAGGTTAATAGTGTTGTAAAAAATCTGCGCTTAGAACAGAGTTTGAACTATTAAAGGCTAAATTCTTTTTATGCATTAGAATGATCTGCAATATTTTATTAGATAACTGGGGTTGTATTCGAGGTCCTGGATTCGATTGCCAAGTCAAGCAAACTATCATTGGAATTTCTCAGTGGCAGCCTCGAGGCTGGATGTGTGCCCGGTTAATGGATGATGAGGTGTTTCCGCCCAACTTTTTGGTAAAAATACAAGTCATGATATTTTATTCGTTTTCCACCAGGTATCCTTCATCTGGAAGCTAAAGAACGAGAACGACAGCATTACAGACGAGAAGATCTGGCAGGTTGGAGCTCACAGCTATCTCCAGCTGAGCACTGGCGTGGATGTATACAGGACCTACCTCTGCTACGCTAGCAACACTGTCGGGCAGTCCCGAGCTTGCGAGCGTGATGTTATGGGTGAGTTGCATTTCTTTGTAAAAGAAGACTTAATTAGGCTTCAGGCTTAAATTTTTAAAGTCTTTGGAAGTCATGCAGTGTACTGTTTCAGGCTGGATATTACTAGGTTACTCCTGTAATTTCTGAAACCAGAAAACAAGGTGTATGACTTTTTTTTAAACTCTGCACCTCTAGTATGTAACTTGTCTATAGAAGGCCGTAACCACTTTTCATCCGGTGGGACGCCCGTTTATTTTCTAATCTGCAGACACAAAATTGTAAAATGAAATGCAGCATACGAAATACTACTGTCCTGGACAACTAATTTTTTTCTAAGTTTTCTCGTCAATGTGTGCTTCATGAAATCTGTAGTAAATCAAATTTTCTGGTTTACAGCCAACTTGGAAAGTTTCGGTAAGTCCAACGGTAATTGGGTTTCAGCAATAAGCTATAATACAGCATTTATTTAAAATGGCGATTATTCTTTATCTAAAATATTTGCTATTATGTTCAAAAATAATAACTATATTTTTAAAGAAACAATCAAGATTTGCTTTTTACAGGCTTTTATTTAACTTGCTTCGTTCTTTCGGTTCAAAATTGTATCAATTATTATAATTAATTGGAGCTCTTTCGGAATACAAAATTATAATTTAACAGCACAGCATAAACAGCTTAAAGAGAATTGAAGCACTTTGTTTTTTTTTTTCTTTTTACTTATCCTTAGAAAATATATTGGAAAAACAAATAAATCTACCCATACCTTATTTCGTAATTCATTTTTTTTAAACTTTAAAATTCCTTTGTTATCGATCCAATGTCTCTTTACTGAGCAAACGTATCCCGAAATTACTGCGGATTGGTTTGATCCAATGTTGTTTTAGTCTATAGCCATTTTTTTTTTGTTAGCCTGAATTGTCCCGCTCCTGGGCAAAGGTCTCCCACATGCCTTCCACTTCCTCAATGTTGTGCCTCTTCTCGCCAATTAACGAGAAAGACATCCAAGGCGTGTCGCCATCTTCTCCTCGGTCACAATCACAATCACAGGATTATCTTTTATTATTTTTTCGCATTGCCTTCGTCGCTGTCTGGCCACGATGGCTTGAGTCCCTACCCTATAGTGTACTCGCAGCTCAATTCGCGACTTCTCTCCACTTAGTTCTTCTTCTTCTTCTCATGGATGACTTAAATCTAGTTCTGAGACATGACCGTCCTTCTAATCAAATCATCTGAAATTGACTTTCAATCTCCAGGTACTAAGGTCTGGTGGCGAGACCAACAGAAGCTGATGCTCATTGGTGGGATAGCCATTGCCATCTTGGTGATCACCGTGATTCTCTGCATCATCATCATCTGCGTCTGCCGGCGGATGAGGGCCAAGTCTAAGTGTAAGTCTTCCCCTCTTTCTGCTGTTGTCGGTTTATGTGACAAGTTGTATATTATGAAAATAGTGCCAATAGTTACTTAAATTAGAGATCAAAACATGATCACATAGATAATGAACAAGAAAAGAGAAAAAGTTTTTTTTTTTTGGTAACACTGCAGAAGCAGTCTTTTTTTATTATTTATATTTTGACATAAATTTAGTTCGGTGAAAGCAGTACGAACAAATTGCGGAAATTGCGCACCGGACTTCAAAAGATATTTTTAGAAGTATCTGTCAGTGTCCCTGTCCGGTTTGGTTTCTTTAGATAAATTAGCAGTCAATGCAATAAAATTGGACACACCCATCTGTTTACCTACACCATATTTCATAACTTTAATGATAATGATAGGTACTATGTATTGAATTCTCTATAAAAAAAAATGTAATAAAACTACTGTTTCGATTTTCGTTCGTCAACGTGTCATATAGACTGACTTATTTCTGCTTGAATTTTCTTTTTAGTGTTGTATTTTTTGATAATGTCGTCTGTAATATAAACATCTAAATGTTGAGTAACTAATACATGTTTTTAAACATCGTCTTTTCTCATTCGAGCATTGTAACAAAAAATCTATGTTTTTTTTCATAATTTTTATAATATTTATCAAATTCATGTGTTTTTACAATTTTTCTCACTAAAAATAGTCATTTCATTGTCATTTGTAACATTAATGTTACTCACATTTTTTGCAATTTTAGTTGATTTTACTTTTTGTTTTGCGAAAAACTAACATTTATTTTTTCTTCATCCTATCTTTCCCGGATGCTGCTACTAAACACAACATCGTCAACTAACATACAAACATATAGACAATAATCCCGTCGAATTAGAGGAACGCGAGAAGTAAGTTTTTCTTTTCTCATTTTTATTTTATTTTTATCTTTCTAGAATGTCTAGTACTAGTCATTTTATACGTCTATAGATTTATTTTTTAAATTTTAGGTATTGTTAGAAAGTTTTTTTTTCTTTATTTTACTTTATCACTTCACCGATTTTGCTACTTTTAATTTAATTTTAAACTTTTCTGAAAACTTTCTAACAATAAAAACTGCCCATATATTTTATAGAATGACAAAAATCCTGAAAGTTTAGATCCCTGAATAAATATTATTTGAATTAAATACCCAATATAGCCTGTAGAGTTAGTTCTTACATGAAATAAAAACATTTTTAGCTATTTTTATTTGATCACACATAATGATTATATTTTACTTTATTTATCCCTTTCCATATTTTATTATATTTTATACTCATGCGTAATTTATATACCTAACAAAAAAAGGAAAAAACATATTTTATTTTATTTGTAGTAAAAAATAATAAAAATTTTGCAGCTACGCCATTGGTCCGAGCAGATTCATGGCATACGTTATCAATGCCTCCCTCAAGGTCGCCCGTAGTTGTGCCCATGACGAGGTCATATCATTACGACTAGAAGGTCAAGGTCAGATGTCTCCAAGGTCAAAGAGTTTGAGTTTGAGTGAAGCGCTATATTATTATGCTTGGACCAACGGCTGATAGTTTTGTTTTTAAAGTCTTTCGAGGCTAAAATGTGCTGATTAAATTAATAACTTTGATGGTTTGACAGTAATGTCTAGTAAATTACTTAAGCATTAATAGGACAATCTGGAAACTGGTTTTCTATTTTTTATAAATATTATTATAAAATCGTTTATTAGAGTGTTTAATATTGTTATAAAATCGTTTATGTGTGCGATATATCAAATTAAATAAATATATAATATTCAGAAAATAACTAAGCTAAACTAGCTGTCAAATCATTAAATGAAATTCAGCCACACTTTAGCTGCTAAGTTGGGCTTGAAAATAGAAAAAAATAGACGCATGTTTTTATTTTATACTCTTGACAAAATAACACTGGTTTTCAAAAGTATAAGTATTTATTACCTCTTTTCAAAATAATTATTATGTGTAATATTATTAATAACTATTAATGTGTAGGTTCCTAACCGCACTAACCCCGGACGTTCTCAGATTGACCACAATTAATACTTCAGGTACATTTTTAACAAGAAATGCTAAAAAAATTAAAAACAGTTTTCAAAATTTTATTTTAGTTGGAGGATGCTTTCTTATTATTTAAATGCTGTTTGGCTAGTTTCTTTTGAATTTTTGGCGTAAAGTGTGTGACCACAGTAGATATAATTCGAGTAGAAAACAAATTGTCAAAATTATTTGTACAAGTATTTTACTGAGTGATGCATGATATGAGATTTGGAAAGCATTCTTCTTGGTACTTCACAATTTTTTGTACATTTTTGGTATTTAAGTATTGTTTATGTAGGTAGTTTATGAATAGTATTTTTATTTTTGGTTTGACTATTTTTATAATTTTAGTTTCTTTAGTACATGCGTTATTTTGACATTTTACTACCTGTACGACTAGGTTTAGTTCTCGTAATAAAAAATCACGAATAGGTAAAGTTAAAAATATTTTGACTCAGAAAAACATTTTATACATTTTTTTTTAATTTAGCACATACACCCACTGCATGCACATAATCATTTTTTTTCCTTTTATTTTCAAATTCAGTCCGGATGGTAGCTGTATTAATGAGGTTTCGATCGCGCAGTCAATTATATCACAAGCTTTACCTGCCTTATCACCTCGGCTAAACCTATCATTCAGCTCAAAAACATGTGACAGAACAAGACTAGTCGATTCACAAAGCTACCCACAACACAACTTAGAAATGAACAAAATAGATGAAAGCCAAGCACCACCAGAAAACACCACCCAAACTGAAATCAATCAAGAAACCGAGCTACAAACACCAAAACCTGAACCTAAAGCTGACAGCAATAAAGTTCAAACTGTTACTACACCAAGCAAGTGGCCTTTAAAACCTGGAGTTTTGGTGCATGTCAATTCCAACCATACTTTAAGTCCTAAGAATCAAGCTAGATTACAAGCAGCTACAGTGACTGAAGAATCGAATTTGGGACTACTAGAAAGAAATAAAAGTGAAGAAAAATCACCACCGAAAGTGGAATATTCAAAGAAAAGTGGGAAACCAAGACAAAATGTCGTTACGGGTATTTTCAAGAATTTACGACGTAAGAGCGAAGATTCTGACGATGATAGTGGAAAATATAAGAAGATTAATAAGTCTAACAAAAGGGCTATGTCACTAGTCAATATGAATAAACCAGGATATGTAGTGCAAAAGAATCGACTCAGATCTTTGTTTCAAAGCGAAAAACCTAACATTATTGTCACTGAAGGAGGTAGTTGTTATAACATTTTTTTTTAAATATTGATAATGGAGTGAGACAATATTTCAAACAACTTCTTCATATTTGATCATTATTGCTCTCAAAGCGGTGAATGAAATGGGCCCGCGCGTTAGATTAAAGGCCCATCCCCTCTGATAGGCTGATTAAGTTCATTATTGAAATTATTATTAATATGTCCTAGGTCTATATTCAAGTTATACATAAGCCTATTATTATGTTTTGTTTGCATAATTGTATCACACATTATCACCAAACACTACACTAATATCACAACATTCCAAATCTTCCTCATTTTATAAATCTATGCTTTTAACATATACATTGCTTTTGCATGAACTTTTTAAGACGACTTTAGAACCACGTAGAACTAAACTGTTTTGGTGAGATTCCTCCTTTTTAGGGTGTGACCAAACATATCGACGCGGATCGGTTTAATCCAATAATTGCGGCATCTAATTTCGGGGCCACGGGATCGATTCGCGTCATTTGAACCAAAACGTTAAAAATTATTGAACTTACCAAAATAGTTCGAAATCAACGATTTTAATTTTAGATCCTCAAGCGCTTTTGCTTTACAAGCACGTTTTCTGCTAAAACGCTTAAAGCACGGATTTATTTGCAAAGTTTTTCAATGTGAGCATGTTTTTAGTTGTGTCGTTCAAAAGGCCTGATAGGATTGTCACTACTAGTGCCAAAGTCAAACCATTTACTGATGAAGAGCCCAGAAACACGAGAAAACGAAAGAAACCAGGTGACAGTAAGTAGAGAGCATGTATTTTTACTGCTTATGTTTGATGTGTGTCTGTGATTTTTTTTCTACCACGTAAGATAAATAAAGACAGTAAACTATTACAAGTAAAGTAAAACTCTCAATTTAAAATATATTTTTCTAACCTGAAAAATAAAAGTTGACACAACCTAATTCTAAAAAATCTAAATCTTTAATATTTGGCACAGATAATGTGTTAGATCAAGGTGTGGAGATCCAACATTATTGATTGAATAATTTAACCTAACAATTAAAAGTAAAATTCCACCAATACTAACATGGCCACAACATGATCCTAAATCACTAGGCCCATAGAGAAAACATTATTTTTTCATCATTTTCATGTCCCATGTATTCGTTACAGGCCCACCTTCGAATGGCGTAGATAATGCAGCAAACGGCAACCTTGGAGCGGACAACCCAGGTCTTTACGAGAACCTGCCGTTCCACGGACTACAGCAACCACCTAATAAGGTATGTTTGGCGGCCATTTTGAAATTATTCAGTTGAATGATAAGAAGCTAGTTTGGCCTTTTAGTAATGCTATCACGAAAAGTATTCAACTGAGTTGAGTAGAATAAAGTACTTGCACTATATATTATTTTTACCATCTTTTGTACCACATTCACTGCAAATAAATAATTTTGACTTTCACTTTGAATATTACAAAAAGACTCATTATTTTACTTATGTGAAAATATATTGTCATAGGCAGCTGAGCAAAAGCTTCAACTTTTGTTTGTTGGTATTCTTTAAACAATTTGGAAAAACTAGTTTTTTTTTAGAAAATCTAGAAAAAGGCAAATGAACAGCGATGCAAAAGAATTTGTTTTTTTTTAATTTCTGAAATAACTTTACATTTATAGACAAGAACGGGATTTGTTCATCTTCGTTTTTAATACAGTGATTGAATTACTGAAAGACCCCACCTTATAATGTGAAACTACCAAAACTTACAAATTAACTTTTATGTACGTGTTTTATTGTTTTGCTTAAATTATAATTTGCATTTTTTGTTCTTTTTTGTTTCATGTTTATTAATTTGCATGTAAAGCCTGTCCAAGCGATACAACCTAGGGTAATTGAGACAAACCCGAAAACCTCGAAAGGAATAGCAGCTTTACAGAAACAACTGACTACTAACCCTTCGTTTACCCCAAGACTCGTTTGCCCACCATTCGTTCAAAATGCTATAGGATATCCCATGGCTTCAAACTCACAATACTCTTATGGGATCTCAGTATTATCACCCATACAACAAATGTATCCGCTACATCAAACGGTTCTATTAAACCCATACCTACCACAAATGCAAACCTCATTTTTAAAACAATTTCCAACGATAGACGAAGAAATCCCTGAAGGGGATAAAAGAAAATTTTCTTCGCTAAATACTAGAGTGCATAGAAAACCACCGCAGTTCCAATCAATGAGAATAGTAAGGAAACGTAATATCGAAAGGTTTTATCCTAATACTGAATATGGAGAGAATTTCAATGAAATCAATAATAATAAGAATGGAAATCGTGCACCTGTAACTGAAGATACAATCTATGCAAACTGTCCATCTGTGCTCAGAGTCAAATCTAACATAAGTGGAGTAGAACAATTTGAAAATCTAACAGATTCGATACAAGTGTGTGATGAGACTGATCTAAACAAATCTACTACTTCTTTAAACAGGCCTGTACCAGCCCCACGAACAAAATTATCACCTTTTGTGTCTCCTTCCAAACATGATCATGTTTACGTCAATCTATCAATGCCTTTAATCAACACAAAATTTTCCAAATCTATCGATACTATTGATGCTCCGGTACGGCCAACTAAATCCGCTGAAGATATAAGAAAAATTAAATTAGAAATTCTTAAAATTGAAGACCAAGATGACAGTGACGAAGAAAAGGATCTTGAAGAAACCAAAGCTGATCTCTCTAAACCAAATATAATAGGAGCTACTCCTAAAAGGAATCTATCTGTAATATTACCATCTACTTCCCTAGTTAAGTCAGTGGTGAGGCAATTGAACGATGAGGGCATAAACAAAGTTGGGTTGCCAAAGAAACAAGTGATACCACCAAATAAGATGTTACAAATACCAAAGTTGACGGAGAAACCGGTACCAAAACGATCAGTAGTTAAACGTAGTCATTCAGTACAAAGTAGTATCACAGTGGACAGTGATAACGGTCAGGTATAACGCTTGTTCTCATTTATTTTCTTTTATGTTCCTTCTGGCTAACGTGTGTGTTCTAATCACTAACAAACTAATTTCCTTTTCAGAATACTAACATACTACAACAACAGTACATGCAAAAACGTAATCACTTCACAAACATAAGCAACAAAGGGAAGAACAAGAAAAACTTTCAAATACCACTACAAAAACATCATAGCTTTTGTTACTTCCAACCTATAAGGGTCGATAAAAGAATCCCTGTTGATCAGGAGAGGTCGTACAACAATACAATAGGGCCTCTTATCTACCAGCCTTCAGAACCACAATACTACACAAAAACTCTAAACAGGACGAGAGAAAAGAACAGTCAGAAGCTAAACCGCTTGAAAAAATCAGAAAGCTTAAGAGAAAAACTTTCATGTGTAGGAGTTTACGATAATTATCAAAAGCCTGACTACCCAGAGCCTGAATACAATGAATCAGAAAGAAAATCATACTTGCAATTGCTAAAAGGCAACTACATATCAAATTCAACGAGAAACTTAGGACCCGAAAATTTTAGCTCGAATTATTCGGGTCCTAAAGACGATAAGCCTAAACAAAAAAAGTTAGTGTACGCTGATTTAGCATTAGGTAACCATAATATGAAGTTTAAAAACACTGTCAATTCGAATAGACATTTGTATGATACATACACCGTAGGTTCAGATAGTGCTAACAAAGATACTAACTCTAGTTATAATAAGAATATGTCTAGTACTACTCAGAGAAAAACTGGTCATACGCAACCTAGAAGTGACTATGCCACTCTGAAATTCAATGAGATCGATGTCTGAGAGGTGAGTTTTTAATGTCATTCTTTTGGTTATAAGTTTTAAGACTGATTCTTATGATTTTATTCTAAACTGTTTCGAATCTTCTTCTATTTTATACATGATTTAAATAAAATTAAGACTGGTTTCCAGTTTATTTAGTTATTTCAGTTATATTTCAGAATTTGCCTTTAAACTGAACAAAATAACTAAATTTTTAAATTCTAAGAGTAATTTTTTTCACTTTTATCAAAAAAAAATATGCAGTAGATTCTATTAAAACAAGGAAAAAACTTTTAAAATTCTGTAAAAAATGTAAAATCTTTGTATAATAGTGTACAAAAAATCCTAAAACAAATATTTTGATGGTAATATGTGCCTAAGTGGAATTTTATTTGCTTTCACAGCATGAATTTTCCGACACACCATGATAAAGCCTAAAATATAATAAATTGCCTAAGTACTAGTATAATACTCATACATTTACATTATTAATTTTCAAATAATAAAAATGCTTCATAATTACAAGAGACTGCAAAAATGAACTACGCCATAATATAAGCCCGACCTCAATAAAATTTTACATTGAAGCTGCTAGGATTTTAAAGACCTTTGATATTATAAAAATATGGTTACACAGTGTTCATAATCCTAACATAGTTTTTCGTATATATATCGAAAGCTAGAATCTGTAATCAAATCTACATCTACATCTTTTTTCCATGTAAATGTATGAGATCTCAAATGAGCATGTATTCGCAATGTTGTGACGTTTTATATTTTCTTCTAGGAACGCTTTACCAAGAGTGACACGTACATTTTTTAAAAACAAAGGTAATCTTTTTTCAAAATTAATTTCGGTTTCATTACGCTTTATTGGTTCACCGCTTTCTAAAATTATCATTTTTCAAATTTTAATTTTTACTTAAAATCACTATCGGTTGTTTAAAATTTATAAACTAATGGCAACTAAAAATTCAAATAATACTTGGCTTTTTATTTAATAAAACAAAAGTTAAATAAATTAAAAAGTTAATTAATTTTTGTAGCTTTGCACTTAACACATATTACCATTGTATTTTATGTATTTTTTTATCTATGTATACTCATACAAAAAAAAAATACGAAAAAAAAATGCACACTTACAACTTTTCTCATGTTTTTCTCAGCCATTCAGACCTGAAGACCAATTCATATACGCAGACGCTGACATGAAAGACTACGGGCCTATAAATTACAAAGCAGCATCGATCTACGCTCAAATGAAAAAAGTGAAAGAACAACAAAAATTACAGGAAATATATGATAAAGAAGACATGCTGTGATTACGATTTGGTTGTCAAAGAAAAAAACTTTTTTTTTGGAGATTTTTGTTATTGACGAAATATTGCGTGTTTTCACTGGATTAATGCTGTTAATAGTTTTAAATGACTGGAAATATTGTTAAAAATACTCGTATTGCCAAAATGTTTTTGGTGCTTTAAAAAACCAGTTGACTAACATTTGACATCCTTATTTTGCATAATTTTTTGTTTATTGTTTAAGCAACGAATGTTATTGCATTTTTATCGTTTCGTATTAAGCAATTAAAATTGTTGACTTGTCATTAATTAAATGTATCTTTTGCATTTTTCCTATACTAAGTTCAAAAACCCTTTTATGTACTTTTTTAATTTCTTCTTGTTTTGTAAATCTTTGGACAACCAAGTGATCAAAGTCGAAAAAATAGTAAGAAAATATAATGAATTAAAACTATTGCTGAAGTTATCCTGTATTTGTACATTTTAGAAGGTTGTCGTAAAAATTGTAAATAAAAATAGATTTCTTATATAAATGTAACTACCGAAAGATCTAGTTATCAGTTAGTATGAATTTTGTGCTAAATGAACTTTGTTTTAAGCTAAATATTTTAGTAAATAAAATAGTTGTTTTTTTAATATTTTTGGACATTTCCCTGAACTAAAAAAAAAGTACATGAACACAGTTACTGAGAAAAAAGAACTAAGTCCAAGTAATAGGCACAGTTACCTTACTTACGTTACTTTTGTTACTTGCATTATAAAATGAAAAATGAAAGAAGGACTTGCCCAAAAAGACCATACAGCATTCTATATGATATAATGATGTCAAAGTCTCATGAAATTAGACGTAAACAAGATAACTGGAATTACCTATTATATTTTATCAAAGTAGCTTTATGATTGATCAAAAATAATTTTGTATGAAACTGCACGCATCGTTAGGTATTGAACGATGCGTGGAAAGTCCATTCTTCATTTTAAATCCATTTTTATCGCAATCTTTATTTTATCTTCGTAATTATGATTTAATAAATATTAGCTTGAGCATTGCAGAGCATTACGCAATCTTACAGCGATGATACGCAAAAAAACATTGTTTTTAACTTTGCCTGTTACTTGGGCATTGTATGTTAAAATTAAGTTAAAAGGTGACTAGCTCTTATTTTGAACAGGGTTTTCTATTTTGTCACATATTTATACTTAAGAAGTCTATTTATTCTAGAAAATCTATCCAACATAATATTATTTCTTATTTATATTTACCAGAGAAAGCAGTAATGAAAATAGGCAATTACTCGACTTATCTGTTTTGTAGCTCAAATATCCGTTATTGAAAATTTGAGCTGCAAAATGGACCTTGTAAACAGCACAGCAAAGCTTCAAGTAGGTTGACAACACATAGAGATTTTAATATCCGTCCAAGCGGGAATGTCTACAAAGATTAGTTGATTTTTAGCTAAAAACCGTATCTTTGTAAAATTTAGTGTAAATTACATTTATCGTGTAAAATATTAGTCGAAAGACCTAAGACTATCCAAAGATAGATGAATTAGAGTGTGTATTTGCACGAAAATTGTGCAATCGTGCGAAATTGCACGATCGAGTAGATGTGTTCACAGTATAATGTTAAACAATGGCCCGTAGCGCAATCGGCATTTATATTTTTTACTTTTATTTCTCACCGATTTATGTACGATTTATTACAACGAATCACAATTTTTTATCGTAAGTTTAGTGACATTTTGTATTTTTAAACTTAATTTTAACGTTGCTTTTTAATAACATTGTTGATGTAAATGTGATAATAGTCTGAAACGTAAAACTATTAATTGGTTCCGTCAACAGATATTGTATTTTTTTAATGGCGCCCTTACAGCTTCAATCTAAGTTTTTAACCACTCTACAATCGTGATTAAAAAAAACTTTGTGAGACTAAAACAATTTTTCGTACTTAAATAAGTTTAACTGTCGTACTAATGTAAATATAAACAGGGAGAAAAAATTACAAACTATCGGTGGACTGATTTTCCAATTTTAGAAAAAAACTATTTTTTTTTCTTTTACTTTTTTGTAAGTTTTTTTTCTTGATTTGGAAAAAATACGGCACTGGTATTTTCACCGATAGTTTCATATTTTTTCTAAATAAATAAAGCACTAGAAATGCGCTCTACATGAGTGCTGTGACAAAAGCGGAATTTATTTCACTATTTTTAAAATGTTATATTTTTTGTGGAATTAAGTTTTTCTATGGGAGTGTTTTTGCACTCGTAAACTTGATGTGCAAAAGTAGGTCATCTAAATCTAATTAAAACCATTCAGTTAATTACTAATCAACGTAATTAGTGAAAAATAAGACGGTAAACAAATTAATTTAAGTTTTTTAATTGCATGTTATCTGGTCTGTGGTTCACTCATTAAAATGTATTATTAAAATCTTACATACTTTTTACAACACAAAGATTTGGTACAATATATTGGAAGATAATTTACATGATAACATTATCTAATATTACATTTTTAGTCTGGCCGTCCTTCAACCTTACTTTAATTATAAATAAAGTTATAGTGCAATGTCACAACTATTTTATGAAAATCCCTGATAATAGTGAAATAATTCCGCGGAGTCGCAAAAACGTATAGAAACAAAATATTAATAAAGGTATTAGATGAGGTTTTGTACATACAAACTTGTTATAATATGTCGAATAGTGTTATTAAATTAATTTATGGATTTTTAACTGTTGTTTTATTTTGTTACTTGACTTTACCCGTCATCTTCTGCCTACCTCCAACTATGCCGGAGTCGTCTTCCAGTCTAACCAAATGCAGCTGAATACGTACCAATAATCCACGAAAAGTTGTACCTGGAAAAGAACAGCCACATTTCTCCAATCCCATGTAATAGGGGGCGAGCTTATTGCCATAATACAGGCCCAACTCCAAACTCATGGCTGCTACTGATGAGTTTCTTGTACAAACCCCAATAACACTGACTGACTTGGGAATCGAACTCAGGACCTCATACTCAGCAGTAGCGTTGCGAGACGAACAAGGCAGTAAAATACTGATATCAAATAAATGAAAATAAGACACCAACCAGTGATTTTCCTTGTATGTATTATGCTATTGCAGGATATGGAAACTAACAAATCATCACCATCAATATCAACATTTCAGCTGAAAGACGTCCACTGCTGGACAAAGGCCTCCCCCAAGTGTTACCACATTGATCGGTTCCGTGCGTCTCTCATCCAGCGGATCCCCGCAACCTTCACCAGGTCATCGGTCCACCTAGTAATAATAATATTATAATAATAATAATATTCTTTATTTTTCGGACAACAATGATCCAAAGTGTTAGTGAACAATAAAATAACTTATTACTAGTGTTAGTACTTAAACTACAACAGAAAACACATACAGACAAGATAGTATTGTGAAAAGGACAACCCCAAATTAATGTTGAGTGAGTGTCCTTCTCACAAAACCTTTAATAATCGGAGAGTCGATACTCTCCGCCACAGTTTTAAGAATGCTGTTGCCACTCGCCCGCAACCTTGACAACAGCGACGCGGTTTTCTTGCGAATGACGGCGTGGAAGCCGTCAGTTCGGTTTTGCGTAAACATCGCAGAAGCGCTGCACCATCGAGGCAGTCCCAACAGCATCCTAAAAATATTATTATACTGAACGCGTAGGTCATCCAGCGTTCTTTTGGTATAGTTGGCCTTCCAAAGCAAAGTCTTCCGGTACGGGTGGCTAAAATGGACTGATTACCACTACCTACACTAAAACAGGCAAACTTACGTGATGTGAACTGTAAATCAATATTTTTGACAAAGGTCATTGAGGCCATCTAAGAATCCGAAAACATGATAGGCAAGAGGGTAATGAAAAGGGCTTTGAATTATTTGACCTTCCCAACTGCCGCCATTTTATTTTATTTTCAAAATTCATGAGCAAAAAAGAAGAAAAGAAAAAATAAAGAAGTTTATTGTGTGGGTAAAAATCTTCTACAGCGTCACCTTTCCAAGATGTGGCTTATACATGAAGTTAGGCAGGCCACGCTTCATTCATAAATCTTCAAAGCCTTTACATAACTTTTGGTGTAGGGCATTAATTCCGAGATTATTGCAAAAAACTGTTTTCTTTACAAAATTGTCAGTATCTGAACCATAATCGACAAACTTATGTATGGTGAGCTGTAAATCCAGATTTTTTTGGCAAAGATCTCGGACAAGAGTTGGCAGTAAAGTACCACGCCAGCACAGTGCGGGCTGGTGGACGTGATATGATAACATAACGTCGCGCCTGTAATCCCTGAAAGGTTGAGAAGACGTGTACCTAATAGTATACCCACATTTTACCAGTTGTGTATGAGTCCCATGTAACCGGGGCCGAGCCTACGGCCATGAACCGGACACATAAATCTAGACACACAAATCCACACACACACACACACCTGACACATAAATCCAGACTCTGTGGCTGCTACTGAGAAATTCTTAATGGCAAAACCCAATAGCACTTTGTCCGACCCCGGAATCGAACCTCATGCTCAGCAGTCGCACTTGCAACTTCTAGGTAGACCATAAATTCAGTCATAATATGGATTGAAATTAAAAATTAATTAAATGAAACAACAAGATGAATATCAGTTTTATATTTTACATAATCTTCTTACAAAATCATTTATTTCGTACATTTACTTATTTGTATACATTTACATTCATTCATATTATTTACATTTTTATTTAAAATTAAAATATTTACAAAATTTTATTATCACAGCTTTATTTTTGAAACAAATTAATGTTTCCATTTTTCAATATTTAAGTTTTTATTAATGTGAATAAATCCTGCATTACTGGATTTCTATAACTAAAAAAGAGAAACTAAAATCCAGTTATGTTGCTAATTTGATTTAACTAAAATAACTTTTCGTGTTTTGTCTAAATTATCTTGTTTGTTTGTTAAGAATAGCCATCATAATTATGGAATCATCATAATAATGAATCATTCGCACGGCTGCCGGCTGTGCAAAGGTCGCTAATTACTCTAATCTAATGTATTTTAATTAATGTTTTGTGCAGTGACCACACGGATACGATACATAACAACATAATCATTAGCTGTAGATTTATCTACTCAATAAAATGTATCATGCATTAACTATGCTTATATTATGTAATCTTGTCAAAACAAAACATACTTTGAAGACTTATTGAATACATTGAATGGTTCTTGTTAAAATTTTCTCTTCATTTTATTAAAAAAGTTATTATTTCCCATTTTTTTACTGTTACAAAATGTTGTTGGCAAAAGTTTAAATCAAAGTCAAGCACAAACAAAAGCGCTTTTGAATGTCAAACTTTATAAAGAAATACAATTGATTCTAGTTAAATGTAAATTGAGGCTTTCTACAACTTCCGTTTTCTTTAATAAGGATCTGAGGCCCTAGCACGCGCGTGGAGTGTAAACGTAACGTAAAGTCGATTTTAAAATTAGAAATACTCATTTCATTCAATATTTTCATGATTTAATACATTTATTCATATCTATTGATGATACTGACTGTGCTTGTTGCAAACAATTTAACTAAAATTCTATAGGATAATTGTATCTTCGATTAAGAAATCGGCGTCTTTCTGTTCCGTTTGCACCGCGCGCTGGTGCTGGGGCCCTGATCTTATACAAGAATACAAAATATTGTAGACTTTTTTCTGCGTGTGCAGCAAATATCGTACAAAATTATAATTCTGCAATGTGAAGGTAATTTTCTATAAGTGGTTTCGCGTTTTAAATGCTTACTGTAAAATATACCTAACTTATATTCTATAATTATGTACATTTTTTTGTTATTAAAATAATAACTACATTTTTAATGTATAATTGAAATACATACTTACGTTTTTATATTTAAAAAAACTTATAAGGTAAGACTGACATACAGTTTTTTAGAAAAACAGGTCGTTATTTTAAAGTATCTAAAGATTTAACCGTCTCTGAAATGGTGTATTGTCTTATTTTTTATACTTTTAGTAATTATTAATGTTTTAAATAGTAAATATTCAATCAATACAATACAGCAAAACATTTACTAATCCGTACAAAATAACTTTATTTTCAAGATATTCTCAAAAGGTTTTCGTAAAATACGGTAACAACAAAACAACAATAATTACACAAAATACTTTCTTACTCAATTGTTTTTGCAGCATACTGCTGTCTCCTTTAATACTTTCAACCTGTCAAAGACGCTCCCATCAACCTTTAAAAACCTGTCCTAATAAAATACTTATTGAGACTGTCACAAACATTATTAAGAAGCCACTAATGAGTAGAGATCCTACTTTATTTAAATGCAAAATGGCTTCCTAATTCACTCAAAATTAATTAGTCAGTCATTCCAACATTCATACAACCGAATCGTCAACCACTTCAAAATACCTGCTCATAAGTTTTCCTGCCTGTCAAAGTACGGCAGCGGCTAGGGCTAGTACATCTGCCTGTCAAAGTTAATGACACGTTTCTCTGCCTGTCAAAACCACAGTGACTTATTTTCTGTCTGTCAAAGTCTGTCACTTTGACAGCTTGAAATTAAATGGCGACTTAAAACTGAGTATTGCGTTTGACAATTCGGTCAATATTTACAAACTTACACCTAACTTAAGAATACTTAAAGCCTATTTGTGGATCAGTAGATGTCGTACTGTCCTTGGCCAAAGTACACATAGTCGTAACACCATTTCCGGGCTAGAAGATCTGTTGAGCAGCACGCGGGATAAGCTATTTTAGATTTTGTTAGCTTGGCGCATCTCTGGCAGAGGTCCAAGAGCTCATCCTGTAACAAAGAGATAAAAATTGGTTATGTTTTTGAATCAAGTGTGAAAACAGTTAGTTGTTTTGTTTAACTTAACCACGCTTGAACAGCTCAACGAAATGTTAACATATAATATTTTAGAACTCTCGGCACACTCCATAGGATACTTTTATTTGAGTACATGTAAACGTTTAAATCTACAAGTCCTTGAGGACGTGATTCTTGAACCACAGGCTAGTTAGTATTGGTTTGAATTGAATCTATTGGGAACTAGGTTGAAAAATTAAGAACATTGATGGTAAAACGATAATAAGCCAACATGACAATCTTTCTACTAAGAAAAATCATGAGGAAATCTGATCATCTGGTTCAAATTGTGTTTTTTTTAAACTATGCATGCATCAGTAGGTACTGTTAGGTACCTATACAAGCATCGACTTTTTTATGACAAAGTAATAAAAATATTCCACGAAAGAGGAAGAAGACACACAATCTACTGATTACTTCTACGATTTTAGCACAAAATTAACAAACAAACGGATAAGAATTAACCTAATTATTGTTTATCTATCTACTAAAATTAAACAAATTGTGTTAAAATTTAAGTAAAAAAAGGCAATCATGTGGTTTAAGACCTCTGTCGTTTGACCCTGCACAGCGATAACCATGACTCGAATATATTTTTGACTGTTAATGATATGGTCTTAATAACTGTTACCTATAATGGGTGTAAATATACCCTGAACCAAACCGAAAAGCACTTGTTCGCCCCGTCAATTCGATTTTTTTTTTCATACCTACCTGGGAACCTTCTATTTACGGAGATATTGGGGGTCAAAGTAGTTTTTAATGTTATAACTTTACTTTAAATATCTCCATGGCGCCCAAACTATGCGATACGTCCATTGGCACAATATTTTGAATGCGTTACATTGAGTGCTACCGTTAAAAATAATTTTTCACCCCAAAAAAGAACTCATTTCCCATGCATAATTTGCGTAAAGTTACTTAGTTTGATGTACAGAATGCTTGATTGACGGCTCCGTGAAGGGTCTGTTCGCATCAGGGTGTTAACAGACCCTTTTGTGTATGCTTTGGGAACAGTTCATGTATTTCATTCACATCTAGAATTTAGTTGAACATAAACAATTCTAGAATCCAATAACACTTTGCGCGACCTGGAGTCAAACCCAGCATCTCATGATCATCAGTAAAGCTTGCGACTACTGGACCAACGAGACAGGCCAACCAATTTGAACTACCAGCAAAATATTATAGAAGAGAATTTGCACCTATAGTACAACGACTGGAGTCGAACCCCGTACAGCTCCACTGACTAATCATGTTGTGAGATAAAGATTCCATCTAAGAGAAGAGAGCGAAAGCGACGAAAAGAAATTTTTAATTTTTTATAAACGTTTGTCCAGCGTAGTGCGAACACCAAGTACACAGGTCTTCACCATTACACAGACTCAACGGCTACTCTTCTCCGACTCAAATCACAGTAAAGCATTGAAATTTGAGCTTTGAGCTAAAATTTGTTGAAAGAACATTGATGTTGTTAATAAGATAAGATAAGATATATCCAAGCGTGATATGCGTTCGTTGAAAAGTAAGTACTTACATCTGTATGGCATTCAGTAGATTCTTTAAATAATCCGCTGCCAGGTGCCATCCATGGGGGTCGTGCGTTCGATTCCCGGACGAGGACCGCCAGGCACAAGACCAGTAGGATGCAGGCTATCGAAAACATCTGTGGACAAAGAGAAACAGAATTAGATATAAACTTAGTGTCAAATTTAAATACAGTTTAATAAGCCCCGAAAATCTCAGCAAGATCGTTTCATCTTGTTGTTACGCTTCAGAATCTAGGACCTAGACAAAGTGAGATTCTATCAGCAATGAAGTAAAAAAAGTGTTAACAGAAGCCACCTAAAGTTTACGTCAATCGTATCGAAAGACGTTTTAAAAATACTGCCTCATTGTTCTAATGATCGCAATCGCGATTGCTGAGGTCCTGGGTTCGATTCCCGGGTCGGTCAAATTGTTATTAAGCTTTTCCATCAGGAATTTCTCAGTAGCAGCCACTGTCTGGATTTGCGCCCAGTGTATAGCTATAGGCTCGACCTCTATTATATGGAACTGAAACCTCACACTCTGTACACCTCAGCCTTACGGGGATTACAGGCGTGATGTGATGTTATGTTAAAACGCTTTGAAGACGATAACCATTTCATCTAGGATCAAGACTATTGAAAAACTTTCAAACTTGAATTTCCAAAAGTTTTGAAACTCCTAATGTAGTTTCTTTGAACTTATAACTGACACCAAATTCGTAATAATATCTATCAAAGTTTACAAATAAAAGTTGAACTACCAAAGACGTATATGCCGCTACTAGAGAACGCTAGTTTCTAATGATAAAAATCAGTAGTGCCAATTCACTCACAACTTTTAATAACTATCAACAAGTTTTATAAAGTTGAAGGTAGATTTGAAAAGAGTAACCATGGAGTTTCTTGCCGGTTCTTCTCCATAGGAAACGACCAACCCGAACCGTGCATCTTTTTGTCGACGTTTTATAAGTGTCCATCGAGGCCTATGGAAATAAAATATTTTTATTTTGATTTTTGATTTTGATGGCTATAATAGTAGAGGAAGACCTAAGAAACGATCGATGGACTGTATGATCGATGATATGGCTAGAAAGGAGGTGACTGCTGAGATGACGAGTAATAGAGAAGTATGGGAGAAGAAGACATGGTGCGCCGACCACAAATAAATTGGGATAAGGGCAGGAGAATCATGAATTTAATGAATTTAAATGAAAGCTAAATAAAGTAATAATTATCAAGGTCTGATGTAAAGTATTTTTTTAATTGCCAAAAAACTTGTAATAAACAACGACTGTAGTTTTCTATTAAGAGCCAGTCCCCAACATGCTAATTCCCTCCAAACTTTTACCAAAAGACCAGACTATTGCACCATCATCACGTCATGACGCCATATGATAACCCTTAGGTAACCGCACCATTTTGTAACCACACACAATAACCTTATCTTAGACAATAATTTATTACAATCAATTTATATAAACACCCATTAATAATGATAAAAAGCTACTTAGAAAATTAGGGCATTTGTGTTTGTTAGTCTAATATAGGTTATTTGAAACGCACATGGGGTCATGTCGAAGTAAACAATTGGTATATACCACGTTGAAAAGCGGGTCACGAAAATAATCACTTTGTAATGATTTGTGGGCAAAGGGCGATTGTGGAGCGATTTTCTGGTTAAGTAGTTGCGCAATAGTTGATGTTAGTGACTTTTAGTCAAACATGAAAAACTTGATTTATAAATTAAAAAAAGATAATTTAAACATGGATGCGATGTTACCCGAGTTCTCGAGGTCGTCTGTGCATTTATTGTTATAACACTTTTGAAACAGTAATTCAACAAAATACTCATAACATAAAAGAAATAAAATTATGACGTTAAAGTTTGTGATTTTTTTATATGACAGCAAAATAAATCTGACCTTGCAATTCTTAAAAAAAATATCATTTTGCAAATCTAAAATAACATATAAAATTGTTCACCCCTAAGATTCAGGGATTAGCGAAAACTAAAAACAAAAGGGTTGCATTTAAAAGCTTTACATCACATTGAACTACGGGTAAAAGCAATAACCTTAATCCAAATCCATTACCACTTTTAAAAAAACACTAAAACAGCACATCATAAAAAATGTTCATTCCCTACAATCATTTCAAGCCACATCCAGCTATTGCTTATCTGTGTAGAACGGAGACTTGGTTCCCTTTGTGTTGATGTTTTAAGCCAGTGTATCAAGCGAACATTGAGTTGTTTGGATTATTATTATTAATCTACCCACAAAATAATTATTGTACAAATGTCTAGTTTTTGTAAAACCCTCAACAATATCGACTTATGTTATAGTTTTAATATTCTCATGTAAGTGAATTTTGTATTCTTATGAGAATAAAGTTATCTCAAACCTCAACCTTAACTCCGCGGGATTCGCCCCAGTCTGGCCCAAAGCTTTAATTATAGTAAACAAGATAACAATCAAAACAAACAAATAGTACTATTCGTAACCCAATTGACAAAAGTAGTTGTAGCTGATAACAAGGGCTTATTAGCCATCAATCGTGATAACAGCGAAGCTGGTACATTGCTGATTATAATAGTACTACTCTAGAGATGTAACCTAGTTTGCAAGAGTAGTATAAGTACGTGATTGTTTTGATCGACATCGATTCGGAATCTGGTACAAGGAAAATGGGTTTGAAAAGTTCGATTGACTGTTTTGTTGGTGCAAAGGTTACTTGGGATGTTTACAGGGCTGCCAACCGTATGCTTATATGCCACCGACGCGAAAACGGTTATCACGTTTCAGTTCATCATTCATGCCTCCCCTACATAGAAATTTTTCATCGGTTATTTTTAATCAAATCAGAATTCATACATTTTGACCGTGTAGGTATTGCACTTTTGTAGGAAACAGCTGATTTTTTTTTGAATAACCAATGAATAATTTTTATGTGTGGGCTCAGAATGATGTACTGAATACGTGGTAACCGTTTTCGCGTCGGTGTCTAAACTATCTTTTGACCGCGGCTTCGCTCGCGTTAATTTATAATTTGACAATTCGGGTTATACTCTGCTTGTAATATAATATAGTTCAATCATCACAAGGTCCTGTGTGCCATATTTCATCTAAATCCGTTCAGTAGTTTTGCGTGAAAGAGTAAAAAACATCCATACATCCATCTTCACAAACTTTCGCATTTATAATAGTAGCCAGCATTAAGATGATGATGATGTTGACTGAAAAGTTGAGCGGATGCGGGAGCTTACTCTTCCAATATTTCCCTACGACGGACATAAGTACAGTGACAGAACCAAATATTTGAATCGTTCGATGTGCCTGTCACATCCATCGATTCAAATATTTGGTCTCGACAAAGATGGTAGTGATATGATAGATACTATAGGTACTCACTCCATGAAATACAAACAAAAAACTAAAAAGTTATATGACTTCTGTCTGAGTAAATAATTAAAAATAATACATAAGCAGTCTGATTAGCCGGGTCACTTGAGGTCTGTTAATTATCTATTCTCGCCAATTGCTAATAATTAAAGGTAAAAAAACACATTCAATGTTGTTTTTGCGTGTTATTTTATACTCTTATCGTGCATGGGGTTAAATATAGCAATGGAATCGTGTGGAATATACAAAGGTATCATAAGAATTTACGTAGTTATTATAGAGTGTATTATTAACCTCCACCAAAGAGATTTAAGAGATTTATAGAGGGGACATTGAAAATATTATTAATCACAAGTATTTAATTTTGAACAAAATTGCCCTTACATCATTTGATTTCAATGAATATCATATTTATGAGAAATCACAGTTTTAAAATAACTCCGTAGCAAAATAATGATCAAGTACCGCGCGCGCATTTTCATTAAGCGGAATTATGTGTGAAATTTGCTCCTTTTGAATTGTATGTATAGGTGCCTACGACCCACTGTATCTAGCCCTCTCTCTCTTATGTGACGCAGACGAAGTAGCGCGAGTCAGCTACTTGGCTAGCTTATTTTTGATTTTGTCACACGAATGCTACCTAACAAGCGGGCGTATGGCCCTAGACAGAACGATTTGTTACTAAGTAGTAAAAAGTATTGGATTACGATTTTATTCGTCTTGTCCCGTCTATCGCTCGTAAATATTTGAATGTCTTTGGCCTCCACAAAGAGCGATTCGAAACCCTTATTTGGTAACGCCTTAAAAGTTACGTAAACGGTTGCTTGGGGTGCCTGACATCCCGATCATGTAGATAAATGCTAAATACTTGCAATTACGATCACTGCTTGATACTTGATCATAAAAAGGCACGTGTTTTCATGCAGCTAACGGGAACTTCAGCGCTCAAAATGCAGTATTTAAAAGACAAAAAAATAAAGTTACGCACGCTTACGCATGAAATCTCTTTTTCTGTGATCCGTAATCGCTTATCGCATTGTAATGGTGATAATCAGATATCAATGTTTTCACTTCATGTCATGTATTTGAGATTGTCTGCGCGATCGATCAATTGGATTAATTAGTATTTATCGCTCGATTTGACCAGTTCGTAATCTTTGTAACAACTCGTGACGATGATGTGGCGGTTTTTAGAATTGGACTTACACCGTGAATGACATTAAAATATTAACGTAACGGAAATTACACAATCTATTAATCAATCAGTACACGTTGATTTTGATAAAGATAGCAGAAAGAAAAAAAATTATATCATAAACCTATAATTTCAGCGGCATTCACATTGGTTATTTTAATGAACCTGAATAAGGTTCTGGGTAAGACTTTATTGCAAAAGTATTTTTTTTTGTAATCATTACTTTTCTTATAATTGTCTTATAATCTTTTATGTACCAAATTCATTTCAATAATGTGTTTACAACTTGATTTCATTTTGTGTGTGTTTGTGTGCAGAAATTTCTCAGTAGCACAAATAAATAATTAATCTCCGTGTCTACATTCATAAAGTTCCATAAGGTATCGTATTACCCAGTACTAACTGGGTTGTGGAGGTCAGATAGGCAGTCGCTCCATGTAATATATTGGTATTCAGCTGCATCTGGTTAGAATGGGGCCCGACCCTAACATAGTTGTGAAAAGGCAGGCAGATGATAAGATAGGTGCTTTTACGACCTTTCTTTATAGAGAACAATCACTATTATATACATATTGTTACTCTTTCAGTGATCCGACACTATTTTCAACAAATTGCTTCAGACTGGCTCGAACCCGGTAAACTGATAGTCTTATCTTTGATCAAGCTTATTAGGACTTTGAAGTTTCATGCTCGATTTACAGAACCATCATATGTCACGTGAAGATTTTTAATGCGCATTATTGATTAATAGAATTATAAAGTTTCACTAAGAACATCACGCCTGTAATCACTAAAGGGTTAGGCAGAGGTATAGCTAATAGTACTAACTACAGTACTTTCACAGTTTTTATGCCTTGTGACTGGGACTGTAGCTATTGTTGTCTTTGTTTCGACAATTCAAAAGTGCCTGTAACTGGCCTATTTGAAATAAATGCTTTGATTTGATTTTTGATTTTGAGTACACCCACATTTCGCCAGTTATATTGAAGTCACATGTATGGGGCAAGCCTATTCCCGTCAACCGGGCCTGCTACTGAGGAATTCCTGATAAAAATCTAATGATACTTTGCCTCACCTGGGAATCGAACCAAGGACCTCATGCTCAGCAGCCGCGCTTAGACTTAATAGACCAATGAGTAAGTAATGAGTACGTTTATATCTCATTTTGTAGGAAGCCTTCTCAAAAAGTTCTGTAAGTACAAGTTTGAAACGAGCGTTGATCATCACTTGTAATGATGGAGCTAGATTGATGATTCATCGCACATGTTCACTACCATGTATATTATGTATTTATTAAGTATTACCGATCAATGAGATGATAATCATAATTATCCAAATTATTTCAAATTATTATTATTTTAGTTTAATTATTTAATGTTTATTGTAGGTTATTTAATGAATAAATAAATATTACCAATTATTTCAACGTAAAAAAAACCATTTTATTTTCACAAGCTTAAAGAAATCGAATACTGTTTATTTTTATAATTTTAATATGGGTAATAAATTAAATTCCTTAAAGTTAAGTACCTGACATACTACTTATTAAAAATAACAGGTAAGTCTGATAAAAGTAACAGGTACGTAGCACCGATAAACCTGCTACGACCATAAGGCGTGGTACCTATAACGCAAAGTGGGGCGGAGCAACAGCAATCAGACCTGCGCCCACGCCGATCAACCTGCACAATCTCGTAGAAAACGGTACGAAAAAATCCCGCCCATCGCCACGCCCCACCAAAGCTCCTCCCACTTTGTGCATTAATTGCTTATGAATGCACACACCACGTGCTGTGTCAAAGGCCACATACAAGATAATACACAGGTTACTAACATTTCTCTTAAGTGACTCATTTTAATTATAATTATACGTTTGCCAATTAAAATAATTAAGTTTTATCGCTTAGGGTGAGCGGAATATCTGTGCAGGTTATTGTGAAACTGCTTATTTACTTAAGTTGTAGTCAGTAAATAACAACTTAGGTGAAACTACATGTTTCAGTTTGATGTTCATCATCATCGTCTGCCAAATGCCTTTTCCAACTATTTTGGGGTCGGTTTCCTGTTGTGCCGAAGTGCAGACTGGCCAATAGTGGTCGTTTTACGGGACAGTCTCACGTAATTTTGCCGTTCGATAAGTGCTGATTCTCACCTTAATTTTAATAAATGACTTTTGATTTGCAGCTTCACTGAGTGATTACCAGTATTTAACATGGGGCAATTGTAAGCTAAGTTACTGGGTAACATGATACCCCTTAGCAAGACTAATTAACAGACTTTCAGGCTTTTGATTGCCTGTCACGACTGTTTTAGATCAGCTATGAATGACAGCCAAGACAACACTTTTTTAAGCTCTCACGGTTTACAACTAAACTTGTACTGTCGCTTACGGGATAAATTCCGTGATTGTTCATTATTTTGACGGAAGATATCCCGTAAGTGAGAGTATAAGTTTAGCCAAGACAAACTTTTTATATGCTTTCTGAGACACAAATTTCATTTTGATTTTGTGCCATGATAAATTATAGCAAATACCAAATTCATGGCATGAATAGGCACTTATAAAATCACGTCTGAAAGACGTGGTGATTATAGGAACATTCTGACAAAAAAGATTACGCCGAATGACCGAAATTGCGAATCATGTCAGATTTTTAGGAATTAGGTAAAGGCCGCTTTACAGTCAACTTTGTCAGACTTATTCCACCAAAACTCCGTTTACTAAATTTTAAAGAGCGGGGGTCTAAAAATGTCATTTTAGCAGAATCGTATTAGAATAACATTAATCATGTTACAAATTCATTGCACGCAATTGACCTTGTCACACCAGTGGCGTGCCGCTAGGTCAGAATGGAGGCAAGCCCAGTTAGTCAGCTACCGATGTTCTGGGAAATAATTTTATAAGTTATAGTTTTTTAATTAATTTCTAGTCTCGATATCTTAATACGCTTGCATAATTGACAAAGGCGCCATCTATACGTACGAATCGTGACACCAAAGTAAATTCGCTACGCTACTGTTTACAATTCAGACGTGCAAAATATTTCATTCAAAATGGCCACTAGATGGCATTCACACTATTGATTTGTTATTTTATTGCCGTACACACTAATTTATTAATTCAATATAGTGTCGATTAAAATGATAATATTTGATATTACATAAATATTAATGATCTCACAAAATCATTATAAATCACTAATAAATAATAGCCAATTTTATTTACTTATTCTATTCTTCAGAACAACTCTTTAAGTACCTAAACTCGTATTTACGTATTTTCTTATTTCAAAGAGATATAATATTACGATGATGGTTCTTTATTTGGAAGAACTTTATCAAATAACTACCTACAAAATGATATGCGAAAAGCGACAAAAATACATTGCCGAGAAAAACTATCATTAGGACTTCTTTAACAGTGAAGTAAAGAGCTAACTCAACGTATTTACATACCTTTTCGACGGTAATATCCGAATTCACATTCACATTCACAGACCACTTTATAACAATCAATTAATAACTTGCAAAATCATTGGTATAAATCACATCGTGCTAATATCTTTCACACAATTACAATAACAAAACAAAACCTAACTTTAGAATATTGTTTTCAAAATTTTCAAAACAGCATTCATTCGTAATAATTAACGCGTGCTACTGGCATAATTCCTAGGTCAAAACAATACGAACTAACTTGAAAGAACACGAAGCGCAAAGCCGCGGCGCATCATCGGCGCGAACACACACGTTCTCTCTCAAACTTACACAGACTTACAGGCACACATTCAAAGAAAAGCCTAGCTTTAAACTCTATACAAATTCTCACATGAGTACATAAAAATTTTGTCAAAAACGGACACATTTTGCTAGGAAACATGAGAGGTCACAGAAGCCACGTAAAAGCCAGTGGGTGTGAAAGAGCAAGCGTTAGCTAAGCACTGGGTCACTGACCGTAGGCCGTATCACGCACTAAACTTCAACTTTTCAACTCTTCTTTTGTATAGTGTTAGAGCGAGCCAGAGTATCGCGGCCGGCATATCAGAATTTAAGCGCGCGAATTTAAAATAATTTCTGTTATGGATTGATAGTTGTGTGGAAACCGAATGTTATTATTGTTTGACAAAAAATTACTAAGTATTATTTTGTTTTTGTAAGAATGTTATTTTTAAACACATTAAATACATTTTAAATATTCCATTATAAAACAATACAAAAAACATTTAAAAATATAAAAAATAGATGGCCCATCGGCATCAGCGAGAGTATTTTTGTTTATCGTTAGGCAAGCCAGGCTTTTCGGCTTGTATGAAACGTCCGCCACTGTGTCACACAGGTGTTTTTACGTATATTTTGATGGAATTTTTTTCACAAAGTGTGATTCTGCTAATATCGGTATCCACATTACGAATATTAGAGGATTTGCTGCTGAGAATTCGGAAAATGACTCGATTCAAAAGGAATTGCTCAATCTGGCAGTTTATTTATTTTGTCAGGGGGTCTACCCCTTCTGGCAATATTTTGAAGAAAAACTGAAAGCAGCTTTGAATAGATCTGGGGGTCCAAAATGACCGCTTTGGCAGAATCATAATATGAACCACATTAACATTCGTGAAATGATTCGTGTAATGATTCTGCTAAAGCGGGCGGACATTGTATGCCTAGACATACAGTATTCAGACAAAGTATAACCAAACCCTACCAAACAATATTTGAATCTCGACCAATGTCTTTCAAAACCACTACTACTTAAAACTTTCCTTAAGGTGGAAGCGCCAGGGTTACCCGCTAAATTCAAACTTTCTTACGTTTTCTGCAATTTGACGGTACGTACTCTATGTATTTATAGAATTATAGTCATTAAAATCATCAAAACAACCCTCTATATTCATTTAATCCACATTCATTTATTGATTTCGTTCATTGATTGATTATTTTTTTTTTCATTCATTGAATGGCTATTTCATGAAAAAGTCATTCAATGGTGTAACGTTTACGTTTAACGTCTTAAGCGTTTTTTTTGTTTTTGATACCCGATGTAAAGGACCTCTAAATAGTAGTTATCTAAAATAGCACAGACAAAAACAATGCTGTTTGGGTTAACATAACAATAGTCTGTTATTATGAACTGTCGCTAACAGCAAGTGTGAATACAGCATGGTAACTAGCCAAGTAGTCAAATAAGATACTTTTTTATCTTAAATGTTTGACACTATGTGCGTGATCTAGTTTTTTTTTTGTTCAAAGTCAGCTTAATTAGTTTTGTGTTCCAGGGTGACCGATATCCGTTTTGGATGATTTTTTTGTGGTCAACCAACTTGATCAAACAAAATAAAATTGAATATTTTATAGTTTGCCGAATTTTTTGTACAACCCTAAAATGATGAATAAAAGTTAATGATGAAAAGATAATACATGTGTATTTGAACTCAATAGAAGCAAAATTAATCACAACATCTGTAAGAGCCGTTGACTTTTGAAAACTCTACAAAAACGTATATTACAATAAGCAAACAAATAATTCAATTCAAAAATAATATTTACATACATATAACAATACAGAATTAAAAAAAACAAAAATTCAACTCACCGACATCACTTTGACTGCCATTATTCCAAAGTCAGGAACCACAAAACACAAAATATTCCGCTCCGAAAAAATACCAGGTACTCAAAAATATTATTCCAAAAAAATACCAGGTACTCCAAAAAAATTAAGAATAAAATGGTATGACCACAAAAAAATATTCGAAAATACCAATTTGTTTTTAAATCGATATTATTTCTCGTGTTGGTATAAAAGGAGGTGCGTTTAGCGGCAAGGTTTTAAGCAAAATGATAAGTGCAAACGGTGATTGTTGACTAAATCGTATATTTAAGTGGGTACGTTTTATAGATCGGAAACATCGAGACGGCGCGTGCTACAGCTGTGATATAGATAATTAATTTTTAGGGGTCCTTATCGCAATTTGAAAACGCTACTGAAATATTAACTTGAAATTACGTCAAGTTAGAGTTCAGAAGTTTTGCTTAATAAGCGTGTAAAATAGAGGTATACCTATTAAAAAGAATTAGTTTTTTTAATTACGGCTTTGTAGGTACCTATTAGGTTTTGAATAATGCTTCTGGTTTTAAAAACAAAATTCTAATCTTAAAAAGCAATGCATTATGCAATTACTGAAAAATCCATCGTAGTATTTCTTTTTTCATATATTAAATAAAAGCTTTTGCACATGACTTTTTCCAATTTGAGGTCGGAATTCATCTCACGGTAGCGTATTACAGGGATAAAAAGTATCCTATGTCTTCATATGTAACTCAGGGTTTCATCTACCTATGTGCCTTTCAACGCAATCCGTTCCGTATTTAAGGCACGTAATTGTAACGGACAGATAGACAATCATGCAGAGTTATTAGTATGAAAGTATGCATGTCGTATAAGAGGGAGTGTCACAGTTTTCCATGACTTGCATCACGTTTGAGCGTGTTCTAAACAGTAAGGAAATCATGTTTATTTGTAATTAACTAATTGCCTACGTATCTGCGTCTCTGAGTCATAATTAACCTGGGCAAGTGACAGATAAACACCAGACTTTGTTTTTGTTGATTATAATCTTGTAATTTTGAATAATGAGGTGTCTTTATCTTTATACAAATAAAAATGTAAACTTTGACCGATTAAAAAGTGGTAGAAAAACATTTTTATTGGGAGTTATCGGACATAGAACTTTCCATTTTGTTTTTATTGCAATCTGTCTGTTGCTAAGCAAACGGGATAGTTCCGGTTCCCCAAGTTCCGGTTTTGAACAAGATGACATAATACATACATAAATGTTTCTCATTGATATAGCCAGTCTTGCTAGACGACATTAATTTATCAAATTTTTGTGAGTCAGTTTTACAATTTTCATAATTTTCATTCGCGTTATTCGACACTCTGCCAACTCCCCGACGAGGATTGATGTATCATCAACAAAACATTTGAATATTTCAAGTCTGTTACAACCACAATATTATATTCATGCATCACTACATTTGCAAATCAAACTCGCACCAAGAAAAAAGCTACGGAACCCCCACTCCACAATCCATACTTGACACTAACCATATTTTCTAAAAATACGTCATAATCGCTAAGGGGCTCGTGAGGGGCTCGTGGCTTTGCTTCCAGTAAACGCAAATATGATGACGAATTTTTTTTTCTGAAAGTCTGGCAATTCTCCTAACCTTTGGTTATCGATACACACGTGGTAGGCGTGTGGAGGGCAGATGGTGTGCTCTGGCTATTACCTCACGATTGAGTGATGAGTGATTGTTTTTCCTTTATTACTGTCGTTCTGATTACTGCATGGTATTCAGCTACATTCGGTTTGACTTGAAGTCGACCCGAACATGTTGGGAAAAGACTAGGCAGATGAGATGATGACTATAATGCCAATTGTTCCTTTTTTTTGTCTGACATGGCAGGAAAAAAATTCGTAGTTTTCATTCAGAGTTTGACCTTACAAAAAAGAAAGTCGTCAGCGCTATCCCTAAAAGAAATCGAACTCGCTTTCTAACGGATACCTCCACTAGTGACGTACCAGCATACGTTAGCAGATCGCACTCTAGGCGAGCCCCTTTACAATCCATCCTGATTGGCTAGTATTTTCTCCACGTCATACCCGTGCCTTTGGCTCGTGCTGACACAAAACAAAAACAGACCTAGACAGAAAAGCATGCAGTGCGTATTACTTTATGCATTCACATCTACTACATGTGTCATATTAGTAATCATACTTATTATTTCAAGATGTTTAATTAATAAACCACCGATTCCGAGGTCAAGTTTGTATTTGAGGTTATCAAAAGAAAATTGTCAGTCACCGATAAGAAGACATTAGAAACGAGACATAATCAATATCATTATGTCTCGTTTTTAATGTCTTCTTACCATTTATGTAGCATTCGGATGTAATTATATCTACAAAATGTAAAACAACATGAGTATTACATTAATTGTAGTCCTATGCTTAAAAATACCAGGTAGCAAAGAACCTGTTACAAATACGCTAAGGATTTGTGTGGTACGAGTCTCGAATAAGAGAAGGCGAGCATGTTGTTGAGAATTTCTTAATAGCAAAACCCAGTAACACAGTTTTACTATTATTATGATAAGCCTATATTGTCCCACTGCAGGGCAAAGGCCTCCCTTCCCTCCTTCCACATTACGCGATCTAATGAGATTGTAGGCCAATTCTTTAAGAAAGAGTCCAGCTCATCCCGCTATCTCCTTCTGGACCTGCCGCGTTGACATTTCTTACTATTAGGCATCCACTGAGTGGTTATTTTTGCCCTTTGCTACTTCGAGATGCAGCAGGTGTGATCAGCCCAGTTCCATTTCGACCTAGCAGCTGTAAAGTCAGCATCAGCTATTTGGGTTCTGGTTTTACTATAGTTGTACTATTTATCAATATATATTTCTGTGCCATATGAAATGTCTCTTTATAACAACATTTTGCCTGTAATTTAGTTTCGTTAGATAGAGGGGTACCTATAGTTCCTACCCACATAGAATCCACCCCGTAAAGTTTATGTGCCATGTAAACGGGGGCGAGCCTAATCGGGTGCACATTATGTCATCATCTGCCTCGCCTTTTCCAAACTGTGTTGCGGCTTCCAGTTCAGACGGATGCAGAGGAACATCAGTAGGTATTTTCACAATCTTAAATCTACCTACGATTAATATGCAGGTGTTACGAACATCTGTTACTGAATGGTTTATTCCATAATGAGGACATTATGGAATTGCTTGGCAGCTGCATTATCTATATAAAAAAACATCTGGTTTGATCAAAAGTAAGCTTACTCACCAAATTTCAACTGTGCGGTGGCCGGTGCCAACAGTGTCGGAGTAAAATGAACAGGGCGTATCTATAAAGGGTTCCGTTTCAGCCATTTGGCTACGGAAGCCTAAAAACTCTGTCTACCCTGTCTAATGTTAAGTCGTCGTTGTAGGTATTAATTTTACTTTTCCACGCATTTTTGATCTCGAGGAAGTTGGATAAACGTACCTACATATAAATAAAATTATCACACCGTGACCACTTTATAGTCAATCGATTAGAATGGAGATAACAACATCAATTAAATTTCGTTTTTGGGTGCAGTTTTGTGACGTTTGTTTATTTGATGATTTTCATAAAAAAATATGTCCGTCTGTCTGTCTGTCTGGAACAGAATCGCCGATCTACATTGGGGAAAGAGTTCCAGAAACATCGATGTCATTAGCTGGGAAAAGGCTAGGCAGAAAACGATGATGTCGGTAGGTATTCGTGAAAACGATTATTCGACAAACTGACGAATGCTGAATTATATACACCTCTGTCTACACTTTTATGGACTAAATGATCATGATACTGTAATTTTATTATGTATAAATAAATAATAGTAAATAATAAAACATTGTCTCGGCATGACATACAAAGCGTTCTATTATCGTAAAATACGCGGATGGGCGTGTTCGTATCGTAACGGATCACTAGCTTATCACTCGGTTATCACCAAGTCATCCGGCCTGAGTTAGGGTAAGCAGATGTTCAGGGTTGACAGGTGAGACAGTGTAGCTGAAACTACAAACACTTATTCCATAAAGGTCCAACACAGTCTCGTTTTTGTTCTCTAGTGTAGACGGTAAAAATTACCCTAGAGGTTAGGAACTAGCTACATCGCTGGCAGAAAGAAGCTAAAGGGATTAGGACAAAATAAAACCTATTTTAAGACAGTAGGGTTGCTAAATTTTCAAGCTCGCTACATTCTCCAAATTCTCTAAGGTTTCTGAACTTCATCATCATCATCTGCCTAGCCTTTTCCCAACTATATTGGGTCGGCTTCCAGTCTAACCGGATGCAGCTGAATACCAGTATTTTACATATATGGTTTCTGAACTTATAAGGCGATAAAAAAGGAACTATATCCCGACCGCTTTAATGAGTCCTCCGCCTTGCCCCATCAAAGGCACATTAAGCGTCCACAAAGTCCTAACAACAATCCCATAGGTTATTTACCTTAAAACAACCATAATTCACGTAGGTATTACGATACTAATTGGACCAATACGTGGTCAATCTTCAGAATATTCCATTTAAATTGATATCATCTCGAGGACTCATTAAAGCGATCGGTCTATAAATACTTAATTTTTCTATATCGATTTTCAAAGAAAAACCAGCCTCCACTCCACCTCAAGGCAGGGAGTTAAAATTGTCTCTTTTATTATTTATTTATTTATATAAATGCCTTAAACAATCATTACCAATAAAAAATTGAGTATTGAGTATAACCTAATGCAATAACCAAGTCACACACACAAAATAAAAATTAAACCATCAAATACATATCAAGAACATAAAGATCATTGTTTGTAACATAGTGTAAACAATAGTACTTTTGCAAATTCACCTCAGTGACATTTAAATGTATCAATTTCGACCTGAATTGATGCGTGCGAATTGCTTGAGTCAGAGGGGTTTTGGCCAGGAAGTTGGTCCTAGCTGAAGGTACGACCAGCAGTGGCGGGGGCCGTCGCGTCGCCGTCGTCGTCGCGTCATCGTGTTGCATCCTACATTCTTTTTTTATTCTCTAGATTTAGAGTTTGCGTTGACTTTCAGTTGCTCTTTCATCCTACATTCTCCATAATTGCATCCCCAATGCGTGCTTCCGTTTGTTGAATTTTCCCGAGTCGGACTAAAACCATCATCACCGTCATACCAACCTTAGACACATTGTCATTCACCTTTTGTAGTATCATAGAATACGTGAATGACGTCGTAATGGTACAATGTTGTTATCAGTATCAAATACAGTGTTAAGTTCAACGCACAGTTATGCGCAATGTACGAGAGTATCACCTCTAGAGCTGTTCGGGGTGCTTTCTATGGCACTCATCATCATCATCATCATCATCTGCCTAGTCTTTTCCCAATTACGTTGGGGTTGGCTTCCAGTCTTACCGGATGTAGCTGAATACCAGTATTTAACATGGAGCGACAGCCTATCTAACTTGATACCCCTTGGTAAGACTGCCCGAAAGTCTGAGAAACAGTCTTTCGGGCCACTGAAAATTTACTGTAACACCTTATGTACCATATTCTAGCAAATAAATATTTTGATTTGATTGACTGACTACCTGTTACGACTGTCAACGATCTACAAATGACAGCCGGGAACGACTGCTGAACGTGCTTAAAACGAGCAGTTTTTAGATAATGATAAATTTATACAAATATCCAAAATGAATTTGGCCCATTTATTCTGCTGCCGCTACATACCGGGCATCTAATTGCACTTCGATTGTCCGAACAAGGTAGCAGTTAATTTAGCTCCAGCCAGGTAAAGCAGCTGAGGTAGGTAGGCTTTCCGAGGCACGGAGGAAACACGGTATGTAATGGATGGTCACCCATCCACGGACTGACCTTGGCAAGCGCGGCTACACCTGAAAATCGACCCGTGCGGCTGTTATTATTTCTAATCACGAGATCGGGGTCAGCTTGTATAAATGAGATGAAGTTATACCGCTCAGTGCTCAGAAGTGAGCTGTGAGCTTTATTCTGCAAAGTCTCTTTGATAGTGTTTTTTTGCAAAATAATTAGGATCGCCTGATGTTTTAAGATAACTTTAGATAAACTTAGCACTTGCACCTATGTTATCTAAACACGAGGAAGCGATATAGTGTAGAAAACGCAAAAACTGGCAATGTAGATATGAGCTTTTCAGTTCTTTATGTCAATTCAATACATGGAGGTCAGATAGGCAGTCGCTCCATGTAAAATACTGGTATTCAGCTGCATCCGGTTAGACCGGAAGACTCCAACATAGTTGGGAAAAGGCTAGGCAGATGATGGTGATGTCAATTTTACCGCAAGACGTGAATTTTCACCCCAATAAAAAAATTCGTTTCCCAGCAATATTTTTCGCAGTGTTACTTAGTTTGATGTACAGACTGCTTGGTTGACGGCTTTTAGCCACAATGTTTCTGCAGGCTAAGAAGTTAAGTCTTAACTTATTAGCTTGCCTATCGTTTACTTTTCCTACTGGTAATAACTTAAATTTCTAATCTATACATATAATAAAATCGTAGACTTTCCGTGTCTGTACATTACATATTTTTACAAAAAAATCACTGGAAGGTGCTAGAAATAAGTAGTAGAAAGTAAAAAAATATTTTTTTAAATTTTTGTCTGTTTGTCGGTTTGTCGGTTTGTCTGTTCGTTTGTGCGCGCATCACGTAAAAACCCCTCATTGTATTCAAAATCGAAATATTACAAAATAAGAAGCATTGTTCTGGGTATTTTTTAGTGTTTATTTCATCAAAATCGACCTACAGACGCAAAAGATATTAATATTTAAAATTTAGTTGGTAACCTCATGCGCGATTTCTATGATAAAAATAATTTACGTAAGAAGGTTTTAGTTTCGCCAATTGTGAAACAATTTTGATGATTCTTTTTTTGTTTGGAAGAATATTATTCCACGATGGTCCCATTTTTTATTTGTTGAAGATCTGATGGTGATCTTCGGAGATATCAATGGAACTCTTCAGTAATAGACAGCAAATCTGTCGTGATTGCTGCAATCGCTTGGATGTTTATTGTTTACACAACACCATAACATAATATCACGCCTGTATGCTCTGAGGGGCTACGCAGATGTGTACAGTGCACCCACATTTTGATAATTAGGTATGCCCAGTTCCATTTTGTTGGGGATACGCCTATTACCATGACATGTATTGTTAACGGTTATCTAATGTTTCACCAAAACTCCTTTGATAATTTTTAACCGACTTCAAAAAAGGAGGAGGTTCTACGTTCGACTGTATGTATTTATAATGTACACCGATTTCTCCGCCAATCGTCGACCGATTTTGAAAATTCTTTTTTTATTCGAAAGTCTATACTCCTGAGGTGGTCCCATTGTCATGAAGTCAGAATCTGATGATGGGGTCCCAGGAAAATTAAGGGCAACCCTCAAATTTTATGGGCATTGATTGATACAGTATACTTCCCATGTGGTCCCATGGTCATCAGCTCAGGATCTGATGTTGGGATCCTGGAGAAATCAAGGGAATTTTCTAAATTGTATAGGCACACATACTCGCAGGCATTATGCCTGGGAAACATCATTGTGTGTAAGTTCAGCAATACCTTTGCCAATAGAGAACCTATTTCAATGATTTCTTTTTTATTTGGAAGAATATTATTCGGTGGCGCTGGCCCCGTTTAAATTTGGTGAAGATCTGATGCTGATCTTCGGAGATATAGGTACAATGGAACTCAACAAAATTAGGCAGCAAATCTGCCGTGATTGCTGCAATCGCTTAGATGTTTATTGTTTACACAATATCCTAACATAACGCCTGTATGCTCCGAGGGTGTACACAGATGTGTGCAGTATAACCAGATTTGTTTATTTTTGTTGACAATATAAAATAAATGCATAGCAAATATTAATTGTACAGGATATTACAACTAAAAATGGAACAATAAAAAACTTTTTTGCAAAAAATAAAACCACCTTCAAAAACACAAAAAAGTGAAAAATAACTTTAGCTTCAGAAGTCGGTGACTTTGTTTGTTTGATTCAGTTTTTGTTTCCTTTTGGCTTTACTCTTTGCACTAAAAATTTGGTACTGAAAGAGAGGTTTAATTATGAGAAATCTATCTAAATATATGAAAGCGAAAGGTCGAAAACCGCTTGACGTATAAAGATGAAATTTGGCAGGCAGGTAGTTTATACTTAGTAGACGTCCGCTAAAAATGCATTTTACGACAGGGCCGGATTAAGGAGGTCTAAGGGCTCTCGCAAGTTTGTATGAAAGTCCTTCATTTTGTGTGCTATAAACTTGAAATTTGGCAGGAAGGTAGTTAATAGTTAGTAGACACAGAGGCGGCGCAAGGCGTAGGCGACGTGGGCCACCGCCCACGGCCTCGCGGTACGAGGGCCTCGCACCTCAAAAAGTCAATGACAAAATTGGGACCGGAACGAAATCTCCAAACTGTACATGGCCAATTTTGGTCAATATATATTTTTTGTTGACGCGCACTCTGTTTTATTTTTTTTATTTTTCTAACACAGTGACATCCTGACAGAAAGCCATTGTAGTTTCTGATATTTTAAGCTAGATGGCGTTGTTTCGTATAGGATTACTAAAAATGTTTTCTGCGATGGGATTTCAAGTGAATTATTTGCAGTTTATTTTTTCTGTGGTTGAAGTGACAGCTGTTGGAGTTTTGTTTCGTACGTAATATTATGTACCATTTTGTTCCTGAAATTATGGCCTTTCGAATGATACATGTGAATTCCGAGTCGATGTCCGGGCCTCGCTAAATGTACTTTGCCCACATAAAATTGTGGTCTTGCCCCGCCACCGAGTAGACGTTCGCTAAGAACGGATTTTGCAACAGGGCCGGATTAAGGAGATCTAAGGGCTCTCGCAAGTTTGTATGTAAGTCCGTCATTTTTTGTGCTACAAACTTAAAATTTGGCAGGGAAGTACTTTATAGTTAGTAGACGTTCGCTTAGAACGGATTTTGCGACAGCGCCGGGTTAAGGAGGACTAAGGGCTCTCGCAAGTTTGGATGAAAGTCCTTAACTTTTTGTGCTCCAAACTTGGTATTATTTGGCAGTGAGGTAGTTTATAGTTAGTAGACGTTCGCTAAGAACGGATTTTGCGACAGGGCCGAATTAAAGAGGTCTAAGGGCTCTCGCAAAAAGTCATTTAATGTTGTTTATAGAACGGTATTAGAATAAAAAGCGCTAAACAAGGTTCACTTTGAAAAAAAGTTGTATAGTGCCAAAATACACCGATTTTTGAAGCCATATCGTCGCCTCAACGCCATTTAATTTTGTTTCGGACTTCTGCCGCCCAGAATTACAGCACCCAACGACGCCTTTTGTAGTCATAAGTACATTATCACCTTTTGATCAGGCAGTCAGTTCTCACACATAACATAACGTCACGCCTTAAAGCCCCGAAGGTTTGGGCAGACGTGTACCTAATCGTACACACACATTTCGCCAGTTATATTGACGTCCCATGTAGTAGGGGGTGAGCCTATTGCCATCAACCGGGCACAAATCCACATTCGCGCCAAATATCACCCAATCTCATTTTGATAAATCCCACGTGAGATTAGGAGGGAGATGAGGGGGTCAAGCCAAATCTCACGACATCCCACCAGGGGGGTCGAAAAATCGCCTCACGTAATTAATGGATGCCCCCTAAAACAAGCATCTCCTTGCTTAAAAGGTGATCTTCCAAATCATGTGTGTGATAACTTTATGTAATTGAAATAAACATTTTTTTTAACACTGCCCGACCCGGGAATCGGTCCCCACGCTTAGTAGTCGCGCTTGCGACCACTAGACCAACATGGCAGTCTCACACATGCACACCAAAATTTCCACGCGAACGAAGTCGCGGGCAACAGCTAGTTTGTATAATATAAGCATAATCAGCCCAAAACGTTATAACTGAGACAAGCGCCTCCTTTCTGTGAAAAAGAAGAAGAGGGCCAATATCCAACATGTGATTGTCGGTATTAGGACATACATGGTTTTCTTCGCGATGGGTTTCTAATCTGTATGAATTTCCGAAAAATGTTGCAATAAAAAGCTGTCAAAACTACCAGTTCAAGCGCAGCTTTACAGTCAAACACGAGGTAGTCGACTGTTAGACTGTAACACGTTGTTATCATACATCACTCGTCATTGTTTAGTTTGGGAACCTTGGACCGAGCCGCCGGTTGACGAAAATGTGACCATGAGATGGTATCGTGCTTTTAGAATGAGATCGGAAGATCACCCATCAATTCCTATTTTTTTTTCTTTTTAATTAGCCCGTATTGTCCCACTCCTGAGCAAAGGCCTCCCCCCATTCCTTCCACTTCTCACGATGGTGTGCTTCAATTCCTTAACGAAACAAAATTAAAAATAACTTTGTTTACTCGAAAAACCAGTTTTTGTTGGATAAGAAAGTAGTTCAGTCAGACATTACCCTTGAATTAGGTTTGGTTACGTTAACCTGGCGTTAACTTCGGGTTAAATGACTGGTTATTGTCCCGGATAACAATAGTTATTTACTATTTGGGTTAATCATGTTTTTTTGCTTCTTTTCCTGTAGGTACAGACTTTTGCTTTAATTGGGTATTCCTCATAAAGTAATTTGATAATCAGCCCGCACATTAATTTGTTTATTTGGAATTAAAATGTCGTGATGGCCTAGAGGTTAAGGCCTCGCCTCTCATGCAGTCGTGCATGAGAGGCGTGTGGGTTGCGGATGCGTTGTGGGTTCTAATTTGGGTAAGTATCAATGTGACTTTCTAAGTTTGTCTTGGCCATCACAAACATCCGTGAAGGAAAACATCGTGAGGAAACCTGGACTTATAATTAATGAAAGTCTGAAATCGCTGACCTTTGCTCACCCTTGCTCAAGACATGTAATAGTGGTGATTAATACTCGCGCTTTCTCTGTATGAGAAGAGGCCTTTGCCCAGCAGTGGTACATATATGGACAATAGGCTGCATGGTATTATGGAATTAACTGCCTCGTGGGTTTGTGGGTGGTGAGAGCCGTCATTTGCTAGAGCGAGTAACAGAGCGGGAATGCTATCGCACGCGGCAGCCTGCATGGACGATGCGAGGTTCAACCCTTAAACATAAAAAGCGAGATGTGGATGTAGGGTGTAGGAATCATCATCTTCCTGCCCCTGTCCCATTCTACTTGGGGTCGGCGCAATACATTTTCTTCTTCCATTCTCCCCTGGCAGACGTCACGACAACATTTACCCCCTTTTCTTTCAAATCATTCCAACACAATCCTTCTTTTCTTTGGCCTTCCTCTCCCTCTCCATCCATCCACATTCATGTCCATCGCTGTTTTAGTCACATGCGTTTCATCCCTCCTCATTACATGTCCATACCAAAACAAACGACATCCTTTCAATTTTTCTGGAACAGGCGCCACTTTCAAACATCCTCTAATATATATAATATATTATATTCCTTACTTTATCCATTCTTGTCACTCTAAGCATCCATCTCAACATTCTGACCTCCGCTACAGGGTGTAGGGATACTAAAAAAGCAAAACACCTCTGCCTTGCCACTAGCACCTTGCAAACTCTAAGCTAATAGTATGTACTCTGAGCATAATTTTAAAATCAATAATATACAGGTAGATAGGGAAATATTGTAGAAGCTTCCATTGCCGCGTGGAATCGTCCAATGTTATATACAAGATTGTCTAATATCGAACGATTTTTATCTTGTAACGCAAACGGCCAACAACCTTCGAATTTCGTTGGTAACGCAGTCAAATACCGATAACAGCCTAGTAACTAACGACTCGCCACGCAACGAGCGGTGGGTCGAGTCCGTTTTAACGAAAAGATAAAATTACCGGTGAGGCAACATCGTGCGTTATTTGGCCTTAGCGCGTGATCTTTTTATCTTTTTGCCAACTAACATTTATGACGAAATGTCCAGAAATAAAGCCTATTTTTGTTTTGTAACTATTTTCCTGCTATAGGTAATCTTCCACTTGTCCGCGCGGAAAGAATCGACAGCGCCGAAAGAAACGTTCTATCATACTTATCACTGTGTCGGATAAGTCAGGATTTTCTCCGTTAGGCTCGTACATCGTGTGGAAAAACGATGGGTTTCGTGCTGTGTAAACACAATACACTGTTTCTAGCAAAACTAACGAATTACTTGAGATTACAACTTAACACAATAACACGGGGCACAATGAATCGGATACAATTCCAAGACCTCTAACTCCGCCGCGATCAGACATTGTATGTCGCCCTCGCCTCGAGCTGAACATCATGCTCCGTAGAAACACGCTGTGGTGTGGGTAGACTGGTACGTAGGTGGCGTCATGTCACCACTGGCGCGTTTTCCGATTCATTTATGTTCGTACTAATGACCGTGTGTGCAAGAGACTGGCGGCGTTGCCACCTTGTATGGCGACGCTTAGCCTCTGGTCAAGGTAAAAATCAACCCTTGGGTCAGGGGAAGCGTCTACTAGCCGTGTCAGGTAGATTGGCGAAATCGACAATGCTTTTTGGTCAGGCAGCCATACTGACAACCGATGCGGCCGAAGGGTTCTGGAGTGGCAACCACGTACCACAATGGACAGCTTTGGAAGGCCTACAAGGTGCAGCGAAAACCTGGTGAAAACCGCAGATATCAGCTGGAAGCGAGAATCAGCACAGAACCGGGTGTTTATGGCGACGCGGCGACGCTTGATTCTTATTGATTGGCTTATATCCGACATTGGACATCTTTCAGCTAAAATGCCAATTAACAAAATATGCTTACCTTTATTTTTTTAGATAGCCTTTAATCTGTCATGTCTACGTTCAGGCATGCACGTATGTATTAGCTGATAAAATATTGAGGAGTTAAAGACATTAAGCATAAAAATAACTTGTTAACATGATACCTACCTCAAAATAAGATATCTTCATATCAACCTTTAACCCTATTAGACTTAGAAAAACACGCCTACAAAATAATATAATTAATTAACTAATTATAGAAGCAAAATATATCTAAATAAACTTATTACTAAACTAGCAAGGCTCTCCAACTTCGTCCGGTTTATGCGACTGTACAAAACATAAAGATTCCTTCATTGTATGTATCTTTAACACACATAAACTGTTAAATTCTAATATAGAACCTTCCTACGTTACGGGTAGTCAAAAACCTGACAACATAGTCTTACCAAGGGATTTCGTATTACACTTTACTGGGTTGTAGAGGTCACATAAGCAGCAGCTCCATGTAAAATTCTGGCATTAAGCTGCATCCGGTTAGGCTAGAAGCAGACCCCAACATAGTTGGAAAAAAGCTAGGTGGATGACATGTTTGGTGACACATAAACCTTCCGAAATTAACTCTCTAATGATGGTGAGAACCGCATCAAAATGCGTTGCGCAGTTTAAAAGTGCAACGCGGTCACACAGACACACAATAAAAAAACATTAATTGTATGTTTTAATATATAATTTCTTAATGATATGTTGACTAACCGTATCCGCGTGATAATTAGAGTTCAAATGGTCAAAAACAAGAGAAAATAATGAAGCAGCTGAAATGGAATTCCTTGTTTTTGTAAAGTACCTGATAAAAATGTTACTAATCACTGTGTTGTTGTAATTATTTTTCCTCTGAAGGGACAACGACCAAAGAGTTTTTAGATCATCTCCTGATCATTCAATTCACACTCGCACACGCGCACACACACACTCACGCGCGCGCACAGACACACAGAGAGACACAAACCCACACGCAAAGACTCTCAAACTCAAAACACGGTTCTTTTAACCGCTTTTAATATTTTTTTTGTTGTTTGGTAACAACAAAAAAAAAATAGCAGTAGTCTTTTTATTTTTGTTAATGTTATTGCATAAGATTCTGTTATATCTCTACTAGGGAGAGGTCAGTGGTGCTTATAACACAGGTCTATCTCCTAGCACAGGAGTAGTAGTTACCTGCTTGTCGCAGTCACGACGTGCAAGCTGTTAATATTTCTTTTTGTGTTCCGTCCAGGTTGATTTATAAATATTTGATTTGCGTTGTATGTTTATTTATTTTTTGTCATGCATGTCATATCCCTCCACAAATAAATACTTTTTCTTTCTTTCTTTTGAGGGACTTCACACAATTTTGCAACCACTTTCTTGTGTAAAAGATTATTGATTATCCGATCAGGAATAGGTCACAATCAATGCCAGTTAACAATTATTTTCAGAGACGATCTGAAAACAAGTTGCAGTCGCTTTCAAAACGTTTCGTATTTCTAAAAGTACTTTAAACAGGATTCACCTACATGCACTTTTACATAGTTTATATGAGTCCCTTATATTTACAAGGTGTAAACCAACCCTTCACGAAGCCGTCAACCAAGCATTCTGTACATCAAACTTAGTAAATTTGCGCAAACATTATTGCTGGGAAACGACCTTTTTTTGGGGTGAAAAGTGAACTGAATGTAACGCAGTCAAAACATTTTGCTGATGGATGCATTCAATAGTACAAGGGTCGTAGAGGTATTTAAAGTACAGCTATAACGTTAAATTTTTTATAAAAAACTTGTAAAAAGTTGAAACTTTGACCTCAACATCTCCGTAACTAGATGGTTCCAGAACAAAAAAATAATCGCAATGACGAGGTGAACAAGTGCCTTTCGGCTTCGTTAAGGGTATTTTTCCACCCATTATTTTAGACATTTCCATCACCGTGATCTGTAGTAGAATGTCACCTTGTCTATGCTTTCATGTCAGGATCAAGTAAAAACTACATCTGTCAGATAATGGTTTTCACAGGCAATCTGCCATCTGGACGGATTTAGAAAGGTCGCGAATCCAAGGGTGCGAGAGCAAAGATCAGAGGAGGCCTATGTCTAAGTCCAGCAGTAGACGTCTTGTGGCTAGCTAATGATGATTATGACATACTAGTGGTGCTTACATGATTAGATAGATATAACATAACATCACGCCTGTAATCCTCGAAGGGTTAGGCAGAGGTGTGCCTAATAGTCCACCCACATTTCGCCAGTTATGTTTTTAAGTTCCATGTAATAGGGGGCGAGCCTATTGCCATCAACCAAGTACAAATGCAGACTCAAGTGCTGCCATTGAGAAATTCCTGATGGAAAAATCCAATAACAATTTTCTGACCCGGGAATTGAACCTAGACCAACGAGGCAGTCATGCAGCATGAAAATAGGTAATCATAACCGTGGCCAAACTCAGGAGTACTCTTCCATCACACTCATAATTCGATCGAGGATATCATAAGGCGCAGGATCAACGGTTTTACACGCATTCTGAGGCACGGGGGTATCACACTAACAAAATAGTCATGACCTAGTTAAACGTTATCTAAATAGGTACCCTAGTTTACGAATTTTCACGGAAATGTCATAGATTAGATAAAATCTATTACTAACATAGACAATCAATCAATTTTGCATATCGAAGTTGATTACGATATTACATATATAATGAAAACCTTACTAAGTACAAGAATACACGAGTTCTGGGATCAAAAGTACACCTGATGATAATTATGTTATCAGTGGTGAGATTAGGCGATATTTACTCACTTGCCTAGACAGTGTCTCACCGCATGGCCTCTACTCGAGATACACGGTACACTGTCGAGCATCACGCGTGTTGCAACCGTAAATGCGGAGAAAGGAAATTACATAACATAACATCACGCCTGTAATCCCCGTAGGGTTAGGCAGAGGTGTACCTAATAGTACACCCCACAGATATAGATAGACTATATCTGTGGTACACCCACATTTCCGACTCCGTGGTTGCTACTGGGAAATTCAGACTCCGTGGTTGCTACTGGGAAATTCGTAATTAAAAAACATAATAACACTTTGCCCGACCTGGGAATCGAACCCAGGATCTTATGCTCAGCAGTCGCGCTTGCGACTACTCGACCACCAACGAAGCAGTGAATGAAATTGTTTAGAGAATTCTACGATGAGGCACCGCGACGCGATTTTCGGAGCAACGGCACTCACGCACTAACTATTTAAAAATCTTAGAAGTTAAATTTGACCCTTCCCGGCTTCCGATTGAGCTGACAATTTGCATACATGTTTAGTTTGGATGACAATACATGGTTAGGTAAGTGAAATCATTCTAAATCCAATATGGCGGACTCCCAAAGATGGCGCACTAGTTATTTTTTATGCATTCCCATGACATGGGTATCAAATGAAAGGGTTTGCTGAGAAGAATACTAAAAATATGACGTCACTCTAAAGCGTGTTTTTTTTTAAATTTTGTCACAAAAGCAATGTAACTCTCTGAAGTTAAGTAAATTAAAACTATGGCTCAGTTACACGTGGAGTTTCCTGCCTTGAATATGTAATCATCTTTATGATAAAAAAGTCGTATCTTGTAAACAAGTTCAAATTAATGATAATCCTAACTGGACACTGTTACCAAACTCAACAGACACTAGCCAAAGCCAAGCAAAATATATATTTTTTGTTAGGCTTTTACGTGTCCCACTGCTGGGCAAAAGCCTCTCTATCTTGTGAGTGTAATACAGGGTGTAAACAGACCCTTCACATAGCCGTCAACCAAGCATTCTGTACATCAAACTTAGTAACTTTACGCAAAAATTATTGGTGGGAATCGACTTTTTTTTTGGGATGAAAAATCACGTTTTACGGTAGGACTCGATGGAAAGCACTCAAAGCATTGTGCTGATGGCTGGATTGAATAGTACGGGGGTCGTGGAGGTGTGTAAAGTAAAAATCTAACATTAAAAACATGTATTTAAAAAAAAACTTGTGAAAAAGTTGGAACTTTGACCCCCAATATCTCCGTAACTAGAAGGTTCCCAGCTATGGTCTAGAACAAAAAAATGATCGCAAAGACGGGGAGAACAAGTGCCTTTCGGCTATGTTAAGGGTCTATTTACACCCTTTATAATTTCGGACACAAAAAATAATACTTAGTCCTAACCGTTTCAGTCATGGTAGTTAATCTGAACGGCGATTAGGCACCTATCGACGCAGGAAATATCGTAATACCTAGTGCACCAGCGCTTGCTCAAACTCAGATGCACTCTCATTATATTCACTCCCATAGTCCGAGGGACGGTAATCCCACACGACCGGAGAGAATTCAGGCGCAGGACCAATGGATTTACCTGCTTTATGAGTTTAGGAGTGCCACATTACCTTATTTTTAAGTCTAGGCGGCCTCTGAGATTCTTTGACAGAAAACCCAACAGCTTTATTAGCCTACCTCACCTTGAATCAAAACTTTTGCCTCTCGAAAGGCGAGAAATTAAATATTTGTAACTGCGATTTAAAATAGACTCCATAATTATCAGAAGCAACGTTGCAGAAAAAAGATAATGTGATGATCCCAGGTCTCAGTGTCGCCTTAAAGCGAAATCATATAATTGAAAAAAAGATATGACTTGACAAAAAATATAACACAAAAGAGGAGCTCGTGGCTAAATAATAACAGCCGCTCGGATCAAGCGTCATGTTAAGCCGCGCTTGCCTAGGTTTGTCTGTGGATGGGTGACCACCCGTTACATACTGAGTTTCCTCCGTGCCTTGGAAAGCACGTTAAGACGTTGGTCCCGGCTGTCATTTGAGATCTTTGACAGTCGTTACAGGTAGTCAGTGGTCCGAAAGTCTGAGTGGCGGTACTTTCATACAAGCCTAAAATTTGGCTTGCCCTTATAACCTACTACTGTTCATGTTGTTAGGGTTTCTGATCAGTCTGCTTGCCCCAGGGGATTGCCTACTTTACTAAAGGGTAACGTAGGTATAGGCGGAGCCCTCTCGCGCCCGGCATTGGTCGAGGCCATGCTGCGGGGCGAGACGGAGTGGGAAGCGGTCGCCTCCTTCTGCGAAGCAGTCATGCTCGCGAAGGAGGAGGCGGGCCGCGTGAGGGAGAGGACAGCGTCCTCCCTCCACACCAGCCGCAGTGGTAGACGCCCACGGCGCCGGACGTCGGCAGACGATCTCCGGCCACCGTAGGCGCGGGCATGCGGGCGGCGAGTAATGGGCGACTCGCTGTCCGACCATGGACCATGCCCGGGTCGACGGCGCGTTGTGTTCTACGCGCGCCTCAAAGAGTGTCAGCATAATGACGGGGCCCCCCTCTAGAGGGCCAAAGCCTGCCGGGGTCGCGGGACTCATAGAATTACCGTGACCCTGGAACATAAAGGGCTACTGAAGGACACCGTGGATTTTAGTCAGTACAAGTCTGACAGTCCCTCCCGCTCTGCCCTGGGTGGGAGGACTCATTTGATGATTTTACCACGTTAAAAAAAAAAAAAAAAAAAAAAAAAAAAAAGGGTAACGTAGGTATTACCCAGTACCTATTAACTGGGTTGTGGAGGTCAGATAGGCAGTCGCTCCATGTAAAATACTGATATTCAGCTGCATTCGGTTAAACTGGAAGTCGACTCCAACATAGTTGGGAAAAGGCAGGCAGATGATGATGATGAAAAAAGCCCCGTTATTGCTTCATAATAATGTGCATGCATTGATGAACGCTTCTGAAATAAAAGAGGGGACGATCTTCTTAGGTACGTTACACTGGTACCAACAGCAACAAGTAGACCGTTGCTTGCGATTTTGCTCATGTTGCGTCTATTGTAGGTAATAATCCATATTTAAACGTCTTTTTTCTTCAATAACAAAGTTTTTACTCAATAAAAATTCCAATCACATGACAGGTGACCTCACTTAAATAAAACACGGTAAATACCTAATTAAAATATTTTTCACGAACAAAATAACGAACAGATAAGGTTGGGCGACAAAGTCCGAGTCTTGATCTCCGGGTGCACATTCTTAACCTCCGATATTGACTCAGACGGACAATCTAGGAGGAAGTCCATAATCGATAAATCTTGATGAATAACCGATCTGTAATTTGGAAATACCATCATAATAAACGTGGACACTGACGGGTTAATGCTCAAATTTAAGATCGCTCAGCGCGCTATGGAGCGAGCTAAGCTCGGAGTTTCACTGGACCGTAATTGGAAAATTAGGCTAAGAACTATTCATATCGGTCATGCCTATAATAAAAACACATAAAACAAGCTAGCAGGCTATCAGACATCTGAAGTTCTAACTGAGCAACCCCATTTCGTCTTACCGCTAGATATTTTAAAAGTAGGTAGACATAGACCAATTCTTTACCTCTTCTTCAACCTTTAGCCACTCAATACTCAGTGTAGGTCTCTTCCAAATCTCTCCACTTTTGGCGGTTTTGTGTCATGGCTCTCCTGCACTTGAATGAGATCGTCTGTCCACCTAGTCGGTTGTCTTCCCACATTACTCCGTCCCATCCGTGGTCTCCACTCCAGCACTTTCTTCCCCCGTCTTCCATCCAGTCTACGGCATATATGGCCCGCTTCCATTTTCTTTTTGTTATAGCTTTTGCTATGTCTGTAAGTCTAGTTCGTCTCCGTATTTCGGTATTTTTCACCCGGTCGCAGAGAGAGATACCCAGCATGGCTCGTTCCAACTACTTATATTTGGATTGAACTGGTGATTTCTACTTTCCCGCAGCCGTGGAAATAAACCGAACATCATAAAGCAGGTGCGCTTGACCCGCCGCCGACATGTTTGTTGTTATTGTTGTTTAAGTTAATAATAAATTAACGGCGGTTAATTGCGCTGATAGCCGGCTATTTATGTAAGGAATGTTTATTTGTGATTGCCCTGCTATTTTTAGGTCTGAGTTAGACTTAAAATAGTAAGCACTAGGTACTGTTAAGTTCTAGTAATAGGTATCTACACTTTCAGTGAGTTTTTTCATCTCTAAACTGATTTTCACTCATGACAAACTCTCTGACTCTTTCGCTTTTATTAGGTGTTACCAAAGGCAGTTAGTTTAAGTTGACGATTTCGTGAAGGGTCTGTTTTCACCTTGTAGGTCCGACTGTTGACACACAAGAATCCTTTCTGTGAAAGAGAGTGCGTAATCCACCACCCCAGTCCAGTGCGGGTTGGTGGGTGCCACGAATGACTACGAATTTTTGGTTTTGGGACACGTCGGTGTCTTCCCAATGTCTTTCATCAGTTTTAAGAGCAGAAAGCAGTTTTGAAAGTAGTGCTTTGTTGCGGCAATAAGCTATTCTTGTTTTTTATTTCTGGAATTCCTAACGAAACACTCATGAATAATCGACTGTTGTGCTTATGGTCCTGGGTTTGATACCCGGGTAAGCGTCCAGTATTACTAGTTATTAAACATAACTGACTGCCTCGTTGGTGTTGTGGCTACAAGCGCGACTGCGGAGCATGAGGTCCTGTGTTAGATTCCCAGTTCGGTCAAAGTGTTATAGATGGTCTGGTTTTGCCATCAGGAATTTCTCAGTAGCAGCCACGGAGTCTGTATTTGTGCCAGCTGATGGAAATAGGCTCGCCCCCTATTCCACGGGACTTAAATATACCTGGCAAAATGTGGGTGTTGGCAGGGCAACGAAGGGTTAGAAAGAGGTGTACCTAGTACACCTCTGCCTAACCCTTCTGAGATTACAGATTTGATGTTATTTTATGATAAACATAACTGGTAGCAAAATGTGGATACAGGCCGTGTAACTTACCTGCTACACGCCTCTGCCTCTCTTCGGAGAATAACATACCACAATCAGCCTGTAAAGAACCCCCACAGCTGGGACACAGGCTTCCTCTCTATGAGAGGGAGAGATCCGTAACACACCACGCAGGCCCAGAACGGGTTGCTATATGCCACGTGTCTTAATTTTTTTGGATTTAGTACTTGTCCATTACCTCAAGATATTTGCTTTCACCTTTTTAAGGAATCTGTAAGGATGGATGTATGTTACCTACTCTTTCACGCAAAAAACTTCTGAACAGATTTGAATGAGAATAGAACATACATAGATAGTTTATAACCTGGATTAACACATAGGATACTTGTAATAAAACAACACTTGTGTAACAAAACTGAACCCCACGTGGGCGAAGCCGCGGGCATTAGGTAGTACAAGATAGGTTATGAGATGAAATTTGTTCGTGAATGCATGCATGTAAGTAGTACTCGTAGGTAAGAAGATAACTAAGAGGACGTTATTGAGCAGACAATGTTACCCTCGTGCAGGCGGTCGTGAAAACGTGAGCTAGTGATGTGATCCCTATCTACCAAACTTCACATTAAATTCGGCAAGTGTGATGAAATAACTTTATATGATTTCATAATTATTATGAAATTCATGTCTTCCAGGAACTTTAAGCACGCAGTCATCCACTGTACACGATTAATTAAGTATAAGTTAATTAGGTATTTACCAATTAAGCTAAAATATAAATACTTCTTTAATGAATCACGAGACACGACATGAGCCGGATGATGATATCTGTCTAGCCTTTTCCCAATTATGCTAGGGTTAGCTACAAGTCTAACCGGATGCTTCTGAATACCAATATTATACATGGAGCCACTGTATATCTGACCGCCACACAACCCAGTGCCTGCAGGGTAGTATGATACCGCTTGGCAGGACTGGGGGTCACACTTTCGAACTGTGAGATATCTACAAATGACAGCCAGGACCAACGGCTTAACGTGCTTTCCGAAGCACCGAGGAAACTCGGTATGTGCCTGACCGGACAGCAGATTCTCAGTATGTGCGTTGCATTAAATATTGGCATAATGTATAGTCACCTATTTTAAAAGGGACAGTTCAGACAGAACGGAAAAACTTGGTCTAATGATCGCAAGCACGACTGCTGAGCATGTGGTCCTGGGTTCGATTCCCAGGTCGAACAAAGTGGGGTACGGTGCCAGAAGACCTCCACGTGGTGCATCCTGTGTACAGACGGTGGTCTCTTCGTGGGCCTGGATGGTGGGATTACTGTCTGTAATAAACTTCTGGACAAGGGAGGGGACCAGTTGTGGCCAAGCGTCCTCTAACTTTTGCAGGGTGGACAAAGGGAACAAAGATTCCAATACGGGATCTCTAACCATCTGCAAGACGGACTTTCGGGGACATTCTAAGACCCCGTAGGCAGAATGGTGATGTTATCTTATGGGCCCTGGTCTGAGCTAGTCTCAACCAGCAGTCTTCTGAATATCATCCAGCCATCTTCTTCCACCGTCTCTTTTCGTCGAAGGACTGCCTATCTGACCGAAACTCCGATGTAGACCAATTATAAATTATGTTATTGGTTCCGGGCGACTAATGAAGGAATTATGCGCATAACATTAACAGGCGCTTTTTAATTAATATTATATTTATAATTAATTTACTAATTATAAGTAATCAGTCGCAGATAAACTTGTACACGAACATAAATCGTGTCTGGTTTTAAAGATTATAACAAAAACATTCAAGTAATGTATTGTTTGTATTGCTTTAGCTTGAACTGTATCTATGCAGTAAAAATAAACTGTGTGCCTATCTTTTTATCACTTTTTAGTAATTATGGCTGAGTTCAGGCGGATGTGGACTTATTTTTCCCTGAGGTTGTTTAAAGTTTATAATTGGACAAGTGTCAAATATTCTTAAAACATGTGACATCTAGCAACGCGCACTGGGCTTGCGTGGTGGATTACGGACATCTTTCTCTGACAGAGAGGAGGCTTGCATCCCAGCAGTGGGAACATTATAGGCTGAACATTCTGGCAATATAATAACCATCAGTTAACTACAAAATATGATGATCCTTGTCATCCTTGGCTCTATACTGGTGAGCAATGATACAGCTTACTTCTCAATGATGGTCGAACATCACTAGCGTACTCCTACTTAAATAGTACTAGCTAAAAGGTAGGTAAATAAGAATTGCTCATGCCGAAGCAATCATTTAGTGGACTAGGTCATGTCCACGGCTAAACCCGCGATAAAAAGTATCCGATGAACCTAGGGTTAATCCAGGTACATTGGATACTTTTTATCCTGGTATTATCATGTACCCAGGTGTCCAGGGCCCCACAATCCAAGGGGGTCGAATTTCCCATTACTGTCAAAGCTAGAGGCCGTAAAAAGAAACAATTTATCCCAAGCTGGATCGCAGGATACTAAAATTTTCGAGCTCGCTCCGCTCGATTTTGCATCTACCTTTTCAGCATACATCAATAGTTATACAGGATGTTTTTTAGAGGCGGAGAACTTTGAATTGAAACAAAACACAGAAAAAAGTTTTAAATAATATCCTTGTAATAGGCTTTAATTGACTGATAATTGATTAATGTTTGTTTGCCATAAAGGAGCTTATGAAAGGAAACCTACCTTTGGCACTCAAGTGAAAAATCATGGACATGTGCATTCTTCTCATTTTGACCTATGGTTTCCAGACTTGGTCCTTTGAAACCACATGTCTGCAACCTTAATGCCTTGCAATTGAGGCACGAAAAGTTCCTCTCGCACTCCTCGCTCGCTCCTGACCGTAACGATTTGACCATTATCATTTCTGAACCTTTGACGAAATTAGAAACAAATGAGCACTTGGAAGCCAACATTCAATGCATTATTGCTGAAATAAAGCCTGGACATCCCGATTTCGGCCTGCTGCGGCGGCCACATGACCGAAAGCAATTATTCATACAATTATCCGTAAAATAAAGCCATTTTCACGGATATCAGAAATATATTTTTGTGTTTTATTTCAAATTAAAGTTCTCCGCCGCTAAAAAAACACCCATTTTATTTTTGTATAAACTGACACAAGAAAACCTAACCTATCCGAGGCGGGGTTCAAAATATTTCGAGCTCGCTTCGCTCGCTCTTGCATGTTCCAAGGGCCCCATTATTTTCAAATGCCCAAGGCCTCCAAGGCCCTAATCATGTACCTGGATTAACCACAGGTTATAAACTATCTGCGTGTCAAATTTTATCCAAATCCATCCTATTACAGTCGTCCGCGTCGGAGTGACAAACATCCTCACAAACTTTCGCATTCATATAGGTAGTAAGAAAAGAAGTAGCAGCTAACGGGGCGAGTTGGTCAGACTCGCCAGACAAACAATACCCTGTAAGTACGTATGTAGGTATGTGTGTCCATTAGTAGCACGTATAAGTACAATGAGAGTTATTAATAGTAACAAACTCACAACCCACGTCTAGTATAATTATCTCCAGTAATAGATTGTTATTACTAATAGGTGTTTGACCGTCTGTCTGTCTGTGTTAACGTCTGCGTATCGGTCACAAGGTACGTGTCAGTGGGTTCAAGGGTCGCAGATTATAACTTTCTTGAGTAATAATAAAGTTTTTTTAACATCAAAGAATATACGAATACTTTAATATTGAATTTTTTGATTATATCACTGTTAAAAGTCATGTCAGTCCCAGCGGTTATTTGTAGATCTTTGACAGTCGTTACAGGTAATCAGTGGCCTGAAAGTCTGACAACCAGTCTTACCAAGGGCTATCGTATTATCCATTACTAACTAGGTTGTGGAGGTCACAAAGGTAGTCGCTTCATGTATAAAATATTGGAATTCAGCTGCATCCGGTAAGACTGGAAGCCGACCCCAATAAATTTGGCAGATGATAACATTATATCAATGTTTGAATGAATGATCAAAGAAAAAGGTCACAATTTTTCAAAATAAATGCTTTGCAAATTACAACTAATGCCATCTTACGGCTGACATGGGAACTTACATTGATAAAACACGCCGTAGTTTGAATGTTACGGATAGATGGCGCTACACATTTAATGGATCGATTATTTTCTTATAACACACTTAGAAAGGTACATCACATTGAAAATGTGAAAAAGCTGTTATACACAGTCAAAACATACAAAAAAAAGTACCTACATCACACATTTCAAAACCAGAAAAAACAACATTCATAATAATGATTAATTTAGAAAATGCTAGAAAAACTTTAAGTAAAAATTCTGAAACGCAATAATGAAAGAGAGTAAATTTAAATCTTACAATGCTGTGTCAACAATGATGGACTTACAGAATGTATAAAATTACCAGAACAGAGTAATTAAACTTTATCTCAATTCGCAAAGAATACAATACAGTGATCATGTACTTCGTTCGTTCAAAACCACACCATGTGCCATTGAAATAGAGATTAATTTTCTTCACAACAATCAACATAAAATTTTCTTCCTTCAAAGGAATCCTTCGGTGGTCGTTTGTTGAACATCCATTCCAGATTTGGTTGGAACATAATTTTGAGAACTAATAACATCTTAAAACTATGTTACAACTGAGCCTGTATATTGGATGTAAATTCTTCGACGATCATCTTCAGTAATCTTCGGGCGTCTTCGTAAATCTTCGGCCATCTCTCTCAGTAATGTTTACCTCAGACGCAGTATTATATTATCTGTGCCCACAGATAATATAATACTGCCTCAGGTTTAGCATGACTGCCAGTAATATTGTAAACTTTATTCTCGTTACATTAAGGTTGTAAGTTTGCTGCTTTCAGAGTTTAACCTTTTCACCGCCACGAACTTCAATAGAGTTTCAGATTTCCGTGCCACCAGCGCCACGACTTCATTAGAAGCTCTTAATTTTAACTACCTATTAAAAATAACTGTACTATTTGAAAGCTTCGTTTCATTTTATTATTTAATATAGCACTTTCTAATACCCTGTTTTTTACTTTTCCACACAAAAGTAGCCCTTATTTGTTTTAAAATCGGCAAAAACAAAAACTCCGCAAATTTGTAATGTCCCCAGAACGCCAAGGACTTGATATATAGTCGGCCAGTGACGTGACGCGAAAGTTATCACTCTTTGATTTCGCCCGTTGAAATATTTATAAATACTACTATTGAAAACAATTTGAGGTCGGTAAAATATGAACTTAGTTAACTACTTTATAACAAATGGTAAATAGACGAATTTCGACCTTCAGATAGTTGCCGATCCGGAATTACATAGTTGTTATCAATCCTTATCGATAATTATATTCCATCTAAATATCTATAAATAACTGAAAGGAGTTTCCTATACTAAAGGTCAAGCAGCGTGGTTATCGCGGTCATAGAAAGTGCGAGTAGGACGATACAATATATTTTACAGGAATCTCGTGTTATTTCGCTCTCACCGACTTAGTTTTATGACTGCACCTGCCACAAATACTTACAATTTTGTTTACAAGTTTTTCGCTAATTAGAGTTATTACGAGATCAAAAATGTTTGTACTCTACAATCGGTTGAGTATGTGATAAGTACAGAATCTAGGACCTTCTAATGTACTAATGATATTCTTCTTAGCGTGATATTTAAAAAACGGCAAGTGCGAGTCGGACTCGCGCATGAAGGGTTCCGTACCATCGTAGTAGGGGAGTCCCCTTTATTTTTTATTGTGTAGTAGTTATAGCGGCAACAGAGATACACATTCAGTGAAAATTTCAACTGTCTACCTATTACTGATCATGAGATACAGCCCGCTGACAGACAGACTATTCTATACTTTTATTATGTGTTTGTGTATTGTTGAATGATTCAGATATTTATACTTATTTTATATGATGGTGGTGGACCTATGGTGTTCATTTTAATATAATGTAAAACTAGTGTTTACATTCAAACCTATTTTTTTTATTTTCATTCTCATATGGCGGAATGTGTCCTGCACTAAAACATTTGTAAAATCCACTACATTTTGTTGTTTAACATATACTGCCGAATCGTATTTGTCGCCACGAACTAGTATATAGGTGTCAAAGATGTGTCTTCACAGTACTTAGGTCGTGGTCACACTGAGAAGAATGAAGTCACACATGCTGTATGAACGATAGATGCGATTCCGAGTATAATTGAGCGAAACAGCACTATTCTAATGTCACTATCAATGAAACAAAAGTATGTCAGATAAACAGATTGGCCGCAGTGGGGTGATCTCACGATTTAAATCTTTGTAATTATATATTGACATGTTTCTGTTTCGTTTTTATTAGTTGTTTCCATTTACTCCCAAAAATCAAAACAAAATAAAACTCATAATAAAGACTACTGCTCAGTTTATTGTCACGTGTGTGTATAGTAGTGCGGAGCCAGTTCCAGCAGCCATCGCTGCTCTATGGTCATCATCTCGCGCATGTATGTCTTGTCACCGTTGCTTTGGACGCTAGCGAACATTACCCTGGAATTAGAGAAAAAAAAGTCTTATTAACATGATGTTAAAGATGTAATTTGAATGTCTCGTTTGTCTAGCGGTGTAAAGCGCTATTGCTGAGCGTGATAAGAGATATTGGATGTTTGGCTTTGACATGGGACTTAAATGAAAAAAACTGATTGTGACTGCCTCGATGTCGCAGGCAAGCATGCTGAGCACGAGGTCCTGGGTTCGATCGCCAGGTCGGGAAAAGTGTTATTAGGTTTATCCATCAGGAATTTCTCAGTAGCAGCCACGGATTCTGGATTTGTGGCTCAACTCAAACAAAAACTCTTTGGGGGTTACAGGCGTGATGTTATGTAGTAGTCACCACTTAGGTTGCTGCACTCTGAACAGACAGCTATCAGGACTGATGTGTAGTCCCGCGCCGCGTACGCCGCTGTAGCTGGCGCCTGTGTTGAGGTACGCCGCCTGCGGGAAGTACCCGGAGAGGACGCATTTCATTATACGTTCCGTTTTACCTGGAAAAGATCAATGATTTTGTCAAAGTAAATAGTAAATGAAACTGAAATAAGAACTACTAAAGCATTGAGGGACCACACTTCTAGACAAATAATCTCGTCTTGTATTGAACCAGGTCAGAAACAGCTTTATTTTCATGAAATAAAAGCGAAATATACGTCATCTCACCTCACGTTCACCTCGTTTCGTTTCGGACAACGTGACTCGACACCTTAGAAAAGGAAGCTCATTCTGATCGGCTCAGGTCAAGTGTTCGTTTATAAAGGGAAATCATTAATCGGGCAAATAAAAATTTAATTGACGACTAATATACTGAATCCCGCCCGACTCGTACAGCATAGCTATTCACAAACGCTTCGATTCGATTTGGAAAGTCGTATGTCTATCTCGCTAGCTTTCGCCAAAAAAAAGATAGACATACGACTTGTCCAATCGAAATCGAATCGAAGCGTTTGTGAATAGCTATGCAGGTTGGGTTCGAAGGGGATGGCGGGGTCTAGTGCGCGAGCGAAGTGAGTCGTGTTACTTTAAACCCTGCAGACAGAAACAGGAGCCACGCACAGCAGGGCTACGTCGACTACGCCTTATCTACAATCTAGTGGTTAATAAGCTTGTTTTAGTTTTTTTTCTTGAGTTGTTGAATTATCACACTGATCGTATTGAACAACTAGTAACTCTTTGTATTTTCAAGTCGCCGTTTTAAACATTTGTGTTCGCCCACGGTTTGTCGTATTGTATTTCAATAGCCCATATCCAGTATTACGGATACCTTTAATTTGAATTTATTTTGGCTCGTTTCTGTTTATAAACTGAGACCAAGTTTATATAATATCACAGGAACATTTGTTTAAATGCCTTAGTTTCATACACAATTCTATCACAGTAAATAATATAAGTTGTTGTATGGACCGAACCCTAAGTAGTTAGAGTACCTATTTTTTTGCGTTTAGGCCAAAAGTTGGGTATAACAAAGCTAGCTGATGAAATTAAAGTTAATACAATAATAATATTTACCTGAACCCAAATCGATGCCATCAAAGACTTTGTCTTCCATTTGGAACTTTCCTTTTATTAGCTTTTCTAAGCTAGCTCGAACTTCACAAGCCTGCAAAGTAAACGATACAACATTAGTTAATGGCACAGGTGACTGACTGCCTCGTTGGTCCAGTGGTCGCGAGCGCTGCTGCTGGTCATGAGGTCCCGGCTTCCATTCCTACACCAGGCAAAGTGTTATTGATTTTATGTTAGGAATTTGTCGATGCCCGAAGCCTGGTTGATTGGAGGCTTGTCCGCTATTATATCGGACTAAAACATAACTGGCAAAATAGGGTATAGCTCTGCCTATCCCTTCTTTCGAGGCGTTTGCGTTGTGTTATGTTAAAATTTAGAGTTTGTATCGCAAACTCTAGAGATAGGTTCAATCTATACCAAAAAAAAATCAGGTACTTAAATAGAAATTCCGGTTCCCCTTATTTCATACAATTATCCCATGTCATAGAGGGCGGGCACAAATCCCGACTCCGCGGCTGCTACTGAGAAATTCCAGATGGAAGACCCCAATAACACTTTGCCCGAACTAGGAGTCGAAACCAGGACCTCACGCTCAGCAGCCGCGCTTGCAAATATTTGACCAACGAGGCAGTATACTAAAAATAACTGAGTGTAATGAAACAAACTGGTGTTACCTTTTCCATGACCTTATAGTTAACATAATACTTCTGGCACCATTGCTTGCAAGCTTTAGTGTTCCTCTTCTCATCTTCAGAAGTCTTTAGGTTAAGGTATGCGTCCATTATGTTCAGGAACATTATTATATCGCCTTCAGCTACCTGAAACATTTGAATAGTTTTTTTATTAACGTACTAGCGAATCCGCCCCAGTTTCACACGGGTCCAAAACTATCCTATCTTTCAAACTGGTACCAATCATACTCATACGCCAAATTTCATTGAAATTGGTTAATAAAATTAAATTAATAATAATTAAACCTAGATTGTGATATACCTGATTTTTATTCGCTCTCTCCTCCTACATATAAATAAAAAATCTCGCGATTTATAAACCCAACAATACTGGGACAGAAAAACTCCCCGAACACCGATGAAGAACTAAAAATAATAATTACCTCAAAGTTATTCCTCCTGCTAATCTTAGCATTGACACTCTCTTGCCCACCGCTGGGCTTGAGGAACACGTTGTCCACTTGCAACATGGCGGCTATGGAGAGAGCCTCATCTATGCAGCCCCATTCACCTGGAATAGGAATTAATTATGTATTATTATCATATGAACGACCCCATACTATTCAATTCATCTATCAGCACAATGTTTTGAGTGCGTTACGTGGAGTCCTACCGTTAAACATGATTTTTCTCCCCAAAAAACAAAGTAGTTTCCCAGCTATAATTTTTGCGTAAGTTACTTAGTTTGATGTACAGGATGCTTGGTTGACGGCTTCGTGAAGGGTCTGTTTACACCCTGTATAAACATAACATCACGCCTCTAATCCATAAATAATTGTTTTAATAAACATAATATTTTACCAGTAATTTCTTCCACTGTTGATAATAAAATCCGGACCAACTACCTGTAGGTCATAAAAATATTTGTTCCGTGTGGAAATTAAACCCGCGAAACGCAGCGCAGCAACCAATAGCTCAGCCACTGCGCCATAAGCGCCGTCAAGAATGCGAGTAAAAAATATGTTGATCCTCAAAAAACGTTACGTGTGTAGTTTTATCTAATTAAATCAGAATATAAAGCGATTTTAGATAATATCATGATCTACCTAACTTTTACCAACTAAGTTGAGGCCGTGATTGTTCCTCGTTAAGTTCGACACACACACACACACAACAGTGTATTTTAATGGACCAATTGAAATAAATGGCATTAAACTTGATGACCGCTGCCGAATACGGTTATTTGAGTTTGAGTTGTGACATCTACCTACCCGCAATGTGCCCACGTGGTGGATTATAGCCCTTTATGGCCTGTGTCCCAGCAGGTGGGAACATTATAGGCTGATTGTACTATGCTGCAATCGTATAATTCAGGTCTACTAACCGCTATTGCACAGCATGGCCGCACACATGGGCTTGAGAGGTAACTCGGCCACGATCTGTCCTGCAGGCGTCAGCTCGGCCAGCTTGTCCACAGTCTGCAGCGCGTACAGCGTCTCCAGACCCGACAGGATGCTCTTAGCGGGAGGGGGGGTCGGGAACGTGAACCTGGGAACAATTATTTGTCAACGTAAAATACGTGATTAGACCTGTCGTACTATATCGATCGGAATGCTGCGCTGTGAAGAAGATGGATGAAAAAAGATTGCATGTAGCGGAGATGAGAATGTTGAGGTGGATGTGTGGTTTGACAAGAATGGATAGGGTAAGGAACGAGTATATTAGAAGAAGTTTAAAAGTTGCGCCAGTTACAGAAAAGTTGAAAGGGAATCGACTGTCTTGGTATGGACATGTGATGAGGAGGGACGAATCGCATGTGACTAAAAGAGTGATGAATATAAATGTTGATGGATGGGAGGGAAGGAAGACCAAAGAAACGATGGGTGGATTATGTGAGGAATGATATGAAAGTTAAAGGAGTAAATGATAGCGTGACGGTTGACAGAGGAGATTGGAAGAAAAAAACGTGTTGCGCCGACCCCAAGTGTCATGGGACAAGGGCAGGATGATAATGATAAAATACAATAAATGACTTTTATTTTAGCTGTCATTTGTAGATCTTTGATAGTCGTTACAAGTGTAGTAGTGCCTCGAAAATCTGGCAACCAGTCTCAGTCCAATCGGTATCGTATTAGCCAGTACTAACTGGGTTGTGAAGGTCAGATAGGTAGTCGCTCCATGAAAAACCTGCATATGCTTAGACTGAAAGCCGACTTCAACATAGTTGGAAAAGGTACCTAACCATCCATCAATTCTCACTAACTTTCGTATTTATAATATTAGGATAATAGTAGGCTTACCTGAGTAAGTTATGTATGCCTAAAGCTTTCAGCTGCAGTAACATCCCAGACAGATCGCTTCTGCACATCTCAGGAGGCACTGACGGCGGCAGTTTATCATACTCCGCTTCTGTGTATAACCTGAAACAAATAAACATAACATAACATAACATAACATAACATCACATCACATCACATCACATCACATCACATCACATCACATCACATCACATCACATCACATCACATCACATCACATCACATCGTATTAGCTGTACTTATAGTACACTAACATTTCAGTGGTTTCGGCCGAGCGCCCGGTAGTCGGCGAACAGGCCGAGCTACCATGACGTCTTACGGTGAACGCGCTCGGGAGTCCCGCGAAATTCAAAGAGTTTTTTTACGCAATTTGGTTTTTTTTTTGACGGGTTCTATGATTCGCCACCGTAACAAATATGGATTTACAGAATTTAATGGATATTTAATGAAAAAATCATTCAATAGTATCAAATAAACTTGAGGGTTGTATTGATTATTTTAATGGTTATAACTCTGTAAAGCTATATTTGTTACGGCCGCGAATCGTATTTTATATATACAACTTTACACTGACCTGCTAATTGCAACCTATTACCTATTGTTTTAATGTCACTTAAGTGTGTTATTTTACCTGTAACACTTCCCGCGACTAGTCCTGCCCGCCCGGCCCGCTCGTTGCGTCGCGTTGTTCTTGGAGATACAAGTCACCGTCAGACTCTCTACTCCGACAGAAGGGTCGAAGAAAGGCAGCTTGTGGAAACCGCTGTCTATTACTGGAACATTAAGAAAATAATAAGTTAGGAAATAGGTAATCTAGATTATATTATCACTAGAGACCCGCGTTGCTCCGAGGATTTTAAGAATTAACAAAATGTGGAGGCTTCTTTATTATGTGTAAGTTAAATATATATACATATATTTTATTTATATATATACAATATGTATTGTAGATATAATAACCTTACAAAAATAATTCTTTAAATTATAATGAATTCAAATAAATAAAACTGATGTGACTTAAAACTCTGCCCAACTTAAATGGGACAGCAGACAAACAGCAGGAAACTGGTGCCGACAGTGAGGTGGTCGCGGCCGACGTGAGGACAAGCGGGACACACTGGACACGCGGGACCTGAACTGGACGACGCGCGGGTGAGGGACACATGGAAACAGTGGAGGGAGGCCTTTGCCCAACAGTGGGACAGAAAAAAAATGATGCATCCATTGCGTCATCCAATTTAGAAGAAAAGTGCGGTCACACATCCTGGAATATCATCTTCATCCTGCATGCCTCATGGTAGAATATGGCTAATGGACACTTATTTGACCTTTTCTTTGTACCCATATTCGCAAATGAATAAATTATTATGATTATGATTATGGAACCTTCTAGTTACGGAGATATTATCAAACTTTCCTACAAGTTTTTTTTAAACACAAGTTGTCAATGTTATAACTTTGCTTTAAATACCTCCTTATGCCCTGTTTGTCCAATGCACCAGCACAATGTTTTAAGTGCGTACTCACGACGACCAATCAAGCTATGCAAAACCAGTATACGCTAATCTCTCATTGTACGGGAAGCTCATACAAGGCGAGATTAAGTTATTCTGGATTTAGCATGATGTGTCACCATGCGTACAATATTATTTGCAGTTACTTAGTTTGATGTGCGGAGTGTTTGGATGACGGCTTCGGTAATTACTGACCATAAACAACCCCCGGGATCGTAACACTGGTCTCAGCCACATTGGTAGCCAGCACCACCTTCCTGACGTTATCGTCGGTCCTCTGGAACACCTGGAGCTGCTTGTAGTGCGGCAGGCTGCCGTACATGGGCGCAGCCAGCATGTTGGCCGCCCTGATGCCGCTGGGGAAGTGGGTTCGGGTGCGGTTCGTGTCGTTGTTGATGTCGGCGTAGGCGCGGAGGGTTTCTAGGGCTGATTGGATTTCTTCCTGGAAGTTGATTGATTCCATCATTTAAAATTGAAATATACAGGGTGGCGCCGACAATACGACAAGAATGAAATAGGAATATTTTTAAACTATCTAATAAATCGTAAAAAACAAATTTAAAACAAACAAAATGGCATAAAACTGTTAACAAAATAGAACACCATTTATAAATATTGGTTTACTAACCTTCGGTATAATTTGCACTAATTAGATTCATTGACTCAAACTCAAAGCATTTTTTACAATAAGACCATTACATGCCCTTTTGAATGACAAAAACAAAACAACGCGAGGTGGGTACCTGGTACGTGGTACCGTATGACCATAACACGTAAAAAAGTATAAAAATCCCGCAAAGTGCGAGTCGGGTCCAAACACAAAGATCTAGCGAAAACCGCCGAAAAGTCATCAATAGGATGTTTTATGATAGTTATTTAATTCGTCGTGACTGTTGCACACTTATTTAGGAAAAAAAGTAAATGAATCGTGTATATAATTTCAAACTTACTTGTGACGTCAGAAAGGCTAGGATATCACCAAAAGGTTCGTTTTCGTGTATTTTGATCACCGTCTCCACTGTAGCTTTCACGTAGTCCGGTACTGGCTCTGAAACAGGTATGTATTTTGAAAAACTATTGAACTCCCAAATGAGTCAACAGATGACGCTAGTAGGTACAAGTACGTACTTGTCAAGTGAAGAGTCAAAATCAATGAAAATTATACGTCATGCTCGGCGGTCGCGCTTGCGACAACTACACCAACGAGGCAGTCTATTATTGATTGTCTAGTATTGATTTATTAAAATCGTATGATTTACCTTCGCTATAAAACACGTCAATAGGATGCGTCCTTCCCTGCATGGACATTATAGTGGACGTGCTGGGCTTGTCCGACTTTCTGTCCATCAGGTTGAAGAAGTCTCGCAGGAACTCCGCGTCCATCGTCGCTGATGATACCACTAGCTTGAGGTTCTTGCGTTTCTGGAACGGACAAACGAAAATTAATGCATAATCAACCAAAAATGTCAGTCAAGAGAGTTTCAAATTGTACGTGGAATCCAGTTTTAAGTATGCTCAAAAGTAACAGCCGGCGTCGTTATAAGGACTCCACAAAACCTACTGTGAGTGTGTTTTGCCGTGACTTTGTATCGAGTTCCAGTAGTGCGCGTAGCAAAAGACTAAGAAAGAGGGTAGACAGATTTGTCTGCACCTAAAAATGTATTTACCATCCACCCGCATTCTCCAGTCATCCGGTGATCATAGCGCTTGCAACAGCGACGACTTATCGGTAGCTCAGAATAATTTATGTGTAAGTATAATCAACCTATAATGATCCCACTGCTGATGAAATAATGCCTACTTAAGTTTGAATCTAGGACCCACGGCTTGTAAGTCGGTATTAGTAAGACAAGTGTGCTTGAAATACCAATTTCCAATTTTCTAATACAAGCAAACTGCCTCGTTGGTTTAGTGGTCTCAAGCGCAACTGCTGAGCATGGGGTCCTGGGTTCGATTCCCAGGTCGGGCAAAGTGTTATTGGGTATTTCCATCTGGAATTTCTCAGTAGTAGCCACGGATTCTGGATTTGTGCACGATTGATGGTAATAGGCCCCCTATTACATGGGACTTAAACATAACTGGAGAAATGTGGGTGTACTATTAGGTACACCTCTGCCTAACCCTTCGTGGATTACAGGCGTGATCTTATGTATGTCATACAAGCAAAAACATGATACCTTTATAATTTTCTTCAGCAGCCCCATTAGAACGTCTGTCATCTGCGTTCTTTCATGGACCTGCAATCAAATCAAATCAAATCAAATCAAATCAAATAATTTATTCGCATAATATGGGTCTACATAGATGGTAAATAAATAAATGTTACATTACACAATATAACATTAGGGGTCCTCATAATAACCATTTCTGGTATCATCATCATCATCATCATCATCATCATCATCATCATCATTTCAGCCGAAAGACGTCCACTGCTGGACATAGGCCTCCCCCAAGTGTCGCCACATTGACCGGTCCCGAAATAAATTATTTCTGGTATACGAAACATAAAATAAAGCCTTATAATATAAAATAATAACAATAAAACGGAATGGATGACATAACTAAACAAAAATGTGTTAATTAATACATTCAATTTTGTAGTTTCTGCCTACCCAACGAGGAAAATGCGTGAGTTTATGTACATATGTTTGTTTTTGGAGTAGTATTTCCTCCGTTTGTTTAATTACTGTTACACAGCAGTTTCGGATAATATTATCACCTAAACTGAGACTCGTTTGTTTCGTTCCATACGGGATTTCCGATTACCTTTTTAGCCGACTTCTAAAAAGCAGGAGGTTTTCAGTTAGGCTGTATTTTTTCTTTCAGTGTATTACCATAGCACAATGAGCCTCATATCTGCCGATTAAATTATTTGGATTACACTGACTTTAAATCTTTGATATTTTGGACTTGGAATTGTCCTAGAACCTGTTCAATTTTTGGTACATTTCGTACCGGATGATTGGTGAAACTGAATGGAACCAGATGGAAGAAGAGAGGAATAAAAAAATTACAATGAAAACTTTGTTTAATTTATATTGAAATATACTGACCTCATCAAGAACTATGCAGGAATACTGCATCAGTAGCGGAGATGCGAACATCTCTCGTAACAAAACGCCTTCTGTCATGAACTGAAACGAAATAAGTTATGTTATTACTAATTCATCATCTGCCTAGCCTTTTCCCAACTAAGTTGGGATCGGCTTCCAATCTAACCTGATGCAGCTGAACACCAGTATTTTACATGGACCGACTGCCTATCTGACCTCCACAACCCAGTTAGTACTGGGTAATAACCCTTGGTAAGACTGGTTGTCAGACTTTCGGGCCACTGACTAACTGTAACTACTGATCTACAAATGACAGCCGGGACCATCGGCTTCACGTGCTTTCCGATGCACGGAGGAAGCTAGGTATGTAATGGGCGGTCACCCGTCCATGGACCAGCTTAGGCCAGCGCGGCTTAACCTAAAGATCGACCCGAGTGGCTGTTATTATTTAGCTGCGAGCTCTTATGTTATTACTAATTATAACTACTTAAAAGGTACCTACCGAAAAAGCGACGAAGTGAAAAATCATTTTTGTTTCAAAACCACTCCTTATTTATAACGAGTGATTACTTTTTATGGTTCTTTCTCACTGCCAGACATACATTGTTGAAGGTCACATATGGGACGGTACGAGCGATAGGTAAGGGAAATGGTAAACGTCATCAAAACTGTCTGACGGCTCGGAAAACCGCTTCAAATAGTTGCCCCAAGTAATATTTTACATTCTGTTTTAATTAAATGACGTAAGTTCACTTTCAATTTAACATACTTTAAAAGTGTCTGGCGGGACTTTTCCTCCAGACAAAGTGTCTGGCAGTGGAGGAGGTGAATCATCATAGCCCTTATGTAATATAAAAAAACACGCTTTATATGCAGTACGACGTAACTAATCAGCTATTTAGCACACTTTTGTCACCTGATAGTGATATGTATGTGTCAAAGCCATCACGACCGACTTTTCAGAATAGCCAATCGTTCTTATCGTAAGGTCCTACTTCCACAGAAAAAGTCTTAGCTTTTATAAAATGACGTAACGTCTGGCAGTCACAGGATCTACCTCTATTAAGTGACATTATGTTTATTTACACCACATTAGGTAGGTACTAAGGTATTTTAAGGATAATACTTTCGAATATTTGTACATTTTAAATGCAGTTTGTAAAGGAAGGATACAATGCAATACCTTTCTACTTAGGAGGAAGGAAAACGTAATAATTATAATATGAATTATTAAGTTACAGAAATAATAATACAGGAAAATAATTTTAATTTAAAAAATCAGATGGTATCGGCATTTTTAATCAAGAGGAAAATACGTGATTTTATTTGTTTTTATTATTAACGTATTTACAGTAGGTAAAAAAAAAAAAAAAATATTTTTTATTTTTAGTAGGTAAGTAATAATTAAGTAAGATTCTGGAGTGATAAAAGAAAGAAAATAAACTCCGGTAACAAAACTACAGCGTGATCTAACTCGATACCAACGCCATCTATCGAGCACTGTGACAAATTCAAACTCAAAAACTCAAAGCATTTACTTCAAATAGGCACTTATGAATTGTCAAAAACAAAATGAAGAAGCTATAGTCCAGCCACAAGGCATAATAACTGTGAAACGTCTGAGTTGCCCATTCCAAAGCGTAGATCTCAATGGAGAAGAATGGGCAAGAAACTTCATGGACACTCTTGACTGGAAAACTGTACAGAGTTGTCGCAGTGCTCGATAGATGGCGTTGCTTATTTACCTAATTATTATTGCGATTGCAAGACATGATTTCGTTTATAGAGCGATTTATTCAAAGCGTTTCTCTTATAGTTTTTTCAAATCTATTCAAACACTACCACCGATATTATTTTTATTCTTTTATTACTATACTGTAAAAATGTATCACAGCGATATTTTTTATAACACCTCTGGGTCGAAATTATTATATTATATCTAGGTACATTACACATTCTATTCTATTATATATGTTTCTCAGAGTTATGTACTGAATACTTGGTAACCGTTTCCGCGTCGGTATCCCTTCCATCCCGTAGGTATATTAGTGTCGATAGAGGGATCAACACAATGATCTCCTAGTGACATCTCGCTGGGCCGTCTGGTCGAGGTGTAGCGAGCGCAACCCGCCGACACATACATCTATGTTAGGCGATCACTAAGATGGTCGTTGGAGCACCACCAGACATCACATACCTGGATCCTGGATGGAGGATCTTCCCTTTTCTATGTTTTCTATGGAGGATGAGGAACTTTACACCTTGTTCCTCACTACCTTTATACTGCAGGATAAGAGTACTCACAACAATCCCAGTGCCAGTTCCTCTACAGCTGGTATTAGCGGCGGCATACCCTACTTGTTCCCCAATGGGCTCGCCCCTTTCCTCAGCCACTCGGCATGCAAGTGACACCGCAGCAGCGACTCGCGGCTGTGTCACGCAAACTTTGTGGCCGATTTCGTGGAGGTACTGGAAAGGAGAAAGAAATGGCTAAGTAACAAGAAATGAGTAAAATGCGTAAATGTACGGTAACTTGGTAAGTAGGTGGGCCTAGGTAGGTATCGAACACGAGCGGAGGCCCAGGGCCAACGATTTAACGTGCTTACCGAGGCACGGGGGTAGAAGGCTGCGTTTCACATCCCTCGCTACGCAACCTCGCTCATATCTGGTGGAAACTCAGCCAAATACCGCTAACTTCCAAACTGTAGGCGGCTACTGAGAAATTCCTTATGAAAAAACCATAGAGCAAATGATTATGATGTTGTAGTTTGATATAAATATGATGACGCTAAAGAAATAGATATCAAGCTTTCGCCGCCTTTAGGATAGACAACGTTTAAAGTTGTAGTTATACACTTAATCCAGGCCTGACTTCATAAATTCCGGATCTATATTTATACCTCCAGGAAATAACACAGAGATGAGATAATCCGTTTAATATTGTTTAATATACCTAAAATATCGGTAGCTGAACGCCCTATTTCCTGGCCAGGCGTTCTCTTGACCGCGTTACGAGTTTTTTCATGAAACCAATCTATTTGATGCCTTCGAAGTTGGCTCTCTTCCAATAGTTTTGTTTATATGACGTTAAGCTGGTGTCGGCAGTTTTAAATTTACAATGTTTGAGGTAATAATTCAATGCAGATTGTGTAGTACCTAAGAGGAAATCGTTGGGGATATTACACAATTCAGGCATGTTTGTATTTTGTAGCAGATCGTTTTACCCAGTTATCTTTCAATTACATCACATAATCTGCCTAACTGTTTCCCAACTATATTGGGGTCGGATTTCAGTCTAACTGGCTGCAGCTGAATACCTCACTCACCCTCAAAGATGGGACTTCGAATTTGCCACTGAAACCCGGAGTAGTTCACTATTGACTCCTTGTGCCAATTCAAACAATATGGTTTTGTGGGCAGAGTGCATCATGCGCGAAGTTCATACTCCATAGTCATTATAATTATCGCAACATTTTAATAAGAGAGAAATTGGTTCTTGTCAGATAAGCTGAAGTTGCAGCCAAGAGAAAGCGTAAAGATGACGAACAAGATAAATACTAAACATTTTACGGTATTACAATTATAGCATGGGAACAAGGCGTGCGTATACTTATACAGCGTGTACCGGAAAGGTGTGGCCATATTTTAGGATTTAGTAAATATAGATCATCAAACTGAACAACTTCTTCTATGGGACTAACATCATAATCGCCAAAAAAAACAGCTGTGCCAGGGTCGAGTAGGTATTGAAGTTTTGTACGGGACAGCTGATATTTTGGTACACTTTTTGGCTCACGCTGTAGGTATGTTGGCTATGTTATACATACTTACGGAGCTCAAAACAGTGCCGTTTCAAAATCAAAGGGAGCATACCTACAAACAGAAACTAAAGAACGTCACCTGCTATAATCCTGATAGCATTTGACAGAATAAATTACTACTATTATGAGAGAGTTTGTGGGTAAGGATGGATGTATGGACCCTTTCACGCAAAAACTACCCGACGGATTTGGATGAAAGGCACACAGATAGTTTATAATCTGGATTGACACATAGGATACTTTTTATCCCGGTAGTACGATCCCGTGGGACAATTACCGCACTCCACGCGGCAGAAGCAGCCACAAAACCTGAAAAACAGGCCATGGTCAGCAAAGTTGACATGATACACACCAGGCATATTCAAGTGCCATTACTTGTAATGTCACTTTATAATGCATACAGAACACAACACCACACTCCACCTACACAAAGCCATCTGACAGCCATGACCCCAATCCACAAGTACCTAATGGAGTTTTTATCACCGAGTTAATTTGCGTTAATTCGAATGCGGCATTATTTAATTAATTACGAGGAGTGTCAATTGGTTTGTGTGTTTAATAAGCGGCATGGTAATCCCTGAAGTGGGTACACGTGTCGTGTGACGCCCCGTACATGAACTCGGGCGATAATACACGCGCGAGTGGCACTTGTTTCCTTTCGCGACTCGTGCTCTTAGCAAGCGCTTGCTCTGAAGTCATTTTCCGTTTACGGGGAGGCGGCGCGGCGCGTGCAGTGGGCCGCGTGATCACACGCACGCGCAAACACAATACTATGACAATGTAGGTACGATGTTGTTTATGGAGACACAGGGCGTGAAGGGGCGCATGCGACGCTGCGTGCTCCGTCGCGGGTATTACGGTACGTTTCACACGCCGCCTCTCCGTGAAAAAATTAAAGGAACTAGCAGGCCGCAACGCTGCGTGCCCCTGGCTGGAGGCCTTAGCAACGCTGCGTGCGCCGCGCCTCGGCGTTGAAAGCCGCGTGCGCGTACAATCGCTTCTCCGTAAACGCTCTCATACATCGCCATAAAATGTGGTTGTCAGTGATGTCAGTTTCATAACATAAAATAACATCACGCCTGTAATCCCTGAAGGGTTAGGCAGAGGTCTACCTTATAGTACACCCACATTTGTTTAATTCCCATGTAAGGAGGCGGGCCTATTGCCATCAACCGGGCATAAATACAAACTCCCTAGCTGCTACAGAGAAAATTCTGATGGAAAAACCCAATAACACTTTGCCCGACCTGGGACTCGAACCCAGGACCTCGTGCACAGCAGTCACGCAGATCCATGACTGTAGTGGAATATTAACTTTGATACTAACAGCTCTTGAACGCGGTTTGGATGTGCTGACGGCGTTCAAATGAGCCCTTTAGCGCCATCCACTAAATAAGCAATCCTATAATCGGTATCCCTTTGCCGCAAACCACTCGACTCAAGGCTGTCTCCGACTTGATTAAGTTGCACTTTACCGTGACAAGCTGCCAGCTTCACCCTATCTCTTAACCACTAGATAAACGGTCTGGCAACAAGCCAACACCCACTGGAAGAAAAAGTTTACGAAGATTGTGTTAGGCAAAGAGATTTGAGATACTACTAGGTTTCAGTGATGTCGTAATAGTAAAGCAAAATGACATAATTGCCGAGTTTGACACGTTATACTTTTACTGCAACACTATTGATTAGTGCAATCAAACAGGCTGCGATTCCTGGCTCCAGCCAAAGCATTTTCAAAAACGAATACTGCTGTTTTATTCTACTCCAAATCTAGATCAAGGTTCCTTTGGCTACTTGGCTCTACTACCTACAGATTCGTACTTAGCTCTGATCAGCTAACATACAGGGTGTAAACAGACCCTTCATAATATATCCGTCAACCAAGCATTCCGTACATCAAACTAAGTAACTTGACGCAAAAATTATTGCTGGGAATCGACTTTTTCTTTCGGGGTGAAAAATCACGTGATACGGTAGGACTCGATGGAAAGCACTCAAAGCATTGTGCTAATGGATGGATTGAATAGTACGGGGGTCGTGGAGGTGTGTAAAGTAAAAATCTTACAATAAAAACATGTATTAAAAAAAAAACATGTGAAAAAGTTGGAACTTTGACCCCCAATATATCCGTAACTAGAAGGTTCTCAGGTATGGTCTAGAACAAAAAATGATCGCAAAGACGGGGAGAACAAGTGCCTTTCTTTTATGTTAAGGGTCTATTTACACCCTTTATAAATCACCCCGTATAAACTGATTTAACTCAGTCCGGACTGAGTTTCGAGGTTTGCCGCTGTACAAAATTCTGTTTGATACCTCCTACGTGTGTATAATATGTGTATTATTCAAGGTGGATGGGATGCCGACGCTAAAACGGTTACCAAGTATTCAGTACATCATTCTGAACCCACCATCTGTTCTAAGCATACGTTTTGGGTGTATAGTGAGTTGGCTCATTTTCGATGTACTGTATTTCCGTCTCTTTCTTGTTTTACTTGCATGAAAGAGATAGCAATGCTTTTTAGTCTAGTTGCTGTCCCACAAAATCCACGCCAGTAACCAGCGTTTTTATGTCCCTCTTGAAAACATAAAATAAATCAACATTATGTCGAGGGGTTCCGACAGGACAACCCGCCCCTTTTCTAGCAAGCTTTGTTGAGGGGAGCACCTACCTAAGGGATTATGTAAAGAGGATAAACTACAGACTTCCTACCTACTAATAAATCAGTTACCAAGGAAGTGTTCGGAAGATAAGGTAAACAAGCACGCCAGCTTCCTTGCTTCGGCTGTTACTAGTTTTGAAAGGTCAAAGAGCAAAGCTAAATCGTTGGATTCACCTGACCAGTAACTGGTTGTGTTGCTCAGATAGGTGGGTAGTCGCCCCATGCAAAATACTGGTCCTCAGCAGTATTCAGTTAGAATGGAAGCCGACTCCAACATAGTTGGAAAAAGGCTAGGCAGATGATGAGTATTGTCGTGTTCACTCATACTTAAAAAGTGTCTATCGTACCACGCGACGTGTGAGAGCTCACTCTTCTTAGTGTGGACAGTTTTGGCCAATTGGCGAAAGCATTTGTTGAAGAAGAATATGAAAGAAGATGATGCCGTTACACTGTTACTGTTACCCTGCGTCATCCTATTGCTGGGCAAAGGCCTCCCCACATAAACTCAAAATCTTTCGATCCAGGGCCAATGTGAACCACTGGTCGTTGAAAATCTTTCGATCCAGGGCCAATGTGGACCACTGGTCGTTGGTTCTATCCACCATCTCCTGCGAGGTCTATCTCGTCGCCTTCTGACTGTGTCAGGGCTGACGTGGCTATTTTGGCCCACAGCTCGTCGGGCATATGGCAGACTTGGCCAGCCCAGTCCCACTTCAGCTTAATGGCTTGCTTGAGAATTTCTTACCCTCTGTAATATAGGTACCTACTAATAAAAATGTAGGGCTAAGCGTAACGGTGACGTCTCAAAATAGTCCCGTCCGATTACGCCTGGTGACGACCGGACATTACCTTTGACGTTCTCTACTTACTGATGATTTGGTGGTTTTGTTCCAAATCCACAGCTCTGGTCGCGGGACTTATAGAATAACCGTGACCCTGGATCATAAAGGGCTATTGAAGGACACCGTGGATTTTAGTCAGTACAAGTCTGACAGTCCCTCCCACTCTGCCCTGGGTGGGAGGACTCATTTGATGATTTTACAACGATAAAAAAAAAAAAAAATCCACAGCTCTAACTAGTGATTCTAGTGAACACCATATCCAGTATTTTTGTTACCACTACGATTTGAATCAAAATATGTAGAAGGTGCCGCATGCGACATTCAAACTAGCCTATCAGAGCCAAGTTCTCAAGTTACGCCATAACATCCGACGCCACACGGCGATAAAAATTCAACCAATTAAAATAATGCATCTCAACAATAGAGTAGGTTTAAATTAATTAATCTTGCGCGGATAAATATTCATGTTTTGTCGAGGTAAAATTTTTAGTTCGTAGCTATCAAATGATGGTCGTTGATGAACCGCTGTACCATTTCTGCGATTGTTATTGGACTTCCCAACATGTACCTATTCTTGTGCAGATTTAAAAAGACCCAAATTTTTTGCATAACATTTTAATGCTTGATTCCATAACTTATACAACGTGTAACATAATAAACGCAAGACCTCTCGTGTGGTGTCTCAGACCATGAAACTGAACAACTTTTGTTCTATGACTTTTGGAAATTCATAACTTTTTTTTTGGTTTTACCATACATGTGGATCAGCTGATTGCGTCCGTTCCTATAGAAAGCATTTTTTTTTTTGCAAATTTCAAGAACTCGTAGAACAAAAGATGTTTAGTTTCATGGTGCGAGAGACCACACGGGAGGTCTTGCGTTTATAACGTTACACCTTGTATACTACAGTAACTTACAGTTCATATTTGTTTTAGGAGAAAATAACATGAATTGGAAACAAAGATTTAAATAGATTCTGTAATTCTTGATAACCCTTGGTAAATTCCATTGGCATTGCTTCGCACGGCCTCGTCTAGCCATAGAAGATCTTACATACGTACCAAAGATTTATGTCTCGGGTTCATGACAAACTAGTTACTAAATACGGAGGATGCTGGTCTAAGTTTATATTTAGCTGGCGATCTCAGCCTGATATGGCGGGTAAATCCCGTCAGTCTACATTGCTAGACTACCTATTAAAAATAAGTACATGATTGGTAGGCACAGTGAGAGGATAAGTATGAATGTGGATGCCTATAAAAGTAGGGGAAGACCCAAGAAACCATAGATGGACTGTGTCAAGGATGATATGGCTAGAAAGGAGGGGACTGCTGAGATGACGAGTAATAGAGAATTATGGAAGACTAGCTTTTGCCAGCATGGATGTCGAAAAATATCCCACCCGAACAAAAACAGTTACATATCTTCATCCCCTTTTTTAACCCTTCGGGGGTAGAATTATCAAAAACGCTGAGACACGTATAAATTAATTTTCAATCGTCAGCCTAAACACAAAATTTGAAGATCCTAACTTCAAAACTGACGGACTTTCATAGAAACTTCCATCCCTTATTTTACCCCTTTAGGGGTGGAATTCCCAAAAATTCTTTCTTAGTGGATACTTACTCTTCACAAAGAACACACCCTCCAAGTTTCATGTCTCTAGGACCAGCGGTTTGGTCTGTGTGTTGATATATCATCCAGTCAGTCAGTCAGTTTACCATTTTATATATATAGAAGACATGCTACGCCGACCCTAAACAAATTGGGATGAGGGCAGGACAATGATGATGATGAAGAACTGTGGGGCTTATGGCTAATTAATAGAATAGAATAGAATTTCTCTTTATTCGAGTATCCATGACGCAAAAATTGTTAGTAAAACTTACGACTATGTTAGTAAGCACTAAAACAACAACTAACTATGTTAATAACAGCCTTACGGGTCGATTTCAGGTTAAGTTACGCTTCTCGAGGTCGGTTGATGTCAGCTGTCATTTGTAAATCTTTTTCAGTCGTTACGGGTAGATAGAATCTCGAAAGATTACAGCCAGTCTTACTGAAGGGGTATCGTTTGCCCTGGGCGTTTGGGGTCACGTGTTGGCTCCCGGCCACCGTAGGCGCGGGCCTGTGGACGGCGAGCTATGGGCTAGCTCGCCGTCCGGCCGTCTTATGACGACAGGCCGTGTCGACGGCGCGTTCGTGTTCCACGCGCGCCTCAAAGAGATGTCAGCAACGATGTAGGGGTCTGCAAGGGCCGATGCCTGCCAGGGCTGCGGGACTGTTCGAAAGAGATACCGTGGCCCTGGAACACAAAGGGCAAAGAAGGAACATGGATGGGTTTTAGTCAGTACAAGTCTGACAATCCCTTCCGCTCCGCCCAGAGTGGGGAGGTCATTTGATAATTTCCCATCATAAAAAAAAAGTGGTATCGTTTTATCGTGTATCTGGTTGTGGAGTTCGGATAGGCGCAGGCATTCGCTCCAAGTAAAATACTGGTATTCATCTGTATGTGGAGGTTAAATTAGAAGCCGTCCCGAACATAATTGGAAAAGGCTAGACAGATGATGATGAATAAATATCGACTCCTAGGCAGTTAAAAGTCACTATAATAGGTTTACCAGTCTCTCTAAAAACAAATTCGTCCACCATCAATCATTGAACATTACATTAATGGACACCCACAGTCCCACAATCATTATCAGTCTAATTACTATCATACTACACTGGCAGCTGACCTTAGGGTCATAAATAGATTATCTATATAGTCTATTGTGTATCGATCCATTGATGATGGCTGCATGAATTGAAAGTGAATGAAAAGATAATGAGGTCAAAATGATGAAATACAACGTATTGATAGGAATTATTTTTGTACCCTAAGATTTCCCACAAGACCTATTTGCACCACAGTGGCGTAGCGGGTCACAGTTTTCAGGGTTCCGTACCCGAAGGTAACCAAAGGGCCTCTACTAAGCCACCGCTGTCCGTCCATCTGTCTGTCAGCGGGCTGTATCTCATGATCCGTAATAGGTAGACAGTTGAATTTTTCACAAAATTCGTTTTGGGTTGCCGCTATAAAAATAAATAAAAAATTAAAGGGGGCTCCCTTACTACGATTTTAAGGAACCCTTCATGCGCGAGTCAGACTCGAATTGGTGTGTTTTTTTACTTAGTACTCAATACTCAATAACTTTATTGCATTCCACATGTGAACTTAGGTGGTAGGTACCAGTAGCGAAGGGTCAATTTTTGTAAGAGGTAAGCCGGAGTACATATCTTTACTGTATACAATATTATTGGCTATAGAATACTGACTGTGCCATTTTTCAAAGGGAAGCCGGTAGGAATCGGGTTGTATGGAACCTTCGCCACTGGTAGGTACATATATTAGGATATATACATTCGTTTTGGATCGTTGTGGGCCCTGTCGGGCATAACAAAATAAGAAAGGAGGAGGGAGTTCTATAATATTTGAAGTAAAACATTACTTGCGGTTGTTCACCCAAAAATAAACAATCAAACTCTTATCGTTTTACCCAACGCGTCTCCAGTAATACACTAGCTTTTCAGCAAGTTTTTCTTCAGGCCAGATGCTTTTCCTCCAACGAGTGTCTTGCTTTTTTAAATCCTTTTCCAATAGTTTAAGAAGCTGACCAAAAGTAGACATTTTTTTTTGAAGTCGTCTCGTCGCAACTGATCTCATGAGTAAACTGTGAGCACCTTCACTTCACTAAATCTTTGAGTCAAGAGATGCTGCCAATAACGTCGATTCTTCCTTCTCCGCTGACGATAGTACCTATCAGTGGCGAAGGTTCCATATAACTCGATTCCTACCGGCTTCCCTTTGAAAAATGGCACAGTTAGTATTCTATAGGCAAATAATATAATCACATTAAAGATTATGTACTCCGGCTTACTTCTTACAAAAATTGACCCTTCGCTACTGGTACCCATACAACACGACAACATCCATCCTTGTAGAGTAGCGGTGGTATAATGCAAATTTGCTGTGTGAACATCGTATTCAGTAACAACAGATCCGTTGAACATAATACGCTGCCTATGTGTGAACAGACAGCATACATTTTTGTCGTATCCGTTAAAAAGGGTACCGTAATGCGGAGACCATGATTGTGTGAACGGGCTGCTACATAATATGGTGTACATAATAAAGATAAAAGAAAAAAGACTCAGCGATCATTGTGCCGATAGTTGTATCAGCCCATGGCTTAATTGCCAAGAGCCTCGACCGATACCTGAGGAGGCTCTCGTTAGGCAGCTGGATCAAGGGCTTGATTCAGAGAGCGGTACTTCTGGACACGGCTCGTATTGTTAGGAGGTTCCTCTCTCTGGAGCCCTGACCGCCGGTAGCTTGGACCCTGTTCCCGATACCGGTGGGCTACAATTTTTTATATTTTTAAATGTTTTTTATATTGTTTTTTCTAAGGAATATTTAAAAATGTAAACAATTTGTAAAAATATAAATAAAGGAAATAAAAGAATATTCTTTTCTTTCTTTTGTGTATGTCTAAAAAATGCTGAAAAGTGCGACAACCCTCAAACTTCGTCACGTCAATTTATACCCTCACCGCATACATACCATTGTCATAGCGTGATGATAAGCAAACCGTGTGGCTATTATCTACAATCATTTCATTAACAATACTAATTTAATCTATCATACTGCATCAGGGTACTACGACGATCTTATCGTATGATACTATTGTTTACTCGCTTATGCCCGCGGCTTCGCCCGAGTGGTGTTCGTTAATTGTCCCACGGGGTCGTACTACCGGGATAAAAAGTAACCTACGCGTTATTCCAGGTTTAAAACTATATTTGTGGCAAATATCATCCAAATCCGTGCTGCTGTTACTGCGTGAAAGAGTAACAAACATTAATTCCTGACAAAGTATCGCGTAATATTAAGTAAGATAAGATTTGGTAAGTAAGGTAATTTTTTAATGGATATGGTTATGTTTACTTGCCGCTGTCGTAAATATCCGGATTAAGATAGGTATTATTTTTATTATTCACTTTTATTAGTTCAATAATTTCAGCGAAAATCGACTACAAAATAATGATAATGGTTGATATGATGTTTTGTATGGAGAGGGAGAGGAAGACCAAAGAAACGATGGATGGATTGTGTGAGGAATGATATGAAAGAAGGAGTAAATGATAGCGTGACGGTCGACAGAGGAGAATGGACGAAAAAAACGTGTTGCGCCGACCCCAAGTGACATGGAACAAGGGTAGAAAGATTATGTATGATTGATATTATGATGATTTTATCTATCGCAACACAGCGTGCTGCCGAGCGCATCGTCGATGCTGCCGCGTGGTATAGCCACATGAGTAGGAAAACGGAACAGAGTTAAAGCTTCATACAACCGCGCAAATCGGTTGCACTACTACAAGCACGCGGGGCATGTGTGCGTGACCACTGGCCGCTTGTCGCGTACGCGGCGAGACTGGAAAAAACCGGTTTACGCTGGCACAGCCAGTGGACAATCTCAGGGTCAGCACGGCACGGTGCCATGGCAACCAAGGTGCACGTTGTTTGTTTTGTCAGTTGCAAAATTGGTTGCAAGTTTGAATATTAAAATTAAAATGTTTGTTTATTGTACTGTGTGTATGAATAATAGTAGAAAAAACAAAAATTTATCATACTTTAACTATCCCAAGGAGTACAAATAGGTAAGTAAATATTTGACTATTACTTTTTCAAGTAAGTACCTATATTTTATTGTATGATCCTTTTTTTTAATAAGAAGAGGATACTACTCGGTGTGTTTTTACCCGACTGCGGCGAAGCCCAAAAGGAGGGTTATGTGTTTGACCTGTATGTAATGTCTGTTTCTATGTTCCCTCGTAACTAAGGAGTTAAGGAGCCCGGTAAGCCGAAGATTATCGAGTTACGACAAGGACAGAAAAAGAAAGTATGTATGGGAGAACAAGATAGAATGAGTAATGGTCTATATCGTATTTGGTACCAACTAGTTTTTTATTTTGTTGACTTATTTACATTTTTTTATTATACTCCCCCTGCATTTTATGCTTCACTTTATTTTCGGCTTTCTTGTCATGGGTGTCATTTTCGTGGTTTTTGGGGTCGCTGATAACTAAAATTAGGTCAAAATGAAAATCCAAGATGGCGCCGACGAAAATTTTCGGTTTCGTGTCATAGGTGTCATTTTCGTGGTTTTTGGGGTCGCTTATAACGAAACTGAGGTCAAAATGAAAATCCAAGATGGCGCACAGTGGTCCCGATTTAATAAAACATGGACATTGCTCCTAGAGCGCTGATATTTTTTTCTATTGTTGTGGCTGCGATAACAAATAAGTCAAAAAAATATTATAGTCGTACCTCAAATAATGTTCAGTAAAAAAAATATTTAATTTTTTTTTGTATGGGAGTTATTACATTTTATTTAATTTCTCAAAAACGTTAAACGATGTCAAGATAGCAATCATATATGTTAGAAAACTAATAATTCTGAGTAATTCGCTCAAAGAAATGATTTGTTATCTTTGCGTACTTTGGAAATAATGAGCATCTTAAGTAGTGTATTTTTTCAACTCAAATTGTAGTTTGGTACGAGTTGAACATTAAAAATAGGATTACTGTTGATAATTAAAAACGTATATGACAACTCGCACATAATAAGAAGGTATTCGTCCGCTAGCGTTGGCACTTAATTTTTATTAATTGTGGTTATTTTAGAACTTCCAGGCAAAAAGTGTTTTGTAGAAAGGTCTTAGGTAATCGAGTAACTACATGTTAATTACAATATTAAAAACTAATCTGTTTGTAGACGCAAACGATGCTGTTTTATGAGCAATAGGTCCGCTGGCCAGCAAAATGAAGCTTTGACGCGAGTTTGCCAGACTAACAAGATGGCTGCCATTCGTGACGTATCACGATACGCCGAAAAAATATTAGGGCTAATGATTAATATTTGGATCAATATTTTCTTGCGGAATCTCTATTTCGCAACCAAAGTTAGCTGTACACTGAGGTGTGGTGTGCGCGAGGCGAGCATATCTTGATACGTCACGAATGGCGGCCATCTTGTTAGTCTGGCAAACTCGCGTCTAAGCTTCATTTTGCTGGCCAGCGGACCTATTGCTCATAAAACAGCATCGTTTGCGTCTACAAACAGATTAGTTTTTAATATTGTAATTAACATGTAGTTACTCGATTACCTAAGACCTTTCTACAAAACACTTTTTGCCTGGAAGTTCTAAAATAACCACAATTAATAAAAATTAAGTGCCAACGCTAGCGGACGAATACCTTCTTATTATGTGCGAGTTGTCATATACGTTTTTAATTATCAACAGTAATCCTATTTTTAATGTTCAACTCGTACCAAACTACAATTTGAGTTGAAAAAATACACTACTTAAGATGCTCATTATTTCCAAAGTACGCAAAGATAACAAATAATTTCTTTGAGCGAATTACTCAGAATTATTAGTTTTCTAACATATATGATTGCTATCTTGACATCGTTTAACGTTTTTGAGAAATTAAATAAAATGTAATAACTCCCATACAAAAAAAAATTAAATATTTTTTTTACTGAACATTATTTGAGGTACGACTATAATATTTTTTTGACTTATTTGTTATCGCAGCCACAACAATAGAAAAAAATATCAGCGCTCTAGGAGCAATGTCCATGTTTTATTAAATCGGGACCACTGTGTGGCGCCGACGAAAATTTTCGGTTTTGTCGTCATGGGTGTCATTTTCATGGTTTTTGGGGTCGCTGATAACAAAAATGAGGTCAAAATGAAAATTCGATGGCAACAACATTTTTTATTTTGTTTTTTTCATCATGGGTATCATTTTCATGGTTTTCGGGGTCACTGATAACGAAAATAAGGTCAAAGTAAACAGAGATAAAAAACAAAAAAAAAAGGTAATTCTCATTTTTTTTCTTCGGGTTCCCCTGACTGAGTTTTCACCCTTCGCCACTGGACTGTATCATACTCAATAATAAAACTATATAACAAATGTTTTGTTTAATTTGTCTTAACATATTGTGACAACCCTACCAAAATAGGTAACAATTTTGAACGTTCTTTAGAAGCTTTAACTCTGTTCCGTTTACTTACTCATGTGGTATAGCTCTCCCGCTTTGCTTCCCGCTCTAACAAATGACGGTTCTGAGCGACAGAAAAGGATAGGAGCATGAAAAAATGCGATTCCGTGCTGATAGATGTACTTCACACGGTGGCACATCAAGCTATACATTACCAGTATAACAAGGCCTCGCTTTGTATCGGTTTCCCGTACAGTGAGAGATCCGCGTAACATGGTTTTTACAGCTTGACTGGTCGTCGTGCGTTCGACACAAAACTAGCCGTCAGGCAGGACTCGTCCGCATGGACGATATTGATAATGCGACGATATTCATCGCATGTGTACTGGATTGTCAACCCTCAACATTGAGCCGATCGTTGAGAATCGAACTAAGCGATCACTCGCTTGCTTATGAAGGCGCACTGTTGGATTTTCAAATCTCGGCTCTAAAGGATTCTGCGCACTACACCGTACCATACCATGACCGTGCAATGAACGTATCAGGCAAAAAAGTATTATTTGTATTAAAAAGTATGAGACTATGCCCACTAGACCGTTCCGTCACTTTAGCGTGTAGTGAGCAGACTCCTTAATACGTTGAAAATCTTATTTTTATCATAAAAAAATCTCCTTTTTTAGAAGTCGGTTAAAAATCGGAAAAGCAATCAAACTTTGAACCAGGATGAAGAATAGTTGATAAAAAGTGGATTATCTTAATAATCACATATCACTATGTTCGTGTACGCTTATCTCCTTAACCAGCCAGCCGATTTCAATGAAATTTTGTGAAGGTGTATGGTTGGTTCCAGCTGGAAAGATAAATAGTTTTGGACCCGATAGGTGGCGCCGTTTTTTTTTTGTTTGTTATAAAGACAACAGAAATACACATTCACACAGACACAGACGAACGGACGGACAGCGGAGGCTTAGTAATAGGGTCCCGTAGGTTACCCTCCGGGTACGGAACCCTAATAAAGGATTAGTGTTACGTGTAAAAAAATTAAAATCCATTAAATAGTTAACGAAATAAGATTCAAATAGGGAAGTAATATCTTTATAAAAATTAAATGCGGACGAAGGTCGCGGGCAGCAACTAGTTGTTTCATAAAATAATCCACTTTTATCTAACAACCTACCCAACCACATTCTACCTAAAGGGACAACCAAATCGTCCAAATAAGTTGTGCTATAACTTTCACAAAAAAAAAAAAAATCGGTTGTCTGTAAAGTCGGTTTACTGACGATAGTTGAACGTGACAACGTCATAAGAAAATACTGATGGAATGGTTGCATTTTTCAAAAAATGAATGTGCGATGAGCAATTGTTTTATGGTAACGCCTCATTTTTTCGTGCGTGCAGCCGGCTCCATCGAATTATAAGACGTTGTCACATCATAACCTTATCTACAGTTACAGTCTATTTTACCAAGTGATTTTTAATAACATACTCAATATTTTTCCACCGATGACCTTTTTATTGCGTTCAAGGTACGTAATATCGAAGTTGAGGTCGAAACATGAGTTCATGGCATTATTTTCTTGTTTAGATTTTTTGTTATTTGTGATATTTTTTATTGATTTGTTTACTAAAGAATCATTCGTTCGTGACTGCACGTGTTTTGTAGAAGGATTTAAAATAAAAACTTAAACGATCATCGACATGACTTACCTAAGTAACTCAGTTATACAGGGTAGGTAGTTTAGAGCAACGTACACACGGTGGCACATGAAGCTGTACATTTCCAGTATAACTTGGCCTCGCTTTGTATAGATTTCCTATACAATCAGAGATCCGCATAAACTGGTTTTGTAAAGCTTGATTGGCCGTCGTGCACAACAAATCGAATGCAACCCAAGTCTAGATCTATGTATTCTATCTACATAACTACATTTAGAACGGTGTCACAAGTGACAGGATGCGTGACTCACGGGACCTGTCAATGTGGCGACACTTGGGGGAGGCCTATATGTATACAACACGTCGCGTCACGTTTACGTCTTTCGGCTGAAATGATGATGATGTTGAACGTAACTGGTATCTTCATTCTCCTGCCCTTATCTCAATTAATTTGGGGCTGGCGCAGCATGTGTTCTTCCATACATAATTCTGACATTGCCCTATCAGGTAATGCCAGTTAGTTAAATAAAAAACCCTGTATATAGAAAAGTGAGATCCTGAAGACGGTCGTCGTCACCCAGGCAGGCCCAAGATCCTGGCGTGAAGATTTCGACTCGTTTCTGGCTGATTGGCCAGAGAAAGCAAAACACCGGGAGAGTTGGAAAGGAATGGGGAAGGCCTTTGCCCAGCAGTGGGACAGAAAAGATTAACAATACAGAACTAGACCAAAAACTTCAAATATCGATCTGCTATTAGACCTCAACAAGGTAAGTTGTGATTGTTTGCCAAGATTCCCATATTGCATCATAGTCCCTAGTATCTTACTGTGTTTAAACAGTAAAATTATAACGTGCTGACAGCACAGCTTATCAGCCGGATGTTCTAACAGTTAACTGCGAAACGCCAACTCATGTTACATTACTAGAGTTATTGCAGGCATGGCATTATATCCCTTTAGTTGTGTACGTAGAGCGAGACTGAAAGAATGCAAACCTAGGGCATCGCCGTCAGTAAGAAATTACAGTGTGCCTTACGTGCATAGGCGTGCTACTCTTGTTTTGGTCGACTCATCCGATTCGACAGTATTTGTGGAACAACAAAGCATACTAAGGCCCGGCGCACACCGGCGGCACGGCACGGCGGGGGATCCTTTAGCATCCCTACATGTAAACGCACTCTGACGGTATGTCAGCCTACGGAATACGTCCTTAGACGCGAGCGCTGTCTTGTATCCCGACATCCCGAAGAGTGCCGAAGCGTCACGAGGCATGCCGATTGCTGAGGCATTCCGAAGATTGCCAACAAGGCTTGCAAATCCACTTACTTACAAATTGGTTATATTCTTATTCATCAACTAAAAATCCCATGCCGTGCCGTCAGTGTGCGCCGGGCCTAAGTATTCTAGTTTTCCGCTCTGCGGTGCCGATCCGCACAGAAGTGAGCAGCAAGCCTTATAGAATGCAGGTTTGCCCTACCTGCGCCCGGTCCTAAATAAGAGTGCAATGTACTGTATATCCATAGAAAATTGGTAGTCGAGAAAGATGACCTTTAGATGTTTACTGTTGATGATACACACTACACCACCAATACGGTCTAAATCATCATTATCTTGCCCTCATGACATTTTATTTGAGGTCGGCGCATCATGTCTTTTTCTTTCACACTCTGGTGATCCATGATCCGGAGCAGTACTATGTATATACGTGTGCTATGTATGAGCTTAGCTCTTAGAGTCAACTTCCGTGCTAGGACAAAGGCTTTCTCAATGTGTATTTAGTTATTTGTACAATAGGTATATGAAGGTTTGTGAAGGTACCGATACAGCGATTTTCCTGTGTTATTGCTCCACAATACAGAGCAATGCACTTATTGTTGATAACAGCAATGCAATGTACTTGTGGGTGGTAAGTATCATTAGATACCAGAGAGTAGGTAGGGTAGGTACTTTCAGCACAATGCCGTCATCAGCACCTACCGTAAATACATCTTTAAATTGCTGTGCCTTTATAGGGTTCGTGTTAGGTGCTGACTGCTGAGCCCTTTACAAACAAACCTTCTTTCCTTTTTTTTATGTAACATCTACTTACCACAACTTTTGAATGATGCTGATGCCTCGGATATTATTAAATTATTTGAGTAAATATTCACAACATTACAGACTCTAATCTAAGCCATTGCAAAATGATAAAAAAATACAATAAAGAAGGATTGGAGGAAATCGCCGATGAAGTAGACCGCGGCGAAAGTGGTGTGAGACGATCTGTTCTTGTATGTGGATCGAACATAGCCAGATATAGCACAAGATAGATAGAGAGGTTTGGAAGGAGAACGGAGAGGCCTTTGCCTAGCAATGGGACACTTAATAGGATTAACAATTTGTGTTAATATAATGTCGTTTCTCGTTTAACAAGAGACCAATATTTTGTAATAGCTAAAATAATCTGTTCAGCAGACAATACAAAAGCCAGAGATGATCCCTCTGCTGCATCTAATGATACCAAAGAAAAGTAAAACTAAAGGTGTGATTTCGATACGGCTTCAGATTGGTACCTTAAGGTAATTGTGTTCCCACCAAGCGGAAAAATCCTCAAGAACTTTTTTGATGTCACTGAATAATTTGCTTGCGCATTCTCGAGCACGCGCGAGGAGACGCTTATTGTCTGCATCGATTTTTCCGCTTGGTGGACCCATAGCGATTGGGCGCTTTGGCCACTACCGTTTGTAGTTTAGTTCTTCTTTATCGTGTGGTTAGTGCCTAACCGGGTGTCAGAATTTATATGCCATATGGACCTTAGAATTGGCTTCTAATTTATTAACTAAAAACTTTAATAAATTACTAGTAACAATTACAATATACCTACTTGCAATCCGGTAAATTCAGTATCGTGATGCAGCCGTGCAGTCTATTTATATTGACTAAAAAATCCCCATATACAAAAGATAACAGCTTCCGTTTCGATAGTCCGGGTATAACATACTATAGCCCGTTAAAGGTCAATAGAGTCTGTGATTATTCTGAAGGTACCGTATAGTTGATCTGAAGGAGGTTTTTATCATATTATCACGCTAAGGTTGCATTTCACTTGCACGTCATAAAACAACAAGGTTTTTGTCAATTGTCTTTACGGTAGATAGTTTCAACTAAAAGGTTTGGTCAAACCCTACTGCAGACACCGTACCATAATGTGCTTAAGTATCTATCAGCAACAACAGCAGTTCAATTTAAAAATTTCAATTTGATAGGAATTGTTCTCAGAAGTGGTAAAGCAATTACGAGATCGACTACGCATCACCATCACCACCCACCAATCAGAGAGGTGCGATCTGTGACCAATCCGCCCACAATCGTTCAGAGCAGATACTGGTATCACATATAACAGCGTGATAATTTCCAGCACATTATTGTCACAGGATATAATTTACTTGTGTACTCAATAGACACTTTTAAGGCTGTTTAAAAAAAAAGAATCTAAGACTTTGATTTGTCAAGTTGGATTTGGCATGCAGCAGCAAAAAGATCTTTTTGGCGCGTAGCCAACGAACTTTTGAACTAACCCGCCGCCATCTCGTTTTATCAATGCATTTCCCAAAACCATTTCACATCATTTTACTAACAGCACCGCTTACTATTGTAGCTACTAACTCTCACTAATATAAGATTTTAACTAGCCTTGCTAGTTAACTTAGTAGGTATGTATTTATCAAATCTTGCAACTTAATTTCAAACCAGTTCCCCCAACGGAATGAGCTGAAATTTTGCACAATCCTTAGGTTCTGGTGACAATACATTTTTATGACAGACATGACTTGATCCTGCAGCCAGGATCACCTCCTCATGAGACCTCTTCAACAGATAATAAATAGCACGGACACGAAACTTTGTATACGCGTTCAATGCTGATAGACAAACCAAATTTTCTACAAACCATTAAAAAAAAGTAATCCAACTATTCACTTTAAAGAAACTCATTTTGAACTTGTCGACATTTTTTATAGAGTTAGTAGTAAAAGAATTAGTCACAGTTGTTCTGGCCAGTGTCGTAAAATGGAACTCCAAGATGGGAATAACTAGGGTTGTCAAATTTAGTCATATACTCAAGGCCACATAATGTGCTATGCATTTAATAGTAGATCTATTATTCACCAATGGGGATAAAGCAATGTATTATATCAATGTTTTATTTGTTACGGGCGTTATATTGAATACTTCGGTATTCAACATAAAGGCAACGAAAGATTTCATAGTGAAAGATTAAAGAAGTAACTCCTGAGCGAAGCGACGATAATAAGACAAGAATCCTGAGTGCAATGAGAGATTCCAGCTCGCCCAAGACGAACACATCCGAAGCGAATAATTTACTTTTTATATCTAAAGCAAAGTAATAAATATAACCAATTCGATTTTCTTTTAATTGACGTCTCAAATTCAGATAACATTATACAACGGCGGGTTATAATTTAGTAGGTAAATTATTGTCCAGCGAGAGCCTAAGACTATAACGACCTCCCGCTTTAGATTAGGTAAGCTAACATGACATATATTTGAAATTATCGATCGATTGGGCATTAGTCATGAAAATGTTGCAAAGCAGTAATGATAAGAAAAAAAAAGATAAAGTAGGTATTGGTAATAATATTTTGTACAGATAAGGAAATAAAACTGCCTCGTTCGTTGGTCTACTGATCGCACGCGCGACTGTTCCTTCGAGGTCCTTCTTGTGTTCGATTCTCAGTTCGGGCAGTGTTATTGGGTATTTTCATCAAGAATGTCTCAACAACAGCTACGAAGTCTAGATGTGTGCCCGGTTGATGGCAATAAGCTCGCCCCCTATTACATGGACTTTAACATAACTGGCGAAATAAGGGTGTTTTATTCGGTACACCTCCGTCTAACCCTTCGTGGATTACAGGCGTGACATGTTATGTTGTAAGGAAGTAAAAACAAAACAAAATGTTCTTAACACGACATATTTATTCTCAATTTGTCGACGAGAAAGTACAATAAAATCTAAAACTATGTTTGCAGGCACATTTCAATTGTCCCTTAAAATATGCATCACACACAACAATATAAATTAACATCTTTTCAACATTTTCACCTTAAAAATTAATAAAAAAAATCTAAAAGTAAGTATATTACCCGCATTTTAAACAAATAATCACAGATATTACAAATTAATTACAATATGACTGACATTTAAGATATGATGGCAATTTATAAATACTTTAATTTTAATTAGCAACAAACTTTTAGAGACTAAGATTTTTGTTACATATAAAAAAAATAGGCTATAAACACAAATTCAACATTCCAAAAAGCGACGACTTAACAACTACAATAGGTGATTGTTTATGTCAAGATTTTGTAAGAAACAATAAATTAATCCTTTAAAAAGCTTTATCGTACTATTTTAGACTCGTATCCCCAAAATCTTTAAACGAATCTCTCAAGTGCTCTACTTACAAATTAATGTTGGCAACCCTTACACCAGCTTGCCTTCACAATGGCCACTTAAACCCCTTAGAATTTAGAACTTAAAACAAAAATAAGAGCATTACTAAACGTTAAAATAAAGGAAGAAAAAACTGATTTAAATATTTAACAATGGCGGCCAGTGACAAAATTGTCTTTTCAAAATCTGTAGCCAGCGACATTTTTATTAGATCCATTTCAAATAACGTGTTAGTTTGATACCTAACGACAGATTTCATCAATGAATGAAACTGAACGCAGTCAGCTCATGTAAACGGCGCTCTAGAGCTATCAGGATCAATATTCCATAGCAATTAGGACAAGTAACAGCTCTCAAAATTGGTATAGTTAAATGTGCTTATCACGATCAATTTCATTGATAAAATTCTTCTATATTGGTCGAGAAAATTAATAGTTTGACAGAAAAATGATCCCTAAAAGGTTGTTGCTAATTGACACCATAACCTTAAAGCAAATGCCGCACTGCTGCGGGAAACAGCACGTCATACGCATAAAACTATCCTTATAAAAATACATCAACATATGAGATACAAAATGTACTCCATAGCATATTTACAATATCGCAACCAAAGACATTTAAGATACTTACTATCGAGAGGTTATCAGAAGAAATAACATAAAGCAATACAATCCCATGTCTCTGTAAGGCCATCATATTTCTGGTCCAAATTTCCATATAGAAAAAGGTGTCAAACAAGGCGACCCACTCTCACCTAAGCTGTTTACAAGTCCATTGCAGGAGGTTGAAAAATGACAATTGCCAAGTTGGACAAGTTGCACTTAAACCAACAGCAATAATTTGGCTCCTGCAAATAGATAACGAATTTCTTCTCTATTGTAAGTATATTTAAATGTCTTTGAACGCAACCAACAACTCCTTACACCGAAATCAGTCGAAAATCTAGCGTTTACTTTTGTATTCTAATTGCCAGAACAGTTGGCACAACGAGTCCCTATCACAAGGCATCTTTAATCACTTTACAATTTAAAATAATATTCATACAAACGCCCGATTCTATAATCTTTGATTTTGACCCCATATTTCAGTAGAGCAGGATCAAGAGGGAGCAACCAGGACGTCACCATTTTTTTTTAGGAGTGCTTTTTTTTTAGACACCCCGACTTCCGCATTAACTGTTTAACATTTATTCAATTCCTATAAACACTTTAGTTGTTTAATAACCCTAACAAAAGACGATTCTTCGACATTTGTTTGATTCAACATCCATTGAAAACATTTTCAGTTTGTTTGAAGACAATTTATACGTCTGTGGCGTTTGTATGATAACAATATGATTATATACTATTCACCCATATCATTATACTTTAACACGCAATGTGACATGGCGACATCATGGATAATCCGAGTATAGAATTAAGGGACATTCGTGTCATTATCAAATAACTAGCTGTGTGTTGCAACAGAATAAACATGTATCAGTACATACAGACATTTCACACGCGTTTGTTGAATTCAACACGTTTTTTTTAGTAAAGCACAGTTTCTGAAACGTTATTTGACGACACTTTGATGTCGGCTATTAATGAAGTCAAAAGTAGCAAAGAAGATATGGATTTGGGAAAGGCTGACTGCCTAAAGCAACAGATGTATCTTAACAAATTTTTGAAGCCAAAGTGGTATAGTCACACCATCCCCGTATTGATTTTCTTTTAAAGTTGCTAAGCACGATGATGATAACATGTATGAAGTAAAGGACACACAAACCCTACTGTACCCTTAAATGCAATGTTGCCGAGATTTTTGGAGTTGAAGATGCCTGAATGAGATCTTTATATTCAAATATCTTGGCAATGCAACACTTTAGAGCACCAAATCCCTGTAAGTTTTTTTAAATGTCATTTACCCATAAAATCCAATTTTATCGCGAGCAAAATTAAAATTGGTACCGTTGAAAAAATCAGACCCCTATCGGACATATTGGAGCAAAAATAGTCTTCGACACATGTCCCTTATCCCACGATCTAAGTATAAACCTATTTACTGTATTGGACTTGCCACGTGTTGGTAACAAGCCAGTGACTTACATAGTAGTTTGTTTCGTTAATTGTTTTATCACGAAATGCAGTTCTGGACGTTCAAGGACGTTTATGTGGGGCAATGTTTCTTGACCTATATTTTTGGTCCTCTAAGACCTTTCGAATGGTCATTATCTTACTGCCTTGTCCCATGTTACTTGGGGTCGGCGCAACACGCAGTTTTATTTATAGATTATAAAATCCGAATAATATAACCTATAAATAAAACTTTTCAAAACGTATTTAATAATTTTTTTAAACGTATTTTTTTTGGATAATTTTATATGTATAAAATTAATCCCATGAAGTTAACTTAAGTTCTCACAAAATTTCAAAGTCTCAAAATATGTTTAGAATGTAACGAATGGTTTACAGTTGGAGTATCAACACATGTTATGACAATGTTGTGGTACGATTTGTCATTGTTTTAAAAACAGCATGTCACCGTTTATTATTAGCGTTTATGTGCGTCGGTTACGGTTTTGCGATAAAACTTAGTAAACCCTGTTTTTACCTCTTACATGGGACTTAAACATAACTGGCGAAAATACGGTGCACTACAGGGTCTACACTCTACAGGTACACCTGTGCATAAGCCTTCGGGAATTACAGACGTGATGCTGTTTGTTATATTAATCAAAAATTTCATTGAAGTTTCGAAAATTTCTTGAAAATAGGTGTAGTAAATAAACTTTTCTTCCAAAAAAAAAATTAGACCATTCGTTACTAAAAATAGACAAAGAAACATTGCCTTAAAACTAGAACATCTTAAACATTGTTTAAGTTTAGTGTGATGAATTGATGATTAACGTCTCTTTGACATTTTTTTTAACGTTCCGGTAGCGAACACACTTATCGACGCGGAATGGACACTGATCACTCATTTGTCGAATTAGTACGGCAAGGTGCACGGTGTCGAGACGCCTCGTCCGAAATTCCGGCAAATGACGACTTTTTCGCTTTCAATGCGGCTCTTTCTAACCGGCTCAAGCCGATAAGTGTGCTCACTACCATTACACAAGTAACGGGGAATATTTACAAAGAAAAACTTAAAATTACAAAAAGCTTTTTATCAAAACAGATTGACCTCAAACCAGTGGCCTTGCTCTCATAGCATCCGGCCAGACACCGCGGGCGCAGTTATCTGAACACATTTTTATGCTGTGCATTGTGCAATTTTTTATATATAAAAGTGATAATGTTTGTTATATTCGGAAATTCAAACTGTGATGTGTTATCACGAGCGCAAAAATGTACAGACGCCAGCACACCAATTTACTACAATCTGTCATATTTGTTTAATAGATTTTCAACTTTATCGCTAAAGCATTACGTTCCAGGTTCTTTGGTAAAATTTGACAGTTTCGGGAACTTCATGTACTGGTGTATGTATAAAGAAAGCAATTTTTTTTTTCTTTTTCCTACTGAATTGGTTGTAAGTTTGTGTTGCTACGAACATGTCAGTATTTTAGTAACCACAATCTAATCTAAATAAGTTGGAGTAACATATCTCAAAATTGCACTCGTTATTCCACGAAAAAAATCGTTAATTGAATTTTGCTAAGTTTATACATGAGTTGCCATTTGCAAAAAAGTTCGAACGTTTTTTTTTAATATTTCCTAAGAACATCCCCTTAAGTTAAAAAGTCCGGATAAACTACGACGCCAGAATAAGTCCGGACGGGTGGCAACCTGTTTATCCTATACATATCAGTACTCGTGACAGTAAATGTTTGTTTTGGTGTACTTCGAGCGAATTTCAATTATGTCAATAGTGTTGTCACGAATAACGGTAGATTTGTTTAAGAGTTTTCCTTGTATGTTTCAAATAAATAGTAAAATGTTTGTTATTGTTACGATCCTTTAATGTTTATTCAAAGGATATTATTAGGTATTATGTACGTTACGAACAATACGAACTAATGTTTTGGTAGGTAAATAAAAGTAACTAGGTATATATTTACCAAGTAGCATTTTCCCTTTCGGTCATCATCTGCCTAGCCTTTTCCCAACTATGTTAGGGTCGGCTTCCAGTCTAACCGGATGCAGCTGAATACCAGTATTTTACATGGAGCGACTGCCTATCTGACCTCCACAACCCAGTTAGTACTAGGTAATACGATACCCCTTGGTAAGACTGGTTGTCAGACTTTTTGGGCCAGGGACTACCTATAACGACTGTCAAAGATCTACCAAGGGCTTAAGGTGCTTTCCGAGGCACGGAGGAAACTCGGTATGTAATGGGTGGTCACCCATCCACAGACCAACCTAGGCAAGCACGGCTTAACCTAAAGATCGACCCGAGCGGCTATTATTATTTAGCCACGAGCTCCTCTCATTTTCCCTTTCGGTATCAGTATTTATTTAGTATGCGTTAGTACAGAAGCCAAGCACACTAAGTTACTACAATCTGTCACAATTTCTTTAAAAGATTTTCAACTTTATCGCTAATGCATTAGGTGCAAGGTCGATTAGGAAAATTTGACAGTTTCAGCTTGATGTGTTTCTTCTTCTAAGCGTGTCTATGGCAAAAAGTTCAAATCTTATGTTTAGCCCAAAACTCAGCCACGCGAACTCCGCTCGATGTGTTGGGATAATAACTGACTTAATTTTTGTCACCAAATTAAATGATGCATGTTTTTCTTTAGTTAAAAAAAAATTAAATTCGGTTTCCTGTTTATAACTACTTAGGACATTAAAATGGCCACTAGTAGACGAAGAAAAAAGCGCCCATTTACATGAATATTTTCAATTATAACGAGTTTTTAATATTCAAGCATTATGAAGTTTGAACACATACGAAGCGGATGGATGCTAGCACGGCTCAGCTCCACAAATAAAAAACTGGTTTTATACCCACAACAGTGCATAGACCATGGTCATACTTATTAGTAACTTGTTTGTCAGTTAACTCCTACAAGTAGTTGAATAACTGGTAAACGATTAAGGTGTCGACCTTTTAAACTCAAACTGAAATCATTCATTTATAATAAACCAGTTGCAGGTAGTTTTGAACTGTCAAGAAGTCGGTCAGGTGATGAAGCTGGTTGCTTATTTCAAAGTGTGGTAGGTTCGTATGGAGAAGAACGGGCAAAAAAAGGCAGCTGGGACAGACTGGACGCGAAAGGCGAAGAACAAGGGTGTTGTGGAGCCACTTAAGGAGTCTATGTCCAGCAGCAGATCGAGAAAAGCTGATTTGACTAACCGTTTTAGAATTTAGATGATCAAGAGTATTGAAAAAAGTGTAATTATTTTATACTTTGAGGGTGAGAACAAGAATAATACAGTCAATAGCGTTACAACGGGTATTCGTAATGCATGTTTATTCAATACATCCGTAAAAACGAACCGACAGACGAACGTTTCGAAGAACGACAGAAATCTAAAATTCTATGGAATGGAACACGCAGTGATGTCTGGATGCCTTTCTGCGAAAAATACTGACAAATACCGGGGGAAATCTTGGAACGCAAGGAAAATAAACGCTGTTACAAATGCTGTGGAGTTTGAATTTGCATGGAAATTATCTACGGTTCAGTCTAGGCAATAATTCAGTCTTATGACATCATTGACTGAGTGCTGGCAGTCGAGTTATATTTTGACAGAAATGTTTTTTATGGTGCATACTGATTTGTTTTTTCTTTCAGCTTCTTTTTACAACAAACATGATAAAGTACTGACACTGACATCGGGTCGTTGAATTAGCAAATTGACAACATAATTCATTTTGAAAATGATTGTTGCTTTAGATCAGAACGGGGGCGTATTCACAAACGCTTCGATTCTAGTTCGATTCGGAAAGTCGTAATGTCTATCTAGCTCGCTTTCTTCATGGCAAAAAAAAGACATACGACTTGTCGAATCCAAATCGACTCAAAGCCTTTGTGAATACGTAGGCAGGTAGGTTTTTAAAACGATAACGTGACAGGTTGTCCCTGGCAAAGATCTTAAAAGTTTTTTTAATAATGGGCTAGCTTATGCAAGTCAAACCCCATGTCATGGTCCACCTTTGTGCCAAATGTCATCAAAATCCTCACAGTCGATGAAGCGTGGAAAGGTTGCAGACAGTTACACTCGCATTTAAATCTATACTAATATTACAAAGAGATAACATTTGATTGTAAAGTATGTAGGAGGTAATCTCCGGAACTAATGATCCGATTACGAAAATTCTTTCACTAATGGAAAGCTACATTATTGTCATAATTGGGTGAGGTATAATTGGGTAGTAAAGGATAATTTGGGGAAGCGTGGGATTATTTCCGACCATAACGCAAGCGAAGCCGCGGACAAAAGCTAGTGTTTTACAAAGGAATGATCTACAACTGCTCAAAATTATAAAGAAGAAAAATTTTGCAGAGTAACTTTTGGGGCCGATAAAACCAAGTTTTAATTTAACTTCATTTACTCACAAAACCCAACAATTATTTCGTATCTAACTCAAAAGGACTGACTAATACTTTTCATATCAAGCGGTAGGTATACTCAGTCACAGCCACTCAGAGCTTATCTCAAAAGTACAAACAACAAAAAAAAGCATTACTCATCTCATTTGGTATGCGTAGGATTACTGTAGTTTCGTAGAGAGGGATCCCCTCCGGAGACCTTGAGGATCGAGAGGAATGTTGCAGTGAGTAAGGATGTAGTTTTTTATTATTATTTACGTTGTGTTGTTTTGAATCGGATGAATTAAGATTTTTGAGGTGACTTGCGTTTTTATTTGTTGGCAATTATTTCTATAGGAAACACTGAGGGGTGGATAATTTTAGGGGCTGTTTTTAAACACATAAAAATGCTGTAGTCATAGCACAGCTTGTCCTTAAATATCGTCGTTTGCCTAGCCTTTTCCAATTATGGTGGGGTCGGCTTCCAGTCAAACCGTATACAAACACTGTTTTAAGCTTTCACGGTTTACAACTAAACTTATACTGTCACTTACGGGATATCTTCCGTGATTGTTCATTATTTTGAGCTCCCGATATCAATATAATATATCAATATCGGGAGCTCAAAATAATGAAAAATACGGAAGATATCCCGTAAGTGACAGTATAAGTTTAACAGTATACAGCGTATACGGTTGGACTGGAACAACCAGTTGAACCGATACAGGAATACAGCTGAATACCAGTATTTTACACGGAGCGACTGCCTATCTGACTTTCCTACCTAGTTAGTACTGGGTAATAGGTACGATACCCTTGGTAAGACTTTCGGGCCTCTGACTACTTGTAACGACTGTCAAAAGATCTACAAATGACAACCGGGACCAACGGCTTATCATCCTTTCCGGGGCACGCAGGTAGCTTGGTATGTAGTAAATGGTCACCTATCAACGGACGGGCCTTGACAAGCGCGGCTTAGCCTGAATACACCATCGCAAAAAACGGTGAGTTAAAAAGTAGGCAAGTAGCCGACGTTTTCATGTCGTATCAACCTCAAAGGACTCAACCAGCAGTATCTTAGGAAAAGGTACTACCAAATTCACTGATGATCTGCCACTTTTCAGCCTTATGGTCATAGTCATAAGGTTGAAAGTGGTCTACCGTCAGAGAACTCTGTAGTCGATGAAAGAAGGAACAATCTATATCTATCTATATAAATAAAAAGAGAAGTCCTGACTGACTGACTGACTGACTGACTGACTGACTGACTGACTCATCAACGCCCAGCCCAAACCCTTGGACCTAGAAAGCTGAAATTTTGCACAGAGGTTTGATTTATAATGTAGACAAGGAATAAGGAAGGATATTTCGAAATTCAACCCCTAAGGGAGTTAAATAGGGGATGAAAGTTTGTATGGAAAATCGTCATTTTTGTAGTTTAAACCATGAAAACTGCTGATTACAATTCTGGTTAAGAAATTAAAAACGACGTGTTTCAGTGTTTTTCGAAATTCCACCCCTAAGGGAGTTAAATAGGGGATGAAAGTTTGTATCGAAAATCGTCATTTTTGTAGTTCAAACCATAAAAATTGGTGATTACAATTCTGGTTAAGAAATTAAAAACGACGTGTTTCAGTGTTTTTCGAAATTCAACCCCTAAGGGAGTTAAATAGGGGTTGAAAGTTTGTATTGAAAATCGTCATTTTTGTACTTTAAACCATGAAAATTGGTGTTTATCATTATGGGGAAAAATTTAACTCAATGTGTTTCAGTGTTTTTTCGAAATTCAACCCCTAAGGGAGTTAAATAGGGGATGAAAGTTTGTATCGAAAATCGACATTTTTGTAGTTTAAACCATAAAAATTGGTGGTTATCATTCTGGGGAAAAATTAAAAACCACGTGTTTCAGTGCTTTTCGAAATTCAACCTCTAAAGGAGTTAAATAAGGGATGAAAGTTTGTATCGAAAATCGTCATTTTTGTAGTTTAAACCATGAAAATTGGTGTTTATCATTATGGGGAAAAATTAAACTCAATGTCTTTCAGTGTTTTTCGAAATTCAACCCCTAAGGGAGTTAAATAGGGGATGAAATTTTGTATCGAAAATCGTAATTTTTGTAGTTTAAACCATAAAAATTGGTGGTTATCATTCTGGGGAAAAATTAAAAACCACATGTTTCAGTGTTTTTCGAAATTCCACCCCTAAGGGAGTTAAATAGGGGATGAAAGTTTGTATCGAAAATCGACATTTTTGTAGTTTAAACCATAAAAATTGGTGGTTATCATTCTGGGGAAAAATTAAAAACCACGTGTTTCAGTGCTTTTTGAAATTCAAACCCTAAGCGAGTTAAATAGGGGATGAAGTTTGTATCGAAAATCGTCATGTCTGCAGTTCAAACCATGAAAATTTGTATTAAGCCTTTTGGTTGGTAATTAATAACTACGGCAGATATCACTGGGTTTAATTGAGTAAACATGTTTCTCTACAAATTATTTTCTTTTAGTGAATTCAACGCAATCAAGCACAGACTACCGTATTTATACTAAACTACGCGAGATTAAGAGGGAGATAAGGGGGTCAAGCCAAATCTCACGACATCCCACCACAGGGGGAGGGGGGTCGAAAAATCAGCTCACGTAATTAATGGACGCCCCCTAACAAAAGCATCTGCTTGCTTTATGTAATTGAAATAATCATATTTTTTTTAACACTTTGCCCGACCCCGGGAATCGATCCCCACGCTTAGTAGTCGCGCTTGCTACCACTAGACCAACGAGGCAGTCTCACACATGCACACCAACATTTTCACGCGAACGAAGTCGCGGGCAACAGCTAGTTCTCCAATATAACAAGTATCAAGACTCATGTCTGTTAAATAAGAAAATTGTATCAGTTGAAGTTTAAAAACCTCTCCACCTACCTAACCTTGAAATTTCTTTAAATAATAATGCTTGAAGCATATAACAGCTAGACTCGTGACATTCAGAAGGCCATGGTTTAAAATGTCAATTCAGAAGCGACCTCATTAGGTGCAACAAACTCGTTCTAGACGGGCACTTGAATATTCAATCTAGATATTTTAAGTTCAAGATACTTAAAAATATATGTATAAATGGCAGTTGGTTGAAGGGAACTTTTAACAAAGTTTAAGTGTTCGGTACAAAAAAAGTTATAACGTTATAGAAAAGAAAGGCAGAACTAATACTGTTACTTACGGGATATCTTCCGTGATTATTCATTATTTTGAGCTCCCGATATTTCGACGCTGTTATCATTCACCCGCATTCTCCAGTCATTCCAAGATCATGACGCTTGCAATAGCGTCGAAATATCGGGAGCACAAAATATTAAATAATCACGGATTTTGGCCGTAATATCCACACAAGTAAATAAAATTTAAGTGTATTTTTATAATTTTTAATGAATGCATACATGATATAAATCTAAAGAAACTTTAGAAAAAGGACGAGGGTTCCGTGCATATATATTGAAACTCATGAAATGTTTTACAAAATCCGATTCAAATAAGGAAGTAATGTTTTATAATGATTTCACGGGTTAGGGGGCAACTGGCCTCTGGTCCGCGGCGCACATTAATTACGATACTTTTTTCCCATGGTATTCTGGCCCACGAATTCGGCCAACTTTTCCATTACTGTTCCTACTCGGTATAATGTGGGCCGCGGACCAGAGGCCAGTTGCCCCCTATCCCGATTTCACGCGGACAAAGGTTGCGGTTAACAGCGAGTTATAACTATAACTTCAGTTCTGCATCTAGTAACAGGTCCTCAAATCCTCATCAGATTTAAAAAGAAATCACCGTCAACATCAAAGTCTACTCGACTCGCTGAGTTTTCAACCCGACCGACCATATAATCAGCCATGCTCACAAAAGGTGTGTAAATTACTACACTGGATCAATTCTTATAATGAGGCCCGTATCGATTGGTGTCAGTTCAGTGTGGTATGCTATGTTATTGTTTAACTTTCAGTGTAACACCGCAATGTGGTGGGAATGGGTTGTGCCATATTGATTATTTCGTATTTCATAGTAAAACATCCATTAGCAATGTGGTCTCTGTTTGATGTTTTATAAACATGAACTGATAAACAAATTTAAACCTTAATCATTTATTTTAATAACACCTATTTACAGGCACGCATTATTATGAAAACATTACTATTTGAATCGGATTTTGTTAATTTCAAAGGTTTTTTTTTTGCAAGGAACTCTAATCCTTTTTCCATAATAAAAGTAGCCTAACCTACTCCTTTTAACATTTGCTATCTGCTAGCAAAAGTCCCGTCAAAATCGGTTTAGGCGATTTGGAGATTAGCCGTTTGAATTGGATTTTGTTAACAATTTCAAGGGTTTTTCATTTTGTTTTGCGCGGAACCCTAATTATTTTTCATAAATAAAAGTAAGCCTTAGACCTTATTCCATCAGCTATTTTCCAGTAAAGTTCCGTCAGAATTGGTCCAGCTGTTTCGGAGATTAGCCGAAACAAACAGACAGACCGACAGAGAGATTTTACTGGAGACAAAATTGAAAAAAAAAAGTATTTTTGTTTTAAGTGCCAAGTTGATATTACAGACACTTCCATATTATTTATTTGTATAGATGTAAATATTAAAACCAAGTTTGTTTAATGCTAAACAAAAAGTGGCGAACGTGACGTGACAGGAGTACAGGACATAATGTTAAGCTTTGGGGCCGGGAGAGCCTTTGGGGACAGGACTTCGTCAACGGAGGTCTAGCCCAAGCCTATCTTACCAAACCAATTCTCTCGATCCTTCGTTTTCTCGCATTGTATGTATGGCCGTCTGGCTACTCGAGTGTTGGGTTTATTGTCTAAACTAGCTTGCCATGGTGTTTGGGCAATAAAATACAAGCACGTGCGTCTCAACGTTATCAAGCTATAAAATACGAGCACGCGCCCACGCTTTATGCATGAATTTCACCTATGTACAGAACATTGTTTTATTCTTATCCCAGACATAACGATTGCTAGCCTACATCAAATCAGCACAGAAAACAAGAATCTTCCCAAATTCTACAGTTAATACTGAGCATATAAAATTATCTACAAATATCACTCTGTGTCTAGGTGATCCTAACAATCTTCCCCGGCTGTGGTTGACATACTCTTAAGAGCAGATGTTTTTCCCCGGCTGTGGTTGACATTCTCTTAAGAGCAGATGTTTTTCCCCGGCTGTGGTTGACATACTCTTAAGAGCAGATGTTTTTCCCCGGCTGTGGTTGACATACTCTTAAGAGCAGATGTGTATTTGGATCACATTTGGATATAGTTGTCTCTAATACTTAACGTAGTTATTTCAACCTTGAGCTCTGCTTCATTCATTTTTAATGCAGAGGAAATTAATTGATTAGAAGAAATAAAACTCTTAATCGTAAGTCTAAATTATTGCCGCTATAAAGGGGTTTATTTCCTTTATTAAGTCAGATGGCCTATGATAAAAAACGCGCCATAATTTAACAAGATGGCGCCTAATTTTACTCAGTTTTATTAAACTATTAAATCTAGTTTGTTTAATCCTCAAAACTTTCATATGCATTCAGTAAAAAGCTGTTATTTTGAAATTACAAACAGACACTTTAATTTTATTTATTTTTAGTAGTTATGTTCTTTGAATATTCATCATCATTCTCCTGCCCGTATCCCAATTTATTTGGGATCGGCGCAGCAGGTCTTCTACTTTCATACTTGTCTATTACTCGTCATCTCAGCAGTCAAACCGACCTCCTTTCTAGCCAAATCATCATGCACACTTGAATATTATGTTGTCGAAAAGCAGTGGCGAAGGTTCCATAGAACTCGATTCCCACCGGCTTCGCTTTGAAAAATGGCACAGTCAGTATTCTATAGGCAAACAATAAAATCACATTAAAGATACTCCACTGTCTCCAGCTTATCTTTTACAAAAATTAACCCTTCGCTACTGGTGAAAAGTTCTGTTCCATTACTTAAGAAATACCATGCCATGATACTTTCACTTGTCAAAAATAGACATCGCTAAACGACAGAAATTGAAACAAAATTGTAAAAGAAATACAAGTTTAAAAGTTTTGTTTTTCTTTTACACGACTTGAGATTACCATTAGTTTCTTTCTCAACCAAGAATTTCTACTATGTTGAAATATTATTTTTAAATGTCGACTTTATGAAAGTTAGCTGAGTCCTTCGATATGGTTGCGTGCGTGCATTGCGTGTCAATATGGAATACGCTGAACCGTCAACACTGTACATTTGTACAACCCCTTCATTAAAAGGTAGTGGAATTCAACATAGAAGTCAGCATTTCCCACTTACATCGCCAGTATGATTATGTCCCGTGTTATAAGGATGATTGAATGACTGCCTCTTTGGTCTAGTGGTCGCAAGCGCGACTGTCCTGGGTTCGATTCCCAGGTCGGGCTAAGTGATATTAGGTTTTTCCATCATGAATTTCTCAGTAGCAGCCACGGAATCTGGATTTGCGGCTGGTTGATGGCAATAGGCTAGCCGTCTATTACGTGGGACTTAAACATAACTGACGAAATGTGGGAGTATTATTTGGTACACCCCTGCCTAACCCTTCGGGGATTACAGGCATGATGTAACGTTATGTCAGTATTCTCCAAAGGGATGGAAAGGGATTTCACAGCTTCATTGCCAGTATGATTACGCCCCGTGCTAAAATGGTGATTGTAAGACGACCTAGGACTACATCTGCAATAGAGCACAATTAACCGTTCTATCAATTCAAGAGCGAAGCGTAGAAGATGCAGATTAAGGGGCCTATTGCCATTAACAAGGCATACGTTTATAATGGTTTACTACTGAAAAGTTCCGAACAGACAACTCTCAATACCAAATAACCCAATAACCCAATAAAGCCCAATATTATTTATCTTCTTTCTATTTTATTCTAATACCAAAACCTGCCAACCACCAATATACCAATTTGCAAAACCTGACAATTTGTAAATCCGAAGTGCGAGTTTAGAACCAGTAGGCCTTAGATGACTTGATGAGTAATTAGCGAGAAAGTTAACACTCCATCATCTGCCTAGCCTTTTCTCAATTATGTTAGGTTCAACCTCCATAGTAACCGAATGCAGCTAAAAACTAGTATTTTACACGGAGTGCCTATCTGACCTCCACAACCCAGTTAAAATCAAAAATCAAAATCAAAATATTTTATTTCACATAGGCCTAGATGGGCACTTATAAAACGTCGACAAAAAGGTGCACGGTTCGGGTTGGTCGTTTCCTATGGAGAAGAACCGGCAAGAAACTCCATGGTTACTCTTTTGAAATCATTTGGTGTTACAGTATTATGGATACAGCATTTGTACTTAAGTATGGGGGGACAGCGTAGGCCCGACAATAAGTCGTTGCTTACTACACAAAAAATGTAGAACAAAATAAAAAGTTAACAAAAGTTAACAAGCAGCTGGGAATCTACAAAGCCTACAATGTCCACACATTCACAAACAATCGATAAAAAGAATCTATACAAAGGTAAGAAAATATTGTAAAATACTAAATTAAACAAGTGACACAAATACTGTTATCAGTGCTGTAACTATTTTGAGGAAAAGATATAAATGATTTGAAAATTACTGTAAAATCTGATTCAAAAGAAGAGAAAAAAAATTGAGAATAGTTAGAGACATCCACATATTTGTGCCGTTTATGAGCTACCAGGGAGGCCGCAAGCGCAGAAGGAACTAAGGCCAAACTTCTTTATCTTCAACGTAGTCCTTGATTTTGTAGTATGCTTTTTTAATAAGGACACGTTTGATGTGGTTTTTGAACTTTCCATCGGTCAGTTCTATAACTGACTTTGGCAACTTGTTATAAAAGCGTATGCTGTTTATAAGAAAAGACTTGCTAGTTTTTGTTAATCTAAATTTAGGTATTACAATTTCGTGTTTACCGCGTGTATTTATCTTATGAAAGTCGCTTCTAATTTTGAAAAGCCCTCGATTTTTGCGGACATATAAAATACATTCTAAAATATAAAGTGAAGGTAGGGTTAGTATATCAATCTCTTTAAATTTTTCTCTGAGGGACTCGCGAGGACTCATTTTATAGATCGCGCGGACTGCCCTCTTTTGTAAAATGAAAATCGAGTCAACGTCTGCTGCTGATCCCCACAGCAGAATGCCATAGGACATAATACTGTGGAAATAAGCATAGTATACTAGCCTAGCTGTAGCCACATCAGTTAACTGCCTTATTTTTCTTACTGCATATGCAGCTGAGCTTAATCTACCCGAAAGAGTTCTAATGTGCGCGCCCCACTGCAATTTTGAATCGATAGTAATCCCTAAGAATACAGTTTCCGCTATAATATCAAGTTTTTTGCCGTCAAGATTTAAATCCAGATCCCGTTGCGGCACATTCGGTAAAGAGAACTTCAGACATTTTGTTTTGTTCGCATTAAGTAAAAGATTGTTAGCTGCGAACCATTTCGAGAGAACGGTTAGACTTTCGTTGGCATGTAAGACATTCGTATCTTTTCTATCTATTTTAAAAATTAGCGAAGTGTCATCAGCAAATAGAATTATATCCGATAATTTGGCCATCATATAAGGGAGATCATTAATGTAAACAAGAAATAGGAAAGGACCGAGAATTGAACCTTGGGGCACGCCCATTTTGACTAGAGACCCGGAGGACGTCGCCCCATTTACATTTACTTTTTGCTGCCTATTAGATAAATAGGAAAGAAGAAGGTCAGCAGCTTTTCCACGAATTCCGTAGTGGTGTAATTTACAGATTAGTGTGTTGTGGTCGACGCAGTCAAACGCTTTTGAGAGATCACAGAAAATGCCAATGGCATCCTGGGACTTCTCCCAAGATTCCAAAATATGACTGATGAGTTTTACTCCCGCGTCCGTTGTCGACCTTCCCTTCGTGAAACCAAACTGTTGTCTATGCAGAATCCCATTTGAGTTGAAGTGAGACAACATCTGGTCCAGCATGATTTTTTCATAGATTTTACTCAATGCTGGAAGCACAGATATAGGTCTATAATTTGAGGGATCACTCTTTGAACCCGATTTGAAAATTGGTACTACTTTACTATGTTTCATTAGATCAGGAAACTTGCCGCTGTCCAAACATTGATTGAATATGCCTGTTAGGACAGGAGCGATTGAGTCAATAATGTCTCCAAGAACCTTGACGGATATCCCCCATAAGTCTTCAGTATTTTTTATGTTGAGACTTTTGAATGCCTTTTTAATTGTAGCAATACATATTGGTTTAAATTTTATTTTTTTAATTGTTACTACTAGGTAATACGGTAACCTTTGGTAAGACAGGTTGTCAGACTTTCGGACCATAGATTGCCTGTCAAAGATCTACAATTGAAGCCGGGACCAACGTTTTAACGTGCTTTCCGAGGCACGGAGGAAACTCGGTATGTAATGGGTCACCCATCCACGGACCAACCCAGGCAAGCGCGGCTTAACCAGGAGATCTACCGGGCCTGAAAGACCGTGTCTCAAAGTAAGACAGTGGTTAGGGGCAGGGCTGTTCTAAACGAGGTCAAAAGCGGGCCCATTTCGTAATAAAAAAATAAAAAATAAAAAAAACGGCCCCTTCATAATTATGTGCGTATTCTGTGTAAAAGATTGTCTAAAGAAGTAAGATAATAATCATAATATTCAAGCTTTATAATGCGTATTTGAAAAGAAAGTGTTCACCATTTTTAATAAGTGTAACCTGTACCGAACGGTGTTATTATTTAGCCACGAGCTCCTCCACCTTTGTAACCAGACGGCGTTATTTCAGCTTTAGTAAAAACTGAAGTTGACTGTAATATAATCGAATACGTTACATAAAAACTCACATTAGGCCCTCAGAGTAAAGAGGCATACCAATTAGTTTAAAATTTAATTACCATCGAAATAACTTTGAACACATAGCTAAACGATAAAATTCATGCAGAGAACTAGACCTAAAATTACGTGATAGTTTGTACGCACAAAAAATTTCGTCGTCCAAGGCCAAAAAGTTATATTTAAATATCAAAACGCGTTATTGATCGAATCCGGACGATATTTGTGCAGCTGTATAGCGCCATGGCGAAATTATCTGATATAGAGAAGAAAAATATTGAATTGATATTTTTGACTAAGCATTATGCACTATAAGCATATTATAATGTTCCCACTGCTGGTAGTCAAGCCTCCTATGAAATGGCTTTTACTTAGATGAAGAAAAAATAATTTTCAAGAAATAAACAAAAACAGCCAGTAAGACTACCAGCCGAAATCGCAGCAAAAAAATGATGAAGAAAAAAGAAATGGCGATATCGGAGGCCAAAATCAAATAGTAATTTCTGAGTCACAGTAAACACAGAAATGACTATTTTGATAAAACATCACAATAAAAGAGATAATAATCTATGACTAATTTTGAAAACAAAAAAAGTATGAATCATCTTTATCTACAAGTGGATGGTTTAACTTTTTATACTGATAAAAGATATCTACTTATCTTTTCATAACCCAGGTGTGCAGCTGTATTACTCATCACTTCTAAATGGAGGCAGCCTAGTTGCCCCAAATTCTTTAGAGGTCTAAAAATGCTTCTGTCTATTAAATCGATGACATATGTCGCTAAAATTGTCTGGGGTCACAATCCAGACAATTAGACCAATTATAAGCTAAGGATGACTAATACAAGATTGATTGTCAATCTCCAAATAGTCTGCACTTTTTCGAAATAAGAGAAAAAAATATTTTGGTTTAGATGGTGAAGACAGCGAGAAAAGCAATATGTTTGAGACGTAACGTAAATTTACGTAAAATAAGATTTTTCGCTCTCGACCGAAGTCGTAAACTTACATAAACCAATCAAATTGAATACAAATTGCTGTTACGACTATCAGTTAAAATATTAGTCTCACCATCTGCCTAACCTTTTCTCAATTATCTTAGGTTCAATCTCCATACTAACCGAATGCAGCTAAATACTAGTATTTTACATGGATCGCCTAACCTCCGCAACCCAGTTACACGACGATAACTAAAAGACTGATGTCCCAAAAAAGGGCTGCCAACGTTCGAAACCTGACGTACCAGATTATGTCTTAAAATTATGAAGCATTGGTCAAGTCAGGGTCGATAGGACGATAAAAGTAACATGACCTGGCAACGTGCCAGGGGATTTTGGCAGGAGAGAATTCGAGGCATTTGGAAAGCGGGCTCAAATAACAACTGTAGGTCGATTTTAACAGGCTTTGAGGAGCCAATTCTTATAACATAGATGTTAACCCAGTTGGAATTGAATGTGTCTTTATTATTTTAAACGGCACTTGGGAACGTTGAAGCCTTGAAAATATTGTGAGACAATGTCTTAAACAAAAAAAAATGAGAATGGGTGAACGAATTGGTGTTTTGGTGGGTTTTAGTTTTTAATGAGGATTAATTAAGTTTTACGCAAAGCGAAATAAATGTTTTTATTTTAGTTATTAGTGTGCAAGATAGCGTGACCGTCTCGACTTAAGTAACATGCTAAGAATCATAAAGGTGATGATGAGTATGTTTCATTCCATTTTTCTCTCTTTTGCGCATTTAGCCTACTTCTTTAGATACCTAAGAGTCCACTCAAAGGAATCTAATTCGTCACGCCATCTCCTGGGTCTACCATGTCACCGGTAGAAGACGGAAGGGAGGTTTTCCCCTATAATGGGACACAACAGGCTTATAATAATAAAACTATTATAAGCCTATCTGAACAATAGCCACCACATCGTCTTGAGAGATGGTAACATATTGAGATGATAGTGTACCCCTATCCTATAACATTAATTGAACCTGACAATGAGGATGCCTATTGTCAAGAACACAAAAGCTTCATTTACATCGATGACCCATTACAAACCAAAGAGCTCTTAAATAAGAGATATTGCAGATTCCCCAGATAGATTTTTGAAAAGAAACTAAAAAAACTGATCAATGTCAGTTACGCCTTTTTGCCACCTTTGATCGTAAAATTCTCAAAAACATATAAATGCATAACTTTTATAGCTATGCTATTCTATTTTACCCGCTGGTTATAATTTAGAAGTAACTACTTAGGCAGTTACTACAGGACACCGCTCGCCCGCGTGGTGAAGCGGATCTCTAGTCTAATTGAGCGGCGCTCACCGTCTCTCCGCGCGGCGCACCACCTATATTATAACTTCGTCACCTCCGACCGTCCGCGCGGATGAGTGGTGTCGTTTGAGAATCTCCTTAGAAGATGGTACTCAAAATAGTTCTGGCAATTATTAAAACAATATCGTGAATGCTGAATTGAAGAGTAATAGAGTAGTACATTAAGAAGAAGAAATGCTGCGCCGACTCCAAATAAGCATATGGTCCAGGAGGGTGACGATAATGATGATGACCGCGTAAGCCCGGCCCAAATCCTTAAAAGAGAAGCCTTCACGAGTAAGATCTGTATCAAAGCCGGAACACACATTAACCTTTCCTCTTTGATATTAGACAGTTGCTATAGCCCGTGCCGATACGCGATAAGATAAATTCTAATCTAAACCTTCACAGTGTCGTGAACTCGAGAAAGAAAAAAACTCAAGCCTTGGATCCTTTTGTAACTTCATCATCATTCCTCTGCCATTATCCCAATTTATTTGGAGTCGGCGCAGCATGTCTTCTTCTTCCATACTTCCCTTTACTCGTCATCTCAGCAGTCACCTCCTTTCTAGCCATATCATCCTTCACACAGTCCATCCATCCAGTTTCTATGGTCGTCCTCTACTCTTATAGTCATCCAACTTATTGTTGGTAATGAATTCGAAAACATATACACTGACAACAAACAAACTGGACCCGCATGGTAAATTACAGTCCAATCCCTCTTACAAAGAGGAGACCTATTGCCCAGCAGTGCGATCTTTATAGGCTAAGAAAGCAGCTGATGATCTTTTTGTAATACAATCACGACACTTCCTGGAAATATTAGGTGACTTTGAGTTCGGAAAATACGGCAATTGCACGGGGCCTTTTTGCTCAAGATCTTAAGGAAACATTACGTGGCTATAAGTGGTGTGAACGCTCGATAACTCTTGGAATTGTCGCACATCGCAAGAGGAAAGTATTGAACAAACTCATATGGTTAACTGGCTCGTAGTTGCTAGAACAGCAACAAAAATGTAATATTGTTTATCTAGTTTTAGAATAACCGCCAGGATTTAAAAAAATCTCTACTAATAAAAATCTATACTAATAATATTATAAAGCTGAAGAGTTTGTTTGGTTGAACGCGCTAATCTCAGGAACTGCTGGTTCGAATTGAAAAATTCTTTTTGTGTTGGATAGTCCATTTATCGAGGAAGGCTATAGGCTATATAACATCACGCTATGACCCTTAGGGGCTGAGCAGCGGGTGACACCGCGGGGATCAGCTAGTCTTTACATAGAACTTCTTTGATAAAGACTGGTTGTTAGTTGCTTTTGAACGCCAGACAGAGAAAAGTGAAAAGAGTAGCAGTGGTCAATTACAGGCTTAGTGCTACAACCATGTCATAAACCTAGTAGTATCATTAAAGAAAGCAAAGAAGCCATAAAAAAACACAGAACAGAACAGAACCACTCAATGTAGATAATAACGATCCTGACAAGTAAGTAAACGACTTAGTCGACGATTTTTATGATACATGAAATGTAGGATTCATCTGAATAATAACAAATAGATATTCTAGATACTAACAATAATAATTAAACCCACAGATCTGAAAGCAGAAATTCCGTATAGGGTAATCATGACGCACCACAATGACTCAGGTACAGCACAGCTTACCGATTAAGGAAATACGGCTTTAGAAAGCAACATTGTAGTTTAAAAGCCACATAAACGTCTTAACTAAGTGGTATTTTCTTATTTCATTATTATGAAAAGGACAACCTGTCCTTTTCATAATAATGAAATAAGGGAGGACAGGTTTGTAAAGACTAGCTTTTGACCGCGGCTTCGCCCACGTTTATGTCGGAAATTATTCCACGGGAACGTACTGCCGTGTTAAAAGTATCATGTCTTAACCCGAGTCATTGCCAGAGTGCCAAAACTCATCCAAATCCATTCAGATCGTTAAGGTGTGGAAATGTAACAGACAGACAACCATGGATACTTTGACATTAATAATAATAAGAGTATGGATTTTTGTAAAAGAAAAACAGTCTAGCATAGTTCGATCATAAACCTATTGTTGAGTAACAAAACCTAGAAAAAACCTAAAAGATTTTACGACAACGACTTTATTTTCTTTGAGTTCAATACGGAGTACATTATCAACACTTACATAAAGGAGAATTGTAATGTTAATCCGAGGAGCTTATGTCGAAACCTTACCACCTTTTATATTGGGAGAAGCCTTACAAGCTATCAGACAGCGAGACGCTTCTATGTGATGAGATGTTTTCAAATACCGTCTATATGGTAGGATCGATTGCGACAATAAGATAAATGTAAAAAGCTAGACTTCAAAAAACTCCCAAATCTGAATTTTGGCCCTAGTCTGGATGATCGTCGAGTTTCCAGGAAACATGGTATAATAATATTCGCCTGGTATTCTCTTCTCGCGATGGCATAACCTATGATGAGAAAAGCACATGCCGTGATCGAATACTACCCAGTTAGTCCTCAGCGGGAGTACGCGAAGACTGACTGAACTTGGCAAATGTATCTTTAGAGTAAAAAGTAAGAAAGCCTAATGTGCTGATCTCAAGGTTACAAATAAAGCAGTGCAAAACCTGCTTCTACAAAAAAATAACCTCAACTGGCCATGAGGACTCAACGATCATTCAACATTGATCGATATCACACCGTTCTTATATCATTACAAGAACGAGGCAGCCACCCACGCAGGTTTTTATTATAAATCTCAATGAAGTATCATTAAATTGGAGTAAGTTCAAGACCTTGGTTCCAGAGTCAAGGTGGTTAATGAATTATTTGTCATGATTTAGCTTCGTCATAGTTTGGGCGGTGATTTATGAAGAAAAAAACAGTAGGCTATCATTGGCCAGAAGTTTTAAGTATAGGTCTTTGCCAGTAGTTTGCCAAGAATCAGTCGAAATTCGGCAGATCAATGACCCCTAAGAAACCACATCGTACAAAAACGAATATCGACGCGTCGTAACCAAAATTACGCATATAGAACTGCCATCATAAAACAGCATTTTCATTGATATTCCTACTGAAAATCCGTTACGTTTTCGTATCCTATGCGTGACCGTTTTGACTTATTGAATTGCAGATGAAATGGTATCAGAACTAATGATTTGGAGTTCGATTCTCTTGGAATGTAAATGTTTTTAGACTAGAAGAACATTGTTGATGTTTTTTTTTTCCATTGTTCTGATCTTTTATTCTCAGTAAGAAAAAGACTTCTCGGAAAGAAAAAGACTTGAAGTGAAAATATAAGTCAACAACAATCTGGAATTCAAATCAAAGTTTAGGATTGTTGTGATTCCCTTTCAGATTCTTCATTTATCCATTTCTACGTATTAGGGCCGATTTCCACCAAAACAGCAAGCTCACAACTCCACGCTTACCTTCAGCGAAATATGATGGTAGCTTGGTGAGGCTTTGAGACTCACTTTCTCTTTTTAGTGAAAAACAGCACTTGGTCTGAGGGCGTATTCACACGGCTTACTTTTTCGGCGTAGCTGATGCGCGTTAAACGCCCTTTTAACGAGATGGTGCCGTAAACACACGTTCGTAGAATGCGCGTCATCATTATTATACACAGTAGTACAATGGCTTACCACTTTTGTATCGCTTCGTAAGTGCATTTGAATAGATCCAACGCAATAATCTGCTTTTTGGGCATTTCCGGCGACGTAAACGCGCGTTCGTGAAAAGCGCGTCGTCGCGCATAAAATACCCTGTGTGTGCATTCTAGACTATAATCTATCTTTGTACCAAGTTTCATACAGATCCATTCTGGCGTGATTGAGTAACAAATATCCATCCATCCAAACTTTCGCATTTATAATAGTAGTAAGATAATACCTTCAAGTTCACACATGACGTAGCCTCTCATAGGATAACACAAGAAGTATCGACTTATCAACGTGAGAGCTTGTTGAGAATAATCTAAAGTAGGTGCTCACAAACTAGCCAATAGGGTAACATTAAACTCAGGGTCAAATAAAGTACAACTTAGTTAATTATCCTTTCAGGGAGATTAGAAGCAAATGCACAGCCTGACGTGCTGGTACACTTAATGGAGGTTACCCTAGAGGAAGATTATCTCGCAGCCGCAACAGAGCAATACAGATTTGCAGTCTATACTATAGCTTAGTTGGACTTACCGCATAACTAAACGTGTCAATAGATGGCTATAAAAGGCTTCGTTGTGTTTAATTTTATGGGCGATCAAATACAGTTTTTGGAAGACAGGTTTTTTTTGCATTTATACTTGAGATTATTCTTAGTATGGAAGCCTAGGCGAAATTGGAGGGTATATCAATAGGTATCTGCTGTGTGAAGTACTATTTGGTAGCTATTCCCTGATACACTTAATACTTTGACTGCAACAAAAGCTTATAAAATGCTAACAAAAAACATCTTTAGCATCAACTCGAAACAAAACATTACGACATAGTTTTACAAATGGCCTAATTATCATAACAGACCTAGGTGAGTGCCACCTGAATCTACAGCTAATAGTATTAACACACCACATTATGCTAATACAGATAAACTTGCAGACAAGATATAAAGTTTTTTTTAAGAATTTAAAATATTAAACTAACGAGAATTTAAACCTGATTTGAGCACGGAAAGGAAGCGTGTTGCTAGGCCAGTATTACAGATCTATATTCAGGCAGACTGGGTGTCACTCAAGACTAAAGTATTACTAGTTTCAACCAATCAAATGGTTAACACATCACAGGATCTGATGGATGCTAATGAAAGTGCCAAAATTTTGGAATGACTTGATTTGAATTGTCATCAACACGCGAAGAAGAAGAAATAGCTTAAATCTTGTTGTAAGATGCTTGAGTACAGAGTGATGCACGCCAGACAGTCAGATGCTAAAAAAGATGATTAAATCGAGCAAGTTAATAGGATCTAAAATAATATAATTGATATATTAAGATTTGAGGACGATAGCGATGATGGAAATACAAAAAAAATATTGGCTTAAGCTATGTCAATCCTGCTTAAAGTTGTTAAATTAAATGCAAAACGCTTTGAAAACGATTGCTACATATCTGGATCCTTTGAAAGGATCAAACTAAAGTAATTTTCTTTAACGGAGGCTACAAGCACACTGGCCACTCTTTGAAGTGATCAATGGCGGGTTGCGAACACATATCGACGTCAACTCGCCAGTAACTCTTTTAGATTTTGTATTAAAGTCTATCCAGTTATTTCGGAGATTGAGTCAACCACACAAATGTATACAGAAAACTTTGATGATGGCACTAGTTTAAGAGCCTATTTAAAAAAATTAACAGACGTCCGAATTTGTATGCAATTCAGTACCGCGTAGAAGTTTTGAAAATACAGGCTACTGTGAATTCTTAAACGGTATCTTTGGTTTGACGACGCGTATCGAAAGCTAAACGAATGTACACAAAGATTTGAATAAATCATTGTACGGTCTTTCAAGGTTCTTCCACCTTTGTCAAACTGACGAACAAGAGCCCTGTCACCATTAGAATGGCTCAAATAGTCGTGAATGTAGGGAGGGCTCACAGATTTCTAAGTGGACAGGCTTATCCGACTTCGTTAACACAGGAACTGTTGGCAAGTTGCAGTAGCTGTTGCAGTTGAAAAGTGTGATGAATATAAATGTTGATGGATGGAGGGGGAGAGAAAGATCAAAGAAAAGATGGATGGATTGTGTGAGGAATGTTATGTTGCAGGGGAGGATGGAAGAAAAAACGTGTTGCGCCGACTCCAAAAGTTATGGGACCAGAGCAGAAAGATGATAATTCCATTGAGCTGACAAAACCAACTTTAATCTATACTAATATTATCTATACTTCTATACTAATATAATAAAGAGGGAACAATAGTTTGTAAGTTTGTATATAGGGCGTAATCTCCGGAACTGATGATCCAATTCTAAAAATTCTTTCACTGGCAGAAAGCTACATTATTCGTGGGTGCTATAGGCTATAAACTATATTTCTTTTGTGCATATTAGCCGAGCTACCACAAGGACTAAGTCACGGCCGAAGAGCTCGTGATATAAGATCACAAAGCAGAATAAATTAAGACTTTTAGAAACCATAAATTTCATATAGGTTAGGTCCATGGTTATTTTCGTAACCGATAACCGTCAGACATACAATGCAATCAAATCAAACCAACATACTACCAGTTAATAGGATTTTAATGTACCAATCGATACAGATGGACATAGCGATAAAAATCATCAATTCTGTGGACATTGACAAAGAAAACTACTGATGTCATTAAAATCAAATTAAAGTAGACTCGTTTGAAGGTACTTAGACGAATATCAACTAATGAGGGTCTAATGGATTGCGTATGTGGAGGTATTTTGGGAGGTAAACTAGATAGCGCTTCAAGCTTCAAGCGTCTTGAGGCGCATTAAAAGAGCCTAGGATGAACCCTTGGCTTAATTTTCAAAAGAGAGGTTGAAATCATCAGGGAAGAATAACTGGCAGTAGAAGAATAACTGACTGAATACCTTGGCATTAACAGACAGTCCACCATAATCAGCGTCTTTCTAGCCGATACTCAATTAATTTGGAGACATCTACCATACATCTCCAGTCCAGTCTTTATCCAGTCATTACATTTTTTTCACAGTCAATCCATCAATCAAGTCTTTAGATCTCCTTTTATAACCATCTACAGTGAACCGGTGGCCAAATTGCGTATGTTTTTCCGTCAGGATAGGCAGTAAGTTGTTCTTTTCAACGGTACTCAGATCACTTAGGATATGCACCATTAATTCTCTGTAAGTGTTCAGTTTACGCTCTAAAAAACTTTATAGCCCTATTGTAGTCTTCAAGACTTTGTTCGTAAGACTGAAATACTAATGCAGAAGGATTGCATGAGATCAGATCATGGCCATAACTTTTTCTGGGTGGATCAAAACGGAGTTTGTTATTGCACCTCTCACCTCCTATTTCTTTTAAAAACTTACATCAGTAAGTAAGCAAGAGGATTTTTCGGACGCACTTATTTGTAGCTTACATTTTTGGCTGTTTTGGTGCTATTCTCCAACTTTCGTGTTCGTATTTTTTGAGTGCAGTAACCTGAACTGGAGGCCAAGCACTTGACTAATAACCAAAACATGATACCGGTTACAATAATATTTTAAGAACTCTAATATATGTATAAGCTACAAAGTGTCAATTTTTTGATGAAGTGTGCGGTACCACTTCAGAAAAGATGGATCCTGGTAACAACGTACGTGTTTATGAATTTTTTTTTTGCATAATTTTATGGTGTATTCATGGCATGATGTAAAAATAGTGATTCACATATGCATGCATGCATATAAATTTTCAAGATTTTCCCGCATGCACAATTATTGTACATGTTGAACTTTGACTTCACGATTGTAGTTATAATGACGCAATTGCCAGGATTGTTTGAGAGGTCTCAAAGGTGGCTAAGGACCATGTGGGGTTTTGGGTTGATAATGTTCTTGTGCTCTACAAAGGAGTTTTCGCTGTATATTTTAATTTTGATTGTTTCAGGCCGTTTACGCATTTTATTATGATTATTTTAAGGAATTCTCATTGGCGGAATTGCCCGAATAATTTCGCTTAGAAGCACTGGACGGGACCCCGTAGAAGGACAGATACCGAATGTATTGGTATGTTCTTCAGAAAGGTCAATGCTTAGTACCTACTTGCAACCGGCGTGCGTGTGTGACCAGACATGGTGGACGAAAGAAAAAAAGGAGTAAGTAGGTATGTTAGGATCGTAACAGAGAGGGGGGAGGGGGCAGGCTGTAGTTTATCCCTACCCTCATGGAAATAGCGTGTGTTCAAGTATTATTATGTGTATTCAAAGCAGCTTGGAATCTGCAAGTACCTATGTGCCCCATGCCCTTAATTCTGAAATCACAGTCGCTTAAGTCTTGTTTATTTATAAAATAAACACCTGTACATAAGCCTTTGGGGAAAACGAGATGAACCAAATTAAACTAAGGAATATAAACCAACTTATTCACATTACGCTAACTTTGTTTGTATATTGGATAAAGTTTGTTTAAATATATGAAACGTTAATACCTACCTACTTTGTTTATTATATTTCGAAACCTGGTGTTTGTTTAACGTCAATATCTAAATTAATTTGCGTCAATTTACGCGCGAGGTTTTTAAAAATAGCGATCTACTTGACGGTAGGTAATTAATTTTTATATCAATCGAATGATTCTTGATTATTTTTTTATTATCAGTTTTGGATGTGCAGTAAGTGGGTTTATCACCAAGTTTAAGAAGGGTTGACCTACACGCCTATTATTTTATTTGTCATTATTAAAACGACGATTAGATACCTACGAAAATATTTCTAACTACACCTTTACTCATTGATTAATTATTCTATTGATCAATTATACAGTTTTATATATGAACAATTGAAGATCGCGAGTTCGTGACAATACTATAAAATGGATGCAATCAGTTAAATAAATACATTTTTACCTAAATACCGTAAGTAACTCTTTTGTTTTTTCTTAGATTCAGAAATTGATCAGTCAAAAATCGAAATCTCCACCATTTTATCAAAACAATGAACGAATTTATCGTTCTAATTTCGAAACAGTTTTAATGTTCCACTTTCACGATTCGAAACTCCCAACCCACTTCGATGCGCGCCGGTTCTATAAAAACCCATAGACAATTTATAAACAATGCAACCGCCATGCCATAAACAAAGCACAGCGCAACTGGTTTGGAACCATAGCTATTTTGATCTCGATTCTAATTTTAACTCCGAAATAATCGGATTTCGGGACGTATTCTTATGAGGGTCAGATTACTTCATTGAACCTATTTTTTATGAATCTCGAAAGCGGAGACTATCCTAATAGAATTTGGAAGAAACAACTATGTTTAGATTTATTTTTAACATCACAAGATAAATAACAGAGCACCTTATGATTTTTTTTTAATATTTTACAATGCCAAGGAAATAATCATCGCCCTTCGACCACATATTCTCTTATATTTTCAATAAGGTACTCCGAAGTACCCACAGCTACAATTAAACCTAAATAACCAACATAATGTATAGTTTTCAAGAACCACCAGGTTTTATCACAAAAAACTGCCAAAGACAGAGCATGGAGATAACTGTGGGGGTTCATTATCCTCCAGATAGCTGAAGCAAGGAAGAACTTACTAGATTTAAACATAATTTCTCGTCTAAATACGTCGTATTCGTTACTGTAATAGTTCTCTAACAGACCTTGGTAGATGTCTATGTACCTGTTCCAGGCTAAAGATGACGCCAACATTTGTCCCGAAAACAGGCTGAGCACTTCAGCAATCTTCCGGAAAGTCACTTTGGTTTTGTAAGAAATCCCATTGTCGGCGTTATGGTCCTTTTCGATGTCTTCTGTCGAGTTTATTTCTTTTAATTGGTGGTAAGGAAGAACATTTACAGGCGTGTTCTTGTATCCACGTCTCGGAGGATTGTTTCGCAAATACAAAGTTATCCCAATCATCATCGCAATAACGCCAAGCAAATCACAAATGCCGTCGACCCAATACCCCAAGGTTCCAACATCTGATCTTTCTCCTTTTACATGCTTTCTCTCTCTCGCTACATGGCCATCCAGGTCATCCATAAACATTCGAATTTGGAACAAAACTATAGCTACTCTCCTCGCCGCCAAACTCGGGCTCGTCAACAGTTTCGCGCCAAGAAGTGCTATGAAAACATGGAAGACGGATATCATGTTCGGTGTTATAATCAGCATGTTCTCAGAAATGCCCAGACCTACATCCACAATGGCACACAATGGCCCATAAATGTAGTGATTGATATGGTCCACCATTAGGGCTTTCACCGTCGGGTGACACAGAGGGTTAATGGTACAAGGAACCCATGTTACTTCCTCATAGCTCGGCAAATTCCTCTTCTCCTGCAACGTGGACGTTTCTTGCGTTACATTCGGTTCTACATCGAAAAAGTCTATTTTATAGTTTTGTATCCTTAAAAATAAGAACGTGTCCATACAAATGCAGTATAGAACAATTACTAGAAGTAGAAGAGTCAGTATTTTACTAGCTTGCGATGATGGCCACATCATTTTTGCTGGTTATCAAACGACGAGGGGTGATAGTTAGGTTTCCTGCACGATTACATGGACTGAGTCAGAACGTTGTATTTAAAACCAGCGTGGGCATTGGGCAACGCTAACCCACGCACCGCACGTAAATCCAAAAATAAGCGCACAAACTTCACGATTTTATCACAACAATAATCTTGTATTAAACTCTGTTCAACTTCCAACTAAAAACACAGTTTACACTTGACATAGTACGTAACTCTTGTTTCCAAAGACTTAAACATCACTTAATATCACTTTCCAAAACATTTCAATCCGAAAGTTGTTATTTTTCTCAGTAAAATCGATGGACACACAAACGTTCTAGTGTTGTCAAGAGTCCCGTCGCGAGTAACAAACACGATGTTGGTTTATTACCATAACAGTGTAACAGTTCTGCTTTGTTTATGAGTTCGTTTCATCAATGCATGTTATCGTATTTTTTAATCGACAATACAGTTCGCGTCCCGTTTAAAAAGAGCGACATGCGTACGCAACAAGACGATACGTTCGACTGAATGGCGAGTGGTGTGAATGCGGCTACGGGACGGAGCTTTGGCGTTGGGTGGGGGTAGCCAGGCCCGGTTTTACAAATTCCTTTTGAATTTTTTGTTGTTGTGGTATTTATTTTAGAAGCAGCTGAGACAACGGCAGATGCAATTCGATACAAAGTTTTTGCATATGGTTTGTTTGTATTAACAGTATGATGTTGACTTTTACCGTATGTTATTGCGTTAATAAACGTTCGTTTTAATGAAAGAAAGCAAACATACGTTGCATATAATTTGTAAATTGATAAAGATGAGATTAACTGAATGATTAAATAAGTCAATTTGGTTTTTCTTCACATAACTCATTTTAATGTGAAAAATACCTTCTATTTACAAAATTCCCCAAATATGGTAAGTACCTACTTAGTCAAAATTTTAATTTCTAAGTATATTTCAGAAAAAATGACAAAATAGCCACTAGTTCATACGTTGTTACCTAACTACCTACTGTATGTCACTATCACACAGACACAATAGTTTATTTTTCCACGTTCCAGGGAAAATTCTTTAACCTAGCAACACTTAAATAATGCGGGAGAAGCTCGGTCAATGTTTCCAAACGACCGTATCGCCGCCGCTCCGTTTCCCGCCAAAACTTATGTCAAATGACAAAAGGAATGCGATATTTAGCGAGTTCATTCAAACAAAGTTTTTTTTTATCACTAAACCGCTAAATATTAGGTATATTTAGCAGCGACAACAGCTAAATAAAGAAGGTTTTGGTTTATGCATGGGTGTTAAATTAGCACCCAGTTTTGTAAGACACAGAAATATTTGTCACATTTTTTTTGGCGGTATAGGTATAACCTACCTATATCATTCATAGCAATATAGATCTATATCAATATTTTTGACTCGTAGGGCTAGGTGTATTCGCCCGTACGCAAAATACCTACGCGCTTGGGTATTAAGCGTAGATAGACATAGAATGCCCGTATGAGGGTGGCATGGTCATACCTACATGATCAATCCCTCTATAAATAAAAAAAGAAAAAAAAAAAAAATACGCGCTTTGTTCGTGGAGTTGCGGACACCGGCTCGTTATGCAATACAATAGGGGTCGCAAGCGATACTGCTGAGCATGAGGCCTTGGGTTCGATCCCCGGGTCGGGCGTTATTGGGTTTATCTACAAGGAATTTCCCAGCAGCAGCCCGGAGTCCGGATTTGTGCACGATTGAACGTAACTGGTGTAATTTGGGTGCACTATTATAACGGGGTGGAAGCCCCACCGACGCGAAAATGGTTACCATGGATTCAGTACATCATTCCGAGCGTGTAGGTATTGCACTTTTCTAGGAAACAGTTTTTTTTTTTAATAACCGATGAAAAATTTAGATTTTTTTTTTTTAATTTTTTTTTTGGAACTCTATAGAGGGACCCATACAGTTCCAAAAAAAAATGGGGGGCTCAGAATGACGTACTGATACGTGGTAACCGTTTTCGCGTTGGTGTCCCTTTCACCCCGTATAGGGTGCACCTCTGCCTAACCCTTCGGGAGCAAGTACAGACGTGATGTTATTTCATTTTTTTATTAATAGCAACATTAGGTACCTACTTCATAGTAGAATAGCCTTAGCCTACCATTGGTAGGTAGGTACTTACTATTTATAATGTTATTTTGTTTAGTCGCACAAGTGTGTATGAGTAATACTACACAATACCTAAAAATAGTAAGATTAACTAATTGTCATCACGCGATAATTTAAATTCCACTTTGGTGCGTAATAAAAATATTTTTAATTACGAACGCTCTATGGGGTCTGCTAAAAATAGATATAGGTATTGCACTTATTTCAGACGTAAGAAACGTCTGTACGGGATAATTATAATCTAGGATTTTTTCATCTTACTTGTTTCACAGAAGCCTTGGATGGACTGTGAAAAAGTAGATAGGTAGGGTCGTTGCGCCCCGGTAGCGCGACCACCTTCAGTAGGCGACCATTTGACGGACTAAGTTTCTTTAAATCAAGATAATAGTATTTGTAGAGGTAACATAAATAAGTAGACCGAGACGTAACGCACCGGATCAACTCAGGAAGGATGAAATGGCGACGGGTCACTGGAACAACTTGTGACCCACGGATGCCCAAAAATGCTGCGCCGACGGCCGACTCCAAATAAATTATGAGCATGTCATTGCTTCCCAGAATTTTATTCCTATTAGCGACACTATCGAATGGTGTAATAATAGTGTTTTTTTTTTTAAATCAGTGGTTTCGTGTCCTGGCTATTGATTATTTAAATAATACCTAACTCGTTTATCGTAAAATTAGGGTTCCGTGGTCAACTGAAGAAAACGGAATCTTTATAATAATATGTTTTGATGATGATTGGAAAGTGTATTCACTATTTAGACGCACATACCAACATAAACTCACGCCTTTTTCCCATCGGGGTAGGCAGTAACCACAGAACGCCACCTGCTACGATCCTTACATACCTACTCCTAGAGCCTCGTCCACGTTCATACATCTGGTCATACACGCACACCAGTAAAGCGATAAACAATTGTGTGTTGTACTTATACGAAATGTACAAGTACCTACCTAACCGATGAAAAAAAAACTGCACAGAATTGCAGATTTAGAATCCATCAATCGAACGTCGTTGCTATAAAATCAATAATTTTGGGGATTTGGGATATTAAAAGTAGCTACTAACTTATTTCAACAATGGATGCGTAAATATACCTACGTCCCGAATACGGAACTCTTCACTGTGCGTGACACACACGGACTAGGCCGGTGTTTTTTTTTGTTATTTCACAATCAATATTCGTATGATCGTATCGCCAGACGTTCAAGTTGTGGTCATTATTCTGCTCTAGCAGGTCAGCAACCGTTATGAAAAGTTCAGGTGGGCAAATGGGGAAACAGCGCATGCTGATATCCTCAATCGCTGAGATTTTTTTAATCAGCATTTGGGTATCGAACTCTCGTGTCGTACATAATATCACGTCTATTTATCTCCGAAGGGTTAGGCAGGGGTGTGATTTTACCAAGTGCACCTACACTCCGCTAGTTTTGTTTATATTGCCTATGTAAAAAGGACGAGCCCATTGCTATCATCCAGGCACCAATCCATTCTCCGAGCTACTATTGAGAATCGTTTGATGCAAAAACCTAACAACACTGTCCGACCTGGGAATCGAACGCAAGACCTCATGCTTGGTAGTGGCACTAGTACCTACACATAATATCTAGATAGGTATTTTGTGTGACAGCCGAGAGAGCGGCTTTTCCTTAGACTGATAAGCACAATCAGTTAATTAATCACCTATGCCTAAAATGACGCATAGCGTTTGATCGATTGGTTGCTTCAGCCGGGAGTGTCTAAATGTTTTTTTATCGAAAAGGATAAATGCTGCTGTGCCGACATGACACCTTTTTCGATTACCTGGGTGATGGGGCAAAGCGTACATGGCTTAGCCTGCAACTTTAGGGGTCGCCAAATTCATGTTTAAAAGAATAATATTCACAAAGCGCCTAGCAAGGATGTAAAAGAAACCTTAAATATGTACCCACACGCAACCATCAACATCTGCATTGCCTTTTCCCAACTATGTTAGGGTCGGCTTCCAGTCTAACAGGATGCAGCTGAATACCAGTATTTTACATGGAGCGACTGCCTATAATCTGACCTCCACAACCCAGCTAGTACTAGGTAATACGATACCCCTTGGTAAGACTAGTTGTCAGACTTTTTGGGCCACTGACTACCAATAACGACTGTCAAAGATCTACAAATGCCAGCCGGGACCAACGGCTTAACGTGCTTTCCGAGGCACGGAGGAAACTCGGTATGTAATGGGTGGTCACCCATCCACAGACCAACCTAGGCAAACACGGCTTAACTTAAAGATCGACCCGAGCGGCTGTTATTATTTAGCCACGAGCTCCACCCACACGCAACCAATATCTAGAATTAAAACGTACGTGCCACCCATTTTCGAGAGCTTCCAAATATGTTTTCGTGTTCGGCTAGGTACAGTCGCCAGCGCATCAAGTTACCACAAACTTACAAATTTCTCCAAATGATTTTAAACTATAAAATCTTGGTGGTTAAGTTCAAAATCGAATGAGAAAATTTGACAGTTTGTGGTGACTTGATGCGCTGGCGACTGTACTTACCACTTACAAGTTTATAGAATGGTTGTGAATGTGAATAGCTTTGCAGTAGTGTGTGGAAAAGGAACGTTTTTGCCCTGCATTGAATAAACTCAGCTAAGGTAGAACGATATGAAGAAGATGGTCTATTATCCAGACCTCAAGGCCATCTGGACACACGTGGACGTTTGTCAATGTACCTACCGTGTGCAGCTAATCACAGTGCTAATGCGTAGTAGGTTAGGTATCTCTGTTGACTCATAAGCATGAGCTGCCTAGATTTGTTACATAATGGTACAGGCACGCAACATAATGTAGCATCAAGCTTGTATTTTCTGATAGGAAAGGCAGGGAAGTAATAGTACATCCATGTCGGTATCCACATTTAGCCAGTGGGTGATCTTAGGGGCGGAGTTTTAGGAGTTGGAGTTCCTACTATACGCTTAAGGGCACTCTATGAGCACCAAAGACAAAAAAAAATATTTTGGTTAGAAAAATTTCTCAGTTGTCTTTAAATCCCTGGTGTAACCTATGATGTAATTGAGAGCCATACGATATCTAGAATGATTGAACGCTGTGCTTTGAGTTGCGGGTTCCATTCCTGCATGCCGTTTGTCAAGAATTTAATCTTTTACTTGTGCACGTCTTTCTACATCGTTCTCACATATATGTATAGTCTCAACATGAATGATGTTACCAAGATTTCGTAACAATATTTTGATTTAAAAGAGTGTCCATGGAATTTCTTGCCCATTCTTCTCCATAGAGATCTACGCATTGGAATGTGCAACTACAGTACTTTCTCAAGTTATTATGCCTTGTGACTGTGACTGTAGCTTCGCTTTTTTTTTGTTTTTTTGACATTCAAAAGTGCCTGTGATGGTCTAATTGAAATTAATGCTTTGAGTTTGAACCCGAGTCTTACAGTTATTTAGTTCAGGTGGAGTACCTATTTAGTTTCTCAGACAAATGAAGTCATGATGCGGTTTCCTACAAAATAGGTATTTAGTAGGTAGGTACGACAAGCGGACATAGGAAAACCTTAGAATTACGGAAAAAACAACGTTTATAACAAAATGTAGGTACCTACCTTTCGTTTTTCCTCGTAAGAAAATATACCTACCTTTGACATTGCTCTTAGTGTAGTAGATAAAACACGCTACTTATTATAAGAAGAGAAACAAGTACACACAGCGACAGAGCAAGCTATACCTAAATTTCCAGTATAACATGGCCTCGGTTTGTACAGATTTCCCGTACAATAAGAGATCCGCATAAACTGGTTTTGTATAGCTTGATTGGGCGCAGTGCGAGCTAACATCCCAATTAACGTGATACCCACTAAGAACGATAACCTTAATTAAAAAATAATTACTTTTTTCGTTAATTAAAGATCACGTTAACTTATTAAGGAATTGGAAATCACGTGTTGCTCAACCTTAATCAATTTATTAATCACCTGAGTATTCAGTTCCCAGAAAATGTGTGATACTGGTCTATGGCTGCTATCCAATCAAGTTTTATTGTTCCCTAGCTGTTGCTTGCGACATTCGTCCGCGTGAAATTATAAAAATATTTCTGCCCTATTTGAATCGATTCTATTAACATATTTTTTTGCACGGACCCCTAATCCTTTTTCTAAAATAAAAGTAGGTATAAGTTACATCAGCTACCTACCAGTAAAAAATAAAAACTCGTCCTGTAGCTACACGTGCAGAGTTGCACACAATGTGCTATTGCTGAACACGAAGCTTTGGGTTTGATTTCCAGGTCAGGCATAGTTTGTTCCATTATAGATTTCTCAGTAGCAGCGTGAAGAATAGATTTTTGTGGCCTGTTGATGGCAACACTTGAACATGGCTACCCAAATGTAGATACTATAATTATATCCCGTAAGTGACAGTATAAGTTTACTATAAGTATACCTCTGCATAACACTTCTGAGAAAACAGGCGTGATGTTATGTGCCTTTTTCGTAAGCGGTTGAAAGTTTTAATTAGGAGGAGAGGCTTAATATTCAGAGTTGATCCCATCTCCCTTAGAGTTATTCTTATTCATAAGTCCATGGGTACTTTTATCCTCTGGAAGAGTGAATTACATATTCAAAGTAAGATGGTAGTTAAACTAATGACCTTTTCAAGCAATGGCTGTTACGTTGACGTCAGTCGAATAAAAACTAATGTTTTGCTCCTTGAATGCGCCAGGCAATCAGGCATAGTTATGAATAAGAATTGTCCCTTAGGTACCTACGTTCACGCAGAGCCACCAACTTTAGTGTCAATTTAATTCTTGTACCGTGTAATGTTCTTGCCGACCGACAATAGATAAAAACGCCTACAATACTATAACAGCAAATTAGCAATATCTTTCAGTGAAGTATTGCTACTATTAAAGTTGTAGGCGTTTAAAGCTACGCGCCAAAAGTGGAGATTTGAAAGAGGAGACCAGCGTTGGGTGGCCAAGGGCTACGCGCCAAAAGTGGAGATTTGAAAGAGGAGACCAGCGTTGGGTGGCCAAGGGCTACGCGCCAAAAGTGGAGATTTGAAAGAGGAGACCAGCGTTGGGTGGCCAAGGGCTACGCGCCAAAAGTGGAGATTTGAAAGAGGAGACCAGCGTTGGGTGGCCAAGGGCTACGCGCCAAAAGTGGAGATTTGAAAGAGGAGACCAGCGTTGGGTGGCCAAGGGCTACGCGCCAAAAGTGGAGATTTGAAAGAGGAGACCAGCGTTGGGTGGCCAAGGGCTACGCGCCAAAAGTGGAGATTTGAAAGAGGAGACCAGCGTTGGGTGGCCAAGGGCTACGCGCCAAAAGTGGAGATTTGAAAGAGGAGACCAGCGTTGGGTGGCCAAGGGCTACGCGCCAAAAGTGGAGATTTGAAAGAGGAGACCAGCGTTGGGTGGCCAAGGGCTACGCGCCAAAACTGGAGATTTGAAAGAGGAGACCAGCGTTGGGTGGCCAAGGGCTACGCGCCAAAAGTGGAGATTTGAAAGAGGAGACCAGCGTTGGGTGGCCAAGGGCTACGCGCCAAAAGTGGAGATTTGAAAGAGGAGACCAGCGTTGGGTGGCCAAGGGTTGAATAAGAGAGAGAGAAAGCTCCGCGCAGATTAGCTACGGCAAAAATGCGCTAAAGCAGCGATAGGTCGCGTCACAATGCAATAATTGTTTCAGTCGGATTCAAATTTCGGTCTTAGACAACACAGGCTAATCAAAAATTGCTGTCAAGAATCTGTAGAGGAGTCATCTTATCTTAAAAAAAAAAAAAACACTCACCTGGGGCACCTGCGTAGACTTCCCGCATCCCGTCTCCCCGATCAGCACCAACGTTTGATACCGCTCCAACAGATACAAGATGTGGTTGCGATACTGAAACACTGGTAACCTCTGCCGCTGAGCTTCAAACGGTAGATGATGATAGCGGTTGTAAACAAATGAGGTACGAGAATCACTGTCTACAGATAAAGCAGTATCTACGTTAGGGTTTACCAGGGTTTCGATAGCGCCATCTTTGTTTCTTGTTGGGTAGAGGGTCTCTTCTCCTGTAATAGATGATAAAAGGTTTTAGTTTGATTGTAGTATACTGGCTGATTTGATTTTTTTTTAAATAACTTTAAAGTAAACAAGTTTTGTGAGTTTAGTAAGAACAAAGGGTCTGGCCCTTTGTTTTTTGAGTATGAAAATCCTCATAAATACCCTCCGTCTGGGGCGAGCAGAGGGTTATGTCGGACTCTAACGAACTAAAAACCCACTGTTTCTACTACTACCATGTGTCGGGAGCCCGCGAGATACAAGCACAATCGCGCACACCCCCAATTGGCATCAGTCCGCCATTCCTAGCGGGCCCCATCACAAAGTGCGGCCAGCAACCGCACATTCACCATGAAGGCGCACAAGAACCACTGCATGCCACCTCTAAGACCAGACCCCTAACACTTTATCATTGGTCAAAATGAGCTTCCTTATGGTACACTTGGTTGTTAGCCCAAACATAAATACTTGAATTTGGGCCCCCGATGCATTATTACATGGCTCCAAACAAGATTGTCCGCCTTCCATTTACATTTAGTAGTTTGTCTGAATTCTGTAGGAAATTTAATTTAGGCTAACCACCAAATGTAGTCATGTCATAATTTTAGTCAAGTTCTGGCCACTAGCTTCCGACCATCCTGGGTTTAATTTATAGGTGAGGCAGTGTTTTTGGGTTTTTCTAATAAGGATTTATCAGTAGTTCCCAGAGTTTGGAAGTTGGAAGTAGGATACCCCCAAACCGCATAAAGCATAATAATTATAAAGCAGCTGTCTCTGTTACAGATTGTTCCTGGTCATAAGCACGAGTATTTGCTCTTGTACACTATATCTGTATCTTCTGTACTTAAAATGCCACAGATAAAATATTTTGATACAGTATGTCTTTCCAAAATATAATAATGTCACTGTTATTAAGCCAAACTGAAAAAAAATCACTGTTAGTGGACCAACAATATGATAGGCCTAGTTGGTTAGAAAAATAGAGCACCCAGAGCTCATCTACAACATGGTGGAGGTATCAAGAACAAAGGGAAAAGGCTGGGTGGTGTGTAGTATGGTTTGGTAGTATATCTATTATAATAGAGATTATGATTATGTATTTTTATCCATTAATACTTTTGCAGAGTCACCATCGTCTGCCTAGCTTTACCCCAAGTATGTCTGGGTTGACTTCCAGTCTAACTGGATGCAGTTTTCAGAGGGACCGGTAGGGCGTCGATGTACCGGGCCCGAATTACGAATTTATGGATGAATACGACTTAGACTGGAAGCTACACTAAAAGATATACAAGAATATGTCCTTGAATGATACTTTCAACGCGTTACAGCAGGTTCAGGCTACACCTGCAAGAAATATAAGCATATGCGGTGTAGTATAGTAACCACATAGAAAAGCTGAATTACCTGGTTTGATAAACCTTGGTTTTTGCCCCAACATGTTTAAAACGAAAATACTACACTTTTCACTCAACTTTATCTCTAATTGTTACGTATATACATAGTTATTTTATTTATTTACGTTACAAAATACATCGTGTACAACATTGCAATAATTCACGAGAATAATAATTTATTATTGATTTCCTTGTGTTCCAGGTATCTGGTTATAATGTATTATGAAACATTCAGAATAGCTCGGTCCTTGTTTTACTTTTGTGAAAAAGGAAAGTAGAAGAAAATTGGTGCATAAACTGTTCAAACCATTTGAACTGGAACGCGCTCTGCACAGAAAATCAATAATTTGTGACAGTGACAAATAAAGTTTCGTTCAAAAATCTTTTTTTCGACTTCTTTTTCTAATGGATCCTACACACTCAAAGCCGGGCATGTCGGCTATGTAAGTAGCCAACATGCCATGGATCCATAACGATCATCGTTCTCATATCTCATACTCTACAGCTACAGCATTTATCGAGAGCAGAAATGATTTTATGCAAACGAGATTTATACTCTCAAAAAAGGCTCAGAAAAAAATTACCGACCACTATGAACTTCGTTCCACCTTTTGAATAATTTTAGTCTAATTGCAACATAGGTATTCATGACGATCGTGGATTTCGTTTACGTACCTACTTGAACAGACTGCCTCGTTGGTCTAGTTGTTGCAAACTCGATTGCTGAGAATGAGGTCCTGGGTTGGAGTCCCAGGTCGGGCAGTGTGGGTTTTTCGATGGAAAGCCAAATTGTCAGGAAGTAACATAGGCTATAATTTATTTAAAAAAAAAATAGAGATCCTTAAGAAAATTGCAATAATGTAACCCAAAGTAGCAAAATTTTGCCTATAAAATTTATTATTTTGCTTGCGCTGAGAAAACTATTGATGATACTTAATTAAAATCGACTGACCGACTCTTTTTAAAAGCTATGATAGCAAAATGTACTCTAGATTAGTTTACATGACGTTGCTTTGAAAATCTACATAGCCTTATACCCTGTAGAGGTAGAGTGTGTGTTCGATCTTTTTCCATGCATTATATTTTACCAGTTTAACTTCGTGCTCGATAGATGGCGTTGTTCATTTCACTCCAGACTCGCCCGTGTAAGTTAACTTTAGTTGGGTTGTTAACTTCACGAGATGGGAGGAGGAGGTTCTCAATTCGACGCTTAAACATAATTATATTGTTTATGTATTATGTATGACCTAACCATGCATAACTTTTTATAGAGAAGTTCGATAAGCATATTTCTTTTTTTTTTGTGAAAAGTGGGTTCCATCTAAAATTGAAAAATCGTGTTTAGGCTCATTTGAATCTTTCATGCACCATGAGAACTTTAGACCTAGCTGGAGTATAACTGTCATCGAAGGTCTGACGTTGGAGACGGAAGGCAGTTGCAAGAGCTCCTCAACAGTTTACAGCAGCTATATTGTTATTGGGTTCATTTCATGCACCTTGGTGAGAACTAAAGACCTAGCTGGAGTATGACTGTCATCGAAGGTCTGACGATGGAGACGGAAGGCAGTCGCAAGAGGTCCAGTCATTCAGCCGGTCAGCAGCTATATTGTGTGTCGGCTCATTTCATGCATCTTGGAGAGAACTTTCGACGTAGCTGGAGTATGACTGTCATCGAGTGTCTTAGGATGAAGTCGTAAGGCTGTCGAGAGAAGCCCTTATTTGGAAAAACATAAGTAGAATTTTTTAGCGATTAATTCAAATATTTCCGAGAGAATAAATTGTTACCTACTTGAATCTATACTTATAATAATTTAATAAAGCTGGAGAGTTTGTTTGTTTGTTTGGTTGAACGCGCTAATTTCAGGAACTCCTGGTTCGACTAGAAAAATTATTTCAGTGTGGGATAGCTTATTTGTTGAGGAAGCCTATAGGTTATATAACATCACGCTACAACCAATAGGACCGGAGCATCAATGAAAAATGTTGCAAAATCATCGAAAATTTATTCCTTTTGAGAGCTTCCGTTACGTGCGCTGCGTAAACGGTTAAAGTTACGCAACAATCATGTATGACTGAATAGTTCCTCTTAAAAATTTCAAAAAAAAGTTCCGCGATAGTATATGTCTATCTTTTAAGGTTGACTCACACTCTCTCTTATGTGACGCAGACGAAGTTGCGCGGGTCAGCTAGTGGATAATAAAACCGTTGGTTGAACGCCGCCAACAAGCGGCACCAGCTTGCTAGCGTGCAGTGTTGGCTCAAAGGTATCAGCCCCGACTTATGGTGGGTTTTGAAGCAAGACAGACCCTTTAATTTTATTAGTAATTTCTACACCACTGTTCTGAAAACGATGAAGAAAAATACCGTGAGGAAACCGTCCTAACGAGAACCAAAAAGTCGAAGATATTTGTGACATCTACTTGGTTTAATGTCACAGTCTCTCTCTCCGTTAAAGAAGATGTGGCCTGTGTCGCAGTGTAAACTTTGTAGGTTTAACAATATGGTAAATTGCACCATAGATCGCAGAACTTGCTTCATTCAAGGCTACAATTTGAGGAAACTAGAACTCCCTCCTTCTAACAACCTCAAAAATGAAACTACACATTTTGTCCTAAAGTTTATTTTTAATAAAAACAAAAGTATGACTTCATCTTCTACTCCTGAGACCTGAGTTGAGCATTGTTGTTGTGAAGGGCATCCTGTTTCGGATTGTCTCGCGCTATATACGTCTTATGGTGGGTGTGCATCGTTTTAGTTTGACGATGGCTTTGCTGCGAAATTGCTGGCAGTTCGAGGTGCTTATAATGTACCGGTGGGACGTCTATAAACTTATCTACATCCTTGATCGTCAGTGTTTCAGGGTGCTTCCCTTTAACTTCTAGTAAATTCGGGAAGTATTTCGCTTCGTTCATTTGATTCAGCTGCAGTATTTCCTCTGGCGTAATATCCGAGTTCAATCCATGGACATACGCAATCTGATCATTCAAACTCAAGTTTTGCTCGTCTAGAATCTTTGCTTGTATTAAATCTCCATCATTGAAAGTCAATTTCAATATTTCCTCTTTAGGAAAACCCTGTAGGTTCGGAGATACTTCTGTTACGTTGGAAATGGCAATCAGTTCTTGTAACAGTTTCATGGGATTTGAGTTCAGATTTGGGTTCTGAAGTAACAAATTCTTCATGTTGGATATAAAGCTCAATATAGGAAGTCTATATTTCACGTAGTATACAGGTTGGTAAATGAGAGGCTTCTCATGTTTCAGCATGTAAGTCAGTTCAACAACACCTAGTTCACGTTGACCCACTTCAAAAATCTTTAGAATTTGATTTACCAAGTCGGTATTAGATCCTTGGTCTTGAGTTATCAGTCCTTGACTCTCAAGCCACTTGAATATTGACATGAAATCTTGATCAGGAACTTGCGGTGTATCCACAATTTCATATCCACCATCGGGTGTTCGATACTCATTCTTGTTCTCTGGCTGTACTTCCATAAGTTTTACATTGTTTGGTTTTCCTTGATTCAAAAGAGTTAAAATATCGACCACCAGTTTTGGATTAGATTGTTTGTGTGGTGCTAATAGGAAGAACAAATTCTTCACTTGGTGGTCTTCAAGCTGTCCAGTGACCTCATTCACCAGGAGATTAATTACAGTTTCTACAAGTTCTGGAGCCAACATGCTGTGACTGTTTAGGAAAAGCAAGATTTCCAAAAATCTCGAATTTAATATACCAGGTCCATTCTCTTGCAGCAAATTGAGAAGAATATCTATAGGTTTAGGATACTGTGACAAGTTGTTCAGTAAGAAGTTGATGAAATCAATACGCCTGGCATCTAACACTCCATTTTCAGGATACAAGAACGACAATATGAAATCTAATTGTTTCGGATTCAAATTCCTACCTTTAGTCAACAAGAAATGTGCAATATAAACAGGTTTACGATCTGGATGACCGTTTACATACGGCTTCAAAAGTGCAATTAGTCCATTCAATTGGTTAGGACTGAGTCCGATTTCATTCCATTTGGATAAATTAGCGATGATCTCAACATCTATCGGATTAATATAGCCTCCTTGGGACAATTTCAAAAGTTTGAGTAAAATGTCTACATGATCTGGACGCATCAAGTTATGTTGGTGTAAGTGTATCAACTTAAGTATTAAATCACCTATGATAGTGTCCGTGTTCCCGTCTTTTAATGGTCTCAAAAGAGACAGTATATATTCGATTTGCTGTTCATTCGGTGGCTTTTTATACAAGTTCAGTATAATTTCGACTATTCTGTTATCCAGGTAGCCGCTTTGATCTGGTATCAGATAAGACAGCAAGTTTTCGGTGACTCTATCACTCCATGGCCAGTCCCGACTCCTCTGGGAATCGAGTAGGAGTGAGAATATATCATTGAACTTCGGAATGTTATTCTGCTTGTGAGTATTCAAAAGAGTCAGTAGGAGTTTGAGGATTCTCGGATGGAAATTATTTTGATTTTCTTCAATAATACTCATGAGACGATCAAACAAGTTTCCATTGTCGATTTGATCATTCTTTGGCAAAAGTGTAATTAGTATATTAATAATTTCCTCTGTTTGCATCGGTATAATCTCTTCTATAGTCTCGTGGATTTCTGGCATCTCAATAGATTGGCCTTGTGGCATGATGATGTCTTGAATTTGTGGAATGTTATATTCTTGACTTTGAGTAATACTATATTCATGAACTTTAGGCACATTATATTCGTGAGTTATACTATATTCGTGAAGTTTCGGCAAATTGTATTCATTACTTTGTGTGTCACTAAATTCATTTATTTGAGGGACGTTGTACTCGTGAGTTTGTGTTATACTATATTCATGAACTTTAGGCACGTTAATATTATATTCATGAAAATTAGGCAGGTTAAATTCAGGTTTCATCAGTTCAGGAGCCGCAGGAACGTTATATTCATTAATGTTTAATTGTTGAACTTGGGGCACATTGTATTCCGGAATTTGAATCTGAGGTTGTTGTGGAATATTATATTCAAGAGTCTGAGTTTGTTGTAGAATATTATTTTCAGGAGTGTGAGGTTGTTGTGGAATATTATATTCAGGAGTCTGAGGTTGTTGTGGAATATTATATTCAGGAGTCTGAAGTTGTTGTGGAATATTATATTCAGGAGTCTGAAGTTGTTGTGGGATATTATATTCAGGAGTCTGAGGTTGTTGTGGAATATTATATTCAAGACTCTGAGGTTGTTGTGGAATATTATATTCAGGAGTCTGAAGTTGTTGTGGAATATTATATTCAGGAGTCTGAGGTTGTTGTGGAATATTATATTCAAGACTCTGAGGTTTCTGTGGAATATTATATTCAAGATTCTGAGATTTTTGGGGAATATTATATTCCTGAACTTGTGGAATATTGTATTGAGGAGTTGGATTATCAGGAGCTACTGGTATATCACCGTAACGATCACTTTGCGGAGAAATATCTAAATTCGGCTTATAATTGTCTACTTGGTCTAAGATTGCAGCTATTAAGGCTTTTAGGTCTGGTCCTGGATTACGATGACCTTTAGGACGGTCTTCTGGTTGATGGGCGGCGAAATTATACAAATAATCCCGACATTGCGGATGCTCTTCTAATTCCAGGTACGCACTATATGCTATGTCTATCAACTTCTCCAGTCCTTCTCTACAAAGCGATTCTTTCATGCTTGGCAGTTCATATTTCAATATTAAATTAGTTCTTGTTTTAGATCTCGGTTTATCCAGCATTTGGAATATTGTTTTAGAGTCTAATGGGTACAGCGGTTTCCTAACAGCGTTCTCCTCATCTGACATATTCAGTTCTTGATCGAGTTTCTCTACAATGTCATTTATATCTGAAGGCATTTGGCTTACATACTCAAGTGCTGCCTTGATCATTTTGTGTACCATTGGGGGTGTGAAGCATATAGTTTTTTCTGTGTATTCTGTTTCTTCCTCAACATACTGGACGGGTCGTGGTACCTAGAAACATAATGGTATCATTACGTATTTTATTATTATCTACTAAACTCTAGCGATTAAAAATCGCTGGTGATCATCAAAATCAGACCTGTTAAGGGAAATTATTACTAAGGAAGTAGCATGTTCGTGAAGCTTCGTCTTCATTCTTGGCGACAATGAAGTTTCAAACCAGCTGAGTAGTTGTGCGTGAGGTAGGGACGAAGTACCGTAAGCGGACATTAGGTACATTAGCACCAGGAGGCAGGGTAGACCTTTGCAAAATTCCACCAAACCAGATTAGCCAGTTTGATGGGCTTATAAAATGTAGAAAGTATTTGGTCCAGAATAAATGATTTATTTTATTAATAGCAATACATTTATTTATTTACAAGGAGTTAGGTTGGTCCACATCGTAAATTGTGCCAGTCAGATTACAACTTTGTGACGGAGATTTTTTTAAAAGCATTGCGAAGCAGCGCGGCTCACCCTTACCAGCTTTTAGGCTTCCTAATGAACCCTACAGAATCAAAACAGGTCCCGGTATCAAACTAAACTTACCTGAAGACTTGAACCCTCATCAGACACGAATTCAACGTCGAAGCCCCTAGCTTCTATACGGGATTGCGGGTTGATAGAATGTACGGGGTTTGCGCTTATCAAGCCACGTGCCGGATATCCATAATGACCCTGCAGTACGGACAAATAGATACTTTAATTATGACCCTTGGTTCACCGTCCGCAAATGGTCCTTTAAAAATTTTAGTCTTAGTTTGGTGTGGGAAAGAGACAGAACTATACGTCGTGCTCAGCTATCCACCATGCTCTCTCACACCTAAGTAAGATTGAGACAATAATGCTGTAAAAGGAGGTGGGCCTCCGCACACAGGAGGGCCTTTTGGGAAAATTTTCCGTTACACCTACATCTGACATAGGACCTTACACAATTTAGCTACTATGGCTGTTTAACAAACCCTTGAGATTAAATAAAAGTTTAAATCACTATGAAGAAAATGCAACTCTCCACTTAGTTAAATGCGAGAATTCAAATTGAAAGTCTAATCGAATCTATAAATATAAAGGGTGTAAAAAGACCCTTAACGAAGCCGAAGGCACTTGTTCTCCCCATCATTGTGATATTTTTTTTTGGGCTTATGTTTAACTTACCACCAGATATAGTAATATATAACAGACAAAAATAGTAAATGATCACCAAAATTAAACCCGCATTTTAATGTAAAATTATAACCAAAGTTTTAACATCTTGCTGTCCTATTTAAGCAAACTGACTCCAAAAAAATCATTGTTAACCCAAAAAATTATTTTGATTCTTTTGGTTTAAAGTAACCTAACCTAACCTAAAGTCGGGGTGCCCCAAGTCCTGGGTTTGCTTCGCTTGCTATTGATTCCTAAGTATTTGTTGTTCCGTTAATTAAAATTACCGTTGTGCCTATTTAATATATATAAAGTTGCGCTTGCGTTGCGGTGGGAGGGGATTGCAAGCCGGAGACATAACTTAATATGGCATCATTATACTTTATTTGGTAAAAAGCCTACAATTTATGGCAATCACAGTTGTTTATTTAGGCAGAAATAGCGTATTAATTTGCTTACTAAGATTTGGTGATCATTTACTACATTTGGTGTTCGAATACAATTTGAAGTGCAGTCGTGACTAAAATAGCTAGTACTATTGTAATTTTAGACTTTATTTTTCTGGTGTTAAGTAGATATTTTTGGTTACAAAACTAAGGGTATCAAAGCATTTTATGGTGGTCATTATATTTATCCCCATTTTTTTGTTCTAGTTACGGAGATATTGGGGCTCAAAGTTCGAACTTTTTTTCAAGTTTTTTTTAAAATACATGTTTTTAATGTAAGAACTTTACTTTAAACACCTCCACGAGCCCCGTACTATTCATTCCATCTATCAGCACAATGTTTTGAATACGTTACATTGATTCCATTGGCGACACTTGGGGAGGCCTATGTCCAGCAGTGGACGTCTTTTGACTGAAATGATGATGATTCCTACCGTGAAACGTGATTTTTCACCCCAAAAAAAAGTCGTTTCCCCTTAGTTTGATGTACACAATGCTTGTTTGACGGCTTCGTGAAGGTTCTGTTTACACCCTGTACGTAGCTTTAGATTCATAAGTCGACATGAATCTGAGAAGGAGGAGAAGTCCCTTCCACCACGTATATGGAACTGCCATCATCATTCTCCTGCCCTCATCCCGATTTATTTGGGGCCGGCGCAGCATATCTTCTTTTTCCATACTTCTCTATTACTTGTCATCTCATCAGACACCCACTTTCTAGCCATATCATCATTCACACAGTCCACACACGGTCTTCCTCTACTCTTATAGCCATCCACATTGATTCATATTCAAAATAGGATGGAACTGCCACGTGACCTTGAAGTTATACTGTAAAATATCGAGCAGAGTGAACGAGGACAAATACATAACATAACGCCTGTAATCCCCGAAGGGTTAGGAGTAGGTGTACCGAACAATACCCCCACATTTCGCCAGTAAAGTTTAAGTTCCATGTAATAGGGGCAAGCCTGTTGCCATCAACCGGGTGTAAATCCAAACTCCGTGGCAGCTACTGAGAAATTCCCAGGACCTCAAGCTCAGTAGTCGCGCTTGCGACCACTACATCAACGAGGCAGTCCCGCTGCGCTTTAATCCGATTTGTCGTAATCTAACAAACAATTAAATCCTATTGTTTCAGGACAAGCACATAAGTTAAAGATTACATGGAGGTATACACGATTATATGGACGAAATGAAAACTATTAAAATATATGTAGAGCCAATGAGCAATATTCACGGTCAATTCGAAACGCTGGTTGGATGATTTCATGCTTTTTTTTGTGCAATGTGTACATGAGTTCGTGTTGAAATGAAATTACTGTTTTAGATGTTAAAGATTTTTAATGTCTCAAGTCTTTATTGGATGTAAAGGTCAGCGAACCACCGCTAATTGTAAACAAAGATCACGTGGTCTTAGACGGACATGACGATTCTAAGTTCTATTAAAAGGATTCTAAGGTAAATTTTAAAGCAGCCGGTATTATCAGAAACAATGTGAAATGTTAATGAGACGATACAGTTTCAATAACAGATGATAAAGTTGAGACTGGTACAGCGAAAATTAAAGTTTCCGAGATTGAAGTATAGCAACTATCTTCAAGGCAGCCAAATGACCACAAATCCTACTGACTGAATATTATTTCATTACACGATGTAATGAGAAAAAGACCTATAAATTGTGAGCTGGTAGTAAAAAGGTTGTAGCAATTGAATACGCGTCGTTTCGGTGATGGCAATGGGGGAGGCCTATCCGTATGTCCGGCAGTTGACTGACAATCCAATTAAAATTCATTGAGGTGTACATTGTCCAGACAAGATCTTATACTAGTGCAATCAAGAAATAATTAAAATCTTCAAAAAAATAGTCGTAGAATCAATTAAAAATTGATTCTGAAATCGTGCCCCGTCCGGATTGAACTGCTGGAGCCAATACACGAGACTGGTTCTAGCGTCATTACGTTTTTTTTTTTGCGTAACATTATTATCAAACATATTTTTAATCCATCAATCAATTATTCCGTTAGTACATAAATAACAGTTACAGGTGAGGTGCGAAGGGGTTTACGTTTACTTTCGTTTACCTATTTAAACAAGGTGGTGACGATAATAAATGAAAACACTGGCAAATTGGCAATACTAGTTCATAGGAATATGTTTGTGTAAATAGCATGAAACTGTTAACGAAATAGAACTCCATTTATAAAATTTTTAGATTCTTATTTTGTCCTCTCATAATTACTACTAATAGGTGGGTAATATAAGCTTTGTTTTTGTATAGAAATGTTTGCACGCCATATAATGGCAGGATATGTTGGAACCAATATTGTAACACCTATTGTACCATATTCTAACAAATAAACATTTTTGATTTGATTTGCATCAGGAAATATATCTTAAGAACGAATTTGACCAAGTTTAAAAAAAGTAGCGAGTTGTCAAAATGTGTATAATGGATCCGGTTCGTTAATCTGTCGGTGCTAGCCTTTAAACAGATACATCATGAAGAAAATTCTAAAAATGAAAAATGATGTTTTGTAACTAAACTATTGGATATATTGGATTGAAATTTTGTATGCAGACTGGGAACGTCATGAGGTTAATGAATTTTATTTTATGTTCGTAATGTCCACCTTGTAAAACGTAAAATCAACTTGGAAACTCAGCCTAATTATTTTTTTCATGGATTAATGGCATGTTTTTCTAACACATTTTTTGAAGCAAGATAAGTTGTAACCCAAGAAAATATCTGTTCTGAAGTACGGACATTTGATCAAGAATGAGGTTTCTATCTGCAAAGCTTTTACATCGAGGTGTTTACCTCACGTATTTTTTTCTTTACAAGTCTTCTTTAGCCATTCGACTGAATTAAAGACTTACGGCATAGTAATGTGAACAACACAGTGTGAACAACATCGACACAATGATATTATAAATAAAAAGAGGTAGATATCACACTAGCACGCGGAAATTGTTGCAGACAAATTCAGACAATTGTCGTAATTTAAGTACTTCAAGCGCAATAGCTACCTCTTTCTGTATCACACATTCCGTATTATCTATCGCAGTCGTAACAACGCAACGATATTTGAACGCCGCTCAGTATGAACGTAGCGTATCTTTCTTTATAATATCATTGCATCGACATATGCAAAAATACCTTATCTGTCATCACTTTTAATAGCATCCCTAGGCCACTACGGAGACGTCGACGTGATGTCGCCTGCGTACGGCGAGCCAACCACCCGCTGGCGGAGCTGGTTGGCTGGGTCAAGGTGCCCAAGTAGCGTGTGGTCGACCCCCCGTAAAGCGAACGGCTTGCCATAAGCGAAGCGTTCGGCCTTCACTAACCTCGGTGATCTTCTATCTGATCCCGACGCAAGTCGATGCCGTTACAACGATTGTAAATGTGTGATGCAGATGGAGGAGTTTCTCTGTGCGTGCAGTGCTTTTACGTGTGCATGGAACTTTATACGAAAGTCGTAATTCGACATATCATCTTCCTGCCTTTGTTCATGTTATTTGGGGTCGGCGCAAAACGTTTTTTTCTTCCATTCTCCCCTGTCATTCGTCACGCTATCATTTACTCCTTTTTCCTTCATATCATTCCTCGCACAATCCATCCATCGTTTCTTTGGTCTTCCTCTCCCTCTCGATCCATCAACATTTATATTCATTACTAGTCATATTTCGTAACTGGGGTGTGGAGGTCCGATAGACAGTCGCTCCATGTAAAATATTGGTATTCAGCTGCATCCAGTTAGACTGGAAGCCGACCCCAACATAGTTGGGAAAAGGCTAGGCAGTCATAAATGTCGCAACATTTACCAGTGATTTTTTAAGCATCATAACCAGCAAGATTCCTGTTCAAGAGCTTCTTTAAAATTTGCTTACTAATTTATCTGCTGAATGTGTCAAAGCTTGCAATACAATGTGCTCTACAAACGATATACTATGGTCTAAGGAAACTTACCGTAGATAAAACCAGTGATGATTGACATTCGTGGTGAAAATGAAAGCCAATTTTTCGAAGGGACGTTTATTGGCGATGGTAACGGTAGGAGACGATGAGAGCGTGAAAAAGATGAAGCTTTATAAGAAAAAAATGCACCATCCCACAAGCTTGTTCTCAATGCAACAAAACTAGTGGAAAATACAACAGAACAATAAATCTGGCGCGGAAGGTGGAGCACAGAGTGTTGTGGTGCAGATTGTGAGAGGCCTTTGACAAGCAGTGGGCTGTGATAGACAGAATTAAAGTAAAGCAGTGCGATGAATGATGAAATCAGTGCATTTAGTGATGAAGCTTCTTACCTCTACCACTTTAAGTGGAGATTGGGTATTTTGCAATATTTGAGTATGAGTAGTTTTTAATAGCGTTGCGTGAGGTAAGCTTGCGTTAATGTCCACCTGGTCTTGGCACACACTAATTTTGTTTTGACATTCGTCATTTTAAGTCTCCGTTGTTTCATTCAACTTCAAATAGTAATAAATTTATGTGTCTGTTCTGCCTAATAGCTGTGTTAGTATCTATTTGATTGCTTGTTTCTAGCATTAACGGTCTAACATCACTTTGAAAATGAGATTTACCATTTGTAGATTTATTCTTAAATCTGATGGCTCTACAAAGGATGCATAGTACTGCGATGAATGTAATAAAAAAAACATCTGGTTAGTTCACAATCTGATGAGCTTTCTGTATCACAAGCAGGTGCAATATTTAAATCATAAATGCCTTAATTTTTTTTGTAAGCTTTTTAATGTTTTGAGTTGAAAAGAGGACGTGCTTTATGAAGCTTCTAAAAATTTTAACGGTACTTCTAAGTTTGTTCGGGAAAAAAAGCTAAGCCAGCAAGCTAAGCTATACTAATATTAAATATACTTCATTAATTAGGTACACAAAAGCTGCAGTGCTCGTCCTGAGGAGCATTATCATAACAATTAATGATGTCTGATTAGAATTGCAGCGTACACTACAGTATGAGTCGCTTGATCTCTCGCGCGAGCGTTATCTGTCCTGAAATGGCTGAAAACGAAGGTTCGCCCGTCCGTTAAATTAAAGCGGTATGGCTCTCGTAGGCAGCACCTAATGTTGAATTCAGCGTCCATTTTGAAGAAGGCGTTTTGTAAGCTTTGTATAGGACCTTGAAAATGAGCTAAGATAGGCCTTTCCCGTTAAGAACCATATCGTTTTACGGTAAACGAACTTTGCACTTTTCATTAGTATTTCAAAAAACTTACCCGCTGATCTCCCGTTACTAAACTAATGAAAAAAAAACTATACACTAGGCGCAAAATCATTATGGCGTATCGGAACCTCACGTAGCGTCTGCAAAATATATTGAAATATACACAGTATATAATTGATTGACATGTCACATTATATACCATGAAATCGAAAACAATAATTGAATGATTAAACGCAATTCTATTATGTATAATATCAACGACCTGTTTTGCATAAAGTACACGATTGAATGCTATATTAGAATATATATTGTTGTGTTTTTAATGATTTGTCGAATTAAGAGAAGCAGTGTTTTACATGTTTCGATTTTTAAGAATGTTTCTGTAAGTCAACGGATCGCGTCGATATTATTTAGAAACGGTTGCTGTTTTTTTTAAAGATGGCGGCACCGATGAATTACTATGGGTGCATAATCAACTTTGTGTGAAACTGCGTATATTTTCAATTAACGTCTCGATATTGCCGCAATCTGCCTCATACTGTATTAAGAATTGATCGACCATAATCTAAGTTATACATTTTCAATTTTCGAAACAATGTTGTTTTAATTAACACATACCATACCTACTAGCTACTTCATTTAAAATTAACGGGAGAAGAGAAGTTCTTTCAATCACAAATTAAACTTGTTAAGTAAGAAACCAGTGCACAGTCGTGAACCAGATATAATGAAGTTTATTGAGATAGCAAAACAAGGCACCGCTTTGCTTTGCTAATAGTTTAACTTGCCAAAGAAAAAAAATCGGACCTGGGATAACTGATTCAAGAGTTCTATGAACAAAAGATCACATTTTGCGATGACCTTTTTATCATGTTGCAGTTCTGTGCAGCCGCATCTGTGAAAGAAATGTCTCAACATGTCTCTACAAATCCAAAGCAGGTAGTTGAAAAAGCTAATTATAACGACGACAAACAATATTTAGACATGACAAAAGAAGCTCAATAGGTTTAAAAATGTAAATATTTATGGACCTAAAATGATACCCTGCCGGACGCCTTCCGTGATTCATCTTAAATACTAAACCGTAATTAATATTTCAATGACATCACTATGTTGAAGACAACTATAGATATTTTAACAACATTGACATTCTACTGTTACAAATATGTTGAAAAAGTAAAACTCAGGCGATAAGGACAGCAACATTAACAGTGTCAAAGGCTTAAATTGAATCATATTCCGTAATCTAAATAGGTATGGTTATTTTGTGATTTGGATGATTTTCAACTAGCCCGGCTTATCTGGCCGTTTCATTGTTAAAGCATCTTAGCAACACACACACAATTATCAACTTATAAGATATAATATGATGACGATAAAAATCATCATCATCATTTTTACCAAGTATGTAATTATTTTCAACTTTTGATCGAATGCAAACAAATTGCATTAGTTTGATTTGTTGATATATTTTGTTGTTAATGTAGTTTTTACTCGCATATAATTATTGCATGACCAACCAGTAATTTGTATTATTGTTATTCAATCATAAACATGAATCTTAAAATATTTTCTATTATGTATTTTAATGAATCAACTGTTAATGGAATCAATTCCATTTTAACAATGTCTAATATTAGAAATGGTAAATGTTTTTTTTGCAGTAATGCAAGTGTATTGTCGCTCGAATGACGTTGACGTGGGCGCTGTAGCTAATGAAAAGATTTTTGTGACATTGTTTAGGGAAATGTAAAAAAACCAAGATGGCTGCGTTCGTTTTGGTTTTGGTCACGCGTTAAACGATCCTTGTTATAGATCTCAATTCTGATCTGATGACGATTACAATTAGATGACTACATCTAATCCGTAGTTTAATTCAGAGGCTATGAAAGTCAGATTAACAACGTAAAACATGAGTATTAAAACTGCATGCAAGAAATAATCGAATGAAAAAGACTTACCGAAGTTTGTCTAAAACATCTTCTTCATTCCGTTAGGCAGTCTTTGTATAGCAACTTCTCTTTTTTTAGTTTTCAGCTAATTCTATTCTGTCCATCACAGTCGTCACGTAGTAAAGTAGTAAGTAAGAGAGGTTTTATATCATCTTGAACACATAAGACATAGTGAGATTTGTCTCTATTCAGTCGTTCCAGTTAATCCTTTAAAGCACTAATAGAATTTATCTCCAGATTATGGTGTTTCCGAATCCATGAAGTATCGGCTCGTGGCAATGTTCGACATTTTTATTATACAATGTAGGCTTTATAATTAGCAATATGTTTATTATATACAAGCGCAACCTCGGCTTATTATGATATTTGAATCAACTGTGACCAGTGAAAAGTAATCGTCATATAGCTTGGTGCTTAAATGACCATAATTCGTTTTGCAAGATGGCGGATGAATGAATTGAATAGTACTTATGTACTTGCTTATTTCCATAAATCCCTACAAGCAAATATTTTATTATTGCACTCGGTGTCATTGGTTTAGTTTCAAATCAAATGGTGCTCATATTCTTCGGGTTGTGAAATAAATCCCACCATTTCTTACTAATCCAATTATATTAGCAAACTATTTTTTTTTAATGGAAGTGTCATTGTAATTCTTATTTAAAACTGTGTCGAACAATATAATACCTCATTTAAACACTTACGACAAAACCGAAAACGTCAAACCTAAAACTTTGACGAAGATAAACTGCCCCTGTAGTCACAAATGCTCGATTCGAAATTTCAATTAGGAAAGTCTATGTCATTTTTTTTGGCACAAAGAAAGCGAGTGAGAGAGACAGACTTCTGAAACAAAATTTCGGAGCCCGTTCGGATATTGGTCCAGTCACCGTATTCATATACGTCTGGTTATGAATACGGTGGCAGGAACCTAAAGAATTGCTTCAGCCAAATGAAACACATTAATCTAATGTTTACTATACGTAATTTTTATTTTAAAATTGAAATATATGCATATTTTTCAAGAAATAAATAACGAACAGTGTTCCCTGCTTAAATAAAATTAAATGTTACATAATCATAATAAATAGCTCATGCACATGTGTAACTAGCGAAGAATACAAGCAAAATTACAAAGATATATAGATTATATACGACACTGATGCAATAATTCGATAAAAACTATTATTAAACAAGAAAATACGAATATTAATAAGATAACTTAGAAAATACATACATTTTAAAATACATTAATTTATATCTACATACGTAACATCACGTCTGTATTCCCCGAAGGGTTAGGCAGAGGTGTACCTAGTAGCACACCCACATTTCGCCAGTTATGTTTAAGTCCCATGTAATAGGGGACGAGCTTATTGCCATCAAACGGAACGCAAATCCAGGCCCCGTGGCTGCTATTGAGAAATTTCTGAAGGAAAAATCCGACCTGGGAATCGAACCCAGGACCTCACGCTCAGCAGGTGCGCTTGCGACCACTACGCGGCTAACGAGGCTGTTATATTTACATATTGCCTAAAACGATGTTAAATACAATTAATATTTTTAATAAATATTTAAATAAAGATCATTTGTGAAATATTCATAAAGAAAATGACAACTTTATCGTCCCGATCTTCTCAAAACGGGTAATATAACATCGTACATATTTTTAGCAAAATTGGTGTGGTCAGTCTTACAGCCTTTTCCTTCTGTTGAATAAACTGCAGTGTATAGTTTCCGAATCAAATCTGCTATAGTATTGGGATCATACCCCTTCTCTCTCAAAAATAATATTATTTGATTCAACATTTCGAACTTATTGTCATGATGGATAATTCCATTCTTCTGTGTTTCAATAAATTTTTTATAATGCAAGTAATATTGTAGTATGTTTACTATCGCGTTTGCGTCTGGTTCTCTTTCGACACCAGCTATGCTTAAGACTATACCTTCATTAGGTGTTTTATAACTATTAATAACGTTTTTAGTTACATATTTTGCCAAGTCTACCGGCACTTCCACCAAATCATCATATGTGTGGATTGAAAACTTATTTTGATTATTAGATATATCATTATAATTTTGTAGCTTTGGTACATGCATAAGTTCCTCTGCTTCCATAAAATTTTGGACATATTCAGGGAACTGCCATGATTCCAAGAACGAAAATATTCCAGGTTTTTGGAAAATATTAATACTAAAGTTATTCTTGTACATTACCAACATAAGTTCATGCAACCATCTTTGTCGTATTAATTTATAAACGTAGGGTTGCAACGGGTGTTGACTGTGTTCTGAATTATAAAATATATTTTTATACCATGCATTGTTTCCATCGGATTCTTCTAGATTTTCTGCCAATAGCAGTATAACATTGATAATGTTCTTTAAATTGATCAGTGCTCTGTCATTGTAATAACCAGGCCCATGCATTTGTATTGTTTTAATAATGGTATTTTTTAGATTCTGTAGATTTTGTAGAGTAAACAGCTGATAGGTTGGAGCTAATTTCAGGTTTTGGTTACCAGAAATAGTTTGGATAAGAGTTGGTTGGTGTATAACGTGTACTGTGTGTCCATAAGGTTGGTAAGGTACTAAATAGTTATTTCCATTTTGCGTAGGTCCACCATTTACAGGGTTTACTTTAATGTAATGATTTACTTCTTCAGCATATTTAGGATAATCAGGAACGATCTGAGCGGAAGCCTTTGAAATGTAACCGGGATACTTAAGTATTTGTAAACCATTAACTGGAATCGAATCATCAAAGTCATCCTCTACATTTGGATATACAGGATGTTCGTGAACCTCAGAAATCAGACCGGGTTGTGTATTTGTGTCGTGTCCATAATCGATTGGTACATTTGTGTATTCAGAATGAGAAATGTACCCGGAATAATTATTTGTGTCTCCTCCGTTAACCAGGGTAGGTGCATCACTTTCATTCTGTGCAGTTGTATATTTAGGATTAGCTGACACGATAGAAATGGTACCAGGTTGCTGATATACTTGTTCACCATAAACAGGATTGTCAATGTCCCCGGGATAATTATTTGTGTCTCCTTCGTTAACCAGGGTAGGTGCATCATAATCATTCTGTACAGTTGTGTATTTAGGATTAGCTGACACGATAGAAATGGTACCAGGTTGCTGATATACTTGTTCACCATAAACAGGATCGTCAATGTCCCCGGGATAATTATTTGTGTCTCCTCCGTTAACCAGGGTAGGTGCATCATTATCATTCTGTGCAATTGTGTATTTAGAATTAACTGACGCGATAGAAATGGCACCAGGTTGCTGATATACTTGTCCGCCATGAACAGGAACGTCAATGTATACGGGGTTATTATTTGTATCTCCTCCGTTAACCAGGGTAGGTGCATCACTTTCATTCTGTGCAGTTGTGTATTTAGGATTAGCTGACACGATAGAAATGGTACCAGGTTGGTGATATACTTGTTCACCATAAACAGGATTGTCAATGTCCTCGGGATAATTATTTGTGTCTCCTTCGTTAACCAGGGTAGGTGCATCATAATCATTCTGTACTGTTGTGTATTTAGGATTAGCTGACACGATAGAAATGGTACCAGGTTGCTGATATACTTGTTCACCATAAACAGGATCGTCAATGTCCCCGGGATAATTATTTGTGTCTCCTCCGTTAACCAGGGTAGGTGCATCATTATCATTCTGTGCAATTGTGTATTTAGAATTAGCTGACGCGATAGAAATGGCACCAGGTTGCTGATATACTTGTCCGCCATGAACAGGAACGTCAATGTATACGGGGTTATTATTTGTATCTCCTCCGTTAACCAGGGTAGGTGCATCACTTTCATTCTGTGCAGTTGTGTATTTAGGATTAGCTGACACGATAGAAATGGTACCAGGTTGGTGATATACTTGTTCACCATAAACAGGATCGTCAATGTCCCCGGGATAATTATTTGTGTCTCCTCCGTTAACCAGGGTAGGTACATCATAATCATTCTGTACAGTAGTGTATTTAGGATTAGTTGACACGATAGAAATGGCACCAGGTTGCTGATATACTTGTCCGCCATGAACAGGAACGTCAATGTATACGGGGTTATTATTTGTATCTCCTCCGTTAACCAGGGTAGGTGCATCACTTTCATTCTGTGCAGTTGTGTATTTAGGATTAGCTGACACGATAGAAATGGTACCAGGTTGGTGATATACTTGTTCACCATAAACAGGATTGTCAATGTCCCCGGGATAATTATTTGTGTCTCCTCCGTTAACCAGGGTAGGTACATCATAATCATTCTGTACAGTAGTGTATTTAGGATTAGCTGACACGATAGAAATGGCACCAGGTTGCTGATATACTTGTCCGCCATGAACAGGAACGTCAATGTATACGGGGTTATTATTTGTATCTCCTCCGTTAACCAGGGTAGGTGCATCACTTTCATTCTGTGCAGTTGTGTATTTAGGATTAGCTGACACGATAGAAATGGTACCAGGTTGGTGATATACTTGTTCACCATAAACAGGATTGTCAATGTCCTCGGGATAATTATTTGTGTCTCCTTCGTTAACCAGGGTAGGTGCATCATAATCATTCTGTACAGTTGTGTATTTAGGATTAGCTGACACGATAGAAATGGTACCAGGTTGCTGATATACTTGTTCACCATAAACAGGATCGTCAATGTCCCCGGGATAATTATTTGTGTCTCCTCCGTTAACCAGGGTAGGTGCATCATTATCATTCTGTGCAATTGTGTATTTAGAATTAGCTGACGCGATAGAAATGGCACCAGGTTGCTGATATACTTGTCCGCCATGAACAGGAACGTCAATGTATACGGGGTTATTATTTGTATCTCCTCCGTTAACCAGGGTAGGTGCATCACTTTCATTCTGTGCAGTTGTGTATTTAGGATTAGCTGACACGATAGAAATGGTACCAGGTTGGTGATATACTTGTTCACCATAAACAGGATCGTCAATGTCCCCGGGATAATTATTTGTGTCTCCTCCGTTAACCAGGGTAGGTACATCATAATCATTCTGTACAGTAGTGTATTTAGGATTAGTTGACACGATAGAAATGGCACCAGGTTGCTGATATACTTGTCCGCCATGAACAGGAACGTCAATGTATACGGGGTTATTATTTGTATCTCCTCCGTTAACCAGGGTAGGTGCATCACTTTCATTCTGTGCAGTTGTGTATTTAGGATTAGCTGACACGATAGAAATGGTACCAGGTTGGTGATATACTTGTTCACCATAAACAGGATTGTCAATGTCCCCGGGATAATTATTTGTGTCTCCTCCGTTAACCAGGGTAGGTACATCATAATCATTCTGTACAGTAGTGTATTTAGGATTAGCTGACACGATAGAAATGGTACCAGGTTGCTGATATACTTGTTCACCATAAACAGGATCGTCAATGTCCCCGGGATAATTATTTGTGTCTCCTCCGTTAACCAGGGTAGGTGCATCATTATCATTCTGTGCAATTGTGTATTTAGAATTAACTGACGCGATAGAAATGGCACCAGGTTGCTGATATACTTGTCCGCCATGAACAGGAACGTCAATGTATACGGGGTTATTATTTGTATCTCCTCCGTTAACCAGGGTAGGTGCATCACTTTCATTCTGTGCAGTTGTGTATTTAGGATTAGCTGACACGATAGAAATGGTACCAGGTTGGTGATATACTTGTTCACCATAAACAGGATCGTCAATGTCCCCGGGATAATTATTTGTGTCTCCTCCGTTAACCAGGGTAGGTGCATCATTATCATTCTGTGCAATTGTGTATTTAGAATTAACTGACGCGATAGAAATGGCACCAGGTTGCTGATATACTTGTCCGCCATGAACAGGAACGTCAATGTATACGGGGTTATTATTTGTATCTCCTCCGTTAACCAGGGTAGGTGCATCATTTTCATTCTGTGCAGTTGTGTATTTAGGATTAGCTGACACGATAGAAATGGTACCAGGTTGCTGATATACTTGTTCACCATAAACAGGATCGTCTATGTCCCCGGGATAATTATTTGTGTCTCCTCCGTTAACCAGGGTAGGTGCATCATTATCATTCTGTGCAATTGTGTATTTAGAATTAGCTGACGCGATAGAAATGGCACCAGGTTGCTGATATACTTGTCCGCCATGAACAGGAACGTCAATGTATACGGGGTTATTATTTGTATCTCCTCCGTTAACCAGGGTAGGTGCATCACTTTCATTCTGTGCAGTTGTGTATTTAGGATTAGCTGACACGATAGAAATGGTACCAGGTTGGTGATATACTTGTTCACCATAAACAGGATCGTCAATGTCCCCGGGATAATTATTTGTGTCTCCTCCGTTAACCAGGGTAGGTGCATCATTATCATTCTGTGCAATTGTGTATTTAGAATTAACTGACGCGATAGAAATGGCACCAGGTTGCTGATATACTTGTCCGCCATGAACAGGAACGTCAATGTATACGGGGTTATTATTTGTATCTCCTCCGTTAACCAGGGTAGGTGCATCATTTTCATTCTGTGCAGTTGTGTATTTAGGATTAGCTGACACGATAGAAATGGTACCAGGTTGCTGATATACGTGTTCACCATAAACAGGATTGTCAATGTCCCCGGGATAATTATTTGTGTCTCCTTCGTTAACCAGGGTAGGTGCATCATAATCATTCTGTACAGTTGTGTATTTAGGATTAGCTGACACGATAGAAATGGTACCAGGTTGCTGATATACTTGTTCACCATAAACAGGATCGTCTATGTCCCCGGGATAATTATTTGTGTCTCCTCCGTTAACCAGGGTAGGTGCATCATTATCATTTTGTGCAATTGTGTATTTAGAATTAGCTGACGCGATAAAAATGGCACCAGGTTGCTGATATACTTGTCCGCCATGAACAGGAACGTCACTGTATACGGGGTAATTATTTGTGTCTCCTCCGTTAACCAGAGTAGGTACATCATTATCATTCTGTACAGTTGTGTATTTAGAACTAGCTGACGCGGTAGAAATGGCACCAGGTTGCTCATATACTTGTCCGCCATAAACAGGTTCGTTAAGACCATTTGTATATGTAGAACTAGATGCTGATGCAGAAATTAATCCGGGATACTGGCCTGTTTGTACGCTAGAATGGGCTGAAGCCCGATTTTCATTGTCATAGGTGTAATAAGAATTTGGATTTGTAAACCTATCGTCAATGTCATTGTTAACATTTGTGGGATCTCCAGAGTTGGAGCTAGCACTTGCTGTAGATACAGGTCCAGTGTAGCCAAGGTTTATCGGTGGTTCGAAGGGGTTTGAGGGAATATTCATAAGTAGATCTCCTGGAGGTGAATCTATTTTAGGAAATGTAGGTGCTTCATTTTCTTCGCCTGAATTAGGTTGAGATTCTGAAGGATATATATTTAATTGTAGAAGTGCAGGCTTATGATTTGGTTCTGATCCAACTAAATACTGTGGTTCATTGTCTTCTTGTCTACTAATAATATCATTGGTCGGTTTTGATAAACTGTATTGCGATTCATAATGGCTTTGTGGAGGTTGATTTTTATAGACAACTTTGTTTCCTCCGTGCAACGACAAAGTAGGTAGGTCATATAATGTTGTTTCGAGATTTTCATAAGGTTGGACACTCAGGTGGTCCTGGACGACATTGCCTACGTTTGGTACTTTATGTAATGTCGCGGTTGGTTTTATAACATATGTGTATATGTGATATGGTTTTTTGATTTCATTTTTAACACTGTGTACTGTGCTTTTTATGTGTTGATTTGGATTTAATAGGATATTACCGCCATGTGTTGTGACACTGGGATCACTAGATTGATACAATATTGTTACTGGTAAATGACGTATTTTATTTTCAATAGTCCATGTGGGAGCTGGCTTGCTTTCAGTGTTCCATGGTACTTTGTTATAAGTTCTATGTACAATGGTAGATGGATAATAACCACTTTTTTTATCTTCGATATGCCACGTGAGACCATCACTCGGTGAAGTTGTAATGGGCCATGGAAAATATTCAGTTGTTTTATCTTCAACGGTCCACGGCAAATCATCAGCCGTTATTGATTTAATGGTCAATGGCAGAACATCATCATATCTTGATTCAGCAATATTTTTGATTGAACTAGGATCTTCTTGAATATAACGAGCAACTTCATTGAGAGTCGGCGTTGTCATCGAGGAAAGAACATCGTACCCATCTGGTACGCTCACATTTAAGTTATATCGAATAGGTAATTGGCGTAGGATAACATTTTTGGGTTCGTTGCTAACTGTTACTAGATTTGAATCAGGACCTTCAGACATCTTTATTAAATCATTATCGTCCGAATCACCCATGTGTCTCTTTTGCAAGTTTTCCAGTTTTGAACTGTCGCTTGCCTCGGTTTCTGAAAGATAAGTACTATTTGAATCCAACTGAGGTTTAGAGCTTCTTTGACCACATTTTCTCAAACATTCTTCGTCATAGCCTCCAGAAATATCTGTTTCAGCTTGAGATCCGTCTATCTTACTTTTTTCAACGAAAGGTTTTTGTAGAATTTCAACTATACCATCAATCATATTTTCAATCGGTTGTTGCATTTGAGCTGCTTCGTACAAATTCGTAAAAATATTTAATAACAGAGAAAGTTGTTCTATTGTTGCCAACAACTCATGATCACCTAATTCTTTATCTATATTTATTTTAATTAATTTCCAAAAGCCCTCTAGATTTTTAGAGTAGATGTCACGCACTGCAATTCCATACTTTTTAAGTATCAAATCATCAATTGCATCCTCAATGTTTTGATAGTCTGTAACATCATCTACAATAAACGCGCTTCCGTTTTGTACTGCTTTACCTGAATTGACATTGGTATCAATCTCATCCTCGGTGACTATATGGCTTATGTTAATTGGATTAATAATAGGTACAACTTGAAGATTACCTAAACCAACAGAATCCAGAATTTGTTCCGTGCTCATTGATACCTGAAAAGAAGAAATATGTAGCTATCGGGAGAATTCTGTTCGAGCAGATAACATGTGGAACGCGAAATGATTATAGAAAAAGCTACTAAAAACTGAAGGACTGGAAGACTTTCAGATATAGATTTGCGTTTCTAATGGTAAATAAATTTATGGGCACCTCAAAGGAGATACTAAACTAACATTAGTATCTGTTAATGGTATTATAGCATGAGCATGAGGTTTCGATTCCTCCGTCAGTATTCTTTATTTTAATTTAGGATCTTTCGTTCAGATTTCAATACAATATTTAAGTCACACATTTATATCTATGCAATTCGTAGCCGATACGTCTCATGATGACGGGTCAGAATGTTTAAATTTTGTAACCATTTTAAAACTCACCGTTGATTCAGTACTATTATCGGGTTGATTAGTAACTTCTCCTTGTCCAACAATCTCATCACGTCTAGAGTTTACTTGATTATTGTTTTTTTCAACAGTAACATCAGCATCATCATCTTTATCACCTGATTGGTGATTTACTGTTGTAGCTTTATTTTCACTGATTTCTTCGTCAATTGATCCGACATCCTTACTTTTAGAATTATGTATGTCGTAATCGTTTGGTACTACATAATACTTAGATATGGTGTGGGTGGCGCCGTCTTTTTTTACTACGCTGCGGTCTCCTGCTATTAGCTTTAGAGGGACTGCATCCTGTGAAATAGGAGAAGATGCGTCAAAGTCGCCAGCGTAATTGATTTTTTTTTACATTTTACCCGAATTACACACAATCATGACGATTGTGTCCATCAAATATAAATCTGAGTTTAAAGTGGTAAACCAATAGTTTGATACCTACTTTTTTAATGAATGGCATCTCGCAGGTTAATCTATGAGGCTGGCTTCTGCTTAACCGGACTATCCTTTGGATGCCCTGAGAGTAAGGCCTCCAGTCAGGAGCATAAGTCTTATAAACTAAGGCACCCCCTGTGGGGTACGAACCTCGTCTTAAGTCGTCGCTGGAGAGGGCAGCAAAAGGTCAGGCTGGATTTGAGTGAGATTATTTAAGGGCTGGTTTAAAATTACTGGTTACCGCTACCATTTTGACGTGAAGACGGCTTTCTCCGAGGATTTACCTAATAGCTATGTGGGTACACTTGCATGGAAGTCAAGTGCGTGAAAGATAACTGTGTGAAAGGCCGTTTGCGCTAAAAACTAATTCCAACTAAATGTCCGTGATTAGACCTGTCGTACTATATGGATCGGAATACTGGGCTGTAAAGAAGATGGGTGAACAAATATTGCATGTAGCGGAGATGAGAATGTTGAGGTGAATGTGTGGTGTGACAAGAATGGATAAATAAGGAATGAGTATATTAGAGGAAGTTTGAAAGTGGCGCAACAGTTGCAGAAAAGTTGAAAGGGCATCGACTGTCTTGGTATGGACATGTGATGAGGAGGGACGAATCGCATGTGGCTAAAAGATTGATGAATATAAATGTTGATGGACGGAAAGGGAGAGGAAAACCAAGGAAACGATGGATGGATTGTGTGAGGAATAATATGAAGGAAAAAGGTGTAAATGATTGCGTGACGGTTGACAGGGGAGAATGGAAGAAGAAAACGTGTTGCACCGACCCCGAGTAACATGGGACAAGGGCAGGGAGATGATGATGATGATGATGATGATGATGACTGCACAGGCACGGAGTAATTACGGCAAAAAAGCAGTATTATTGGAGAGAGCACAACTGTGCAATAATATAATTTACCAGAAGATATAAAGAAGTGTGATAATATTAACATATTAGGTCTTTACCTATGAAAATGGAGATTTGTATGAAAATTAAAAAAAATAAAAATTTTGGTATTTTTATTAATTTGGCTAATCAAAGTACTGACCCAAATTATCTATACAAATTTGCCATTTTGATGGCAGTTTGTTTATCCCTTTACTGTAGAAGTCTGCCGGACGGGAGGCGATGAAGTCAGCGAAAGCGTTTTGTACTGTCTCTCGGGTGTTGAATTTTTTCCCACCTAAAAAAATGCCTAATTTTGGAAAAAGTAGAAATCTGCTGGGGCAAAGTCCGGTGAGTACGGTGGGTGACGGAGAGTTTCCAGCTGTAACTCTTGTAGCTTTGCGATAGTCTGTCGTGAAGTGTGAGTTGTCGTGGAGAAGCAATGGGGAAGAGCGATTGACCAGTCTTGCTTGTTGTATTGCGAGCTTTTCCATAATTGTTTGCAATTCTTGGCAATAGACTTCTGCCGTCACTGTTGTGCCATTCGGTAAGAACCTGTGATGTACAAGTCCGGCACTGGTCCGCCAGACAGTCATCATCATCTTCCTATGAGTAATCTTTTTTTTAGCGCACTGATTAGGTGCTGCACCCGGGTCCACTCACTGGAACGAACGCTTACGGTTGTCGTACAGGATCCACTTTTCATCGTAGGTTACAATTCGATTTAGAAATTTATCGATGATGATGATTTGATTTTTTCGATTATGATTGATTTTTGTTTTTTTTTGTTTTTTTTTTTCCTTCGTTTCTATGCCGATTCAGTAGTGCTATGCATGCTTCGACGCGTAAGTCTCGCTGTTGGTCGCTTAGTTCGTGTGGCACCCACTTATCTAGCTTTTTTATATTTCCGATTTGACGCAAGTGTTTCAATGTCGTTTTGACACTAACTCCAAAGTCCGCAGCAAGCTCAGCCGTAGATTGAGTTGGATCCGCTTCCACTATCGCCTTCAATTCGTCGTTCTCGACAATGGTTACCGGCCGATCGCGAGGCTCGTTCTTTAACTCAAAATTTCCATATTTAAAACGATTGAACCAATAAGGGACCGTGTTTATGCAAGCAGTGTTAGGCCCGTACACGTCGTTACTGTTTCGTGTTGTTTGCGCAGCGGTATTTCCACGTAGGAACTCATATTCGAAAATTGTACGAATTTTCAGTTTATCCATGGCGCCAAAAACTACCACAATTTCGCAAAAACAAAACACTATCTAAAAACAAATGACTGAATTTGAAATTAAAAGAACACGGCTTTCGAATAAAACTTATTTGAATTTCGAATTGCGCGCCAATCCACAGATAATTAAATCTGAAAATACTGCTTATAAAATCTCCAATTACATAGGAAATACCTATTGTTTAAGAGTAAACTAAAAAACATGTATGTACCTACCTACCCTATAATGTCGCCAACGCCTCAGAGGCAAATATTATATTATTAGTTAGGAGTAACTATGTATCTCATTATAAGTGCACTGTTATTTATATAAATAATGAGAAAGTACTATTTACATTATATACGGATTACAAAATAAATATCTTTAAATCTAAAAAAGACTGTCTGGAATGTTATAGTGATGTATTGCACTGAGATTTCAACTGTCGGTGCTGAGCCAAAAATCAGATCCGCTTTTAGTATTGCATTAATTTAGAAATCGCGGAGTGAGTGAGAAGACACCTACCTACATATATTATGTAGTTTGTGCAGAGATCAGTAGATAGAAATTGCTGGGTACCTAATAGATGTTGCCCTCGACCTTCGCACGCGTGATATTATTATAAAATACTTACTTCCCTTTTTTAATAGGATTTTTTAAGGCTAGTATTTAACTGTGAATAAAAAAATCTTTCTTTGTAAAATATATAATAATAAATAAGATATTTTTATTAGGCATTAAAATAACTAAATACATTATTAATTAAAAACTATTAAATAACCTAAAATAAGTAAACTAACAACAAACTATAAAAGGGCATCCAAAAACTCCTCCTCAACGCTGTCAGCTGGTAATGTGCCCAAGAGACTGGCGGCGTTGCCACGTTGTATGGCAACACTAAGCCTTTGGCCAAAGTAAAAGCCAGCCCTTGGGTCACAGGAAGCGTCAACTAGGCGTTTCGAAATTTCCATAAACAGGCTAAATAAATAATGATTGCAAATTATCATTATTTTAGCAACAATTTGAATTCGTGACTCATCGCTATTAATTGAAAAGCAGTTTTTTTATGAACGGATATCTATTAATAACTAGCGCACAATAAACTTTGTAATTCATTTTTTTTAAACAAAGCTTCTATTTTTTAACGCATATGGTAATTTATTTAAGTGAAACCGAGTCGACGTAGCCCTATTTCTGACTGCAGGGTTTAAAGTAACCTAACACGAAGTGGATGACGGGGTCTTAGTTCGCCCACTTCGCACACTCACAAGGCCCGCTACCCTTCGAACCTGACGTGTCCAAGTCGGGGTGCCACAAGTCCCGAGCTCGCTTCGCCCGCTCTTGCATCTTTTGTTGTCCTTGACGCAATGCCTTTTTTTTACGATGAAAACATGTTGCAAAATATTTTGTTATAATATGCATTACTCACAAGTATTACGTTTTTACGTGTGCAATCAGTATTTATGATGCAAAAAATATTTAATCGATGTAAATAAATTGATAGGTGATAAATTTTTTGATGTGCATGTCTTTTTTAATAATTTTAATGGGCTTTACTTTTTTTGTACGGAACCCTTATCCTTTTCTTTTTTGTTAAATAATTGTAGCCTAGGTTACTCCTTATAACATCAGCTATCTGCCAGGCAAAATTCCGTCAAAATCAGTTTAGCCGTTTCGGAGATTAGCCGGATCAAACAGACACACAGACTAACTTTTTAAAAATATTTTTTGTTTTATGTACAGCACTTCATACTTCCATATGCATTCAGTAAAAAGCTGTTATTTTGAAATAACAAACAGACATTTCAATTTCATTGATTTGTATAGCACAACATAACATCACGCCTGTAATCCCCGAAGCGATAGGCAGAGGTGTACCTAATAGTTCACCCACATTTCGACAGTTACGTTTAAGTCCCATATAATTGGGGGCGAGCCTATTCCCATCAAACGGGCGCAAATCCAGACTCCGTGGCCGCTACCGAGAAATCCCTGATGGAAAAACCCAACAACACTTTGCCCGACCTGGGAATCGAACCCAGGACCTCATGCTCAGCATATGTATTATACAGAGATGTATCGTTTTTATTAATTAAACTTACCGATGTAATCAAAAGCAACAAGTTAATGCACAAACTTAATATTTTTTTCATATTGCACTGTAATATCTTACATTACAAAGATCTAGCTTCTATCAACATCGTGATACAATCAAGTATGGCCTATTTATTGGAAAAATATATGACGTCGACAATTTATGTGGAGCGTGGCCTAACAATGACTAAAACAATCAGAAGGGACAGTCTGAATCAAGAGGAGCATACTGCATTTTACCCACGAGAACGACTGTATCGTTGGTCGAGTGGTCGCAAGCGTTACTGCTTAGCAGTATAATAATAAGAATCACTTTGCAATTCGTAAAATGGGTTGGACTTTTTTTTTGGGGTGAAAAATCACGTTTTAAGGTAGGACTCTATGGAAAAAACTGTCTTGATCCGAATTACAGCATAATAAGGTGGAAATATGCTCAAACTGAAAATGATTTTGGTATTTACGGTTTAATGTACAATTCATCGCCAAAATTTAGCCTCTTAACTGCTAATTCTAAGCATAATATTAATATGTGAATAGATACGAAACCATTATATTATAAGTGTTATTATAATATTCCTTACACATTTTATTATGTTAATAATTTTAAGAAATTCATGTTTAGTATTTACTAGTAACGTAGTGTAGTGGCAGATCAGTGTCAGGTTGTATCCGTAACAAATATGGCTTTACTGAGTTATAATGATTAAAATCATGAATACAACCCTCTAAGTTCATTTAACCCCTTTGAATGACTTTTTCATGAAATAGTTTTTAATGATTATAATTCTGTAAAATTTGCCTACGTATTACGGCCGCGAATCATATTTTAATATTTTTATGCCAGTCTACGGCGAAACGGGTATTTAGTCCGAACGGCCCAAAGCGAATGAACCGCGGGACATTCGACCGTAACCGAAAATCGTCTACGTCCAAAGTACCGGCTCTAAGTCATAAACTACACCAAGTACATTCGAGTGCAAAAGTTAAAAAGCTGAAATAAAAGATTAATTTAAAATAAAATCTTAAATTTGTATTATCATTAGAAAAACAATCAACAATAATATAAAATATTTACAAAAGTTAAATTTGGTAATTAAATGTATAGCCTTAGAATATTAAAAAAAAACGTTTCAATCGGAAAACTTACCAGGTATGCCAGGATACTTACAGGTACAATACTAAACAAAACACAAAACTTCAAAAGTAAAAGCTCGCTGCACAACATTAGTGGACAATTGCTAAATAAACATTACGCTAAATAAACATGCATTATGCCCATACTTTTCGCCACTCCTCTGACGTCACAGATAAGCAGCCTGTTTGTGATTGGTTGACACGAAAGGCTCATTGTTGAGCTAGCTACTTGAAGTCGTGCCAACTGCTTATGAAGATGTATTGTTATAGTTATATTATTATTATTCTTATCATTTGTTTAGATGATTTCAAATAAGTTAATATTTAAATAGTTAAAATTCATAAACTATGCGACTACCACAATGTATGCGACTGTCCCTTTAAATTTATTTTGAAATCATTTTATCAGCGATCCTTTGGAACGTAGACGATTTTTGGTTATTGGCGAATGGCCCGCGGTGCATTTGCTTTGGGCCGTTCAGACTAAATACCCGGCGAAACATGAAAGGTCATAACCCTATTTATAAGACCTTAAGTACCATGTTTAACAAAAATAAAAAGTATTATATTCTATCTAAGTATATATTCTATACGTTTAGTAGTTTTTGCGTGACGAACATCCATCCATGATCCATCCATACATCCTCACAAACATTCGCATCTATAATAATTAGTTGTTTATGTTAAGGACCATTAAACATGATTCATAAAACTTCATATTTTTCCAAATACCCAATAGGAAAGGTATCACTTTTTGCAGTCGAGTAAAAAGGTAAAGTGAATTCCCATTAGTTCTAAAAGTCCTCAATAGATGGCGCTGTACGCTGACGTCACATTTCTGAATCGCGGTGTTAAGATTCTCCGCCGTTTGGTTGGGTCTCTTGCACTCAGAATGTATGTTATCTCTGGTTTCCCTTCAAAACGTATAAATCTTTCGCCTTTTACTAAAGATTTCCGTGGAGGGGAACACTCAAATGAGTCTTATGTATTTTTGAAATACTCTGCTTCGGCAGAGTTTATAATTTGAAGAAACTACCAACTAGCAAAACTGTTGGTGTTGGCCAATCCAATAGAGAAAAAGTAGCTGATGGTTGATACATTTTACTGTTATCTGGTATTTTACTCTCGAAAATGGGAATTTGGAGTGCGATGATAGTGCGCGCAGATAGATTCTTTCATAGGTATGCATCATTGTATATTCATTAGCAGCAACATAGTTGAGAATTCCCTTTTATGTTAGCAATAAGTTGCTTAGGTACTACTGTAAGTAAGCTAAATAAAAAAGTAGGCAATATGTACATTTTATCATTTTGTTAGATTTTTTACATATATTCTAATTCACTGTACTCTAAATAAATGCATTACCCTTCCATTTCCGTATTCCGGTTAAAATAATCTGGGTAACACGGTGTAAATTGAGACAAAACTTTGAAAGCGTTTTTAACGTTGAATTTATATAATTAAACTAGCTGTTGCCCCTGACTTTGTTCGCAAAATTGAAAAAGTTTCATACAAACTTTCAACCCTCGTTTTAACCCCTTAGGGGATGAATTTTCAAAAATCCCTTCTTATTGTTAATTTTTATGCTTCAGACCTAGCGGTTTCAGCTGTGCGTTGATCGATCAGTCAGTGAATCAGTCATCCAGTAATTTTTTTTTACTTTATAGAAGGTCTATCTTTTCATACACGAAATATTTTAAGAGTAACTTCTATAAGTCGTAAAGTCGTCATAGCAACGAAAAAAAAAATATCAGATTTTTTTTTTTACAAATTGTTATTATTCTAAAATTTTTTGAGACTTTCTGCATAAAACCTTTACTCCCATTCCCATATTCTAACAATGACAGTAGGTAAATACGACGTAGTAAACTAGCGTAATGTTGAAGTAATTAAGTAAATCAAATAGAGTACCTATTTGATTTACTTAATTACTTATACATAACTAGCTATACCCGCGACATCATTCGCGTGGAAATTCTGATGCATATTAAGTGTGAGAAAAAAATAGCCTATGTCCTTCCCCAGAACATAATCTATCTCCTTGCCAATTGTCATTAAAATCGGATCAGCCGTTTGGTTGTGAAAATGTAACAAACAAACAGAGTTTCTTTCGCATTTATAATATTTTTAATATTTACATTTACAGACCTTGTTGGCTATGTTTTGTAATGCATCACCCTAAGGTAGACTGGTAGAAAATGCCCAAGGCATTAAGTCCGCCTTTGAACAGTGTTTTTACATTATGTGTATAAAGTTTTATAAATAAAATAATTAATTGACATAGGCAAAAAGAACGAGTCCTCTTTCTGGAGAATAGAGAATTCTATGTATTATTTTTCTTACTCTTTGACTAATACACATCTTTAATGATCTGCGAGAGAAAATCTTGAAAATGCGATAAATTGGCGTTACTTATTTTAAAATAATCTATAACATCATTATTACCTTCCTATAGCCAGACGTTAACGAGGTAAATGAAATGGCATAAACACCTATTAAAATAGCCTCGCTACATGCGAGGCTGAGGCATACGGGGCGAGCCAATTGCCATCGACCGGGCACAATTCCTGATGAACCATCCCAATATCAGTTTATCCGACGGGAATCGATTCCAAGATCTTATGCTGAATAGTAGCATGCAAGGACTAGATCTACGAGGCAGTTCTAACAGTATTAAAACAAGTGGCGAAATGTGAATTTGCTGTAGGTACGCCTCTTTGTTTGACCTTACTAAACACCGTTTCTGAAAATCTGATCAACACAAACAATAACCTTGATTATTCCCGAACGAAAAAAATCAAAAATGTTCCGAAGTAATATCAGACCAGAACTAACACAGACAATTTGCGTACACACCAAAACACACATGTTACACCAGTAACACACACACACACATTTAAACACTATCACACCCCACACCAAACACGATATTATACTACCACACTTAAATTCCTTTTTAATTATTCACGATTTTTTAATTTTCTTTATTTCTCAGTCAGTTTTAATAACATTATTGTATAATATCTAAATTTTATAGTCTACTACCAGTCGGAATTGTCATATTATTTGTTTAAAATGACCAAGCTCGTGTGCATTTCAATGGCGCGACGACGGCGTTTTTTTTTTAAAAAAACTATGCCAAGATTTTATAAAAAATTGTAAAATTTATTCCCAAAACCATAAATTTGTCAAAGTTATGGTTAAAAAGTTATAAAGGTTTCAACGTGGCCGCGCCATTGAAACACGGAGAATCGCGAGGCCATAGAGATCTTTGAAACTAAGCGTTGCAGAGACCTGAAATTTTGGTAATTAACAGATTGGATTTGTAAAAAAAATGTAAAAATATAGAAAAAAATCCTAAGTTTATATTTTGGGAGCTGTAAGACTAAAAGCCCATGGTCGCGCCATTGAAACGGTGAAAAACACGTTATCACTGATATCTCGCTGAAAAGCGTCGCAGAGGTCTGAAGTTTTTTTGTAAAACCTAGATTTGAATTTATCAAAATTTGTAAAAATACACAAAAAAATCTTAGGTTTATATTTCAGGAGCTTTAGTACGGTATCGCGTAGAAATAAGTCGTGATTATGTGTCGAAGAAAGTAAGTATTAGCTAGATTTTTTTTGTAAACAACACCTATTAATATGTAGAACTACCGATAATAGGCAAAAAATATGTTTTTTTTCATAATATAAAACCTTCAATACGTTTTGAATGTTTCGATAGGGTGACCATGGCTTGTTGTATACAGAAAACTTTCCACTTATTCTACTAGAAATTATATCTCAAGGATTAGGAATAGGTGTAAAGTTTACTGTAAACAATAAACCATGGTCACCGTATCGAAATTTTTAAAACGTATTGAAGGTTCTACATTATGAAAAAAAAAAAAAATTTTTTTGCCTTTTGTCGGTAGTTCTACATATTAATAGGTGTTGTTTACAAAAAAAAATCTAGCTAATATTTACTTCTTTCGATAGATAATCACGACTTATTTCTACGCGATACCGTACTACAGCTCCTGAAATATAAACCTAGGAGTTTTTTGTGTATTGTACAAATTTTGACAAATTCAAATTTAAATTTTACAAAAAACTTCAGACCGCTGCGATGCTTTTTCAGCGAGATATCGGCGATAATGTGTTTTTCACCGTTTCAATGGCGTGACCATGGGCTTTTAGTCTTACAGCTCCCAAAATATAAACCTAGGATTTTTTTCCAATTTTTTTTTTTTTTTACAAATCCAATCTGTTATTTATCTAAATTTCAGGTCTCTGCAATGCAACGCTTAGTTTTAAAGATCTCCGTGGCCGCGCGTTTCTCCGTGTTTCAATGGCGCGGCCCACATTCAAACCCTTATAACTTTTTAACCATAACTTTGACAAATTTATGGTTTTGGGAATCAACTTTTACAAATTTTTACAAAATCTTGGCAGTTTTTTTTTTTAAAAAACTCCGTGTTTGCGCCTTTGAAACGCACACCCAAGCTCCTTCTCTATTGAATTTTGTCCATGAAGTCAACTGACTTCTAAGATACAAGTTCTTTACCTAGTTTGGAAGTCAGGCGTCCATTGAGTTTCTTGCAGCCTTTTTTTTGCTTAGACCCTAATAGATGAAATTGTATTAGGCTATATTTTATTGAGTTCAATAAACGATTTATTAATAATTGCAGATGACATGATGACCAAGTCTTGCGTCAACTGCTGTGAATTTTGAATGCCAACAACAACAGCCATCAAATTACTCGATTTTGCAAAAGCAGACTGGTTTCAATAGGCTTTCAGAATTTGAAGGTATCAAGAAGGAAGTTAGTTTTAAGTCCTCTGGTACGCAGATTATATTATCTGTGCCTCTGGGCAGTCATTCCTGCATTAGACTATTTCATAGGAACCCCCCGAGGGGGGGGGGGGGGGGGGGAATTCGTCGGAAATGCATAGTATTTTTTAATGATTTTTTAAAAGAGAAATATTTATTTTTGAGTTATACTAATACAAGCTTTAAAATCGGTAATTTTATACATACGGGACACCTGCTGATGGGCCCGGGGGAGAGGACTACCCCCGCCCTGTAGTTTCGGTCGGAATTACCATTTTTTTTTTTTGTTAAATTGTAACCTTACTTTTTCTGTCCCTATTTTTCAGGGAGGAAAGGGTAGGGGAGTAAGAACCAGTACTTCTGCCTTATCTCCGGCGCTGCGGGAATAGCAGCCGCTTCGCCTTTGCTTAACAAAGTCACAGGCGATCACGATCCCCTCCGCACCTTCGGCTTGTTGGTCGCCACCTCCCTCGGCGACCGATCTGTGTGTTAAATTTCATCCAAATCCGTTCAGTGGTTTTTGCGTGAAGAGTAACAAACATCCATCCATTGTCACAAACTTTCGCGTGTATAAATGTAGTAAAATTATTAATTACTACTTATTTTTAGCAGTAAGTAAATGATAAACGAAAACAGTAGACACAAAATATAGTATACATGTTTTATGATTTGGTGTAAACATGAGGTTAGTAGGTATTTCGAAAAATTAAACATTGCCAATTGTTGGACATCCTACTTCAAATTCCATCGACGCATATTGACGTATCAATACATGGTTATGCATGCCCAACTTTGGTTATAATTCAGACCGATCACACATGCTCAGGCACATGTCGCCAAATTATCTTGCATGGTCAACTTTATTATAGACCATTAAAGTATTCCAGCTTGTTGCAATAATGCATTATTTCCGCAATACTTGATAGGTGCCAATTAGGCATGTAAGAACACCAGTTACGTATGTTAGGACAGTATAAAAAAGAAAATGGCGAAAAAGCGTAAAAAATCGATAGCACGTAGGCACTTCATTATCATCTATGTTGAGGTCAGTCATCTACACGGATGCAGCTGAATAATTTTACTAGTTGTGACTGCCTATTTGACCTCCAGGGCACAGAACTAGATGATACGATACCTCCTGACGAGACTATTTGACAACTATTCAGACTTCTGACAAAATCTGAGTTATCGATTCGAGAAGAAAAATCTGACTACCCTTATCGTCTGTCAAAGATCTAGAAATGACAGCCGGACCAACTGCTTAACGTGCTTTCCGAGGCACGGATGTGTCTGGGTATGTAATGGATGGTCACCCATCCACGGATCGACCTCTGCAAGTGTTGCGTACACAATTGGAGCAGAAAAATATGGATTTAGAAATAACAAAATGCTAATATGTAAATAACATTATTATAATATATTCAATTAATAATTGCACGTAAGAACCAATACACAAGAATAACAAATAAATACAAAATTATCCTTATAATTATTAATCACATTTGCTCACGGTTGCGCAGCAGTGTGCAACCTTCATTATTACCAATTAAAAAAGTATTTTGCTTAACAATTTCTCTAATTCATAAGTACTATTAATCTAGAATTCAAAAATAGTATAAGTCAATATCCAACATAAATGGTCTTTACAATTAAAATAATTTAATTTCGCTTTGCCAAATCCGCTATACATAAAGGTGCTTTCGTGGTAGTCACGGTCGTGAAACGAGGGAGCGAGACGGCATGAAACTTAGTTTTTAGAAATCTCACACATAAATATTTATCGTCCTACTCGCACGTTCTATCACCGCAATCGTCACGAGTCAGCGTTTATATCAGTTACTTTGATCTTATAAGAGAACGACCACACGTATCGACGCAGAATCGGTTTAAACCGATCACGTATCAAGACATTTGTCGCATTTAGTGAGGCGTTTTGTCGTGTCGCGTCGTCAGAAGCGAATGACATCTATTCCAATTTTATTGCATGGACTTTAAGTTATTTCTAATCGGTTCAAGCTAATTCCGCTACGACATTGGCCACTCTTTTTCAAGTTTTTCCATCAGTGGGATATTCCAATTCTTGTGTTACATTTTATAAGGATATCTATCACAATAGTATGTAATATATTGCAGGTATTAGCCCAACAGTGGGCTTATAATAAACAATTCCATACACATGTGGTATTACAATTCTTAATAACTAATTTTGGTACAGTGTAGGGTCAAAAAACACAACATTTTCGAATATTTTAATTTGTCTACACATTTAAACAAATATTATACTTCAGAAAACATAGGTCTTGGGAGACACAACTAAAATAAATATACTGAAAATTCAAAATTGAACTAATTTGCATAATCCTCGTGTGAGTTGACTAAGATTATGTCTTGACCAGAGACTATGACCTCGTGAGTTTCAGTAGCAGTTAGTTAGTAGTCAGGTAAGAAACACGCGCGTTCGTGTTCCACGCGCGCCTCAAAGAGATGTCAGCAATGATGTAGGGGCCTGCAAGGGCCGATGCCTGTCAGGGCTGCGGGACTGTTCGAAAGAGATACCGTGGCCCTGGAACACAAAGGGCAAAGAAGAAACATGGATGGGTTTTAGTCAGTACAAGTCTGACACTCCCTTCCGCTTCGCCCAGAGTGGCCCCTTTGATGATTTCCCATCAGGAAAAAAAAAAAAAGGTAAGAAACACCGGCCAGATCTAGTTTTAAATGACTTGTAAAAGTGTTTGTTAAAACCTATTTGCAAAATAAACATAATTTATGCTTTTGTGGATTTTACAGATGACTAGCGTAAAAAGTTGTTCATTCAAGATTTTTATGATTTAACAAAAAGGAGTAAGTTCTCTATAATACGGCGAATACCGCATCAAAATCCGTTAATCATTTGGAAATTGTTACTTTGAAAAAAAAAAAACAATATGGCGGCGTTAGTCTTAGTTCTGATTTTGGCCACACGGCAAAAGATCCTTGTACAGACGCTAGTACATCAAGCTACTACAATCTGTCAAGTTTATTTAAAAGATTTTCAACTTTATCGCTATAGAATTAGGTTCAAGATTGATTGGGAAAATTTGAGTTTCGGGTAGCTTGTTGGTGCTTCACTCCTAAGGATTTGTAAAGTCTTGCTGCTGTTCTCCTGTTGCCAACAGTGCTACGAAGTGTGTGGCCTTGGTCCAAGTCCATTTTTATTGGATTGGATATTCGGAAGGGTTGCCCTAGAAGGACATACACTGACCTTATCGGTGGGGTTCTTCAGAAAGGTCAGGTGCGTAGTACTCGCAACAGGCGGGCGTGTATGACCAGCTGTATTAACGCGGACGAGGCAAAAGGAGTATGTTAGGAACGTACATATTCCCATTAGCATTAGCATCTCGATGTCTGACGGCGAATTTAGTTGACAGAATGGCGCTAAACATTTCTGAAATTCTTTTGTGAAATATATTGAAAAAACAAGATGTTAGTTCCAATTTTGGCCATGTGCCATAATATCTCTGTACAGCTATATCTCCTTACTAAATAGCTGTTGAAATGCGAGCATACGTCTCTAAGCAAAAGCGCCATACGCCATTTTCCTCGAAAATATTCCAATTTTCAACCGAACACTGTACCAAAATTCACACATAACGTGTTAGACAACATTGCTGGTGAAGATCTCTATCCAATAGCCATCAGGGTCTTGGATGAACGCCAGGCCCTTCATCTTACCGTCGTTGGGGCGCTTGATGAACTTGACCCCTTGTTGTTCGAACCTGGAATGGTAGGTTGGTAGGGTTAACATAGCATCACGCCTACTATCCCCGAAGGGTTAGGCAGAGGTGTACCTAATAGTACACCCACATTTTACCAGTTATGTTGGTGGGGTTAGATATTTTGTAATAGGTATAAAAGAGCACGGTTGGCTGCTGCGCTGCGTGTCAAGGGATCGGCTCCGACACGGAACAAATATTTGTTTGACCTACAGGTATTTGTTCCGGGTCTGGCTGATTTTATATGTGAGTTTAAACATTCGTTAAGCACCCACGATATATGGGGCAAAGTTTCCTTAAAAAAAATGTATACATATACTCACTCTGGTAGAGAAGTTCACATCACGTACAGGAAAGAAATAAACTCAAACTCAAAGCATTTATTTCAATTACACCATCACAGGCACTTTTGTATGTCAAAAAAAAAACAAAAAAGAAGCGAAGCTACAGTCACAGTCACAAAGCATAATAACTTGAGAAAGTACTGTAGTGCACATTCCAAAGCGTAGATCTCTATGGAGAAGAATGGGCAAGAAACTCCATGGACACTCTTTTGTGATGATGGGCCTGATGAAATGATTATGGGACACTAATTCTGTCTTTTTGAAATATCCATTATCGGGATCTGACTAGGCTTTTCCTGGCTTTGTGGTCGGCTTCCAGGCACACTGGTTGAAACTGAAGACCAGTATTTTACATGGAACGACTGCCAATCTGACTTCCACAATCGTGATAAGACTGATTGTTGAAAGATCTATGAATTATAGCTAATACCAACGGTAGCATGCTTGACGAGGCACAAAGGGGTCTCTGTATATAATGGATGGTCACCTATGTCCCGACTTCCTTGAAAAATTACCCTTGCAGCTGTTATTACTTAGCCTGGAGCCCCACTAGTCATTAGAAGGATGATAACTATTTTTTTTTAAATTTTAAGTATGCTTACCTTGCGCAAGCCTCATCCACGTTCTTCACCAGTACACCAATGTGTCCAAATCCGCGCGGGTCGGAGTTACCGTTGTGGTAGCTCGAGTCGTCGCTCTCTGTACCCCAGTTGCTGGAAAATTATAGTCAAAGTCAAAGTCAAAATTATTTATTTGCTGTAAATGTGGTACAAAAGATGGTAAAAATGACATGAAGTGCAATAACACATTTCGCCATAAAAATAGCATGCAAATATTATTAAACACAAATATTAAATTAGGTAGGTAACTAACTAAATAAAGTATTTATTTATGTAGAACAGGTTAGTTAGACTGTTAAATACTAAAAACGAATAATGTTAACATATTAAAGTATTTTTAACATACAACAAATTCTTAGCATAATAAAATTGTTAAAATATACAAACACAACATCATATAATGCAGGTAATTCTTTACAATGCAATTCGGTAGTGATATGAGTGACAATTAGATTTTTTGAGAAATTCCGCTATGGAATAAAAGCTATGTGAAATAAGCCATTTTTTCAGAACTTTGCAGAATTTTTTGTACGGAAGATCAGTGATAAATTTTGGTAGAGAGTTAAAGATAAGTGGAGCCATATATACACAATTACGTATGAATAATTCAATTCTAGGTACAGGCATTGTTAATAGATACTGTGTAACTGTACGTTTGTTATGATTGTTTTTAAGTTCGAAAAGTGAAGAGTTAGTTTTGACAAATTTTGCGATTTCATATATATAAATACAAGGAACTGTGAGAAGGTTGTGTGATTTATACACTGGTCTGCAAGAATCAGTCCAGTCCATATTGAAAATTGAGCGTAAGCATTTTTTTGTGCTAACAGAACCCTAGAAATTTCAGTTTATAACGTTCAGTATTAAATACATATGTGAACCTGAGAATTCAACTTGGTTACAGGCTTGGTTATTGATTAGCAAAGTAACAGAAAAAGGGCTTTGAATTGTTTGGCCTGCCTAACTTCCGCCATTTTAATTAATTTTTAAAATAGTGGCCTGACGTGCCTGGTTGATTGTAATAGGCTCACCCTCTATTACATGGGGCTTAAACATAACTGGCGAAATGTGGGTGTACTATAAGGTACCTACACTTCTGCTTAACCCTTCGGAGATTACAGGCGTGATGTTATGTGTATGTGTGTATGTATATCGTCTGACAACAGACTTTGTGGGGCAATCGTAACTTCCACTGTCACCGAAGTAATGAATAAAAATAACCCAACATTAACTCACTAAGTCAACTCCAACGTAGCCTTCCTGGTCATAGCCCAAGCCGTCCTCGTGGCCTCGTCCGAGGGAATCTCCCCAGCATTCTCATAGCCCATGAAGAACAAAGAGAACTTCATCTCGGGGAAGTGGAGCTGCTTCAGTAATGTCATGCCCAGGACTCCGGTGTAGAACGGGATGGACTTGCGAGGGTCCTTTATACGGTACATTGTTTGTTGGAACATGAAGTCCTGGAAAAGTGTTAAAGGGTGGGTTTAGTGAGATTTATTTATTTGTTATGCTAAGGTTTCATTTGTGTTGTGGATTAATAGAAGCCTTTGTGGTTTTGTCTGTCCAAGCTTAAATTATAAAATTACCGAAATGAATGGATCAGAAATGTAGTTTATTTTTTGTTGGCATCAAAGAAAGAGTTACACACTCACTTTTACTTGGATATACAAGGTACGGTGCTGCGCCCTAACAGGGCCATGTACAGACGCCAGCATATCAAGCTACCCGAAACTGTCAAATGTTCCCAATCAACCTTGAACCTATTGCTTTAGCAATAGAGTTGAAAATCTATTAAAGAAATTTGACAGATTGTAGTAGCTTGCTGTGCTGGCTGTCTGGAATCACTAGTTTTAAGCCTAGCAGTAACTATGATTGTGTACATTGTGCTCTTTCTACATGATTGTTTTTTTATCGAATTAATTCTGTTTAATAATTTTGTGACTCATATGCATTCCAGAAAAATGATGAGCAGGTAATCATTTGTGGTTGATAATATTAAAAAAAGATTAACAACAGAAAACGTTTCTTTATCTTGATACCAATATCTCTTTGAATACAGATAAATATTAATGATCGCGCCATTTTTATGTCACAGGTCACTGATAGGCATAAATGAAGTAATTATTATGTCAAGATAATGGTTTTGAGATAAACAAAAGTTTTAAATGTGAAACACATTAGGAAATTGATAATTATGACTGTCCAAATGGAAAATAGCTTCAGTTTTATTTTTTGTTGTAAAATTACTTTGTCCCTCATTAGGAATTTTTCCTGTACCATGTGGGTGCGTTTACAAACATTTAAACTCCCATAGACAAATAGTCAGACCATGAACAATATTGGTAGGTCATACAAATATTTGTTCCGTGTGGATTGAATCGAACCTGGAACACACAGTGAAGTAGCCGATGATCAGTATTTGTTATTTTGCCATTCAACCATGTCAAGTAAAGGTCCACACTGCATTTTGAAGTTATTACCAGATAGGAAGCCATTGTCAATCTGACTGCTTGCTTATATACTATAGCCGAAACTAACGCTTGAGTTAGTAATAACTTCTGATAAATCAGGCAAAGAATTTCATTGAATGTTTTGATTTATTTGGTGCTGGTGACTGTCAATTTATTGATAAAATAAATTATGCTAGACAAAGTAATTTCTCCGAAAGTAAAATAAGTATGGGATAGGAGCTCATAATAGGGGATGATATGGAAAAAAGATCTCAGATAAAAGAAGCAGTATCAGTGAGAACAAATTCTATAGGCTATTTGTGTGGCTGGGTGTATATGTAGATATGTTGACCTTGCAGGCCTACCCAAAGGCCACACTCTGGCCCAAATTATAGTTTGGAAAACTTTGTCTAGTATTTAAGTGTGAAGACTAAAGTAAATATTTAACAACACCATTGATTTTATAAACACCCTAAGTTAACTGACATTTTTTCCCTCGGTTTCTAAAAGGTTAAACAATATAATAACAAATCAAGATAGAGTAATAAATCAGATTTATCAATCCGTCAAGTACCTATTATCAGCAAAAACTCAACAAGTCACTGTGATAACAAAACGTAAAAGAAACTTCGAAAGTTTTTGTGAATACTTACCCTGGTTGATGGATCAGGGGTCTGGCAGAGAGCCTCAATTTCTTGCGGCGAAATTCCTTCGTGGGCCATGGTTCTAACAAGGAAAAAACATATATTTACATAGTATACAAGTTAGAACCTAACCTAGGAACACCGACCTTTGGTTTCTGTAAAAAGATTGAAGATTTTTGTAAAATCAAGCAGTAAATTACATATTAGGAATAAAACTTACGTTTTTGTAGCTCTAAGTCGTTAAATAACTTCGAAAATGGTTAAAAGAAGTTCAATAACACCAAACTACAAAGGTCCGGCTGACGTCTGCCAAACCAAAAATGTAGTCCAGGTCCAGCAAACTATTTTTTACATAGCAAGCAAAAGTTGTAAGCAATACTCAACTCTTTTGCCTTGACATAAGGTTTACATTTTAATAGTTGTTGAAATCGATAAGAACCGTATTGTTTAGAATTTCGTTGTAGACTCTTTGCGTTTCGTTTTACGTATTGGTCAACTTTAATAATATTTAAAAATATTATTTTGAAAGGCTATTCATTTCTTTTAATGAAAGAGGAAAAAATGGGGAAGATAAAATCATGATTTGCTAAAAAAACTATATTATTTGAGCATCACTTATTCCAAAGATAAAACTTTTCATATAAATATCGAAGTTCTTCCATCCACACAATATCATTTTCCACCGATGTTGTCAGGCATTCGTAAGCTGAGACCATCCTCGTATTTTTATCATCTAAAAAAATATCTCCAATAACACTTATGTAATCCCCTTCTGTAAAATTTAATGGTTTTTTCGCAACACGTTCCAACAGAGTAGACATAATGCCAACGTTATCATTGCCTGATCTCGTCGCTTCAGAAAAACCATAATATAAATCTTTCAAAATGGCCGGTGATGTATTTATATTACTTTTTGTGCTATCATAATAAATTTGAACTGATCCCGTAGCGTCGGAGAGCTCCATATTCGTTGCGCTGCTCGTTGTATTGTAAATAGATGTGATTACGCCATGTATCATGATATTCTTGAACGTCAGGCCGAATAATTCGTAAATGTATTTGTTTTCTGTATTATTGGCGCGAAATAAATCTTGAATGTAAAGTTTCATAGGACTTTGTTGAAAGTTATTCATTTTGTACGTATTATAAACACTAATCTGTAAAGTTTTATTCACTTTTTGTAAATTAAACATAAACACCGCATGGTTTGTTTTGTTTACAATTATTTGACATTGACTTGACAGATCTCAAGATACGTCATAAAAACAAAGTGACGTGTTGTGATTCGTTCAAAAAGTAGATGCTAATCCCAAGGTTGAGCCTCAAGATATTTTAGTAAAAAAAAATCCTATAGTATGAATTAATCAATAGAAGGCTCATTTTAATACCGTGCTAAAAAAATAAGATCCATGTGATTTTAATTAGTTTATGATATTAGTACTAAAGCCGCCGACAGATGGCAGGTATTCTAGTATTAGGTTATCACGCAGTTCCTTGAATGAATAGGTATGTGCATTGTGATCATGTAATTTTTGTTACAAAAAACTTGAATGTATATTCTAGAGAGAGAGTTGGAAAGGAATGGGGCAGGCCTGTGCCCAGCAGTGGGACAGAACTGGCTAATTAAAAAAAAATAAGAAGATAAAAAGAAGCTCAAATGATATCTGCTTTTCTTAAATATCTACCTAAACATCCTGTCTTATTATTACAAGAATAAATTAAAAATAATGTCTGTAAAGAAAAATAATTGAGGAAAACCGCAAAAAAGAACCTGTCGCCAATACAACGGGAGCATTGACGTCAGAAGTCAATTAAATCCCCCTTCTCCCACTTCCGTATACACGGATGTTTTGAAAATAATTGGCTACAAGTATCAGCAAATGCGAATAAAACGGGTAATCGAAGAACGACTGGCTTGTTTCAACCGGGGGAGAAAATCAAGTAGCTGATATTTTATCTCTCAGTAAATTCTGTATCGATTGATGGTTTATGTTGAGAGCCTGTGGAAGAGTTAATCCGTTTATCTAGCTTGTGGAGTGGATAATTTATACCAGGCGGAGTGGTGTTTTTTCAAGAGTTGGGGGAAGACCAAAGAAGCAATGGATGAGCTGTGTGTAAGACTATATGGCAGACGACTGCAAGATAAATATGGAAGAAGATCACAGGTGTTGTCCTCAAATAAATTGGCATAGGGCTGGAGAATGATGACACCCGGTTACCCAACTTCTTAAACTAGAAGAGGGGGTTTCCATCGCATTTTCCCCGTTTTCTCGATAACTGCTCCGTTTCTCGTATCGGTGGCCCCACCGCGCTTTGCACTTCAAACTTACTGTATTTCTGAGAACGGTTCTCAGGTGGTCGTTGAGGCAACTATTCTTGGTAGCTAGTCATCTTTTGAACGCCCTATGGCGCCAGGTGCATCTTTTGCAGGCTCTATAGAAGATGCTCCTTTGCAGGTCAACAGTTCTTCCCCAGCCCCACTAACTGTAAGGTCAAGAGAAATGATTATACAAACGATTTGAATGGGATTTTCAGCACATTAATTGATTTGTTTTACAATTTAATGTAAACAACTCCAGTACGGTAGTAACATTAATAGTTGCCCTGAAAACAAAAGAGTTTGAAGTCACCCCCTTTAAAGTAGGGTTGTCGCCTTGTTTAATTCTTTAGTAGGTAAGTACCTACATCGAGTAGCAACAATACGCAACAATACTAAAAAACCGGCCACGGTACGGTTCCGTACCGCCCCTTAAATTTTTTTAAAATTTGTTTTATAGCGGTAACAGAAATACACATTCTGTGAAAATTTCAACTATTACGGATCATGAGATACAGCCCACGGACGGACGGACAGCTGTGGCTTAGTAATAGGGTTGGTTACCCTCCGGGTACGGAACCCTAAAATGGGACTTGAATAAACATAATTTAAGATGGAAACTTATAGTTTTTCACAAAATTACGGGTAAAGGAACTGCACTGAAAAATAAAAAATCCAGCATTCCATACCAACGCCTAAAAATCTCGATAAGACAAAATCTAAAACACTAATCAAGTCTTATAGAAAACTCATTCTCGGAAAACCCGACTCTTGCCTGCTTCGTAGGTCTAGCGGTCGCAAGTGCGACTGCTGAGTCTGAGGTCCTGGTTTGATTCCCGGGTCGGGCAAAGTGTTATTGGGTTTTACAATCAGGAATTTCTCAGTAGCAGCCACGGAGTCTGGTTTCGTGCACGGTTGATGGCGATAGCTTCGCCCTCTATTACATGAAACTTAAACATAACTATGTGTACTGCTAGGTACACCCAGGAATTTCAAGGCGTGATGTTATGTTTGTTTTAATATCATCGCGTCAAAATTGTCCAACTACCCACATAATTATATTATATTTTGCTAGGTATCATCCCTAACTAGAGGTGCCACCCGACGCGGCAATTATGCAAACTGCGCCCGTCTACGCTCGCTTATTTGTAGTGTTTTCCCCGGCGAATAGAGGTGGGACATATCGATGGATAATTGAGACGTAATTGATTTTGGATTGGTTAACATGGTTATGTTCAGCGTGTGGCCCGGATGTGGATGGCGGGAACCGCTTTTTTAAGCGCCAATTAGATTTTTTTGTGCGATGAATAGCGTTTGGGTTAATAATGTTATGAATTTGAATTATTTTTGTGCTTTTATGAATAGCGCTAGGGGTGATGAATTTGAATTGTTGCTGTTTTTGTTTGTCGTATTAAGTAAAATAAAATTCATTTATTTTAGATAACTTGATCCGAACAGTCCGATTTGAATTAAAATAAACAAAAATTAACATTGAAATCAACATCAGAATTTAAAAAAAAAATAACATGTTATCAAAAAGTAAAAATAAAATAAATTAACATTAAAATTAATTAATGTATTGGTTTAATTAGTATTATAATACCTACGTGGATGATGGTTAATTATAAAACAAATAACCTGTGGGATATTGTTAGGATTTTGTGGACGCTTAATGTGCCCTTGATGGGGCAAGGCGGAGGACTCATTAAAGTGGTCGGTCTATAGATTGTTAAGAGTTTTCATTCTATGTAGCCCTAACCGATCTGTCATTGATATTTTTCAGTGTAGTTGGAATGTTTAGTTTGATTAAAAATAATGTTGTCATAAACAAGGGAAAGCATAAAAGCTAAACGGAGTAATGAATGTTTAAAAGTAAATGTAATGGTTTAACTAAATTGAATCACAAATAAACAAAGCCAACATCGATATTTCAGTAACATTTTTTCAAAATTATCGACAGCTTTCCCATCCCTAGCCACTCTCATCATCGATGCGTCTATAGCGGCAGCGTCGCATCGGAATCGTCTGCTTTTGCCCTTCACTATCGAGCTTATCGACGACCTTATTAAAGAACACTGTTTTTGTTTTACACTGAAAAGCTTATTAAATACTTGAAAGTTTCATCGGAAAATTGAGATTGTTTTTTTTTTTTAACATATTTGTGGTTTTTAGCTTACTTACAGTGCTTTGTATACAAAGGCTTTAATTATACATATATTACAAGCTTTTATTTAATTTGCAATATTTGTGTTTGTTTGTTTGCTTAGGTCAAATCTTGCATTTGATTTTTAAAACAGTTATCCCCAACCGATTGAGCTGAAATTTTGCATACACGTTGAGTTTGGATGACAATGCATGGTTAGCTAAGTGAAATCATTCTAAATCCAAATCAACTAGGCTTAAAGTTCTCATCAAGGTGCATGAAATGAGCCCAAACACGATTTTTCAATTTTAAATGGGACCTACTTTGAGATATACGCTGTTCACAAAAAAAGTATCTTTACATAATACATTTAAAAAAAAATACTAATACGCGTCGAATTGAGAACCTCCTCCTTTTGTTTCGTTGATTTCGTTGCTTCTACCTTAACTTATAATACCATAACTAGCGAGGAATGTAAGTCTCATCTCAGCTAACCATTAAAGGGTTACAACCTTACACGTAGGTATGTTATTTATAAAAACCAGAAAACAAAACAAAAGAAAAAGGTCGTAGTTCTTTATCACCGTATGGAAACCTCGTTGAAAGTAAAGTAATACTGCATAGTCTCCATAAAATGGATCCCTTGAATACCTAACTCCATTTTAGTACTTTTAAATCCGCAGGCTATAATTTTCCGGGCTCTGATCTGAATGGAAATGAGAATGTAGGTACCTACGGGTATCTAGAGTACCTACCTATAATGTTTGTGTGATTTGGAGGTTAAAAACTTGATTTTGAAGCACTACCTCGAAGATTACCACTCTCTCTACCGCTCTGACTTACCAAAAATGGGTACGCTTAACGAAGCCGAAAGGAAAATTGTTCTCCCCGTCCGCGTCATTGAGATCAGTTTTTTGTTCTAGAGTCTAGACCATACCTGGGAACCTTCTAGTTACGGAGATATTGGGGGTCAAAGTTTCCACTTTTTCACAAGTTTTTTTTAGTACATGTTTTTAATGTAAGAACGTTCCTACTACCCCCGTACTATTCAATCCATCCATCAGCACAATGTTGTGAGTGCATTACATTGAGTCCTACCGTAAAACGTGATTTTTAACCCCAAAAAAAAAGTTGATTCCCAGCTATCATTTTTACGTAAAGTCACTTAGTTTGATGTACAGAATGCTTGGTTGACGGCTTCGTGAAGGGTCTGTTTACACCCTGTATACTTTCAGCTGCATCCGGTTAGATTGGAAGCCGACCCTAACATAGTTAGGAAAAGGCAAGATAGATGATGATGACCGTATATACTTCTATATGCATTCAGTAAAAAGCTGCTATTTTTAAATAACAAACAGACACTTAAATTTCATTTATTTGTATAGATATACATAAAGGGTGTAAATAGACCCTTAACATAACTGAAAGGCACTTGTTCTCCCCGTCTTTGTGATCATTTTTTTGTTCTAGAGTATACCTGGGAACCTTCGAGTTACGGAGATATTGGGGGTCAAAGTTCCAACTTTTTCACTACTTTTTTTTTAAACACATTTTTTCATGTAAGATTTTTACTTTACACACCTCCACGATCCCCGTACTATTCAATCCATCCATGAGCACAATGCTTTGAGTTTTCACCCCAAAAAAAAAGTCGATTCCCAGCAATAATTTTTGCATAAACTTACTTAGCTTGATGTATATAATGCTTGGTTGACGGCTATGTGAAGGGTCTGTTTACACCCTGCAGATATTCCGAAAGTATACTGTGGCTTCAAGAGCCTTCCATCTCGCATTTGGCTACTACTGAAACCAGAGACCTTGATTGACAGGGCGCCATTACATTGCTGCCAACAAAACACCAACTCTTTCTCATTTGCTCTGCAAGTTTCATTCCTTATTTCTTTTACTACTTAGGGCAAAAGTAGAATGGCCTTAATCACCATTACATTTCGACACTGCCTTACAGTATGCAAACATTTGCCAGCAATAATAATTAGCCTTAATATAATAAAACAAAAGTACTAATTCCAGTAATGCATACCACTCTGTAGAGAAGAGCCGACGAGAAGCTCAATTCTAACAAAATTACAGATGCTGATTATGTAATTTTTTAAAACGTTACTCCGACATCAGGATCTTTCTTATGGTAGCCTAGTGGTGTGACCGTCGGACTGCCAAGTCATAGGTCTCGAGTTCGAACCTAAGGCACGCACCTCTGATTTTTCGGATTCATGTGCGTATTGTATAATAATGAAGACTTGCTTTGGTGAAGAAACCAGCATGCTTGGGAGATATTTTTTGACGGCATGTGTAGTGCTAAGTCAGAAGCCCATGGGCAGCATAGGAACTTTAACATCAGGTTAGGCATTGATGGTACTTCTGTATTTAATTTGCACAATATTCAAGTAACAGTTATTGTGCTCTCCCATTTAAGGAATGAACTGAATCGCAGGCGTTCTGTTTCATTGTTAAAATAAATGTTTGTTTATTCAAATAACAACAGTCAACCGATGTTTTTTGACGGTAGTATGTAAGTGCACTGGTTGGAATCTGGTGTTTGGTGAAAAGTGAAATGTAGATGGTATTGATATCTACAGCTTTCCCTTAGAAAGGCTTACTCAGAAAACTGAAACAATACGATACGATGACCGCTTTGATTTACAGGGTGTCGTATTTCAGCGGTCGTGACATCTTCATTGGTCTAGTGGTGGCACGACTAATGACCATGAGGTCCTGGTTTCGATACCCTCGATTCCTACGGGAAAAGTGTTATTGGGTTTTTCCATCAGGAATTTCTCAGTAGCAGCTATGGAGTCTAGATTTGCGCCCGGTTGATAGCAATAGGGTTGCCCCCTATTACAAGGGACTTGAAACATAACTGGCGAAATATGAGTGTACTATTAGGTACACCTCTGCCTAACCCTTCGGGGATTACAGGCGTGATGTTATGTTATGTGTTAAGAACTACATTTGACATCACAAAAAAATTATATGGCATCTATCTATACCAGCACATAGAACTACATCCGAAGTCACAATATTATAGATCGCGCAAGCAGACTAATCCGCACGATAACACCAACGATACAAGAGAAATTTCTAGTGAGGGGCAAAGTTTCTTTAAAAAAAAAAAAACAAAAGACACAACAACCTCGACAGCAACGGTCAGGCCACATATACCTAGTAATTCGAAGTAGCCCACTAGATACCCCATCCGTCTGCTCTTAGTATCCTCCAAGATGAGGAACTTTTCATCTTGTTCCTCATACAGGCAAATGAGATGTTTCAACTTTGTCCCTTTAGCAAAGTATAGGTAAACTCCTTAGTGTAGCAGGTTGCAGGTGTCAGTAACCGCTTCCCGACAAGTTGGCAGTTCTGTTTACCAAAGTGAAGTGGTCTCAGGAATAGCGGAGCTTGTGGCGTCTCTGATATTGCAGATATCCTCAGGCGATGGTAGCCACTTACGAAACAGATAGTCTGGTTTCCGTTTTAGCTGTTTGAAAAGACCTACGTACCAAGGTGATTTTTAAAATTCATAATGTAGTTTTAAGTTGGGGCCCGAGTGCGCGTCTCCTTTTTAAGGAAATCTCTCGCCGACTGGTCGACACTTCGCGTGACCAGAGGGCTGGCTCTTTCTTTGGTCAAAGAGTTAGCATTGCCATTCAGCGTGGCAATGCTGCCAGTCTTCTGGGCACGTTTCCAGTTGACAGCGATGCGGAGGAGTACTTTGACGCACTCTGAAGTGTCCTTTTGTAGTCGTTTTTTATTTGTTTATGTTTTCTTACTTTAATTCTTTTTTTTCATTAGGTTAGTTCTATTTGTAGTCTGTATATAATGTAAATATTATTTAGTTATAATACATGTCCATTTAACTCGATGTTAAATGTTTCGAATATTTGAAAGAGAAGTAAAACTTCTCTTAGCTTTCTTCTCTAGTTTATCTTGAACATCGGCTAAATCAGTGAGGAAAAACTGTAAAACCTCTGAAATCGACGGTGACGGTGATTAATAGTGGGACAATAATACATAACATAACCTCACGCCTGTAATCCCCGAAGGGTTAGGCAGAGGTGTACTTAATAGTACACCCACATTTAGCCAGTTATGTTTAAGTCCCATGTAATAGGGGGCGAGCCTAGTGCCATCAACTGGGTACAAATCCAAACTCCGTGTCTGCTACTGCGAAATGATTGAAAAATCCAATATCACTTCACCTGACCCGGGAGTTGAACTATACCAAAAAGCAAACACCACGTGTCGCGTTTGTCGTTTCGCTATATTATATTAATTACATCATAATTGTTAAATGAGGCTCGTAATTTGTGTAAACAGTAGAAATTTAATTGCATTAATGTTAATTAAGTAATGGTTCATTCATGAGCACAGGGGTAGGAAACCTTTTGACGATTGTGTGATATTTTAATTAATATTTTATGTTTGTCAAACGCTGTAATTTCAGCAATATCATAATTTGTGACCTAGAGCTTACTAGCTTCTGCTCGCGTTTCCCGTCAGATTGGAAGTCAACTAAACCATAAAACATAGGTATCCTATGGCACTCGGCAAAAGTGAAGCTTTTCCTCTTGAAAAATACCTTATAATAATATTTGCCGCGGAAAGGGCATTCAACCGTTTCTTTTAATGGCGTCTCGCAAGTCAACCAATACGGCTAGCTTCTGCTTAAGCTATCCTGTGGGTGCCTCGAGTGTAAGGCCTCCAGTCAGGGGCAAAAAACTTAAAACTAAGCTACAGCGCGCTAAGGGCACCCCCTGTGGGGTACGAGCCTCGTTTTAGGGCGTCGCCGGGGCGAAGGGACAGGCTGGATCTGAGTGATATAATTATTTAACTACTGGCTCAGCATCGCGAGCTGGCACGAGCAAGGGTCGGTGGGGGCGAGAACAGGGACGTCGCGATGGACCTCGACGGTGAGGTCGGAATGACGGTGGTTTGAATCATTGTTTCTTTCAGTAGCGAAGGGTTAATTTTTGTAAGAGGCAAGCCGGAGTACATTTCTTTAATTTGATTATATTATTTGTCTATAGAATGACTGACTGTGCCATTTTTCAAAGGGAAGCCGGTAGGAATCGAGGTCTATGGAAGCTTCGCTACTGGTTTCTTTAATATATTGGTTTATGATCGGCTTCCAGTCTAACCGAATGCAGCTAAATACCAGTACTTTACATGGAACGGCTGCGTATCTGACCTCCACAAGCCAGTTGGTACTGGGTAATACGATAACCCTTGGTAAAACTATTGTGAAGTTGTTAGACATTTAGGCCACTGACTACCTGTAACGACTATCAAACATCTACATAATGACAGCCGTGTATTTGCAGCCGCCAACCTCGATACTAAACATTGTTCACGTACCACATTCAAAACTATTAAAAAGTCCTCTCACAGAAAACATGGAAAAACATGCTCCTGATAATTATTTCCTTTTTTTCCAATGTTACCATGTAAGGTAGTCTTAGAGCGCATCTTTGGCGTCGTGCCAGGCCCGACTCAGCCGAACGAGGCATGCACTACTGGCCTAGTGATGCGCCAATTATCGATAATTTTCATCGATAACGAACGTGACTCTGATTTTAGGTTAAGATATCGTTGAAGGTGTGGTATTAATTTTAGGGAAGGGAGTTTTGTTAGTTTGCGATTTCATTATCCTCTTATCGATGTTTTGGATAAACTTGACAGGTCTACATGGCAGACAAAGACTTTTACAGATAAAGTGTTTTATTTCACTTTTCACAGTCTGGGTTTAATAGAGTAGAAGCTTTATAGGTTTAATCTTTACTGCTATTTAATTGACCCTCAATCATTTGTGGGACTTTTATTATTGAGGATGGATAGCATATTACATGTCATGTAGAAGGCAAGTAATGGACAACGGTCTTTTTGAGAACTATCTACAACTACTGACTACGAACTGTTACAGATTTGATCACAATCCGGATCAAAGCTCTAACTGGGTGCGTTCAAACCTTCGTCTTATCACCATTACCGTTAACCAACTCAACACACTCCACAAGCATGAGATTAATCGAAAGTGACTCAGAGTTACGTTCAATTAAAGCAGGATAAAACATCGATAAAAAGAAGAAGAAGCGGCAGGCCACGAAGGAGATGGCGGGACGAACTAGACAGGTTCGTCAGAACTGGAAGGAGGACGCGCGGTTTCGCGAGTAATGGAAGGAGTGAAGCCTTAGCCTCGGAGTGGGACAGAGCAGGCTAGGAAAAAAAATAAAAATATCGATATCATAATTAACCTCATCGATCAAGTCACATCCTTACAAGAATCGTTGTCAATAATCGGCTAGGTATAGACCGCAGCCTTATCTTCTCCTATACTTGCTACTCTTATGTTCAAGCTTGCTCCTTGCTGGCCTAGCAGAATGCCTGGCTCTGTTTTAAATTCAAGAAGTGTACCGACTCAAATGCTTTCTTCGAAGTTTGAGAGGTTCGTTTCTGAAGCGTATTGGCGATAGTGTTGAGACAATTGAAGGAGTATTTTATTTTTGGTGGTGGGAATTTTTCAGGTTAACGCTGAATTTTTATGAGAACGGATCTGTGTTTGCTCGAAGACAGGAGGAGCTCGTTACTAAATAATAAAAGCCGCTCGGGTCGATCTTTAGGTTAAGCCGTGCTTGCCTAGGTTGGTCAGTGGATGGGTGATCACCCATTACATACCGAGTTTCCTCCGTGCCTCGGAAAGCACGTTAAGCCGTTGGTCCCGGGTGTCATTTGTAGATCTTTGACAGTCGTTAGGTAGTTAGTGGCCCAAAAAGTCTGACAACCAGTCTTACCAAGGGGTATCGTATTACCCAGTACTAACTGGGTTGTGGAGGTCAGATAGGCAGTCGCTCCATGTAAAATACTGTTATTCAGCTGCATCCGGTTAGACTGGAAGCCGACCCCAACATAGTTGGGAAAAGGCAATGCAGATGATAATCTGTGTTCGCTCTATTTACCAGATGTTTTAACATTATTTTGCTGAATAAGTGTGGTGAAGTAAGCTCATACAACTACTGAACATCTTCATCTATTTAAAAGTGAGCTCTTTAATTTATTTTAAAGATCTGATCTATCTGGCCGAAACTCTGACATCCAGTCTTACCAAGGGGTTTCATATTACCCAGTTACTAGGTTGTGGAGGTCAGATAGGCAGTCGCTCCATGTAAAATACTGGGATTCATCTGCGTTCGGTTAGACTGGATGACGACCTCAACATAGTTTTGGAAAAAGGCTGGGCAGATGATGATCTGATCGATCAGGTCCTACACGAAAAACTGGGTTTGTCCAGGAGTGGGACAGTTTAAGTTAACAAAACAAAAGAAATGTAACTAACTCACCTTGGCAAAGTGTGAAGAGTAGTGAGCTCGGATTTAAAGCTTGTGATATAAGCCCCACTCATATTACAGTTTAAAGGGTGTAAATAGACCCTTAACATATACGGAAGGCACTTGTTCTTCTCGTCTTTGCGATAATTTTTTTGTTCTAGACCAAACCTGGGAACCTTATAGTTACGGACATATTGGGGGTCAAAGTTCCAACTTTTTAACAATTTTTTTTTAATTACATGTTTTTAATGTAAGATTTTTACTTTACACACCTCTACGACCCGGGAACTATTCAATCCATCCATCAGCACAATGCTTTGCTTTGAGTGCTTTTCATCGAGTCCTACCGTAAAACGTGATTTTTCACCCCAAAAAAAAAAAGTCGATTCCCAGCAATAATTTTTGCGTCAAGTTACTTAGTTTGATGTACAGATTGCTTGGTTGACGGGTATCTGAAGGGTCTGTTTACACCCTTTATATGAGTGACCAAGACAATACTCTAAAATCTTTTATAGGGTTCCATACCTGAAGGACGGGTCGAGTCGGACTCGCGCATGAAGGGTTACGTACAATCGCAGTAGGCCTACCCCTTTAATTTTTTATAATTTGTTAAAAAGGAGTAAATGATTGCGTGACGGTTGACAGGGGAGAATGGAGGAAAAAAACGTGTTGCTCCGAAGTAACACGGGACAAAGGCAGAAAGCAAATGATGAATTTATGTAAAATGCATTTTATTGAATAAGCTAAAGACCGCGAACCAGAAGACGTTGCGTTGGAAGGCCTCCCACTAGGTGGACCGATGTCCTGGTAAAGGTTGCAGGGGTCCGCTGGATGCGAATCGCACGGAACCGGCCAATGTGGTGACACTTAGGGGAGGCCTATGTGCAGCAGTGGACGTCTTTCGGCTGAAATGATGATGATGATGAATAAGCTAATGAAACACACAGTAAACTTATAACCTCGCCCTTTAACTCTTCAAACTGAAGTGACGTCTGAAACTCGTAATTATTTTCGCACAGTAACTCGATCCTCCTCTAAACAGGCACGCGGCAGCTCTGCTCTGCTTACAGCAACTTGAACATAGGAATATAAGTTGAAATTACCGTAACATCGTTAACTCTACAGTTGTCTAACTTGAACCCAGAACATAGCCTTGAGGTAATTTTACCTTTGGGACTTACGGCTGCAGAGGATGGGTTTCTTATCTTTTAGTTAATGAGTTTTTTTTTTTTTAATCCTTCGATTACCTCGTTAGTCTACTGGTTGCAATTGCGACTGCCAGGCATGAGGACCGGGTTTTTCCATCAGGAATTTCTCAGCCACGCAGTCTGGATTTGAGCGAGGTTGATGACTATAGGCTCGCCCCCTATTACATGGGACTTAAACATAACTGGCGAAATGTGGGTGTACTATTAGGTACACCTCTGCCTAAACCTTCGGGTATTACTTTTATTATGTTATGAAAAATGAATTTCGTTCCTGGATGAACTTTTTTGTGAGGAGTTCTAACACTGCCTGCTCAATAGGTCATGAACTAAACTTATACTGTCACTTACAGGATATCTTCCGTGATTGTTCATAATTTTGAGCTCCCGGTAAGTGACAGTATAAGTTTAGTTGTAAACCGTGAAAGCTTAAAACAGTATTTAAGGTCATAAACTACTAACCAAGTTCATTTATTGTTATAACATCACATTCTTTGATCGACCAGCTGTACACAACATCTACTAATCTAGTTTTAAGGAAGATTCGCTCGCCATCTCATCCACCCGTATAGCACCAACTTCCAAAATATTTCCGTTATTAGGCATATTGTAGTACAACTTGGAAGTTGTCTGCTGTTTGATGAACGAGCGCCTATTACTGCCTACCCTCCTTTTACTAAGGTCCGCTGTAATGTCGGGTATTAGCTGAGTTAATGTTGTACAAGGCAGTTTGAGTTTGTATATTATGAAGACGATTATACAGCAAAGTGCAGTGTAAATGTTTTAAAGTTATTATGCTGCTTTAAACATCATACACTTATACACACCCACACATATACACAGTCACACAGGGGTATGTAAATAGGCCACATCTTGGTTGCATTGTCTAGTTAATAAATAATATTGTAATTTAATGATGATAAACTATGTTTGACTTATAACTAATGTAACATGTTCAAACCATAGGCGAGGACGCTGGCACCCTAAACACAAGTAAAATCTTACATTGGGTGCCAGAGCCCATCGAAAACACTCTGTTCCCCAGTTTTAACGCTGCATAGTGCTTAGATAAGAGTTTCTTGTACAATAATTTAAGGTAATTTTTTATTTTTTTTTTTCGGCTCATTCTTTCGATTTTATTCAGCAAGCAATGAAGATGCTGGAGCTGCTTCATGATTTTGGCCTCCTGGTACTCTGTGAGACCCTTGTTTCTCATATCCCACTTGTCCTTACCATTTTCCTATTCCGTAGTCTTCTTTATTCATTAATCGGCGTTTGTCAGTGGGGACTGCGGGAACAAAATTACAGACATCTCGTTGTCCCCACCACTGTTGGGGTAATGGGGACAACGAAACAACGGTTTTGTTTTTTTCCGTTGCCCCCAATGGTGGGGACGTGGCAGAGGGGACGATGGGAATACACCCCTTTTTCAGTCGAGTTGGGGTCGGCATCCAATCTAACCGGATGCTGCTGAATCCCAGAATTTTACATGGGCTATTACTGCCTATCTGACCTCCACAACCGGGTTACTGGATGTAGAATACCTCTTGGCATTACTGATTTACAGTCTTTCAGGCTTCTGAGGCACGGAGGGATCTCGGTGTGTAATAGATAATCACCTATCTACGGACCGATGTGACGGTATTATACAACATTAGTTTTGGTATATGCGAAACCTGAAACACGTGTCTAGTATTTTATGTAAAGAATCTATATACAAAATTTCAAAATCATGAAAAATCACAAAGTTATAAGCTTGTTCTGTTATCTGGTTGTCCGCACAAAAACGTGGTCACCACGTGGCGAAGCCGCGCGCCCTCATCCAGCGTCGTCTTGAGCTCATTGATAATAATAATTTGGCAGTAGGTACCTAAATAATTGCGATCGCTCGGTGTCCAACTTGTTACCTTTTTAAATATTTTTGGGACAACATAATATAACATGGTGTAATGTCTTGTTAAGTATTTTGTGTGTACATAAATAAATAAATAATAATAAATAAATGGTTTAAAATTTATTGAAATCGATTCAGTTACTTATTCTGACCAAACTATATTCAGGTTTCGCATATACTAAAAATAATATTGTACCTATATAAAATAAAGAGGCAAAAATAAAACAGTCTTAACATTAACTTCATTTTAATTTACAAAAATAAATTATAATATACACCTTAAAAACGAATAAATACAAACTACTACTACAGTACTATGAAAAAAAAATTCTATTGGTAAGAGTCGAGAGCACGTTTTTATTTTAACATCAATGGTCGAATGAGAGATAAGTAACGTTTTTAATCAATGTTATCTATGAGTACAGTATGTAAACGTTTAGGGAATTGACTACACAACATATTGACTTGGAATTGTCTTGAGCATGTCAGAATGAACCTTATGTCCTTGAAATAAAGTCCGAAGCGGCGTCGACTCGCGTCGTCCGAACGAAATGACGTATTTTTTGCTTTTGTTGCATGGACTAGCTCCTTCGATCCACGTCGATAAGGCTGCGCTTCCACCAGAGATGAGCGAGGATGCGTAGCGAGGGGTGTGTGTGGAACTAACCAATCACATGGCTAGAATACCTCAAGCTGTGAAAAAGGAGCGATATTATGTCTCACACAATCCCTCGCTACGCAACCTCGCTCATCTCTGTAGTCGGTCCTTTACTCAACATGATTGTAGCACGCAAAAGTGACAACATAGCGTTACTTAGCTAACATTTAATTACACTAGAGTACACTGCTTATTAGTTTACTTTCACTGGATTTCAATACGACAAATATTTATTAATCTTATTAATATAATGTTCTGATAAAACTGGCTTATTGGCTAAACTAATTTGATGTTTCAAATTAGCGATGGTTGACAGCAAGTAACTTCTGGGCGTAGACGGTGATGGGGTTGAGAATATGAAAGGTGCAGGAGTTACAATATTCTTAATATTAGTATAAAGATTGTGTACAGGCTTTTTAGGAGTAATAGCTACAACATCAGCTGGTGTTACAGCATATACAGGTCTTACAGTAGATACTGGTATTGCAGCATTGCGTTGGCCATTTGCATTCGTCACAAAAAGAGGTTTTAACTCATTATAAGATGGTCTTACTTGTCCCTGTGCTTGTGCATTTTGGTTATTGAAAAGCGTAGAGAATTTGCTTTTATGCGGTTCATATGTATGGTCTAATTCAGATGAATAATCCACTGCTTCTTTTGTAAAATCAAGTTCATCGGAGAACTTGTAATCGTCTTTTGCTCTTTCTACTTTATCGTTGTTTTCGAGATGTTCGTTAGCTTCTTCTAAATAATCGTTATTGTTGTCTGAAAAACCATCTAAAGTGCGATCATTGATATTTGCAGTTGTACCTACAAAAGCGGCTTTAGTTGGATAGACATTAAAATATTGGAAATTATTATCGTTTTTATCTCCATAATCATTTTTATTCTCTTCATGTCTCTGTTCATAATTAGGAACATTTGCTTTATAAGGTGCTAGACTTTGTTGTGGACGGTATAAAACATGTTCATGTCCAATATAATCTTGATTGTGACCATAATTTTGTTTCACTTTATGACGATCATTATCACCTAATCTGCCTTTGTCGTAATCAAAATCTATACTGTTTTCCTGATTATGATGTTCATCATATCTGACATCAGCTTTGTATCCATTCTCATCAGCGGTGTACGAAACTATCTGCGTTCTTCCGTCGGGGAGTAATACCCTGTATTCGCCATTGGTAGCTGATCCTGTACTCTTTTGAGAGTGAGAGAAGTCGTCACCAGTTTTGTGATCCTTGACCGTGTAGGAGAAGGCGTAGTTATCACTCTGTGCAAAGAAAATATAGAAAATTTACTTTTGGAACTATGTTAATCTACTTTATCACAATTCAGATTTATATGACAGGTATTGATGAGGGGGGGATGAAGTGTATGTGACTAAAAGAGTGATGATTCAGATTCATATGAAAGAAAAAGCATAGCAAAAGGAATTAAATTATAGTGTAACACGGATTTTGTTGCGCCGATCACAAGTAATATGGGACAAGTGAAGTAAGATGAAGAAGTATTGACGACGACAGGTATTTTTGAAGTTATTTAATCACTTATAAGAATCTCTGGATGAAGGAGTTAGAGGGTGGTAGTCATTTTCCCCCGCAGTGACAGGCTGTCTTGGGGTACTTTTGTTAATTATCGCTATCCGTTTTTTTGCGTTGTTTTATAGTAGTCGATGTCTTCTAGTTTTTTGTCTCTGAAAGAGATCTGGATATACCCCGTGTCACACATTTATAATTATGTATAAATTTTTATTTTCTTGCTCTGTTGTTTGATTCAGCGAAAGTTTAGGGGATTCCTGTTGATTTCTCTTATCTTGATTGTCTTCACTTGGGTACTTTCCCCATAAATATATACTTACGGGATTACTTGCTTGGTTGTTATCATGTTCACCCATTTTGTTTTTACTATGATAATAGTGATCAGGAGAATTCTGAAAAAAAAAAAAGAATTCATTAAGTAAAATATTTTGATTATTTGCTCATTGTAATGAAAAAGGAGATGGTTTTTTTATTGTCAATTTTTTATGATTTAAATGGTCAAAGTAAGTATCAGTAGTAAATAAATTATTATTTAACTTTCATAAATATTAAGTTTTTAAGACACCATTATGAGTTTCGACAGTACATTTACAAATTACGAGATTGACAAGTTATTTTAAAATGGAGACTTTACCGTAGCTTTTGATTGAAAAGTTGTGTGGTAATCGGTTGTCAGAGCAGGAATGAGGAAAGTTTTGAGTATGAATGTCGGTACTTATAAGAGTAGTGGAAGACCAGAGAAACGATGGATGGTCTGTGTGGAGGATGACATGGCTAGAAAGGACTGCTGAGAGGACGAGTAATGGAGATGTATGGATGAAGAAGACTGCGCCGACCCTAAATAAATTGGGACACGGGCGGGAGAACGATGCATAATGATGAGCTGCCGAGGAGAGGCGATTCGGTTGGGCTCGGTAGGGACGATGACTAGTCGTTCTGAGAGCACTGAGGTGACGGCTGTGTCGCACCTTAATAATTTTATTCAATACGTCGCGAAATCCCTGTAGGGTAAGTTTCCATGTATTATATTAGAAGGACCAACTGTAAGGTGTCCTAGAGCTTCTTTAAACTAGTTTTCTGCTGTATTTCTTCCTATCTGGCACACTGGGACCTTTGGACCTACGAAACGTGGTTTTGACAGCTTGCTTACGCTTCCATTTCTGTCTGGACTTCCAGGATTCTAGCCTACCCTTCAACCCTTTCGCCACGTCGTGGTTCCGGCGTTGTGAAGGACGTCTGGAGTGGATCCTCTACCGCAGACTGCCTCACGCCTGCTTGCGCTGAATATACCTGCCAGATATAGAACCTGGGACTGGGGCGGTTTGGTAGCGGGCAAAGACTGAGTCGGGACCATCATCGCCTTGGAGACGGTTCAGGCCAGTGTTCCCTACTTTAATTTCTACCGTCTGCAATCAGGACTTGAGGCGGCCACGGAAATTCAGGCAAAGTAAATGCGTTCCCAACAAACATTTGACAAGTCGCCACAACGTGCCGATTTCTACATTTGGTTCCATAAGCTGGTCGTAAATACGTCGCCATCACGTTGGCTTCACCGAGAATAGGCCCATTTTATACGAATCAGTGTCTTAAAAGAGTAACGTAACCGTCGTATAAACCACTTTTTGGTCAAATAGTGGTTGTGTAGTAGTCGCAAAACCCACGTTTTCGTCGAGTAATGGTGTTTATTACCGCTGCTTTGCGGCATTTTGTTGCAAATAGGTAGCGTAGTATTATTTTTAAACAGGATTTTGTGATAAAATGGTGAGATAAATGCCGTAAATTATTATGCCTGCATGACTTCAGTATTTTATTTCTGTCAGATCTATTTGAAGGTTAGTACAAAAATTATGATTTTGAAACTCATTGGGCCCATTTAATCTATTGGGAAATTAATTCTATCGGGTAATATGAGCTAATAATGACAATTTAATTAACGCGCCATGAAAATTCTTTAAATTAAGTGAATTAATCAAGTATATTTTTAGTAAACGTGCTAACAGTCACCTCTATACGACTCAGAGTTAAAGATACAACCATATTACAACATCAAAACGACTAATTATTCTGTGCACATACTTTTTGTTCAATATTGTCAGCCATATTAACTGAAATAGGGTTCCTTTGTAGTGTTTAAAAAACAGTTTGACCTACTTTTCCTGGTTTGAAGACTGTTTATTTTTTTATATTTGTGTCATGTGTCAGTAAAATACGTTCATTCATTCAATCATATTAAAAACTACTGTCAAAAGCTGCTTTTTTTAAGTTGAAGTAATTGAAGTTTTTTACGTACCTAATTAAAATGGTGATTTATTTATAGGTGGCCTCGGATCTAATAAAAAATGATTTGTGATATAATGGACATCGATAAGTTTTTAACCAAATCTGATTTCATCACACTTGCACGTTGGTGTTTGAGATGGCCCTGGATATCTACTCACTTTATACGTTCAGATCGTTCTTTTGGTTGCGGATTTATGATAACAAACAACAAAAACAAACCTGCACATTTTGTAGTGTCAGAGGAAAATATTAAACATATGATAAATTATGATTTTCTCTGGTGCCCATGCTGCACCTTTTTTGTCATATACGATGATTATCCGGAGGATGAATGTGAATATTGTAATTAGAACAGATTATTTTCAAAACAACTGATCATGTTTACCTACTTACATTTGACAATATATATTTCAAAGAGGAGTGTTTGTGAATTTCTATATAATTGAGATCAATCCTAACTAATTATGCTGACTATGCATTACCCACTACACCAATTTTATTTTGAAAACACTCGTATTAACATATTCTTAATAGCTTTGATCCAAAGACAATGTAAACTAAGTAAAATAATTTCTTTGTTACTACTATGTTTATTTTGAATGATAAAACTGTGATTGTAAAGATACGTTTATTAATAATAAATATGACAAAAATCTTGGATTTTTTTTAAATTTTGTTTACACCTTTACTTCAAAGTATGAATAAGTGGTACAAAATAAATATTTGGGCCACATTCTGCAGTGACTAGCTTGCACTTTATGTCAGTTATATTAAATGTAACTTCTAATCTTCATCGAAATCAATTCTTTTGTATTCATAAAATCTTGTACGGAACCAACTTCAGTTTGTACATTATTGTCGTTACGTGTAGAAATATTCGTTATAACACATCATGACAAGAGAAGCGCATTATAGTTCTTTTTCACTTTCCTTTTAAAAGCACCACTTTTTTTTTACATTTGCCCAGGTTTTTTTATTCATTTTGAGTAAAAGAAGCGAAACTTGATGGTTATTTTCTTGCAGTTTGTAAGCACTATAATAGAACACTCAGTAATTTAACGGTAGTATAAAAGTTATAAAATTGGCTTAAAACCGTATAAGGGTGCAATTTATCACTCTTAAATGATCGTCACTTAAAGGTGGTTCTCGCGATTCTAATACGATTAATGGTGGGATAAAAGTCATATAGACGTCACTAAGGTCACGACACTGGTTTTACCACTAAATGACGCCGTTTCTACATAAAACTGTATAATAGTTATAAAAATAGTCGTATAGAAGTTAATACGATTTCTATATGACTGTAATATACGACTAAAAGTTATATAAGAATAAGATGCTCTAAGTCGTATTACACGCTAAATTACTTCAATGCGATGTTTACAACACTTTGAGTCGCATATTTTTTATTTATACGACTGAAATGTTTGTTGGGTTCTTACCATCTAACTCTTGTTATTTATAAAACCCCTACCTACCTACTTGCTGACAACCCCCAATAAGGGCAAGTGTCATACTTTCATAAATCAATACCAACCTTGTGCTTATACAGATCCACGTCCGAAGCTGTGTTTCTTTGAGCGTTATCAAATTCGTACTGTGGTTTCACAGCACGTAGCTGTAAGAAAATAATGCTTAATTAACGAACACTTTTTATATTTGTATCATCTCCGTTCAATCCTGAAATAGTACATTTTGATATAAGTGGGGAAACTTGGTCGCGGGACTCATAGAATTACCGTGACCCTGGAACATAAAAGGCTATTGAAGGACACCGTGGATTTTAGTCAGTACAAGTCTGACAGTCCCTCCCGCTCTGCCCTGGGTGGGAGGACTCATTTGATGATTTTACGAGGTTAAAAAAAAAAAAAAAGGAAGTGGGGAAACTTTGCGATTGCATTCGAGGCGGATTTTCTATTTTTACGGAGCCGAAAACCGCAGTACCAATCCCCACGCATATCAAACGACGTCTTTCAATACACTTTCGAAGAAATAAAATATTAGAACGGAAAGTATTTTTGTCAGGAATTATTATGAAACTATGATTTAATTTGCTTTTTTCCGCGCTTTGCTTTCGCCAGGTTGAAGAAGAAGCAAAGGTATGATGTTGCTAAACAGCCTAATATGAAAAATACAAAATTTAAATATTTTTGAATTTAGAACACAAATAAATGTTAATTTTTTTCAAAAGTAAATATTTGTTTTAAATAATCATGTTTATCTATGATATTATATTTATAAACACAATTTAAATACTCAAAAAATATTTACGCCCTAAAGATGCATATATCTCTTTGCCGAAATTAAAAAAAAAGCAATCACCGCCGACTATAGTCATTGACCCCATTCGGACTTAGTATAGTTATCTGTGGAAATTTTTATTTCCGCACGTGTGCGGAAAAATATTGAAAATCCACGGGTTTGAAATACAATGCAAGTTGAACCTTATCATAGTGCGATAAGAATCAGTTTTAGAGAAAGTGTATTGAAAAACAATTACTTCAACGGTCTTGCTAAGATATGCATTACACACAAGATGATACTTTTGAAAGCTTCGTTTTTGACTCAAAAGTTCGAGTATAATATGAATAGGATAATAAAAATATAATGGAACAACAGTTCATTTTGCAGCAGTACAGTTTAATAGAATGTAAATGTTAAATGAAAGCAGATTTTTTAAAATACCCGATGAATAATTTCGATTCTGATGGGTCTAAAATTATGAATAAAATTCTTGATCAAAGTTTGTGTCAGGTCCTCTACACAGGCTAAGAAGAATCATAACGCAATGAACAACATAAACAGAACTACTACGGATTAATCACCAATAACCAGCGGCTGGCACACGTTTACAATGATCCCCGCAGTGATCCCTGGATAAACAAACACACCTGTTCTTGTCCACGGACACAATAGCGCCATAATCAATCATCGGCCTTATGCCAGTGAATAGAGAAAAAATAATATCACGGATTCATTTTGTCGGGGGGCTACGAAATTAGCGAAATTGTTATAAAAGTAAAAATATAGAGAGAATGTTGAATGTTTTTTTTATTTGCCCTATTGCTGAGAAAAAGCCTCCCTCGTATTCCTCTAGACCTCTCTATGATTTGGCCAATCAGGTAAGAACGAGTCCAGATGGTCACGCCAGCATTTCTTAGGCCTGCCTAGGTGATGAATTACTTTCGGGAAATGATTGTCCCATTAGGCTAGTGGACCCTGGTCTGATTTTCTGAGTGTGCAAACTGTGGCGAGTTGATGAGTTTTTCCATTAGATTTTTTTCAGTAGATCTTCGGAGCCTGGTCTTGGCCCCGCTGATCAATAGTACCAGTACTTATAGCTAAGAAATACACTTGATTTGTAGGAAATGCGGCAATGTTGATGATTTTAATCTATACTAATATTATAAAGGGGTTTTTTGTGAGTTTGTAATTATGGGTTAATCTCCGGAACTAATGATCCAATTCAAAAAATTCTTTCACTGGCAGAAAGCTACATTATTCGTGGGTGTTAGCAATATTTTTATATCATGCAAAATTGCAAATTAGCCGAGCTACCACATTTTTTGCGTACGAAGTCGCGGGCGAAGTGCTAGTGATTAAATAATTTAGCTTAAAGCAAGTAAGCTTGTCTATGATGCAACAAAATGACTAAAGAAAGAGAAAAGAGCGAAGTATGGTACTAGGTGATTCTGATGATGTTATTATAATGTTTAAACTATAAAACCTGCGGCGTTTTTTCCCGTCTATCCATTTCATAATTATCAGTATTCATCTCGATAGACTTGACATAGCCATATTTGACACTTCTCATCACACTACGACGAGTGGTTGAAAAACCTAGAATTTCTTCTATGTCACCACTTTCTTTAGCACTGTCTGAGGGTCGACTTTCCCCACGATCACTGAGCCTATGCCAGGCATTGCCATTTGAGTTCTTAGTTAGATTATTTGAAGGTCTAAATTGCAAGTCCTCGTCAAGGGCAAGGCGTGCTAACTGTCTTCTTCGTATTTTTTTGCTGTCAGGATAGTGTTCGAGTAAACAGATAGGATAGTATTCTGAGTTGCTTGATTCTATTGTTTTGCTTCCATTAGTCTTTTGCGCAAAAAGAAAATGTGTGTAAATAATTTGCGTCAGATTCTTATTAGTTTTGTTTGCTTTAAATACATCTACGTCAATTAAATTATTAGCTTTTAGTATCCAACTGGTGTACAAAGGCCTCCTTTCACATTTCCCAATCAATTGGACCCCGTCATCTCGTTCTAAGTTTGCTTCACTGTCGTTAGAGTTCCACTTTTATCATCACGGCCCAGGCCTTCTTTTCAGTCTAACTGGTTGCAGCTGGCTTCCCACGGGGTGACTGCGGCTGTTTCAATGTCTGATACCAATACCTACTTGGTCTTTTCTTTACTTCGTTACGACATGATAAAATCTAGCAAAACCTGTCTATAATATCCCTACTGCTAGAACACAGGCCGCTGCGAGAGTGGGCTGTAATCCACCAGGCAGGCCCAGTTCGAGTTGTTGGATCACATCACATCACAGAATACTCAATAGTTTTTAGAATTGTCATTATAGATTTTAAAAACTCACATAGAACTTTTTGAAATCAAAATCAAAATTGTTATCTTCTTCGTTGAACTCATAATAATCTGTGGTGGTAGATTCAGCTTTTCTGTTGTATGAGGGTTCATGATGGGACCCTTTATTATTTAGTTTACCCTTTTCTTCATCAACTATTGGTAATTCTTTAGTCTAGTTTAAAGAAAATGTTATTATGATAATTAGTTGATCTTAAGACTATAAAGGGTGTTAATAGACCCTTCACATATCCGAAAGGTACTTGTTCTCCCCGTCTTTGCGATCATTTTTTTTGTTCTAGACCATACCTGGGAACCTTCTAGTTACGGAGATATTGGGCGTCAAAGTTCTAACATTTTCACAATATTTTTTTAAATACATGTTTTTAATGTAAGATTTTTACTTTACACACCTCCACGACCCCCGTGCTATTCAATCCATCCATCAGCACAATGCTTTGAGTACTTTCCATCGAGTCCTACCGTAAAACGGCTATGTGAAGGGTCTGTTTACACCCTGTATACTGCCTCGTTGTCGTCAGTCTAGTGCCGTATCTTGAGGGCCTTGCAATTGGAGTTCAAGGGGTTTCGTATTTCGACAGCGAATTTCACCAGGAATGACATAGTTTTTCTGTGGCTTACGTTCATTTTAATTTTTGACTTTCCCATTTATCGTTTTAGTTGATAGAACGGGACTCTGTCTAGGCCTTCTAGATTCGAAAAAGGCAAAATTGTTTATTGGTAAGCGTGGCACAAATCGTTGTTTGTTTGTCACTTGGTAGCAGCCCGGAGCCTGGACCTCAGTCCTTTGAGGTATTGGGTTCGATTCCTAGGTCTGTCAAAGTGATATTGGGTTATTTATTTTGTCATCTATAATTTGTCATCGGCTTAGCCTTTTCCCAACTATGTCGGGGTCGGCTTCCAGTCTAACCGGATTCAGCTGAATACCAGTAGTTTGCATGGTGCGACTGCCTATCTGATCTCCACAACCCGGTTAGTACTGGGTAATACGATACCCCTTAGTAAGACTGGTTGTCAGACTTTGGAGCCACTAACTTCCTGTAACGACTGTCATAGATCTACAAATGAAAGCCGGGACCAACGGCTTAACGTGCTTTCTGAGGCACGGAGGAAACTCGGTATGTAATGGGTGCTCACCCATCCACGGACCAACCAGTGGCGTGCCGCTAGGTCAGAATGGAGGCAAGCCCAGTTAGTCAGCTACCGATGTGTTGGGAAATAATTTTATAAATTATAGTTTTTCAATTAATTTCTAGTCTCGATATCATAATACGCTTGCATAATTGACAAAGGCGCCATCTATATGTACGAATGGTGACACCAAAGTAAGTTCGCTACGCTACTGTTTAAATTCAGACGTGCAAAATATTTCATTCAAAATAGCCACTAGATGGCATTTACACTATTGATTTGTTATTTTATTGCCGTACACACTATTTTATTAATTCAATATAGTGTCGATTAAAACTATAATATTTGATAATTATTACATAAATATTAATGATCTCACAAAATCATTATAAATCACTAATAAATAATAGCCACTTTTATTTACTTATTCTAATATTCAGAACAACTCTTTAAGTACCTAAACTCTTCGATAAAATCATTGGGTATTGTATTTTCTTATTTCAAAGAGATATAATATTACGATGATGGTTCTTTATTTGGAAGAACTTTATCAAATAACTACAAAATGGTATGCGAAAAGCGACAAAAATACATTGCCGAGAAAAACTATCATTAGGACTTCTTTAACAGTGAAGTAAAGAGCTAACTCAACGTATTTACATACCTTTTCGACGGTAATATCCGAATTCACATTTTAATAATCAGACCACTATATAACAAACAATTAATCACTTGCAAAATCATAGGTCACATCACATCGTGGTGGAGGTATAAATCACATCGTGCTAATAACTTTCACACAATTACAATAACAAAACAAAACCTAACTTTAGAATATTGTTCTCAAAATTTTCAAAACAGCATTCATTCGTATTAATTGACGCGTGCTACTGGCATTATCAACTCACTTCAGGCCGGTCAACGCGGACGCTGATTTGAGCGAACTTAATACCACAGAAAAGCCGGGCTTCTCGCGGCTTGTGGCTCTCATAGAAATGGTTAAAAATCGTCTCCGAATTTATCAATGAAATTTTAACATTTCTATACAAATATTAAGCCAAATGGCGAAGCCAACCAGTGCGAGGGAGACGGCGCACTTCAACTTCAACGCTTAGTGTATTGCGTTAGAGCGAGGTCGCAACTGTGGGTGGCATTTACGGCTGGCGTAGGTTTGGTCGTGTCGCTGCATGATGAATGCACGCGAAATTTAAATAGTATTCCGATAATTATGAATGAAACAGACAATATTTGGCAACTTGTGAAATCGCGCGACGGATGACGTTGCGTTCGGCGCTCGGCGCGCGGATTTTAATGTTATTATTATTTTGATATTTATAAATGATTGCTATTATGGAACGTTTTTTTTCTTGTTTATTAATAGGCTGATTGTTAGGCAAGCCATGCTTCTGGGCTTGTATGGAAGGCACGCCACTGGGACCAACCTAGGCAAGCGCGGCTTAACTTGAAGGTCGACCCGGCCGGCTGTTATTATTTAGACACGAGCTCCTCTTCATATACAACGTGTAACAGAATAAACGCAAGACCTCTCGCGTGGTGTCTCAGACCATGAAACTGAACAACTTTTGTTCTATGACTTGGAAATTCATAACTTTTTTTTTAGTTTTATGTGGATCAGCTGATTGCGTCCGTTTCTATAGAAAGTATTTTTTTTTTGCGAATTTCATAAACTCGTAGAACAAAAGATGTTTAGTTTCATGGTGCGAGAGACCACACGGGACGTCTTGCGTTTATTATGTTACACGTTGTAGGTATAATGAACTAATCAAAAAAAATTATATTTTAAAATAAAAAATTACACAATACGCGTACTCGTACGCGTGCGTCGCTTGTTTTGGCGTACATAACCGAATGAAGGTTGCTTGTAGTAAAAAAATTAAGTAAATAAAACTATTAATGTAAATTAAAACCTGATCGAAACTTCTTTGTTGCAAGGTCTGTACTAATACTTCGCCGGCCTTCGAGTCAGGTTTTCTCGGAGTGAAAGACTCCATTAGGTGTCTCTGACAATAACGACAGAAAACTCTTAGAAAAATACCTAATTATTTCAAATAAAACATCATTCATATTAATCAGCCTATGATGTTCCCACAGCAGCTGGGACGTAGGCCGCCACTCTGTCAGAGGAAGTGCGGGTTGGTAGATGTCACGTGTCTTCGAATTTGTGGTTCTAGGACATGCCGATTTCTCGACGATGCTTTCCTTCGCCGTTTTGAGAGCAGTGTACAAAGAAAGAAATATAAAGTTGTGGTTAAATAATATACAGGGTGGAAGCCCACGTTTTCTTCCTGTATTCTACACCATTTTGAGCCCTCCCACATACACAATTTTTATGTGTGGGAGCTTCCACCCAGTATTTCTTATTTAATAACAATATCATAATCTTAATACCAGCTTTTTACTGTTCCACTACTGGGCATAGACTCATCTGTTGTGGTTAGGTACATCCAAAATATGTGTGAGCCGTGTTCGTGAAACCCCGAACTGCAATACCATCCACCTCCATCTGCTCTATTGACGCAATAGAAGTCGTGACTATCGACACTCCCACTCACCATCTGCCTAGCCTTTTCCCAACTATGTTGGGGTCCCCTTCCAGTCTAACCGGATGTATCTGGACACCAGTATTTTACATGGAGCGAGTGCCTATCTGACCTCCGCAACCTAGTTAAGGCTGGTTTTCACTGGACTGGTTACGTGAAATAGATAATAAAAATACTTTGAATTTAAACCTTGCATCTCCTGCGCACACCAGGTTGGGTGAAATTAAGAGCAGCACTTCTTTTATTTCGATGTTGTTTTCTTGGGTGCATAAATGCCAATAATCGCTGCCGATAATAAAGACAAATATCTGTATGAAATTAAAGCTATTACAATATGTGAGACTTACTCAAAACGAATACAAGAGTCAAAATGTTATTGGGTTTTGGCCATTAAGAACTTCCTCCTTCCTAGAAGGCTCGCCTCCTATTATATGGGGCTTAAATATGTATAACCGGTGAAATGTGGGTGTTCACCTCTGGCTAACCCTTGGGAGATTACAGGCGTGCTGTTATTTTTTAACACGCTTCTATTAGCTTCACCTGTAACTGTAACTATATAAAAAATCTTAGAAGTTAAATTTGACCCACTTCCCGGTTTCCGATTGAGCTGAAATTTTGCATACATGTTTAGTTTGAATGACAATGCATGGTTAGCTAAATGATGTCATTCTAAATCCAAGATGGCGGATTCCCAAAGATGGCGGACTAGTTATTTTTATGCATTCCTATGATATCAAATGAATGGGTTTGCTGAGAAAAAATCGAGAAATAAAATACCTAACGTCACTCCGAAGCGTGTTTTTTTAGGTTTTTTTAAACTATTATATTACTTGTGTTGATATTTGATCATAGCAATCTAAAAAAATCGTTACTTTATTCCCGCGTCTCTTCTGGCCCGACACGGGGTCTAGATCTACTTAGAAAAGTTGGCGAGTCACCGTTAGAAAAGAACAAGCAAATGTGAGCGGCCCAAATGCTCACTGGTCTGTACTCAGACATTATTGAATAGGAAACATCGGAGTTCTTTAGTTCTGATTAAAGCTGGCGTATTAAATAAAACTAGGAGACAGCGCGATCAGCTGTGTCGTCATTATTTGATAGTTTTAATTGATCAAAATTCGACTTCAAATTTATTCAGCACTAGCTAACTATATCTTACTTTTATCCCACTAGCACTGGGACGTGCTACTGGGATAAAAGTATCCTATGTGTTAATCCAAATTATAAACTATTTGTGTGCCAAATTTCATCCAAATCCAGTCAGTAGTTTTTACGTGAAAAAGTAACAAACATCCAGACATGCATACAACCTCATAAACTTTCGCATTTATAATACTAAGTAGGACGTGAGCGGTTTTGCACCAAAAATTAAGGTTACACAACACCCATTTCTAAAAAGACCATTTTATTCAGCTGTGAGTTGCGTAAAATGAGTCGCGGAATTTACGCAGCATTCGGTTTCATGCTAAAGTCCACTTTGTAACACACGGCGACGCAAAATGAGTTGTACAAACCGTGTGATACAAACAGGACTTCAGTATGAAACCGAATGCAGCGTAAATTCCGCGACTCATTTTACGCGACTCACAGTTAAAAAAATTACACTTGTTTGGCCTCCGGCTAAATAGTTAAGTTAGGTTATTGACTGGGTTTTAAACCACAAACTGATTTCTGAACCCGGTTTGTACTACACCTCCGAGAAATATTTTTGTCACCGTATGTTTCTTGATAAAGCATTGGTCACTTCTTTCAATTGCAATTATTTATCGATCAATCAACTAAATCTTTCGAAGTCCACTGCAGCCGAGCCAAGGTGTGCTACAACATTTTGTTTTCCACCTTCAGCATTCAGTCTGACCCAGCTACGTTTTTAACTGTGATTAGGTAAAGTAGTAATTATGCGCAATCGGAAGAAGTAATGGATGGTTTTCTGAAGGGACCAATAAGGTCTGGCATCTGTTCTTATGTTGATACGTGTTGGGGACTTAGTAGTACATATTCATGATATCCCAGTCACAAAGTTATGTTAACCAACTCCATCATCTGCCTAGCCTTTTCCCAACTATATTGGGGTCGGCTTCCAGTTTAACCGGATGCAGCTGAATACCAGTATTTTACATGGAGCGACTGCCTATCTGACCTCCACAACCCAGTTAGTACTGGGTAATACGATACCCCTTGGTAAGACTGGTTGTCAGACTTTTTGGGCCACTGACTACCTAACGATTGTCAAAGATCTACAAATGACAGCCGAGACCAACGGCTTAACGTGTTTTCCGAGGCACGGAGGAAACTCGGTATGTAATGGGCGGTCACCCATCCACAGACCAACCTAGGCAAGCACGGCTTAACCTAAAGATCGACCCGAGCGGCTGTTATTATTTAGCCACGAGCTCCTCGTTAGTTAACCAACTCCAGGTGTAAACAAACAAAACCACTTACCTCGTAATCCTTGAAAAAAATTTCCTTCCTCTCTTTGTTCATCTTTGCTGGGTCAAAATCGTATACTGGAGTCACCGCAGCTAAGGTATGGCTGTAGGGCTCATAGCTATTTCCTCTGGTCAGATAGTTGGGTCTGTAGGTAACCTAAACGAAACAAAAGCTGTTAATTTGGCACAACTAGAAAAGAATTATGAATAAGCTTAAAGTGATCATCTGCGTAGCCTTTTCCCAACTATGTTAGGCTTCCAGTCTAACTGGATGCAGCTGAGTACCAGTATTAATAAACTAAAAAAATAAAAAATAAATTTAAAGTAACATAATTATGGATATAAGATCACACTTGTAACTCCAGAAGAATTTGGCAGAGGTGTACCTACTAGTACACCCACATTTCGCTAGTTATGTTTAAGTCTCGTGTAATAAGGGCGAGCCTATTACCATCAGCCGGGCACAATTCCAGACTCCTTGGCTGCTACTGAGAAGTTCGTGATGAAAAACCCAATAACACTTTGCCCAACCTGGGAATTGAACCCAGAACCTCATGCTCAGCAGTAGTATTGGCGACCACTAGACAAACGAGAGTCAAAGAAACACAAGTCTCGTACTTGGCAAAATACATAAAATAACAAAAAGTTTGGCTATGGACTCGCTGAGGGGTCATGCAGTCACTAAGGGGCGTCGCGTCGGCCCGTTACCTGGTGGTACTAGGTTTGGGCTGGTGTTGGGGTTGAACTCCCTCCTGGCTATGGACTCGCTCAGAGGTTACAATGTAGCTATGAGTGGGGTTGTTACCTGGTGGTACTGCGATTGAGCTTCTGGACTGTTGTCGCGGTTCAGCTCGCTCCTGGCTATGGACTCGCTGAGAGGTCTCGATGTGACGATGAGTGGGGTCGGCGGCGGCGGTGGTGCGTCATTAGGGAAGAGTATGGGGCCTTTTCTGTAAAGGAATGAATACTTGGTTAGTTTGGAAAGGAATGAATACTTGGTTAGTTTGGAAAGGAATGAATACTTGGTTAGTTTGGAAAGACCTTTTAGAGCTGGCGATTTTCAGATGGTTACCATTCTTAGGGTAAAAGTTTAATCAAATACAGTTTGTAATCTTTGCTAAATAAGTCTGTGCTTATAATAGTGTTATTCTATTCAAACCGTCGGTGTGAGTTTTCACCAAAGCGGAGGAGAGAAGACAGGTCCATAGTCACCTGGTTTCAGAGTATTTCTGCCGCCAATGGGCCTCTGACTTGGCTTTACATGCCATGCGTCAAGAAATGTCTCTCAGGCATGCTGGTTTCTTCACGATGTTTTCCCTCACCGAAGCAAGTGATAGTCATACAATATGCACATGAATCCGAAAAATCAGAGGTGCGGTGCTTGGGTTTGAACTTGAGACCTATGACTTGGCAGTCCGACGGTCACACCACTAAGCTATCACTACTCACTACTGTAATTGGTTGATTTATAACCGACTTCTAAATAAGGAGGAGATCATGTATTCCACCAGCATCTTTATTTTAATATTTAATGATGGCTATCATGAAAAATTAAAATTAAGATGCTGAACATATCAGATCTGAACAGATCTGAGAGGCGCTTCGTTGTTTAATTACCTTCATCTCCAGTCCTAATTTGGTGGAAAGCAAGTCTAAAACAAATAGACCATAGGACAGGATTGCATATCGTTGTAATTATATGTACACACGATAACAATTCAAGCTATACGCATCCAGTATATCCTGAACTCACTTTGTACCAGCTTCCCGAACAATGATAGATCAACTTCATTTGATTTGCATAGCTTGATTGGTCGTCGTGCGTACATATTTCCTTGGACGAACACTTCGATATTGAGTTTTACTTTACCACACTTCAACCGAAATATAAATATACCAAGTTTGACGGATCGATGCAAAGAAGGGCGGCGAAAGTGGACCCAAAGAATCTAAAAATTAACGAAGCTCCATGCAAGTGTGAATATAAAATAATTATAACTACAATTATATGAGATATTTGTTTAAAAAATATTGAATTTTTAGGACACGGGAATCAAAAGTTATAAATATTTTAATTTACTCAAAATTAAGTAATCGTGCAATTACAAAACGCAACTTTTTTTCCGATTACGTTCCAATCCAATGACATGTGTTTTTGCTCAAAAGTTTTCTTACTATAAATGGCTCTTTCTCTTCGTTTTTATACATTCTCTATTGTACAATATTTATAAACAACATGTAAACTTGATATTAAAACGCCAATTAACAAGGCAAAATCATGTAATAAAAATGAAACTATGGTGATTTCGTAGTATATCTTATAAAGGAACGTTATCAATGGTGATCGATTGAGTCCCGTCACTACTGTCACTGTAACATTTGTGATGATCTATTCCAGTGTTTTTCAACGCAAGGAGTTCCCCTAATGTTGTACCCACAATAAGTACAGAGGAAAGTACCTGTACCTTCTGAACAGAGAGCAAATTGTGGATATTGAAATGGTTGATAGTGCTTACAGAAGTTCTGCTGATTTTGCACACTCCCCAAGATCAGTAGAAATACATCCTGTACCTATTACCTATCCTATATTTCATGGCAACCACCCATTTATTTTACGTGCTACAATTAAATCTATGCATATAGGAAGCAAGTCCTATTAAACGTATATCGTAGTAGATAGAAGGCTACAGGGGCGAAGTGGTGTATTAGGCTATTGTTGTCACTGTCCTGTTGGGACACGGACAGCGGGTTGTTGCTCTCATGTTATGAGCATATTATGGTATATGGGGTCTGCCAGACGCCAGAGCTATATCGCTGCACCAGCTTCCTTTTTAGATAATCTTTTAATAAGATAATATTTTTTCTATAACACTGTTGAGAAATATAAAAAAAACATGTAAAAAACCAATAAACGAGATTTATTACGTCACATTACACATTTTTTATTCAACAAACCCTGCCTTTCAATAGCTGTACTCGTACATAGCTAGTGAGCTCTGACTGTTATAATTTATTTAAAAGTATATCTTCTTTCAGCGTAGTAATAATCATTTTACTTGACCATAATTCGCTTATCAGTATAGTCTCTAGCCGCAGTCTGGCAGTTTTATGTATCATCAATTAGGTACAGGCAAAAAATTCGGGTTTTGGCTTAAGACAAGTAAATAATAAGTACATCAGAATAATATAACACGACCCGAACCAAAATTATTACCTCCCCTGGCACCTGTCAGTTGCCTACTACCAAAAACCAAAGAGAACCAAAAAGCACAGAGCATCATCCAAAGAGGCCGTGTACAACGCGCCATGCCTTTTTATACCCTTTTACTCGGACCGGGTAGGTTGGAAAGGGAATTATCTAAGAGTAGTTTATTCGAATCTTCCTTTATGATTCATCCTAAACATTATTATTTTTTGATTCATTTTAAATAAATAAGCAGACATTCACGGTTAAAAACCTTAATCGTGACATTTTTAGGTTATCTTGTATAAAGACGTATATCTCTTTTCTCCCAACTTGTTCGACTTACTTTCCATTTGCTTTTCTGTTAGTCTTTAGTCGTTTTACAACTATGTATAAGTTGCCATAATGAATGCTACCTCTAAGAGTGGGTCCCAAAATACATGGAATCTCGCCAGCCTTCTTTTCTTGACAAGCAACGTGTGTAGAACTGCACATTTAAAGTGGTGCCATGCCAATAGCAAAACAATCTTTTTGCAATGGAGAATTTATCGTTTTTCTTATGTTGAGAACTGTCGTTTCTTTGACTACATTAACTATAACATAACTTCACGCCTGTAATTCCCGAAGGCTTAGGCAGAGGTGTACTTAATGTTAATAGTACATCCACATTTCGCTAGTTATGTTTAAGTCTCACGTAATAGGGACATTTAGTATTTTTTTCTATTTTTGGAAAGAAGAACGTCAATAGTCATTGGTGGATCACAGAGGTGGTTCAATGACCGGTATTGCCACGCTAAAACTATGCCTAATCTATTCACAATAAATATTTCGTTATTTACGTGTGTTTTAAAGAAATCACCGACCACTAAAACTACTAATCACCTCGACTTTTCTCCCAGGCGATAACTACAAGAAAATAATTGCAGGCTAATGTAGAATCAATACTGCACCTATCTGCTTCAAACCGATGGCTTTAACTGTTCGATTTAAACTTAGCCAGTTAGCGCTAACGACTTCTTATGCTCCCTGTTATATTTGTTGGTTCATTTGTGGAAAAGTGTGAGTGATTAATGAACAATCTCAGGATTTATTTCGTTGAGAATGAAGAATTAAATAGGGCTAGATCGCTTTTAATCAATGTGTCTATTAGGATAAACAGTTATCAGGAAATTTTCACAAGACACCGCTCGTCCGCGCCGGCGGACGGAGGCGGCGAGGATCTTGTAAGACAGTGTGCCGCGTGCGTCCGCGCGGTCGGACGGTGGTAAGCCAATGCGACGTGAGATCCGCTTCAACACCCGTCCGCGCGGACGAGCGGTGTCGTACGATCACCGTCTAAAGGCATACACACACCGTTTCATATTTTGCCTAGTAAACAAATCAAATACAATTAGCCGCAATGTCCAGATATAACGCTTTGAACTGTTAAAATAAATATAAATATTCAACCATTTCATGATACGTACATAATTATAATATCTTACCGTACAATTTATTAAAACAAGATTAATAATACCGGCTGGTAATACCAGCCGGACATGAAACAACAACAACAAGACCAACAAGATTAATAATATTGTTTTGAAAATCTTTATTACTCTCCCACTGCTGGGCAAATGCCTCTTCTCATACAGAGAAGGCATGAGCATTGACCACCACGCTTGCTCAAGACGGGTTAGCGATTTCAGACTTACATTAATTCAAGTCCAGGTTTCCTCACGATGTTTTCTTTCACCTACATATGTCAGTGATATCCAAGATAAACTTAGAAAGTACACATGAATTGAAAAAGTCACATTGGAGCTTGCCTGAATTTGAACCCACAACCTCATCCATGAGAGGCGAGGCATCCTCTGAAAAAACATATTACGTTCAAGCAAATTGGGCAGTGATTCATCTTAGCAGGAAACCCTTTTAGTAGTTAGCTTCGTTAACAGATACCTTCGCAGTATTTTCAAAGGACAGGCAAGCAATTACTAAAACCTACAATTGAAAAAGAAGACGTTTGTTTTGGACAAGAATCGGTTCAGGATTGGTCACCGAGGCTTTCAATATCGGTTCTTGTGTAAACGTACTCCTAAGCTATTCTTACTAAGTAATACAACATACTTAATATGTTTTCATTTACGTAAGAGTCACCTCTTGGCAAGAATATTTTGATGAAAGGAGTCTCAGTAAAGGTATTTGGTACGCCACTATACAACCAAGCGTGTCTAAAAGAACGTGGATAGACGGTGCTAATATGGGAAGGCAGACGGTCATTACAGCTCTGCGACTTCGTTCCGGACACATACCCTTAATTCGCATTCCTAATGGGTAAAGTGGAGTCACCAAATTGTGCAGAATGCAACTTGATTGAGGATGTTCACCATATAATCATGAAGTGTGTTCGGAAGGAGCCGGAGAGACGAGAACTGTTGATTCTTTTTAAAAATATTTGCGAAACTGTGGTGTGTACCTGCGGCCTGGCTTCGGAAGCAGTCAGGATGGTGTACAGGCTCGTGTGGTATTAATCGCCGATGTAGAAATTGTGTTTAGCATCATAAGTTGATTTGTAACAATGAGGGTGGTATAATCTGTCTAGATTAAAAGTAGTCACCTCTAGTATGTACCTGTTACTGTTAGCCTGCGTTATCCCACTGTTGGGCAAAGACCTGTCTCATTACTTTTGTTAACTGACTATAGTATAGTCCTAGCATATTATGCAACACCTCACTGCGTCCCCAAATACAAACAACTGACAATGCTCAAAAAGCGAAGCTAAGGGTAGTGGGACTAGGCTGGCCGCGTCTGTCGTCTCCCCAATCAGCTGTGAGCCTGTATTATGTTTATTTCTGATCAAGGTAACAATCTATACAGGCCTTTCGCTTAGCCAGTGTTAGAACAATAGCAGATGTAGTTTTTATACATTCGGTGGGAACTAGGTGTGACAATACGTATGTGTTGACTGCAGAATACCTATGTTTATTTTTCATTATTATTATTTATGTTTTGAGAAAAGGAGCTCGTGGCTATATAATAAGAACCACTCGGATCAATCTTCTGGTTAAGCCGCGCTTGCCTAGGCTGGTGTGTGGATGGGTGACCCATGTCATACCGAGTTTCCTCCGTGCCTCGGAAGCACGTTAAGCCGTTGGTCCCGGCTGTCATTTGTAGATCTTTGACAGTCGTTACAGGTAGTCAGTGGCTCGAAAGCCTGACAACCAGTCTTACCAAGGGGTTTCGCATTACCCAGTACTAAGGCTAGGCAGATGATGTTTTGAAAAAAGGTCAAAAGATCACATTCCTTTCAGTTTTTGTACTTTGTTAACAGTATTATAACATTATACAGGGTGTAAACAGACCCTTCACATAGCCGTCAACCAAGCATTCTGTACATTAAACTAAGTAACTTTACGCTAAAATTATTGCTGGGAAACGATTTTCTTTTGGGGTGCAAAATCACGTTTTACGGTAGGATTCGATGGAAATCACTCAAAGCATTGTGCTGAATAGATGGATTGAATAGTACGGGGGTCGTGGAAGTGTGTAAAGTAAAAATCTAACATTAAAAACATGTATTTAAAAAAAAAATTGTGAAAAAGGTTGAACTTTGACCCCCAATATCTCCGTAACTAGAAGGTTCCCAGGTATGGTCTAGGACAAAAAAAATATGGCTAGGACGGGGAGAACAAGTGCTTTTTGGTTATGTTAAGGGTCTATTTACACCCTTTATGTATAACATAAGGTATAATCTTTCTTGATTTGTCTGTGAGTGTGTGAATGAATTACCTAACCTTTGGGGATTAGGCAGAGCTGTGTACCGAATAGTACACTCACATTTTACCCGTTATGTTTAAGTCCATGTGATAGGAGGCGAACGTATTGCCATCATTTGGGCGGCAAACCAGATAACGCGGCTACTATTGAGAAGTTCCTAATTCAAAAAACCCAGTAACACTTTGCCCGACCTGGGAATTGAACCCAGGATGATGCTTTATAGTCGCGCTTACGACCACTAGACAAACGAGGAAGTCCTACAGTTAGAGCAGTGGTTATGAATTACCCAAAGTAACGCGCCTGCCTGTGTTCGAACTCACGACTGACAACTGAAAGTCAGGCTCAGTGGTAACTGAGCCACGATTGCGTTGTTTAATAATAATATACAAGGTGCAAACGGCCCCTTCAGCCAACCCCGCAAAAAATATTGCTGGGAAATGACTTTTTTTTTGGGTGCAACCTCCCGGTTCATGGTAGGACTCAAAGTAGACTCAAAACATTGTGATGGATGCATTGAATGTTACGGGGACCATGAATCGTCATCATCTGCCTAGCCTTTTCCCAACTATGTTAGGTCAACTTATAAAACATATTTTTGTTTAAACTTGTGAACAATTTGGAACTTAGACTTTCCATATCTCCGTAACTAGAAGGTTCCCAAGTATGGTCCAGTACAAATAATGATCGCAGTTTGGCAGAAACCACTCACGGTGCATTTCGGCTTCGTTAAGGGTCTTTTTACACCCTTTATGTATAAGAAGACGGAGCAGCCACCGAGGTCGGCCTAGAAGGGGGTGGCGAAATGATCTAGACGCGCATCCCCACCTGTGTCAGCCTTGGCCCAGTACTGGAACACACAAGGCTATTAAAAAAAATGCATAAGAAACTCACCTGGCGTGTTCCGTATGTGGCAAAAATTGGACGGCATTCAACGGTAGTCGCTGTGAGTGGCTTTGTCGTGCCTGATCTTGGGTCCTCACTCCTGGCAGAATGAGGAGTAGGAGGAAAAACATGGCGCTGTCTTATGTGGATATCTGAAAGAAAAGAAGATAGTCATCATAATCTTCCTATCCTTGTCCCATGTTACTTGGTTTCGGCGCAGTATGTTATTTTCTTCCAGTCTTCCCTGTCACTGTCACGCTATCATTTACTTCTTTTTCTTTCATATTATTCCTCACACCATCCATCCACCGTTCTGCAGTTTGTATCTGCATCACCGGAAGGCAATGCTAGAAAATGCCTTCAAACCAAGTCTGTACATTTCTGAGCTTAAATAATTAAACAAACTTAATATCATATACGAATTTTTTGTCGCCCTTCCATTCCTTTCTGCTTTTATACATGTACTGTACAGACGCCAGTTTTCTTTAATAGATTTTTAATTTTATCGCTAAAGCATTAGGTTCAAGGTTCATCATCATCTGCCTAGCCTTTTCCCAACTATGTTGGGGTCGGCTTCCAGTCTAACCGGATGCAGCTGAATACCAGCATTTTACATGGAGCGACTGCCTATCTGACCTCCACAACCCAGTTAGTACTGGGTAATACTATACTCCTACCTTAACCTTCCTATCTTAACTGGTTGTCTGACTTCTTGGGTCACTGACTACCTGTAACGACTGTCAAAGATCTACAAATGACAGCCGGGACCAACGGCTTAACGTGCTTTCCGTAGCACGGAGGAAACTCGGTATGTAATGGGCGGTCACCCATCCACAGACCAACCTAGGCAAGCACGGCTTAACCTAAAGATTAGGTTCAAGGTTGATTGGGAAAATTTGTCAGTTTCGGGTAGCTCGATGAGCGGCACTGTTCGAAAAGGTATACCGTGGCCCTGGAACACAAAGGGCAAAGAAGGAACATGGATGGCTTTTAGTCAGTACAAGTCTGACACTCCCCCGCGCCCAGAGCGGGAGGGCTCATATTATGACTTCCCAACCTAAAAAAAAGGGCGTCAAAAAATCCGTCCGCGTATTTAAAGTTGACACATAGGGGCCATGGGGTCTGATTGCCCATCTAGTCTTTCGGCAAGCGGTTGGTCGACTCTTCCGATGACCAGAAGGCTGGCCTAATTTTTGGCCGAAGAATCAGCATTGCTATCCAACGTGGCACTAACCTTCTGGGCACAATTCCCGTTGACGACGAGGAAGAATTAAATAAATTAATGCAGATGCGTGGCCATTCCTGAGACAAAACTCAAATGTGTGTTTTGTCAGTTATCACACCGGTACCGATGCCGATATTTGTCCACCCAGAACTCAGCAACGTTGCTTGGCAGCATTCATGGTGCTGTGGTAATTTATTTCCCGAAATAACTCCATGACCAAGAGATACTAAGACTCCATAATTGAGTCAGGCAAAATAATGTTGGACTCCGTTTTTAAGTCTGGGATCATAGCGTGATAATATGAGCCAGTACGTTATAGCACGGAACAAATATTTGTATGATCCACAGGTAGTTGTTCCGGGTCTGCCTGTTTGTGTATGTGAGTTTAAATGTTTGTAAACGCACCCACGATACAGGAGACATTCCTTGTGTGGGGTAAAGGTTCAAAAAAAAAAAAAAACGTAAGGGGAGCTGAACACATCTTTAGGTCTGGGATATTTTCGAAAAAATCGTCTCAGGCCCTGCCTTTGGCAAATCATGCCTCAACAAGCTAACAACGGCTGACTTCGATAATTAATAGTATCAAACTTACACAACAGCTAACCATAAATTTCACATAGTTAACTGTCATTGTCAGGTTAGTTTGCGATTTCTTATAACTGAGTTACTGAATGGATTACGTTATGTGTGATAGACTAATAAATTGGCGATTAAGGCGTGTGAAAAGAATTGTCAGCACAGATATAATGGTATATTTATTCATCTAAACTTCATGTATAATTGTGTTACATAAGTTCACACAACACTCACAACACTCCGTTACAGGATTTGCACCAAAATATTTACTGGATGGTACAAATGTCAGCTTACTACCAAATGAATTAAAATCAATAGAAAGGGAAGACAAGTGGATTGCTGATAAAAGATTGGCATTAGAGAATACAATAAAATCCCACAAGTACAACAAGAGAATATTTGATAGAAATAGAAAAATGCAAGAGTTTAATATAGGAGACAGTGTATATGTAGAAAATGGAAATAGACTGAATAGAAAAAAGTTAGACGAATTAAGAATAGGCCCTTTCAAGATAGTAGAGAAAATATCGAACTCCATTTATAGGATCGACACCGGAACCAGAAAAACAGAATCAACTTTATTCCACATAACAAAATTGCAACCGGTCATAATAGATGCTGAAGAAGATGAAGTAGAAGAAAACGAATATGAAGATAACTAATAGGTATAGCGTATAGATATATTGTTTAGAATTTTCCCTCTTAGGGGGGGGAGATGTAATGAAATGACATTTCATTAATTCGAATTTGCCGCGCCTCGCGCCTTTATAAGTTGTCTGTGGAATTGAATGGCGGATGATGGTCAAAATATTCGGTGTGATTTATTGTTTTAAGAAAACGTGTGGAGAGACAAAATAAAAGGATATAATTGAGGAGGCGATATTAGTGAACTTTAAATGTCGTTTCTTTGTATTTTCAGAGAAACAATTTGTGGTTTATTTTGAAAATCCTCAATAATATTCTTATAAACATATACAAATGAAATATCACCGTCAGATCGTATCGTATATAACTGGACAGATGAGATGAACCTAGTCTATTTTAGTCCAATGCTGGATGTAGGCCTCTTCTAAACTGGCCCACTATGTCTAGCTTTTTAAGCTCATCTGCCTATCTAGCTGGTAACATGACTGACCAACAATAAGTAAGTAAAGTATTCATATTCATATTCATTTATTTTGCTTTCCATATTGTAAAAAAGATGCTACAAAGGGCTTAAAGCTAGGTACATAAATATGGACCCTGTAAGGGCACAGCAAGGTAGGAGAGAGGAAGAGGGATTTAATTTTACTATTAATTAGTTGGTATACAAAAGTAACAATACTGAATCATAATTATTAATTTAAAATTTGTCATTTAGATATTCATTAATAGTATAATAGCATTTATATAATAAAAATTGTTGTAATTTATTTATGAATGGATTTAATTTTTGTACATTTTTAATAATTTCTGGTAATTTATTATAAACCTTCATTGACATGACTAGGGCACTTGTTAAGTGCAAGTAATGGAAAAGGCGTGTCATACTTGCACCTATAAACCACTTTATGAACCTTTTTGGTGCCTGTTCAGGTTATCGGGAAACCATAGACTAGAAGGATCATTCATCAAGGTCCTACCTTAATGAGGGTCGAAATAAAACATCCCCTTAATGAAAGTTCGGGAGCAACGGTCTAATCTATGCTAACAAACAAATGAATGCGTTTAGTTTCTCCACTGCTCCTTTTTATAATGATTAATTCAGTTTACAGACACAGTTGAAAGTGGTGATCGGTTTTCACATTTTCAATGTTGTAGCTCATAATTAGTACTCAGCATAATCAGCCTATAACGTTCCCACTGCTGGGACACACGGCCTCCTCTCTATGAGAAGGAAGGGGCTATAATCCACCACGCTGGCCCAGTGCGGGTTGGTAGATGTCACATGTCTTCGAACTTTTGGTTCTAGGACATGCCGGTTTCCTCACGATTTCTTCCTTCACCGTTTTGAGAGCAGTGGTGATGAAATAAATTACACAAAGTAATGCGCCTGCCTGGGTTCGAACCCCACTAGGCCACCGCTGCTCTCAATAATTAGTACTCCAATCATTCATACTATTGTAACAAGTACCAAAGTCGCCGGAGACCAGAGATAGAACCAATTCAAAATGTTGTCATGTTCCTGTATTTTACCGAAGATTTTACTAGAACAGTCATTTGTTTTTAAAGTAGATCATGTTCAAGATTTTGAGCTTCACAGTAATTAATCTTAGACTGGCAAAGTCCTAGAATCGACTAAGGACTGTTAAGGCTGTATAACGAAACACCCAAGTTCAACTACTTTCGTTATTAGTTCGAAAATTAGGTCATACCGTTGCCAAAAAACAGAAAGAAAATGTCTTATTTCAAGTTCTTAGTCATCTGCCTAGTCTTTATTGGTGTCGGTTTCCAGTCTTACCGGATGCAGATTTAACATGGAGTGACTGCCTATCTGACCTCCACAACCCAGTGAATAAATGAACGTGAAGTCCTAATACTAAGCTATTATTTGAGAAAAAAATAAATTTAGTTGATCTTAGGCCTAGGTTTCATAGGCCCGTGATCCTTTATAAACATAGGATATTTTTGTCCCTGTAGTACTTTCCCCTTGGGATAATATCCAACCTCAAAACCACTCGAAAGAACCTACCAAAGTGTGTTAGTTATTATTTTGTAACAGACTTCAAGCAGCTCCTGGCTAAGTAATAACAACTGCTCGGGTCGATCTTCAGCTTAACCCGCGCCTGCCTAGGTTGGTCCGTGGATGGGCGACCACCCATTACATACTGAGCTTCCTCCGTACCACGGAAAGCAAGTTAAGCCGCGGTCACGGCTGTCAATTGTAGATCTTTGACCTCCGGTAAGTAGTGAGTGACCCGAAAGTCTGACAACCAGTCATACCAAGGGGTATCGTCTTACCCAGTACTAACTGGGTTGTGCAGGTCAGATAGGCAGTCGCTTTAAGTAAAATACTGGTATTCAGCTGCATTCGGTTAAATTGGAAGCCGACTCCTACATGGTTGGGAAAGGGCTACGCAGATGATGAGACTTCAAAACAGCGAAGAGTCAACCACTATCGCGCGTAGAAAGAAGGTGAAACTCTTCCAAAAAGGGGCCGCAATCAAGAAGGTTCTAATCATTCTCCAATAACAGTACCATTGCATAAAACAACGCACTCCATCTAATTAGCTAAGTTTATTAACTCATCGCCTTGCTGTAACAGTTACCCGCTTCCCACAGAGTGGCGTGATGTGATAACATCTCTTACGGCATGTTTACTTTACATTCTTAGTACTGTATGGATTTATTAATGTTGTGAGATCTTCTGATTGGCTAGCTCATTTCTTTGTTGTAAGACGTTGCTAGTGAATGTTGCAGCTGGTAGTTAAGATGTTGGGCTAAGAAAGAAAGATAGATAGAAAATACCTTCATTTAGCATTAGCCAAAAGGCGTGAATGACTAGCATTAGCTTTGCAATATAAACTCTTGAGCACTTGTACAAGTTGCAATGGGTGTTGAAGCGTTTTTGTTTATCGAGCCTAAAACCAAAGCCATGTCCCAAGTTGCCGACATGCCCGGTGGCTTTAGTTTGTAGGCTCCATTATAACGACTTCCATAGCATATGTCAATTCAATCCATTTTCGACTGTTCCATCCTCGTGATTACTGATATGACCTGACTGTAACTTATGAGTCTATGCCCTTTGGTTTCTGAAAGTTTTTCAACACCTTATAATAACAAATGGCAGCTAAAAATATCGACATGAGATTAGACTACGCATTCAGTCGGAAATATCGCCGCCATCTTTGTTTTTCAATACATGTCACAAAATAATATGTAGAAATGTGTACCAACAGAGCCCCCCATGTTAACATCATTTGACACCACAGATTGGTAATCATCAAATGACCCCCCCGCTCTGGGCGGAGCGGATGGGAGTGTCAGACTTCTACTGACTAAAACCCATCCATGTTCCTTCTTTGCCCTTTGTGTTCTAGGGCCGCGGTATCTCTTTCGAACAGTCCCGCAGCCCTGGCAGGCATCGGGCCTTGCGGACCCCTACATAGTTGCTGACATCTCTTTGAGGCTGGCGTGGAACACGAACGCGCCGACCACAAGGACCTTGAAGCACTAATTCGCACCGTTAGTCATAATGTATTCAGGGTGTAAACAGACCCTTCTCATAGCCGTCAACCAAGCATTCTGTACATCAAACTAAGTAACTTGACGCAAAAATTATTGCTGGGAATCGACTTTTTTTTTGGGGTGAAAAATCACGTGATACGGTAGGAGTCGATGGAAAGCACTCAAAGCATTGTGCTGATGGATGGATTCAATAGTACAGGGATTGTGGAGGTGTGTAAAGGAAAAATCTTACATTAAAAACATGTATTTAAAAAAACTTGGGAAAAAGTTGGAACTTTGACCCCTAATATCTCCGTAAGTAGAAGGTTCCCAGGTATGGTCTAGAACAAAAAAAAATATCGCAAAGACGGGGAGAACAAGTGCCTTTCGGTTATTTTAAGCGTCTATTTACACCCTTTATAGTAAACGTATACGTATAAGTATCCCTATTTCATGACCGTTGACCGTGAGTAGCAGTGATACCCTAGTGGTGTGACGGACTGCCGAGTCATACGTAGGTCTCGAGTTCGAACCCAAGATACGCACCTCAGAATTTTCTGATTCATGTGCATATTGTATAATTATAGGAAACCAGCATGCCTGAGAGATATTTCTCGATGGCTTGTAAAGCCAAGTCAGAGACCCATGGTTGGCATAAAAACTCAGTCAAACTTGTTCTCGAGTAAGTGGCATATGTTTTTATTGGGAATAAAGTTTCTTTAAACCGAAACCGAAAACTCTGACATCAGGTTAGGCACTAACCACACGATAAAGAAGAAGATGATCAACCAGATGAGCAACCGCAACACAAGTATTGTTAATTACTTACCGGAGCTGTTTCATTCACAATTGTAAATGTAACCATTTGAGACACAATAAACATCTTTTTTTTTATGACCGCACATTTAACCCGTCAGCCTTCAAAGCAAGAGTGAACAGGCATCTTCTGGGCACGCTCGTCCCATCATAGACCTCATCTATCGCTTTCCATCAGGCGTGATCGAGGTCAAGAGCGGGCCCATTTTGAAAAAAAAAAAAAAAATAAACCGTAGAAATCAAGAAATATCGATAGTATAAAAAGAACTCATTGCTTCCTTATAAGTCTCATTAAAGCAGTTTTGTTTCAACTTTTAAAAGAGCATTGAACATTTAATAAACCTAGAAACCTCTTTCACAACTTCAGGAGCTATTAGAGCATTTATTTTTAAAACGATTTGTGAAGAAAAGGCGAGAATAAAATACCTGTGTGGTACAGTTTATGTATTAAGGCAATTTGAACATTGAAGTTGTTAGTTATGGCTTTTCGAGTAGAATGTTAGTAAATGATTGGTCAGACCGACTGGACTTATCTGTTCGTCCACAGTCCGTCCGTGTCTACAGCTAGTCCGCACTAAAATAAAACAATTGAGCTGTAATTTAGCGTGATTGAAGATTAACGGCAATGGGAAATTGAATTAAGTGAAATCGTCATAACATGCGGTGTCCAAGTTCTTTTTTCTTTATGGCCAGAACTTTGAAACACATGGGTTACTTTTATCCCAGAAGTGCGATTCCGTGGGACAAAATCCGAACTCCACGCGGGCGAAGCCGCGGCATAAGCTAGTAAAATCTCCATAAAAACCTACAATTATTCACAGACAAACTAAACAACTCTTTAATCTATCATCTCGCAAAAATACCTATATTTCTTTCATTCATCAAAAACTCAACAACAATGGCGACGCATGCAAATGGCGGCAGTTCGCACGGAGCGCGGGAAACAATCGGTTGACAACGCCAATATGGTGGACGTATGATCACACGCGGTGTTGAATCAAGATAACTACGCATTGTTTCTGATTGATTGGGCTAAAGTAATTATTGACAGGGATTATGTTTAGGCTTACGCAGTAGTATTTGTTTATGATTAGGTCACAGTATAAATATATACAGTATTGTGACTCGGCCCTGTCCTTGAAATAATTACCTACAGCCGGGCGGTACGTTCACATACATACAGTATTTTAATTTCATCTACTTGAGTTTCTTTTTAGTTTTGTGATTGTAAATATCATATTTTTTATTTAAAAAAAGAAGAACAACTAGTGAATGGAATAAGAAGTGTTCAATAAAAAATACAAGTTGTGTCTTTTGATTAGTAGATTTAATAAAAATAATAAATTTGAGACATTTTTAACGCGAGTCTAGGTACCTAAATCACTTGTGTGTCACTTTTTTCACCCTATCCACTTATTTATTAATTAATCTTGGTGGAAAAAGCGAAATACCTACCTATTAAACAATTTACACATTACGTATCTACTAGTAGGTATATAAAATAATTATACAGTCTTTCTCTCATTCGGAGTTTCCAGGTAATTTAAAAAATGTTATCTCTGCGTTGTTGAAGAATTCAAGCAATCAAAGACAGCACAACATAGTCTATTACGAGTATAACTCTTTGCCATATTTAGTAAATACTTGTTCTTATTTCAATCAAATATTCACAAATCGTACGCTTACTGCTAACAAAACCATCACAACGTTCGTTCGTCAGTGCGGCGCATTCGTGACTTCTTGAAAACGTTGTTAGTACGTTTTTAAAAACACATTTACACGTCATTTTATTATAAACTAGATGAGATCAGTTTTTTTATAAGACTACTTTGAGAAGAAACAGCCGAAAAAACTCAAATATCACAGGCTCTTTTAAGGTCCAGAAGTTAATCTTGGTCAAGTCATAAGAGGATCATGCAGGTTCTCGTCTGATATGGTCTTTTAATGAAAGAACCACACAGAATTGAGTGATCCTGTTCAGTCAGTGTAAGCATGTATCAGTAAACGTTTAGCTCAACCCAGAACTTTAGGATCTAACAACGACTTAGTAATGACCCCGTAGTACACCCACATTTCGCCAGTTTTGTAAATACATGGTGGAGACGACAATACGACAATTTTGGCCAAGGTTTTTGAAGTAGCGAGTTGGCAACATGCGTTTAACGTTTATACCGATGCGGGATTCGTTAACCTGTTGGTGGTAGCCTATTATCTACACTATGTAGAAAATGCTAAAAATGAAAAATAACGTCCTGTGAATAAACTGCATACAAAATTCAATCGAAAATATCCAATAATTTTCGGTTGAATTTTTGTATGCAGACTGGGAACGTCATGAGTTACATACAGTTTAATTTATTGTCGCATTGTCGTCTCCACCCTGTATAAGGCCTGAAAAATATAACCACAGTAACATACCTTTTCAAGGCTTTGAATTCACCACCCAGCACTTAAAAAGCCACTCTGTTCACCTACAAACCATCACGGCAATGAACGTATGTACCAAACAAAACGATAGCACCCTAGAGGCCTATACAGCGTGTTTGTTTTACGATATACAGGATGTTCACTCAGCTCATAAATATTGTAGGAATGCCAGTTTTATTACGAGTTCAGCTTTTTGTGTGGTTATTGTTGAAGAATAAGCCAAATTATCCTTTAAAGGAATAAGATTTTAAAGCGTCCGCTAGTAACAAGAGGGCCAAATTTCATTCTGCCGTATGCCCGGCGATCTGTGGGCCAAAATAAGCACGTTATGGAGCCCTGGGGCCGGAAGCGACGCGGTAGACCTCGCAGGAGATGGTGGGAGGAGCTGGATAGAACCAACCAGTGGTCCACATTGGCCCTGGATCGAAAGATTTGGAGATCTTGCCGGGGGCTTTGCCCAGCAGTGGGATGAGACAGGCTAACAGTATAACAAGAGGGCCTAGATGAAATGAGAGCAGCGGTGGCCCAGTGGTGGCGGCTCCGACTTACAAACAGTAAGTCGTGGGTTCGAACCCAGGCAGGCGCATTACTTTGTGTAATTTATTTCATCACCATTGCTCTCAAAAACGGTGAAGGAAAACATCGTGAGGAAACCGGCATGTCTTAGAACCAAAAATTCGAAGACATGTGACATCTACCAACCCGCACTGGGCCCGCGTGGTGGATTACAGCCCATTCCCTCTCATAGAGAGGAGGCCGGTTTCCCAGCAGTGGGAACATTATAGGCTGATTATGCTATGCTTATGCTAGATGAAATAAAAATGTACCAGTAATAATGATAAATTAATTTTGGATTGAGGTATGCTTCCGAAAAGATTAAATTTTGTCAATCCCTTGTCTAAAAGTCAGACACTTTAAAAGTGATTGCCACATGCGCGACTGCTGAACATAAGGTCCTGGGTGCGACTCCCAGGACAGGCAAAGTGTTTTTGGATTTTCCATCAGGAGTTTCGTAGTGGCAGCACTGGCAGCTACAGAGTTTAATTTCTCCCCGGTTGATGGCAATATTCTCGCCCAAAAATTTCCAGCTTTTTAGTTCAGTAACGTGAAAGAATTCGCAGACGATTTAACTACCGATTTCGTACTACTGACTGCAACACCCCGACAACCGTCGAACATGGAACATGGATCGCTATGCCACACGAAAAGAATTGTTTCCTATAAACAAAATTTAAGGGGACTACAGGAGCTAAACACGTTGTTCCTTTTATTTTAGAGGGTATGTAAAAAAATAATCCTTATAATTGACCCTTTCGTCCGTTTTTTTCACATTATTGGCGGGTTGGATTCCCGGTTTAGGCTGGCGATAATTTAAAATATTTGAAAGCAGTTTTATTTATTTTTTTTAATCTAAATGAAGTCTTCTTTCAGTAATACTTCCTATATACAATATTTAAGGTACTTTTCTTCCGTGTGGCATAGCCGTAGGCCGCCCTGTATACGATTTTCTACCTTTTTATACGATTTATCACTTCGAATGACTTTTAACCTTATAAGTTGAATTTATTTTTGTGATCACACTTTAAAAACCTTCATTTTGATATCCCACTCGATGTTATTAGAAGAAAAAAAAATCGAACGCTACGATATGGCATCCGAAATTCGCCATATTTCTTTGTTTTTCAATGTAGCCAGTGACACTCTCGCCAAATCTAACGTCGTATAATTTATCCAAATCTGTTCTTCCGTTTAAGAGTTACGAGGGAACATAGACACATACACATAACACACATGATACATACATACAGGTCAAACACATAATCCCCCTTTTAGGCTTCGCCACAGTCGGGTAAAAAACAAAATGTCACAAAACAACAAGAGTATTTGGATAAAAAGTTTTTTATCCAAATACTCTTGTTGTTTTTTATCCAAATACACTAACAAACAAACACTTACACTACAAGAACAAGAAAATAAGCATAGAATAGGAAGGTACAAGGGTAAAACGGTCGTGTTAGCTTGGAAATGAAGGCAGTGCAGAGCTAGGCGTTATTTATTAGTAAAGCGTGGTTCATACCTAGGCTAGGAGACAGGGAGAAGGTTCTTGTACATAATCAACCTGCATAATGTTCCCAGTTGTGGTGCTGTTCCACAAACAATGGGACACATGATATCTCGTGTCCTGCGGGTTTAGTCCTATCTTAGCACCTTCCCATCTCGACACCCATGAATTTGTACAGGTTGGAGGGGACATCGACGCATAAACGAACACCACGTAATCTGTCAATCATTTCGAACGCCACATAGAAACGGTAGATCGGCAAAAAAAAAACTGCTGTTTTTTTAAACGCTGTTGAAAAATTTTTATACTCTACATTAGGTTCGAAATGATGTACTGATTACGTGGTATTCGTTTGACCCAATTGCCATCGCCACGTTAAAAAAGAAAATGATCCCACTACTGGGACACAGGCCTCCTCTTTGTAAAAGGACGTTGTATTAGGTGGGCTGTTATCCACCTCGCGGGCCCAGTAGTGCTGGAGTAGTAGGGAGTGCCCAGTATGTGAGTGTCACAAGTCTTTGAATTTTTGGTTCTAGGACATGCGCGTTGCATGATTGTCACCATATTTTTCTTCAACTGTTTTGAGTGCAGCGAATATCTTACACGAAGTGTCTGCATGGGTTTGAATCCACGATCTACAAGTCGCAGCCATTACCACTGGACCACCACTACAGGATTTGAGAAATTCCTCTCAAAGTTGTAACGTTTTAGGATTATTATTCTGTTTTTATACTGTTGCAAAGTCGTGTGTTATGGTAATAATAAAATGTATACAAAAAAAACTTACCGACAAAACGTAAAAGAAAATCACAAGAAAACAATAGACTTTTCTTTTCACATGTCACAAAAACACAATCGAACACAAAATAAACACAATATTATGAAACTTTTAAACAAAAAATAAACTTCTTAAAAATATTAAATAAAAGCAATAATAATTTAAAAGAAACTAAAATCAAAAATTGATTATTGATAGTTCAGATTACTGATAAATAGAAAGACTGTCAATTTACTATTATCCAATAATAGTAATTATTAATTATTAAATAATCTACCACAAGTGTGAAGGAGCCTTGTTAGTGGTAAAATGACGGTAGCGCAGCGCTCTCTGTTATTTATTACTAAAGCGTGGCTCAAATCTAGGCCAGGAGATAGCGACGATGCTATGGATTTATCTCATTTTCAAATTAGCACCACTTTTAGCAGTAATTAACGGGAGAAGAGCGGCTTTGGGTTTTATTGGTTGGTAAGTTTTGGTGTTACACCTCTGTATAAAACCTATCCTTACTAATATTGTAAGTGGGAAAATAATTTTGTCTATCTGTCTGTCTATTTGTTTATCACACCTTAATTGCTGAATGAACGGATTTCACCATGACCTGTAGATAAAAAAGTTGCACGTTCCCAGGGGATAATTGCAGCAACCACGTGGGCGAAGCCACGGGTAAAACCTAGATAAATTTTATAAAAAAACTTACCTAAAATCTTAAGAGAGATGCACACAGATGGGATTTTTTCACGTCATGACTTTAATGGTTAAACGACATTCAATAAGTAAAAAAAACTTCACATAACATAACATTAGAATTAATTTGTCAAAAGTTTTTTGAGTGTTGGCACAAAGAATCACACCAAAACAGGAAGGTAATGTATAAAATATTTTTATAGTTATGAAAATGGCATACATTTATTGTTTTATATTTGTATAAAATAAAGTGTTATTCTTTTTTTGTTTATGGTGTAGTTTATCGATAAACGCTTGCATGCATTGAAAGTGCAGTTTTAAAATATAAATATTGAAAAAATATTCATGAAAAACTAGTGTTTATAAAGTTCTATTAAGTTGCAGTGGGCAGGTTGTGTTTTGAAAGAAGATGGCCAGGGTGGCAAAAGAGTACTGGAGTGAGGACCTCAGCTATGGACTGATAGTCTTAAAACCTTTTAAAGACTATCAGTCCATCTAGCTGTGGAGACCGGGATATAGGTACTGGATGTGGTAGAAAGGACAAGATATTGTGACGCAGCTTGGAAGAGGCCTATTCCCAGAAGTGGACTGCGATAGGCCAATACGATTGAGTCAGATTGTAGCAGAATAGGCTTCATATATGTATGTACCTACATTTGGTGTCGTAGGATTTGCATTCAAATCAATTTTATTTTTAACTAACTTATGCTCGCGGCTTCTCCCGCGTGGTGTTCGGTAAATTGTCCCATGGGATCGTACTACTGGAAGATTCTATGTATTAATCCAGGTTTTGAATTATCAGTGTGCGTCTTCCATTTATCTGCTAATAGTTTTTGCGTAAAAGAGTGACAAACATCATCGTTCTCAAAAACTTTCGCATTAATAGTAATGAACAAAAACAAATGAACAAGCAAGTTAATGAACGTATACAGTCGTAACAATAAGATACAACCTTTTTTTAATAAGTATAAGGTCGTAAGTAAGTAAAACGAGTTTTTTTCGGTAACTACAATTCCTTATAATATCCAGCGCCTGGGGATTCATTATATAGCTAATAATTGACAGCTTAGTGCAAAAATATCTGTTGAAAATCTTTCACAATAAATTTTATCATTAACGTATACAAAAAATGCTCTCCTGAAAAATTGACTTTTTAGCCTTACGACCTTATGCGTGGGAGGCGTCGATATGTTTCCCATAACCGTTTGAACGTACCACATAAAAAAAAATCTCATGACCCACATAACATCTATAATACTTAGTCTCTCTCACCCCCACACCACCAACACATAACTAACAACTCCAGCAGCCTAGCTCCTGAACTATAGAAAGTAAAGTTCCTTATTATAAGTTGGAACCTTATCGCATAGCATGCCGGACCATTGTTCCTTCTTACTTTGTGGTCGAGAGTTCGAAAGTTAGTTTGACAGAGTACCAAGTACCTATCTGCCGTATTAGCACAATGAGACTGTGATGCTGTAGGCTTTGTTCAATGTATTTGTTATTAATTGTATCTTATCTTATTATGTACTTATGAATTTTTCAGTTAATTTAACTCTGTTCTGTTCAAAATTATACATACTTGTCATGGTCATACACGCACGGCAGTTGTAAGTACTACGCACAAGATATTTCTGAAGAAGATCCCCAATAAGAACAGTGTATGTCATTATAGGGCGTCTCTTTCTGTGTTTCCAGTCACACCTGCCGTGTAGTACTTTTGTTAGTCACATTTCATTCATTCTCTGATCATGACCAAATAATCAAAACTTTGTTTTCATTATTGTACCCACCACATCATCGTTTAATCCGCAACGTAGTTATATCACATCATTCCATAATCTATCATTCAACTAGCTGTTATTAAAAGCTAGTAAATCTATTTAGAAGACCCCAAATGTTTGGACCTTTCGTTTTGTACAAAAAGCGGAAGCAAGCCTCTTGGGTCATGAGTCATGACTGTCTGTCACGACGTACTTTGACTTTATTTAACCTAGTTTTAATCAATAGAGAAGAACCGTTATTTAATATAGATATTAGGGTACTGTAACTGAAAAACTGTCTGCCGCATTGGTCTAGTGGTTACGATCACGACTGCTGAGCAAGTCCTGGGTTCGATTCCTGGGTAGGGCAAATTGTTATTAGGTTTTTCCATCAGGAATGCCTCAGTAGTAGCCACGGAGTCTGGACATGCGCCCCCTATTACATGGTATCCTCAGCAGGATTACTATTTACTGCTTTTGTATTATTTGTTATGTAGGCACGTGCTTTTAGGGACCAGACTTTAGGATAGAAATAAGCGGTAAAAAATAAAAAAAGCATCAAGGCCTTAACAATCTTTAATATTATAAATTAAACCCGCAAAAAACAAGAAAAAGTTAACCAGTAACTACGCTACAGCATGCAACAACACCGTAGCCCACGGAGTTTGGATCGGTGCCCAATTAATGACAATAGGCTCGCCCCTATTACATTGGACATAAAAATAACTGGCGAAATGTGGGTGTACTATAAGGTACACCTCTGCTTAACCCTTCTGGGATTACAGGCGTGATGTTATGTCTTAGTTACTTCGTACATATGTATGTATGTTTTGGAGTTCTTTTATTTAGTTTTTGTGTTAAGTTGACATGAGTATTGAAAACATTTCATTTTTTATACTTATTTTACATATTTTTTAATATTTCTTAAAAAAAAACATAAAAAAATAATTTTAAAATATAAAAAATAGTGGTCCGCCGATGTCGGGAGCAGGGTCCAAGCTACCAGTGGTTAGGGCTCCAGAGACAGGGACCTCCTCACAGTGCGAGCCGTATCGAGGAGTACTGCCATTTACACATTTAAACATTTACTTATTATTAAGACACATAAAACATTTGACACTTTACTACAAAGGCCTTTAGTCTAAAACAGAAACACTTAAGATCAAATTAAAATCGAATTAAACAAAATTAACTGAACAACTTTCTACGGAACCATGAACGCGGAAGTAGACAAACAAAGACAAGAATAGAATCCAAAGATTGATCAACGCATTTTGCTTTTGATGTCCCAACTTCCGGTACACAACGGATATTGCGAAATGTTCCTTTAATAAATTAGAGGGTGGCTCCAAAAGTTCTGAGGGGTTGAAAGGGGGTGAAATCTGGGGGGGTGAAAGGGTTAATTATGTTTTGTAACGGGGTTTAATAGTATCTTTTTACGGGTGTTGTTCAATCTTATCTGATGATGTTGGGATGTACCGCTTTCAACCCCTTCAAGAACCCTTGGAGGGGTTTTCATAATTTCTTGCTGGTTATTCGGTTTTTGATTGGATTAGGAATTGTTGTGTTTGAGCTAATTGAATGTTATCGATTGTTTGGTATAATTATGCGATTTTATTGTTCACCTTTTATCTTACGTTGTATTATCAAAACTAAATTCCATAATAGTTGTTTGTTATGAAACGGTTTTACACCTGTGCATTGTGTAACAGTGCTTCTCTGACCGTTTTGTTGATCTCAATGTTATTCAGAAAGGTCAGACTGCGTAGTACTCGCACCGGCGTGCGTGTGCGACCAGATAAACAGCCAGCTCCAAAAATATGTAAACACGGACAAGGGACCTTTTATTATCTACCTACAACTATTAGATCCTGCGCGCACTATCGATTTAAGTTGGCCGATAGTTCAGTCGCAATCGTAAAAAAAATATTATTATGTAGTTCGGTCGTACAACTATTAATCTTCAAGTGCGCACACAGCCATAATATATAACTCTATGCTGATCCTCTGACCGATCAAACCATCGGCCAACTTAAAATCGCTAGTGCGCGCGGGCTCTTACTCCATAATTGTGTATACAATGTACAGCTACAAAACTTAGTGCACCAACAATTCATTTTACCAAAACCTCCTACACAGGTGGAGTTCTGTTGGTTCTGCCTACCCTCATTTTTATGCCTCGTTGGTCCAGTGATCGCAAGCGCGACTGCTAAGCTTGAGGTCCTGGGTTTTTTTTTTCAAATGTGAAATCATCAAATGAACTCTACAGCTCTGGGCGGAGTGGAAGGGAGTGTCAGACTTGTACGGACTAAAACCCATCCATGTTCCTTCTTTGCCCTTTGTGTTCAACAAATCAACACTAGTGTCCATCACTGTCTTAGCAACATGCGTTTCATCCCACCCCATTACATGTCCGTAACAAGATAGACGACTTCTTCGTAGTAAGGAGAAGCTAAGCAATGAAAAAGCAAAACTTTCACCATTCTATCACCATCATCATCATCTACAGCTTGACTTCACCTACTGCTGGGTCTCTTTGCTTGCGCCAAGAGAGGCATTGAATAAATCCCATTAAACACTAACGCCATCTATCGCTTAGTCATCGTACTTCAAAATGATTGTTGAACACTTTAGCGCCACCTATGAATGGTCGTTTGTGTCGACGCCTGGCAAGAACTGGCAACCTTCCAAGGTGTAAAACAATGAGGTTGTAAGAATTGGCAGAAAAAGAACAAATAGGATCTCGCCAGTAATCACTGAAGGGTTACGCGCGCCTCAAAGAGATGTCAGCAACGATGTAGGGGTCTGCAAGGGCCGATGCCTGCCAGGGCTGCGGGACTGTTCGAAAGAGATACCGTGGCCCTGGAACACAAAGGTTAAAGAAGGAACATGGATGGGTTTTAGTCAGTACAAGTCTGACACTCCCTTCCGCTCCGCCCAGAGTGGGGGGGTCATTTGATGACCTCCCATCCGAAAAAAAAAAAAGAGGCTTAGGCAAAGGTGTACGCGTACCCTGTAGTACATCCACGTCATCCACATTTCACCAGTTATGTTTTGATGATGGGGGACGAGCCAGTTGCCTTCAACCGGGGCACAAATTCAGAACCCTGATCAGGACTTCCTACCCAGACAGGACAATGGGAAAGAAATGTATGAGACCTGTGCCAACCGTTCGGTAGTAACCTGTGAATCCTGCGATATACCTACCATCGGATAAAACTTTCAAAAAGTAAAACGTTAGTGACTTGTAAGATAAAGTTAATAAGGAAAAGGTGCTAATGTGGTCCCTGCAGGTATATTGGCCCCCCTCGATATTTATAGTTTAGAAACATGCCATCTAGATTTTTTTTGGTGCAACGCGGAGCTCGTGTGACATTGTTGATTTTAACCCAATAAATCCGTGAGGGGGCGTTACGTTTTCTTTTTCTGCGAACCAGTCAAAACACGCAAGTGGCCAACTTTAATTACCGCTCTGCATTTTATTCAATTTTACTGGAAATAAGTGAGTTTTAGCTTTGGTGATTTGTACATTGAATTTGATAAACGTTATTCTACTAGATTTTGAAGGTAATTATAAAAAACATTTGATAGAATATTTGTGTTATGGTTTGTTTATAAATTCTTGCTTTCTTGCAATTTGGCCCCCTCACATTGTTTCTATTATGGTCCCGGGGGCCATATAACATGTATGACCATTATATCACATCCTTAATATTTTATTTAGACCTGCAGGCTGGTTTGGTTCTGCCAGAAGACATTCAGAAAATCCCCAGGGCCAAGACTAGGACTAATCGCGGAAGTAAAGCTACCACAGCAAAAGTGATCACATCATCACCTTACAAAAACCAACTAATCGAGTCTTTGAGTTTAGTCGAGACTCGGGGACATAGACGCGGACGTGGACGTGGCCGCGGATGCGGCCTCGTACGTAGTCAAGATAGCGAGGACATCTAGCAGTAGCTCTGAAAGTGACGCAGTCGTAGAAACCGACTCTGAATATGACGACAATGTCTATCCGAATAGCGTACCTGAAAGCTCAGATCTATACAATCTGCATATTCTGTGACACCAGTTACTCGAACGACAGACCTGGGGAGGAGTGGATTCAGTGGCGTGCCGCTAGGTCAGAATGGAGGCAAGCCCAGTTAGTCAGCTACCGATGTGTTGGGAAATAATTTTATAAATTATAGTTTTTCAATTAATTTCTAGTCTCGATATCATAATACGCTTGCATAATTGACAAAGGCGCCATCTATACGTACGAATCGTGACAGCAAAGTAAGTTCGCTACGCTACTGTTTACAATTCAGACGTGCAAAATATTTCATTCAAAATAGCCACTAGATGGCATTTACACTATTGATTTGTTATTTTATTGCCGTACACACTATTTTATTAATTCAATATAGTGTCGATTAAAACTATAATATAATAATTGATAATTATTACATAAATATTAATGATCTCACAAAATCATTATAAATCACTAATAAATAAGAGCCACTTTTATTTACTTATTCTATTATTCAGAACAACTCTTTAAGTACCTAAACTCTTCGATAAAATCATTGGGTATTGTATTTTCTTATTTCAAAGAGATATAATATTACGATGATGGTTCTTTATTTGGAAGAACTTTATCAAATAACTACAAAATGATATGCGAAAAGCGACAAAAATACATTGCCGAGAAAAACTATCATTAGGACTTCTTTAACAGTGAAGTAAAGAGCTAACTCAACGTATTTACATACCTTTTCGACGGTAATATCCGAATTCACATTTTAATAACCAGACCACTATATAACAAACAATTAATCACTTGCAAAATCATAGGTATAAATCACATCGTGCTAATAACTTTCACACAATTACAATAACAAAACAAAACCTAACTTTAGAATATTTTTCTCAAAATTTTCAAAACAGCATTCATTCGTATTAATTGACGCGTGCATTATCAACTCACTTCAGGCCGGTCAACAACGCGGACGCTGATTTGAGCGAACTTAATACCACAGAAAAGCCGGGCTTCTCGCGGCTTGTGGCTCCCATAGAAATGGTCAAAAATCGTCTCCGAATTTATCAATGAAATTTTAACATTTCTATACAAATATTAAGCCAAATGGCGAAGCCAACGAGTGCGAGAGAGACGGCGCACTTCAACGCTTAGTGTATTGCGTTAGAGCGAGGTCGCAACTGTGGGTGGCATTTACGGCTGGCGTAGGTTTGGTCGTATCGCTGCATGATGAATGCACGCGAAATTTAAATAGTATTCCGATAATTATGAATGAAACAGATAATATTTGGCAACTTGTGAAATCGCGCGACGGATGACGTTGCGTTCGGCGCTTGGCGCGCGGATTTTAATGTTATTATTATTTTGATATTTATAAATGATTGCTATTATGGAACGTTTTTTTTCTTGTTTATTAATAGGCTGATTGTTAGGCAAGCCATGCTTCTGGGCTTGTATGGAAGGCACGCCACTGAGTGGATTCAGTGCCAGACTTGCAATTTATGGGCTCATACAGCCTGTGCAGGTCCTAAAGGCGAATATAATAATATAATATATAATATCTGCGAATTTTGCCGTTAGGTCTTAATTAAATCAATACATTTAATATGACCCCCAGGGTGCCATATAACCCTCACTCGATCTCATGTCGCCAAATTTGATTTTTTTTAGAAAACATAAGTTTTCGATAATCCTGTGGCAGTTTTATTTATTACATAGTAAGGTATGTATAGGCAAATAAATAAGGAGCGATATAACACGTTTATTACATTTCTGAGTCTCATATTTTTTAAATAAGGAACAAATAAAATTGTTCAAAGTTCCAACTTTTTCAATCAGTTTTGTTTTTGAATACAAAGTTTTTAAAGTTATGATACCTCCACGACCCCCGTAGCAATGCAATGCATCAATCAGCATAAGTTTTGAGTCCGTTACATTGAGTTTTACCTAAAAACGTGATTTTTCATCCCAAAAAAAAAAGTCGTTATCCAGCAAAAATTTTTGCGTAGTTACTTAGTTTGATGTACAAAAGCTTGGTGGACGGCTTCGTGAAGGGTCCATTGCCACACCTTGTATAGCTATGGACAATTTCATAACTCTATTGCACTGCTGTACTATCGATTATCAAATCGACAGATATCCCACATCCCTTTCAATGTCAATCAAGATGAAATGCAATTACATTTAATGCTAGAGGCATCAAATGCATGCAGACGCCCCTATTGAGCTGCTATTCGAGACTGTCGAGCATGGCGAATATTACCCAAATCATTTTGTCAATTACAGGTTAGGCAGTTCCTAATGATTTTGGCACACTGTAGCAGTTATCGCTATCTGTTATGTTAACTGAAGATGATGCCCTTGCACGAGCGCGCGGTGTAAACGTACTGTAAATACGTCGATTTTTTATTCGAAATTACCATTATCCTATAGTATTTTAGTTAAATTGTTTGCAACAAGCACAGTCAGTATCATCCATAGATATGAATAAATTCTTAAAATTATGGAAGTATTAAATGTGAAACTAGTATTTTTAGTTTTAGTATTTTAATTTCCTGAATAATAAGAATTGCAGACTAGTGTATGATGTACCAAAACATTTATTTAAAATAACAGCTTTAAACAAATATCTGTTAGATATTTATTAGTTTGCGTGTTTCTTTATATTTAGCTCATTTTTGTATTGTTTTTAATGTTATAATGTTTTATTTTTATTTTGCATGCCTAAAAGGCAGAATGTGTACATGGAATCTGTAAGCATTCTAACACCTACATTTTTTTTTTTTAACAAATCTTTCTTCGTTCGTTTTACGTTATTCTTAGGAAATAAAGCATTCTATTCTGTTCTATTCGACGTATTTACGTAACGTTTACACCGCACGCTCGTACGAGGGCGTCTGGTCCTTTGTCGCAAGTAATTGCAGAATCGTCGTCTCTCGTTCATTATCGCATCTGATAGGCATTTTCGTAATAAAAGTAAATGATTTAAATGCCCCGTTGACAAAGTGGTCACCAGCCTTACTGCTGACCATGAGCTCTTGGGTACCCAGCTCCAAGGTGTTATTCAGTTTTTCACACGCTTTAATTAGCTTCACCTGTAACTATGTAAAACAATCTTAGAAGTTAAATTTGACCCACTTCCCGGTTTCTAGGCTGGATGAATAAAAGAAAAGCTAAGTGACGTCATTCTAAATCCAATATGGCGAACTTCCCAAGATGGCGGACTAGTTATTTTTTATGCATTCCCATGATATGGGTTTCAAATGAAAGGGTTTGCTGAGAAGAATATTTGACATTATGTTTTTTAGTTTTTTTAAACTTTAACATTTATTAAACATTATTATTTGGTTTTCCATCAGGAATTTCTCAGAAGCAGTCTGGATTAGTGCCCAGAACAACTTTGCACTTGTAAGGCGGCCATTTTGAAGATGTAAAACTTTTGAATTGAAATTCAGTCTAGTTTCCGTAATCCACATAGCTAAAATAGCTCGATCGTTAACTCATCGACGTCCATGCATCTCTATTAAGCGTTTGGCTGCCGACCAAACCCGACACTCTCGCACTTATTACGTGCTCTCAGTTATACAGCCAACCCCGTAATTGTTTTATCACTTTTAACTACACTTCACTAAGGTAACCTAAAATTATCTAACCGTCACAGACTACCTTATCGTTTTATAATGAGTAAGTGACGTTCAACTTTAGGGTGATAAAGTCATTAAGAGATCAACTGTGTATATACAGGGTGTAACAGAAAGGGTATAGTCATCTGAAAGGATATGCTGCGGACCATCAAACTGAACAACTTTCTCCTTGGGTCCAATATCATAAATGCGAAAAAATTATCAGCTGTCCCATATAAAATTTCAATACCTACTCGACCCAAATGTATGGGACTGCTGATATTTTTTTCGCATTTACGATAATATTGTTTCCATTGCGGGAACATAGGCTGAACAAGAACATGGATCTTGGCATAAGCCAAAAGAGTGCCTTTACCCAGTAGTGGGTGAAGTCGGGCTGTGGATGAAAACGATGTTGATTATTGACTGACACAATGCGTGTACCCATTCTTTATGAAACGGCATCGAAATCAACACCGCCTAAAATAGACTTACGCGGTGTTAGAACTTAACGACTATTTATATATCTCCCATTTCCAGTTTTTCGACCCAAAACCTATCCCAAGTTCTCGAGTTCGGACCCAAGACACGCACCTCTGATTTTTCGGATTCATGTTTTTATTGTATTATTATCACTTGCTTCGCTGAAGGAAAACATCGTGAGGAAATCAAACCAGCATGCCTGAGAGATAATTCTCAACGCCATTTTCAGCCAATTCAGAGGCCCATGGGCGGCAAAGAACTCTGACACCAGGATAGGCACTAACCACACGATATAGAACCAAGGTTACCGACGTAGCAAGAAGAATTGCCAAACTACAAGTGCAGTGGGCAGGGCACATTGCTCGCAGAACAGATGGCCGATGGGGCCGAAAAGTTCTGGAGCGGCGACCGCGAACCGGTAGACGTTGCGTTGGAAGGCCTCCCACTAGGTGGACCGATGACCTGGTGAAGGTTGCAGGGATCCGCTGGATGCGAGTCCTACGGGCCCGGTCAATGTTGCGACACTTGGGGGAGGCCTATGTCCAGCAGTGGACGTCCTTCGGCTGAAATGATGATGATGATGACCTGATAGAAAGAATCTAAAACCTAAAGCTCAAAAAGCGTCTACGCATACCGTAAACGCCTGAAAGAAAGGTCACATTTCGTACCCGTGGGACGGTGGGACACGGTGAACGAACGGAGATATTTATGTAAGAGCCGGTTTAAACCTCGTTTAAGCGAACGTAAACACAGATAATATTTAAATTATTGTTTATCCATTATTATATGGGGAGCGGAATTTGAGTTACTGGATGTGGCTGTCGTTTGAGGTATTTTGGAACCACTGTCGGAGGAATGGCGCTAAGCAGTGGTGATGGTTAATCACACTTCAAAAAGTAGCTAGGATTAGTTTTTTTATTTTTTTTTTATTTTACAACGTTCTTTTACTTATTTACATTATATACAGACTACAAATAGAACTAAACTAATGATAATAATAAGGCTAAAAGTAAGAAAACATAAAAACTAAAAAACGGCTACAATTAATTAATTAATTAGAATTAGAATTATTTAAGTTATTCAAAAACTTTAATTGATTCCTTTTTGAGATCGGTAGACGCATCGCAAATGCAGTGACATCACAAAGAAAAATGCGAATTCTGTTCATCGTCTTCCTACCCTTGTCCCATGTTACTTGGGGTCGCCGCACACGTTTTTTTCTTCCACTCTCCTCTGTCAGTCGTCACGCTATCATTTGCTCCTTTTTCCTTCATACCATTCCTCACACAATCCATCCATCAACATTTATATTCATCACTCTTTTAGTCACATATGTTCCATCCCTCTTCATCACATGTCCCATACCAAGACAGAAGACTCCCTTTCATCTTTTCTCTAACAGGCTCCACTTTCATAATTCCTCAAAAAGACGAATTTCGTTATGTGTCCATAATTACATTCTGCTTAGGACGAATCACATCAGTATACGCGCGAACTGAACGCGATTAGCGCAACTACTTAAACTGCGTTCATCTGTCAACGAACGTGAAATAAAATAAAAATAAAATAACTAAATCTACGCTCTTAGTTCTCCATTTGTTTGTTTCGTTTATTAACTTATTGCTTGTGCTTAATGACCTGAAGTTTTGCCTTGTGATCCTAACCTAATATTTTGTCTTGGAATCATTAATTATATCTATATTTATGTAGGATGCGGCAGAATGTAATGAGACTAGGGATTAAACTGAAGACCATATAACGTACCATATTCTGACAAATAAAAGGAATACAATTAAATTCATTCAGCATTGCTATTCAACGTGGCAATGCTGCCAGTCTTCTGGGCACGTTTCCAGATGACAGCGATGCGGAGGAGTACTTTGACGCCTAAGTGTCCTATTGTCGTCGTTGTATATTTGTAGGTACTTACTTTTAATCTTCTTTTTAGCATTATTTTTGTTCTATTTGTAGTCTGTAATTATAAAGAAATTGAATTTAATATAATGTCCTGAATTGACTTGTCTGACTGCTTGAATTGAAATGTCCTGTAATATATAAGTTTTGACAAGTAAAGCTGGTTTCATGTAATATTGAGTAGCTGCCTTCTACGTAATAAAGACAAATTAGAAATTTGTCTTCCTACCACATCCAGCAGCCCTACATCCACACACATATAGTTATGCAGGATCACGTGTTACTAAACTGACTAACTCACAGTCGCCGCTCCGTATTTTTGTGTTCATAACTCCAACACGCTGTATCTCCAACATGTTGTAACTCCAACATGTTTTAACTTCGGAATTGTGATCAGGAAACATGTTGTGTGGGATTTTAAATAGAAGGGGTTGCTTGTAGATAATGTTTTGACGATTTTGATTCAACAGACTACCTTGTTGGTCTTATGGATTGGAAGAACTACTGCTGACTATGAAGTTTTAGGTTCGATTCCCAGGTCAAGCAAAGTGTTATTGGGTTTTTCATCAAGAATTTCTCAGTAGCAGCCACTGAGTCTGAAATTGGTCCCGGTTAGTGGCAATAGACTCGCCTCGGCGAAATGTGGTTTTACTATTATAGTAACACCTCTGCCTCTTACTCTTCGAGAATTACAGGCTTGATATTTCGTAACATTACCGGATTTATATGTCCCGTGTGAATCTTATCCAATCATTTTTAACGCAGAAAAATTGCAGAAGAATGTCGTAATCAACAAAGTCCTGGAACTTCGTTGGGGACAGATTCTAACCTGTGTTCGATCAATATCAAGAATTGGAACAAACAAACAAGCTTAATAATTCAAGTTAATGAACGAACAGACACGAGAAGCTCGTGGCTAAATATTAACAGCTCGGCTAGATTTAGGTTTTTAGGTTAAGCCGTGCTTGCCTAGGTTGGTTTGTCAATGGGTGACCACCCATTACATACCGAGTTTCCTCCGTGCCTCGGAAAGCACGGTAAGCCGTTGGTCCCGGCTGTCATTTGTAGATCTTTGACAGTCGTTACAGGTTGTCAGTGACCCAAAAAGTCTGACAACCAGTCTTACTAAGGGATATAGTATTACCTAGTACTAATTGAGTAGTGGAGATCAGATAGGCAGTCGCTCCATGTAAAATACTGGTATTCAGCTGAATCCGGTTAGACTGGAAGCCGAAACTAACATAGTTGGGAAAAGGCTAGGCAGATGATGATGAATGAACGAACACACAGATAAATTCACTTTCCCATTACAAAATCAGGGTGTCGTTCTTTTAAAAGGCAGCTAATTTTACACCAATAAAATATTATGTTAAGCCATCTTGAACCTGTATAGAGGAGACTTGGCACAGCTTGTGGTGTGGAACAAAAAAAGGTATACACCGAGGTATAAGCCGCTCACCTATGAACGCTTACGGCACAACTTTAAACCCAGACGAATCCTCTAGAACATACCTATTCTGGTACATGAAGAAGTGAAGTGGGGACTTATTTACTTTTACCAGAATTTTTTTTGTTTAATTTTGGGGTCATCTCCTTGTTCAGGTCAGGGATGAACTGGGTTGAACAGATATCGCGTTAGTAGTAATAAAACAACGATACGGGGTGAACTCCATTGGATTTTTAATCAACAAAAAAAATGACATGCAGAGGGTCATTATCTGTGTGAAAATCTTAACACCGCGATTCAGGAATCGACGGTAAATGCACAGCGCCATCTATTGGCGAAGGATTGGAACTAATCCTAACACTCCTTAAAAACCGAGACATTATACTATGTACTTTTATTTATCGATCCTGTTTTTAAAGTAATAGATAAATTGTTAGAAGATATAATGTGGTGAAATTTAATCAATTTTGAATGTGATCTCATATTTTAGTGTGCCTCTAACTTGAAGTGTCTTTCGTAGAGTGTTCGCTTACCAAATCAGTCATGTTCAACGTACATAACATAACATCATGCCTGTAATCCCCGAAGGGTTAGTCAGAGGTGTACCTAATAGTACACCCACATTTTCCGGTTACCTTTCAGTCCCATGTAATAGGGGGAGACCCTATTGCCATCAACCGGGCACAAATCCAGACTCCGTTGCTACTGAGAAATTCCTGATGGAAAAACCCAATGACAATTTGCCCGACCCCAGAATCGAACCCAGGACCTCATGCTTAGCAGTCGCGCTTGCGACCACTAGACCAACGAGGCAGTCGAGGAAAATATAATGTGGTGAAATTAAATCAGTTTCCTAGTAATCTCTCCATCTTCATAGCACAGTGAGCTGCGCTGGGGCTGCAGGTGCTGAAAACCTCAAACGGCGCAAATACAACAGTTTAATTGGTAGTTATGTGTTTGAGCCGTTTGGGGTCGAAACACTAGGGCCATGGGGTCCGAGTGCCCACCTAGTATTTCATGAAATCGCCTTGTTGTTGGTTGGTCGACTCTTCACGTGACCGGAGAGCGGGCCTATTTTTTGGCCAAAGAATCAGCATTGCCATTCAACGTGGCAATGCTGCCAGCCTTCTGGGCATTGTATTTTCCTGTTAACAGCGATATGGACGAATTTTTTGACGCCCTGTAACCCTTTTGATACTTGTACATATTTTTATTACTATTATAGATTTGTAGATTGTAAATAATGTAAATATTCTTTGAAATTAACTTGAAGTGTGTTCGTTTACCAAATCAGTCATGTCAGGATTTTTCCTTACATTTATTTATTTATTTATTTAACACTTCCAGCACAAAAGTACATTGGCGGACTTAATGCCACAGGCATTTTCTACCAGTCAACCTTTGGGTGATGCAGAGACAAACAGTGGTAGGTGTATCTGAAAATAGTTTTAATTAATACTAAGATTAGCTATAAGTATATATAAAATACTATAAATATATATCAAATACTATAAATATATATCAAATTTTGATAAATGAAAATAGACTTTTACACGAATATACTAAAATAAAAACACAAACAATGGGGAAAACATTACCGTCGTGACGAAACTGCCAGCTTCTTCCGAATGTACTCGCGAACCTTAATTTTAAAAGATAAGCGATTGATTTCCTGGGGACACGCATCCGACCGTCCGTTACATGTCCGATTCATACTAATAATACTTCAACATTTATACCTAAAGCTATGAAATTCTATCTCATCAAAACTCAGAATCAACCTCAACTCCTCCAGAATACGTCCCGCATGAAACGAGCCTGGCATATAAACTCAAGGACGAACTTTAATATATGCATTTTGCACCCTCACTGCACTACACGAACATACATACATACATGTATGACATACATGCATGCTTTCATGTGAAATACATGTATATTTATGCATGGAACCGCACAGTACTCTTTTAGCAAATTGCGAATCAATGTTTTATGTTTTTGAGGACAGATGGCGTTTGTTCTGGGTGAGTAAGTAGGAATGAGGATTTTAGAGAGTTTAATGATCAGTCTTACCAAGGGGTACTGTATTACCCAGTACTAGCTGCCTTCAAGGTTAAGCAGTCCTTGCCTGGGTCGGTATGTGGATGGGTGACAATCAGTACATACCGAGTTTTCTCATCATCATCATCATGATTTCAGCCGAAAGACGTCCACTGCTGGACATAGGCCTCCCCCAAGTGTCGCCACGGTCCCGTGCGACTCGCATCCAGCGGATCCCTGCAACCTTCACCAGGTCATGGGTCCACCTAGTGGGAGGCCTTCCAACGCAACGTCTTCCGGTTCGTACATAGATCGTTGGAAGTTTTTTATCGGAAATTTATTATTATCCCTATCTAATGAAAAATATAACGGGATATTTACCATGTTTACTGTTTTCTATGAGTTCCCGATATTTCGACGCTTTTGCAAGCACCATGATCACGCATAAACTGAAGTTATTGCGGGTGGGTGTCCCGTTATTAGTATTAATAATAATGTTAGTGACCATGATAGTTTAAAATCTTATATTCCTATCTTTAATCGTAAATCACATCACTTATCGAAACAACTCACCAAGTAACTCAGACATACAACACGGAGATTAGTTAGCAAGGATTACGAGTTAAAGACCGCACGGCAAGGTTCGGAGCAGATTACTCGATCAACAAACATACAGAAACCCTTATTAGTGTACTCGTATTGACAAGCCAATTAGTGTAGGCTACTGACTGATAATCCTGCTTTAAGTGGGAACATCTAGAATTGTATTATTTGAGGAGCTAGAGGCTAAATTCTAACAGGGGCCTCGGTTCGATCTTCAGCTTAAGCCGGGCTTGCCTAGGTTGGTCCATGGATGGGACCACCCATTACATACCGAGTTAGATCCGTGCCTCGGAAAGCACGTTCAAATTAGAGTTGCAACATACTAACAGACTTATTTCTTTATTTTAGCAGCATTGGATAGCTCTAGTTTGTAGCGTATGAAAATAACCTCGATCTTTAAGACAATATTTTTTGGGAAATGTTCTCAACATTTTTGTGAAACTTCACTATAACATATGAATGAGAAAAGCGTCGAGTCATGGACGTTATGAAAAAATAACTTCGCAAAACAGGCGAGATCTCAATGTAGTTTTGTGTTCTCAGTATAAAAGTTAAGAAGGGGATCATTTTATCATAAAAGACAATACGCCATTTCAACTATTAAATTTCCGTTTAAATGCATCAGTAAATAAGATTAGGCGATTCTCACACGACACCGCTCGTCCGCGCGGTCGGACGGTCTCGACCTCACATTGTCGCATTGGTTTGTATGAAATCTGTTGATGCCTAACACACGTACATCGCTCGACAGCGCGGCGCACTGCCACAAAATACTTCGCCGCTCCCGCATGACCGCGCGGACGAGCGGTGTCCTGTTCTTCATTACCTGTAACATATCATAACTGGTGAAATGTAGGTATACAATTACATCTCTTCCTTAAGGCTTTGTTCACGACCCCAGGCTATGCGAAGTATGCTAATTGCGATGACTAATTGTGTCAAATAACACGTTTGGTTGTGAGCCTACCCTAAGCTCCAAGTCAGCAGTAGAAAACCAGATTAGTTCAGCATCTAACACGATCATTTATATCAAATTCAGAACTTCCCTTCAGCACCTAACTTGATGAGTGGCCTATGTCCAGCGTACTCCATGATAGGCCTAATAGCATTAGCTGGTGAATCCGGTCGGACTCGGGGCTTTATATTATGTTGACAAGTCAGATTCCTGCCGACGTTCCGTGTTAGACGCTTCTCTTTACTTTGTTTTAGGGATGGGGAGGTGTCGATAGATTTGGAGAACTTCGTATCAATTTTATCTTTTTTACTCTCTTTTGTAGTTTGAAGACAAACGATGGATGGATTGTGTGAGGAATGATATGAAGTAAAAAGGAGTAAATGATAGCGTAACGATTAACAGGGGAGAGTGGGAGAAAAAAAACGTGTTGCGCCGACCCCAAGTAAAATGGGACAAACGCGATGATGACTCTGTTTTGTAGATGGTATGAGAAGGATCCCAACAGTGATTCGGTATGATTTATCAAAAGTACGAGTATTTTTGTTTTGGCCAAGAAAATGTCGCGTGTGTTACACGTTTCGCTCAACGAGTAACAAAAGTACTAAAGTTATTTTTGAAACAAAATGATGTTACTTTTCGGTTTCCCCATTACCTATGCCCTTTGCTGCTCTGACTTTCTGGCTTATAACAGCCTGAGACGACTATATATTGTAGAAATCGTAACCACAGATGGTGATTGAGCAATAAATGTACATTAGCAATAAAATTGCAACTTCTCGGTGAAATTTCCACAAGGATGGTCTTATATAAACAGCAAGAATACTTTTACCCGTGTAATTTATGTGGTGTTCATAATACAGAATATTCTATTCTAGCAGGTAGCGTTGGTCTGTTTCTACCTACCACCATAACAAGATGGCTTTACATAATATATTTGAAACTCATGAGAAAACCATCCTCATTCCGACTAACGTCGACAAGTACCCATCGACATTCCCCCATCCCCAACCCGTTTGCTCGGCAAACCGCATTTTGTGGAAGTCGCTTGTCGGTTCCCGAAATTAGATTTGCTCTCCAAGCTGTAATACTGATTAAAACCATTTTCGTTCGGCTTGCTTCCGTCTTGAAACATTTTTCAATAGCTCCACGTGATAGTTTGCTCTGCTTTTAAAATGGGGCAACTCTTTTTGGTCTTGTGGGCCCTTTGTCTTCGCTGCTGTCAGCGGAAACTGACATTAAATGTAAAGATTTAACGTAGAACAAAGAGTTTTAATACTATAGAGACGCTATCAGAAGTTTGGGTGGATCTTCAGGTTAAGCCGGGCTTGCCTAGGTTAGTACGTGGATGGGTGACCACCGATTGCCTACCGAGTTTCCTCCGTGCCTCGAAAAGCACGTTAAGCCGTAGGTTCCGGCTGATATTTGCAGATCTTTGACAGTCGTTACGTAGACGACGTACGAAAGTCGTTGGTAGTCAGTGGCCCGAAAGTCTGACCTCCAGTCTTACCAAGGGGTGTCATATGTCCCAATACTACTGGGTTGTGGAGGTCAGATAGGCTGTCGCTCTATGTAAAATAGTGGTATTCAGCTGCATCCGGTTAGATTGGAAGCCGACCCCAACATAGTTGTGAAAAGGCTCATCACCTATGAGAGACGCTATCAGAAGAAATGCTATAGCAAAATGAGATCCTATGTCTTATCTAGCACATAACGACATAATTTCCAAGTTTGACACGTTACACTAGAACTAAACGAGCGAGCAATAACCAGTTTGGTTCTAGCAAAGTTTCTCGCTGATTTCTCCATAGACATAAAAGAATGCGTTCCACAATGTAGGTACAACAGGAGCTACATAAGGCCTAAACCTAAGAACAATGGTGGATGCTGTTAGGGTCAACCCTTCATCGTTTTGAAGACCACTAGTAGACAAATGTCCATTTGGGTTCGAGCCCACGACCAAAATTTCGAAAGCCTGGGTCATTACCACTCTGCCACCTAGGGTATGAACTACAGAGTGTAAAGATCTTCATCCCCTACATATAAGGGAGGATCCTCCAAATAGATGGGTGTTCAGTCTGGTGGGTTACTGCCCGACAGCCCCCGTAGCATGACCACCGTAGACAAGGATTTCTTTGACGGAAGAATCGACAAAATGACAGGTAGTATATATAGACAAAGAAATCTGTCATTGTGTCGACACAATCTGTCATTTTGTCGATTCTTCCGTCAAAGAAATCCTTGTCTACGGTGGTCATGCTACGGGGGCAGTTGTTGTCCGGTTTTTCTATATGATCTTAAGTCGCGGATAACTTGTTAGTTCTTCATTTGTGTCATAGATGGCGCTGTAATATTTTTTGTACTATGTTGCTGTAGTACTTTTTGTAGTGCCGTTACACAACCATTTCTCTAAAAAGTATCATTCCTGGAGGCTATTTTAATATAGAAAAAATTGGATGGATTAGCACATAATTTGATCATAATATCATATCTAAGGCAAACCTTAATTCTCGAACATAAACCTAAGAAACTATAGACAATAGTCCCTCTATTAGCAAGGGATGTGTTAATGCGGCCTATTCGTCACATTCCTAGTTCTATTGTACACGTTAAATGATAAGGAAAGAATTAGACGAGCTTAGACATGATGCGTGGGAACCTTTATCTTTGGATTAACTTTAGTTAGGAGTTTTTGCAAAAGTTTTCTTGTCTGATTTTCAACTGACATTAAAAATCAGCCAAGTGCGGGTTGGACTCACGCATCGCAGTAGAGGAGCCCCCTTTAATTTAAATTGATTATTATTATTTGTTGTTAGGTCGATCCTGTTGAATGACGTTGAAGAAATACGAATCGCTTTGGAAGTAATTGTCATGTGTTAAGGCCCTCTGATCAACCTTTTGGGAATAGCGTAATGTTATTATATGTCGTACCCGCAAATCCAAACATACTCTTCAAATTATATACTAGCTACAATACTGGGAATCTCTAGAATTGTGGTCTCATAAATTGGACAAAACCGCTTGAAGACAGATGAATAAATTGTTGCTGTATTGATTTATATCCTCATCCTGTAAGCCTTTATGAGGTATGCAGATAGTCTAGACAATCATTTTAATAGATTATTATTTCTAAAAAATTGTACAGAAAATTTTTACTAACTTGGATCTGTAAATGCATGCCGTGGCAGCCTTTAATTAAGGCTACACTATAATATGTTAAATGTAAAAGAAGTTCTTAAACATGTATTTTTTGGTGTATGCTTTGTTGGTTGTCCTTAAAAAAAAAAAAAAAATTAATGCATTTTCTACAATGATTCTGAACAGGTTTAATGTAAACTTATACTGTCAATTACGGGATATATTCCGTGATTGTTCATTATCCCGTAAGTGACAGTATAAGTTTAGTTGTAAACCGTGAAAGCTTAAAACACTGTTTGAGGATTAACATCATTATAATTTTCGGTTAAAATTATGTTTGCTTTGTACATTGGTTGTAAGAAATACTTTTACACTTCAAAAATAACTTACATTTTATAAGGAGATGGGAGTGGAGCTCGTGGCTAAATAATAACAGGCGCTTGGGTCGATCTTCAGGTTAAGCCGCGCTTGGCTGGGTTGGTCGGTGGATGGGTGACCGCCCACTACAAACTGAGTTTCATCCGTGCTTGGAAAAGCACGTTAAGCTATTGATGCCGGCTGTCATTTGTAGATCTTTGACAGTCGCTGGCTACCTGTAACGACTGTCAAATGTGTCTGTCACCTGTAACGGCAGTCTTACCAAGGGGTATCGTTGTTTTTTTTAGTACTAACTGAGTTGTGGAGGTCAGATAGGCAGTCGCTCCATGTAAAATACAGGTATTTAGCTGCATCCGTTTAGACTGAAAGCCAACCCCAACATAGTTATGAAAAGGCTAGGCAGACGATGACGACCACCTTTACCGTTGATAATATCACTTTGTCTGGACCTACGACATGTCACTCTATCTACAGCCTTTACGCTTTCGTAATAAGGTCCTTTTCTTTTTTATGAGTAGGTTTTATGATTTGTTCCAATTCTCTACTCGATGGAGTGAAGTGAAGCGTACAGTTTGCACGTGCAGCTCTATCAAAGATGGTTGTAGCGTCAGCCAAAAAGTCTTTAGCATTAAAAATAATGTCTGGATTGAACGAAAGTTGTCTCAAAAACAATTTTATAACAGTCGATTAATTAAAACCGACGAGTTAATCAAGTTACTGCCAATTAAGTTATGCTAAAATAATTGTTTTTGAAGTAGAAAATATGTTTAGATTGCGTGGGACATAAACATAACACATAACATAACAACACGCCATTTCCTCAGTGGGTTAACCCACTTAGGAAATGGCAGAGTATACCTAGTGCACTCACATTTGCAGTAATGTTTAAGTCCCATGTAATAGGTGGCAAGCATATTGCCATCAGCTGGGCACAAATCCAGACTCCGTAGCTGCTACTAAGAAATTCCTGATGGAAAATCCCAATTATACTGACCGACCCTGGAATCAAACCCTAGACCTCGTACTCAGCAGTCGCGCTTGCGAACACTAGACCAACGAGGCAGTCATATCATGAGTGTGGGACTTTAGAATTAAATCATTTAAAATTTAAAAAAACCCAGTCTCATCACCACATAGGAAGCCATAAAACTTAAATTAAACCCATTACAATAAAGTTGTAATAACAACATCCTACCAACTACATTCGCCACCATAACTCAACAGAGCTCAGACCAAAACAAATTAAACTTTGCGCTATCCGACCTGCTCTGCTGTCCGTACTTGGCAACAAAGGTGCGATGATGTCGGACAAATATTTGCTCGTTAGTATCCGGGCCGTAGGTACTGGATACTGATCATTTTGTACATAGGACCTCTGTTTATAGACCTGACGAACCTACTAGGTCATTTCTTAGCAAGGCTTGGGTACATCCCGTTTGGTAACTTTCCCGTTTCGACTACTAAACAAAAGACGTGCAAAACAAGTGAAAAAAAGTCCTCTTTCTGTAGCTATATTAATCTTCTTACAATGATTCCCGTTTCGTCAACCATAAACAACTGTTTTTTCTACGGTACAGTCAGCTCCCAAAGTTAAAAGAAAACCTCTTGTTGATGTTGCTATTTTTTGTCTCTCTCTGGCACACTAAGGTTTTTTACGAGAGAGCTCAATTCAGAATTTAAACGGAAAGTACTAGGAGAACAGAATCAAAAAGGAGATATTGGTGCCGCCGTTTTACTACAAGCAAAAAGTAACCTTTCTTTTTTTTTTTAACGTGGTAATATCATCAAATGAGTCCTCCCACCCAGGGCAGAGCGGGAGAGACTGTCAGACTTGTACTGACTAAAACCCACGGTGTCCTTCAATAGCCCTTTATGTTCCAGGGTCACGGTAATTGTATGAGTTCCGCGACCCCGGCAGGCTTTGGCCCTCTAGAGGGGGGCCCCGTCATTATACTGACACTCTTTGAGGCGCGCGTGGAACACAACGCGCCGTTGACCCGGACATGGTCCATGGTCGGACAGCGAGTCACCCATTACTCGCCAGCAAAAAGTAAGCTTTGATATTCACTGCTGAGCTCATCTCTATTTCAATCATCTCGAGTTCTGGGTTCAATTACCAGGTGGGACAATGTGTTACATTGCTCACGAACTGTGGATAGGTGACCGTTACATACCGAGTTCCTCCATGCCTCGGATAGTACGTTAAGCCGTTGGTCCTGACTGTCATTTGTAGATCTTTAACAGTCGTTACAGGTAGTCAGTGGCCCGAAAGTCTGACAACAAGTCTTGCTAAGGGGTGTCGTCTTTTCCAGTACTAACTGGGTTGTGGAGGTCAGATAGGCATTCGCTCCGTGTAAAATACTGTATTCAGCTAAATCCGGTTACACTGTAAGCCAACCCCAACATAGATGACAGCATACCAAGGATTGCAACTCCTAACGTAAGATTTCCATCATCTCATCATCTGCCTAAACTTTCTCCAGTACTATGTCAAGGACGGCTTCCAGTCTCACCGGATGTAGCTGAATGCCAGTATACTGGTCATCTGACCCCCACAACCCAATAACTGGGTAACAGCATATTCTAAGTGCCCGTAACGACTGTCTACGAATGTCAGCTGGGACCAACGGGCTTTCGAAGGTACGGAGGGATCTTGCATACAATGGATGGTCACCCGTCAACAAACCCACCTCGGCAAATGTAGCTTAACTTTCGACCGACCTGTGTGTATCATTATTCAGCCACAACCCCTCATAATAGACGCAACTATTCTAGTTTCATAATTAAACTAGCTAATAAACCTGAGAACGAAAGCTAAAGCCCTGCTAACCCCATAAGCGAGCGTCCTCCATACGTGTGTGGTAGACATTAACAAAGTGTGTACATAATATCAAAAGACACAAATTACGGACTGCACACCCCGGTTTATTACAGCGTCGTAATGAGATAGAACTACGAAGGGTGTGGAGTCAAAAAGATGGTATAATATTTTTTTCACTACGGTTTCTGTGGTGAATAGTCTTTGTGGCTCAGAAATTTTAAGATCGTTTCAACCGGTATTTGCGTTGTATTGTATGTTACTTACTGCTTCGTTGGTCTAGTTGTCGCAAGCGCGACTGGTGAGCATGAGGTCCTGAGTTCGATTCCCAGGTCGGCCAAAGTTGTATTGAGTTTTTCTATCAGGAATTTCTCAGTAGCAGCCACGGAGTCTGGATTTGCGCTCGGTTGATGGCATTCTCATTCTTACCATAAAGGCATGCGATAGTAGAAGAGAACATTGTTACAAAAAAATAACATAATATCAAACACTGTTTTAAGCTTTCACGGTTAATATCGGGAGCTCAAAATAATGAACAATCACGGAAGATATCCCGTAAGTGACAGTATAAGTTTAACATAATATCATGTCTATGCTCTTCGAGGGCCAAAGCCTGCCGGAATTACCGTGACCCTGGAACATAAAGGGCTACTGAAGGACACCGTGGATTTTAGTCAGTATAAGTCTGACAGTCCCTCCCGCTCTGCCCTGGGTGGGAGGACTCATTTGATGAATTTACCACGTTAAAAAAAAAAAAAAAAGAGTTAGGCAGAATTGTACAAGAATCAAATAACACAAATTCCAATCATTATCAGAACAAGCCCTCTCCACCGCCCGTCCCGTTCTACGCAATGCGCACATGCCGGCTATCAGTCATGATTCACATAAACTCCCTCTCTTTGCTCCGTTAATTAAGGACGCTGTTTACATGTGTCTAGCCGCACCTGACATGTGTGGGGGGTGGGGGGAGCGTGTACACTAGCAGCCACGGAGTCTAGATTTGCACCAGTTAACGGCAATAGCCTTGCCCCGTATTCTTCTTTATCGTGTGGTTAAGCCAAGCCAATGGCTTCTAACTTGGCTTTACATGCCATCGAGAAATATCTGTTAGGCGTGCTGGTTTCCTCACGATGTTTTTCTTTACCGAAGCAAGTGATAATATACAATACGCATATGAATCCAAAAAATTAGAGGTGCGTGTTTTGGCTTCGAAGTTGAGACCAATGAATTTTACAGTCCCGGCGGTCACACCACTAGACTACCACTGCTTCTTTTGCTCCGTATAACATGTGACTTAAACATAACTTATGAAATGAGGTAGTATGTTAGGTACACCTCTACCTAACCCTGCGAACATTACAAGGCGTGAGGCTCTCTTGTTATGTTGACATAAGCTGCCGAAAATTCTATGTGACTAACATAGAATTTTCGGCAGCTTATGTTGAAGTTGTTGAAGATCGTTGTAGAATTAGGAATCCCTTTGAAAGCAATAACCACTTGTCTACGGTAGTGGTTGTTTAGGCGATTCTCACATGACACTGCTCGTCCGCGCAGAGAGGCGGTGTGCGCCGTTCTAGGCGGTCGAGTGGTGTACATGTTGGGCCAGATTCCATCGAAGCGGAGCCGAGACGAGAAGTGAGGAGATGTGTTGTGGACCACCAACAGAATTTCGTTATTTACACTTCTCGTCTCCGCTTAGCTTTAGTGAAAACGGTTTAGCAGAGAAGAGAGGAGATGTCTCGTAATCGTTTAGGCCGGCGGAGACGAGAAGAGGCGTAAACGGTGTGCTGTGAGCGCCATGTTTTGAGCGGTGTACTGGCAGCGGCGTGCGGTGAATGGTGTGCGTTGTGCGGTGAGCGGAATGCCGGTTTGCTCATCTCCGCACAGCTTCGATGGATACACCCTAGCTTTTACGCATCTCCTGTCCTCTCCGCTTCGCACATCTTCGCTCGTCTCCGCTTTGGAGGATTCCGGGCTTTAGGCGTTGATGCCGATTTCATACAAGCCATGAAGCCAATGCGAGTTGAGATTCACCCGGATGAGTGGTGTCGACAATCACCTTATGCCGGGTACACATTGGTGTAACGTAACAGAAATCTAACATGAATGAGCCGTCCAGACTTATGCAATGCAACATGAAATGTAACCCAACAACAGGCGAATTTGTTTCAATGTGTGTTACATTACATGTTACGTTTCACCAATGTGTACCCGGCATTTAGGGATCTGCCTGCCTACGTTAGACATTGCCTAAAAACGTTGCTTAACTTGACGTTACTGAAAACAGGCAATAGTTTGTCCTTTAAAGGATAACAACCTCCACCACCACCTAAACAACACATCATAGTCATCGCGTCAAATTCCAATCAATTATTTAAAAATGAAACTACCCGACTATACAGAAACGAAACAAAAGTTTCGAAAGTACAAGCTATTTCACTTAGGGGGCGCTAGTGTGCCACGACTCGAGTATAATTGAAATGGGTTCCGTAGAATATCGGAATAGCCCTGAATTATTTATTTCGTTGTGCGGAGTAGGAAACTAGTTTTGTGCCCTGAGTACGGTTGTGAATGTGGCCTGTTTTGACATAAAGGGTTTGGGGTTCTATTCCGCGAAACCTATATTATGGAAGTGAGTGATTTTCGGGGAATAGGGTCCAGATTCGTCCTAAACGTACCAGGTTCGTTCGGTACGTTTTTAGATGAAAGCCATCACAATTAGTCGGGTATCTTGTTAGCCAATATGTTAGTAGTCTGAAAATTGGCGGTGTGATACCCCCGTATTTCAGAAAGCACGTTATACTGTTAGTCTTGCGCCTGGTATCTCTCCCGTCAAGTCTGATTCTCGCCACACCATAATATAACATACCGTCATACCTGTAATCCCCGAAGGGTTAGGCAGAGGTCTACCAAATAGAACTCCCAAATTTCGCCAGTTATGTTTAAGTTCCATGTAATAGGGGGCGAGTCTTTGCCATCTACTGGGCACAACTCCAGACTCCGTGGCTGCTACTGAGAAATTCCTGATGGAAAAACCCAATATCACTTTGTGCGACCCGGGAATTGAACCCAGTACCACTCAACAGTCGCGGTTGCGACCACTAGACCAACGAGGCAGTCGGCGAGATCGCACCATAAAACTATGTCCAGTCTAAAGCAGTCTGGTCAAAGGCCTCCCCCAACCGTAGCCATGCCGACCGACCCTGCGCTTTTCGCATCTAGTAGATTCCCGCTTACGGTTAGGTATAAAATAGTCATCTAAACGAAAACTTGAAACATGCATGTGATTGAACCGTAATTTGGCCGATGGGGCCGAAAAGTTCTGGAGTGGCGACCGCGAACCGGAAGACGCTGCGTTGGAAGGCCTTCCACTAGGTGGACCGATGACCTTGTAAACGTTGCAGGGATCCGCTGGATGCGAGACGCACGGGACCGGTCAATCTGGCGACACTTGGGGGAGGCCTATGTCCAGCAGTGGACGTCTTTCGGCTGAAATGATGATGATGATGGTGATGAACCGTAATTTTATAAACAGAGACTATTGCAATACTCCCTACCACCACCCTACCCCCACAACCCCTACCCTACCCTACCACGCTACCCCTACCTGCTTACCCTCACAAAACTGACCTTACTCATCATACATCTAGACTTGTTGCCCATCTTTGTTGGTGTCGGCTTCTAGTCTAACCACCAGGATGCAGCTGAATACCAGTATTTTACAAGGAGCGTCTGCATCTGACGTCCGCAACCCAGTTACTGGTAAGCATTTTTCCCCTGAGAGTAGAAGTGGTGGCACAGTGGAAACGGCCGCGATTTACTTTAGTTGGTGTAAATTATATCATCACCAATACTCTGATGTCTGATGAGAGGACGAGTAATAGAGAAGTATGGAAAAAGAAGACATTCTGCACTGATCCCAAAGGAATTGGGATAGTGGCAAGAGAGTGATGATGACTCTCAAAACGGCGAAGAAAAACATCATGAGTTCACATGAGGCATGTCTTAGACCCAAAAAACATTCACCAACCCGCGCAATGGAATATGGACCCGTGTTACAGGAGGCCTGTCATGTCCCAGCAGTGACAACATTATAATATGCTGATTCTAGCCCTTTGTCAGACCGAAAACTTAATCATACTCATCTGCATAGCCTTTTCCCAACTATGTTGGGGTCGGCTTCCAGTCTAACCGGATGCAGATGCCAGTATTTTACATGGAACGACTCCGTGTCTGACCTCCACAACCCAGTTGGGTAATGCGATATCCCTTAGTAAGACTGGTTGCCAGGCTATCAGGCCAATGACTACCTGTAACGACTGGCAAAGATCCACAAATGACAGCCAACGGCTAATGTGGTTTCCGAGGCACGGAGTTAAGTGATATGTATTGGGTGGTCCACACATCCAAGGACCAAACCAGGCAAGCACGACTTAACCTAAAGATTGACCCGAGCGGCTATTATTATTTAGCCACGACTCCACGCCTGTGTCCCAGCAGTGGGAACATTATAAGATGCCTTTGTCACTCCTTGATAAGCCCAAAAACTTAACCATACTACACCCCCAAAAATAACTTAAACACATAATTCCTCCTACCTATACATCACATTTACGTTGGCATTCGTTGCGGTCAACTCGCAGTGACCGCAGAGAGGCAGTCATTTTGACCGCCGGCACATTACAATTCAAATTGTGGCTTTATAGAGCAGTATTGCTCAGTACGTACAGATAGACAATGCTATTGTAAAAGCTGCAAGCGATATTGCAATTTGGGGCCATGTTTAGGGGTAGGTTTGGCGAGAACTTTGGCGGAGAGTTTCGGTATTCGAAAGGAAGTGAGATAGATGGGAGAATGGTAACGGTTGGTGAGATTTGGTGATTTAACGAAAGGAATTGATATTGCATACGATAAGAGGAGCTCGTGGCTAAATAATAACAACCGCTCGGGACTATCATCAGGTTAAGCCGCGCTTGCCTAGGTCGCCCGGTTGGTCCGTGGATGGGTGACCACCCATTACAGCGACAGACCGAGTTTCCTCCGTGCCTCGGAAAGCACCTCAAGTCGTTGGTCTCTGCTCTCAATTGACAGTACAGAATCAACATGAATGATGTAACCAAGGTTTTGTAAAAGTATTCTGATTTAAAAGAGTGTCCATGGAGTTTCTTGCCTGTTCTTCTCCATAGAGATCTACGTTAGGGAATGGGCAACTACAGTACTTTCACAGTTTTCGTGCCTTGTGACTATAGCTACATTTCATTGTTGTCTTTGTTTCGACAATTCAAAAGTGCCTGTAACTGGCCTACTTGAAATAAATGCTTTGATTTTGATTCTGCTGGAACTAATTCGATGGTTTGGTACACAAGTACACATTGACTTAGGCTAAGACATACGATACATTTCAGTATCGTTATGTCCCCTTGGGTTACACAACGCGTGTGAAACCGATGGCACAAACTAGAATATAAACCAACAAATAAACTCATGTATCAGCACAATGTTTTAAGTGCGTTACATTGAGTACTACCGTAAAACGTGATTATTCACCACAAAAAAAAATGTCGTTTCCCAGTAATAGTTTGATGTTCAGAATGCTTGGTTGACGGACTCGTGAAGGATCTGTTTACACCTTGTATTGGGGTTGACATCCAATTTAATCGAATTCAGGTGAATTGTCAGTATTTAACATGGAGCTTCCTATTTGACTTCCACTACCCAGTTCCTACTGACTAAAATATGGCGAAGCATTTAGATATACCGATTAAATGATCACACTTTTAAATTGTCAAAAATTCCGTCAGCTAACCAGTTGTTAGTTGCAGCTAGTTTCCCACAGACAGTAGATTTTTAATATTTCTTTCCACCTGTTCGTAATATTACAATCATTCCGATCTTCTCATTGTCCAATAAAATGGCGCGAGAGAATATAAATCTCGTTGCAATAAGAGGTATAGAGCCTCTCCTACGGGGAATCAAGAAAAAAACATTTTGTGAAACAAATCGCTGGCTCTTTGTCTAGTTTAGGGATGTGAATGATTACGGGATGAGTTGTCGATGAAAGGATAGTGGTGGGATATGTTTATTATTGAGTGTGTTTAATGCGTAGATAGGTGTCAATTTCATAAAGCAGGGTTTAATGAACAAGTTTTACCATGATCCTAACTCGAATTTAGCACATATTCTAAATCTGTAGAAATATTTCGTCGAATATTAGAAAATAATCTGCTGTTTGATGGAACTACTGAGAGCTGCTGACGCTTGAGGTTTGCAGATATTTTATGCGATTTGACTTTGTGGTCAACATCTGATGACCACAGGGTTTTTTATAATCGACGAAAAATGCCTAAAAAAAATCAGCTGCATCTGGTAAGACTGGAAGTAACAACAAGAATTGGTGCAAACATTTAGCACACCGATGTCTCTCATACCGCTTGTATTGGATTAGGGTTTAAGCTTGGTTGGTAAGCCTTAATAGCAGCACGTCTAGGTAATCAAAACTATTCCAAATGAATAGCAATTCAACAGACAAAGTTTGGGTAACATTTTGAACAAAGTTTCAAAGTCAGTCTTTGGTCTAGTATTGAAACGCAAAGTTCACTGTCCTGTATAAAACATCATAAAATCAGCATATTTATGATAATATAATGTTTTACAATGACATAAAATACATTGTGATTGTGAAGCTTGCAACGTTCTCTATTTTAATCTCTAAGTCGTAACTTATAAAGTGTACATTCAAAATTAAACAATGATAAACTTTCAAATAATCTCACGAACAAAAATGACATAATCATAACGTTCCCACTGCTGGGACAAAAACCCACCACGTAGGTTCAGTATGGTTTGATGAAAAAAAAGTGATAACCACCAACCCAATTAAAATCTAACTTTTTATCGATAGAAAAATACCTGCATCTATCGAATCCATCCCATCACTACACAGGTATCCGCCGTAGTACCTACAAATGGCCGTCATCTATTCACGCCAGTCAACACAGTTAGTGGAGGGGTCAGCACAGGTGCAGGCACTGAGGAGGTTCCTTTTGATCGTCGTTAATGTGACAGCTTGTTGGTGGTCGTGGTCTGTGTCTGAAAGAGAAGTTCGATAAATAAAGTTGGAAAGTAAGTTCTCTCGCAATCCGTAGGTTTAGAAAACTCTTTTTAGTAGCTCATCATCTGCCTAGCCTTTTCCCAAATATGTTGGGGTCGGCTTCCAGTCTCACCGAATTAAGTTGAATAACTACCCTATTTTTCATGGAGCGACTGCCTATCTGACCTCCACAACCCCGTTAGTACTGGGTAATACGACACCCCTTGGTAAGACTGTTTGTCATACTTTCGGAATTCTGACTAGTTGTAACGACTGTTAAAGATCTACAAATGGCTGCCGAGACCAACGGCGTACTTTCCGAGGCACGGAGGAAACTCGGTAAGTAATGGGTGGTCACCCATCCAAGGACAAACCTAGGCAAGCGCGGTTTAACCTGAAAATTGACCCGGGCTGCTGTTATTATTTAGCCATGAACGTATGTATAAACTAAAAGCTTTAGGGATATAAAAAGTCCTAGAATTAAAATAAGTTTACTATTCTCTATGACATGACTTATTAAGGTCGAAAGTCCAAAGTATAAAATCAGCAGTTTGTTTCAATACAAACAGAACCTCTGCTCTTTGGGTGGCGGTAAGACAAACGTGAATGAAGTATGGGGGTGGTTTTACAAGGGACGAGCACGATACGATTGCGGGATGATTTCGGCTGGCTAGTAAATTCTTAGTCCAGTATTAGAAAGTAGAGGAATAGGATTTGACAAATAAAATATTACAAATATAAATAAGTAACCAGCAATGCGACATTTTCAAGGTGTAAACAGACCCTTCACGAAACCGTCAACCAAGCGTTCTGTATATCAAACTAAATAACCGCAATTTTTTTTGCAGATGGAATGAAGGTAAGTATTTAAAGTAAAGTTATAAAATTACACATGCATTCTTTTTTGCTGGGAAGCGACTTATTTTTTTGGGGTCAAAAATCACGTTTTACTGTAGGACTGGAATGTTCACTCAAAGCATTGTACTGATGGATGCATTAAATATTACAGGGATCATGGAGATATTTAAAGTATAGTTATAACACTAAAAACATGTTTTTAGTGTTATAACTATATAACACTAAAAACATGTAAAGGCGTCACATACACAACTCAATACAAAACTCCAACACAACCATATAAAGGCGTTACAAAAGTGACCCTACTGAAGAGAACTGGTCCCTCTATAAGAAACTACGTAATCGCTGCGGTCGTATGTGTAGGGATGCTAAAAGGCGTCACATACACAACTCAATACAAAACTCCAACACGGCACAAGTATGGCAATTTCTAAAATCCCTTGGAATTGGCAAAATTGCGAATGACAGCTCGCCTGACATTGACTTGGACGAAATTAATTTACATTTTTCTAAATCACCAGTGACTCTGGATAACAGTACTAAATCCTACACTCTTAACGATCTCTCTAATCTTCCTCGGCCAATATGTACCTCATTCTCTTTTCACCCGGTTACAGAAGGGGATATTAAGCGAGCCATTACATCTATTTCCACTAAGGCGGTGGGTGATGATGGTCTCCAACTTCAGATGTTTCATCCTATCCTTGATGACCTTACTCCTATCATTTTACACATTGTTAATTATTCCCTTTTTACTGGCTCCTTTCCTTCTGCTTGGAAGAAGGCCTATGTTTTGCCTCTTCCCAAAGTTTCAAATCCCTCTTCAGTATCCCAGTTTCGTCCAATTTCCATACTTCCAATCCTGTCTAAAGTCCTTGAGAGTGTTGTTAACAATCAACTATCTCATTACCTTTTCTCTAATAGCCTGCTTAGTCCTTACCAGTCCGGATTTCGTCCTGGCCATAGCACTGTTTCAGCTTTGCTTAAAATAACCGACGACATCCGATTGGCCATGGAGAACCGGCTCCTTACGGTGTTGGTTTTATTGGACTTCAGCAGTGCTTTTAATTCAGTTGATTTTGACATCCTCTTAGGTATCCTTTCCTCTCTAAACATATCTCCTCCTGTGACTGCTTGGTTTGATTCGTATCTTCGGGGTCGCTCGCAGTCGGTACACTTGAATGAGGCTTGCTCTCATTGGTGTGATCTTTCTGCGGGTGTTCCTCAGGGCGGCGTACTTTCTCCTCTTCTTTTCTCCGTTTTTATTAACGCTATCACTAAGATATTAACTTGTCATTATCATCTCTATGCAGACGACTTGCAGCTTTATCGCCATTTTAAAATTGAAGAGCTTTCAGGAGCCATCGATGCCATCAATAATGATCTTCAAAACATCAGTCTGTGGGCTAAAAATTTTGGACTACTAGTTAACCCAACTAAATCACAAGCTCTCATTATTGGTGGCAGATACTTCGTCAATTTATTGAGTCATCGGGCCCTCCCGCATGTTGTGTACGATGGAGTCGCTTTAGCCTACTCCAAGAAAGTTAAAAACTTAGGTATACTCTTGGACTGTAACCTATCTTGGAATGTTCACATTTCTGAAGTAAGCAGGAGGGTGTTTTGTTCGTATCGGTCACTTAAGCGTCTTCAGAAGTTCCTGCCGTTTCAGACTAAAATTACTCTTGCTCAGTCTCTTCTTCTTCCTCTTCTAGACTATGCCGATGTCTGTTTTCTTGACGCGACTGAAGAACTTCTTGATAAGCTCGAACGTCTGCAGAATTTGTGCATCCGCTTCATTTTCGGGCTTCGTAAGTACGACCATGTGTCGGAATTTCGGAAGCAACTGAAGTGGCTACCTATTCGGCGGCGTCGAGATTTACACACTCTCTCTTTTCTCTTTTCTGTTCTCCATAATCCTAAAGCTCCCTCGTATCTTCAGGAACGCTTTGAGTATCTTGTACCTAGAGGTAAACCTTGTCGCTCATCTTCATCTCTTCTCCTTCGTTTCCCTCCCCACTCCTCAAGTCGGTATGATGGTTCATTTACTGTTCGTGCTGTGCGCCTTTGGAATTCGCTTCCACACTCCTTGCGGGATAGCCCTTCGTTAGAGGTGTTCAAGAGAGGAATAAGGGAACATTTCCTGTCAACATGATCAATATGTATGTATGTATATTATATAGGATTTTATAGATATGTATAATTGTATATATATATGTGTATAATATGTATTACGTATATTATATTGTATGTATTTAGTTTAGTTTGTAACATTAATTAATTTAAGTAACACAATGTGTTAATGCACTTAAGTCCTTTTCTGCAAATCTCACAGTAAAAATTTGGTTTGCTGTAAGAAAACCCAATTCTGGGTTAAGCTCGCCATTGTACATAAGCTATATTGTTGCAATTTGTATGTAATTTTTTTTTGTGTGCAATAAAGAATAAAGAATGTTTAAAAAAAAAAATCTGAAGAAGTAGGAACTTTGACCACCAATATCTCCGTAACCAGAAGGTACCCAGGTATAGTCTAGAACATATAAATGCTCGCAATGACTGACAGCAAAACAACACAAAGAGCAAAGAAGGAACATGGATGAGTTTTAGTCAGTACAAGTCCGACACTCCCTTCTACTTAATGCTACACTTAGTTAACATCATAACATTATCATTACGGACTCAGATCTACATCACGTTGTAAAATAAGAAAATGAACTTTGTAAAATCATTTTAACCCAATATTAAGTACAACGAAATAAGCCAGATATAATATCAGAAATTTCTCAGAAGCAGTGGTCCCAGGGGGGGGGGGGGAGAATTTCATGACGTCCCATCCGAAAAAAAAAAATTATTACAGAAAACTTAAATCCCATGCACCGTGACGTGAGATATAAAACGCCTCCAACATTAGGCAGATTAAAATTGCTTTTTCTGCTGACGGCTCCATGATAGCTCCTATTTTGATAACATTATTGTTCTCATGTTCTCCTAATTCGGTTTTTTCATCCCTCAGAGGGGATGTAAATATGTCTGCCTTTTATTTATGTGGCATAAGTGATATATATTTGAAGGTAATGCTTTCATTTTATGAGGTTTTTCATGAATTATTTGACGTCATGTTACTGAATTAGTTTAAAACAGGATGAGGAAGAAATTTTGAGGAATTTGGTTCTGATTTTGAAGATTATGTTAACTCATTTGTGTTTCGTGGAATCGAAGCTCATTTTGATATACTTTGATAACATAACATACGCTTGTGTTCGGGGAAGGGTTGGGGTGGCGTGTATTACCCATATTTCGCCAATTATGTTTAATCATCAATCGAGCTTAAAACCAGACCCCGAACTGCTTCTGAGAAATTTCTGATATAATATCTGGCTTATTTTGTTGTACTTTTATATTGAGTTAAAATGATGATTATGCTTTTATTTTGCTTTGGTCTTCATTTACAATTATTTTACGTTCCCTTTACATTTAAAATAAATAATTAAATATGTGCTTAAAATATTTATTTAACCTTCATTCCGTGTGGGACCCTGGTGATCTGCTACACTGGTATATCTAGTGCAGACACCCGTCTCTCACAAACTTTTGTGTCTTAATTTTAAGTTGTATATAACAAAGTCATGGTTTTAGAAAATATATTAAACGATTTTAATTTGAATTTCTCATGATAAGCATAAGAACGTTGTCATAATTTATGTACGTCATTTTTTTAAATGAAAATTACTGTTGTAAGAATTGTTGTCGAACATTTCTAGATAACTATAAATCCTATTTTAAACAAGACATAACTAAGTGTCTGACTGCCTGCCTCGTTGATCTAGTGATCGCAAGCACGACTGCTGATCATGAGGACCTGGGTTCGAATCCTGGGTCGGGAAAAGTGTTTTTGCATTTTTTCATCAGGAATTTCTCAGTAGCAGCCACGGAGTCTGGAATTGCGCCCGGTTAATGGCAATAGGATCTGTTGTTCTTTTGTTTATGCGATGTTTGTGTTTAGTAGCCAACCAGCGATAAAAACTTAAAGAAGGTATGTGTTTTTTTCAACAGCCTTGAATGTCCCACGCCTCCTCCATATCCTTCCAGGTACTCATCTCCTGCGTCACCTCGAACCAGCCTTCGTGATACGCGTCTAAATCATCTCGCCACCGTTTTCTAGGCTGGCCTCGGCGATGCCGCGCCGTCCATCCTCAGGCACCCATAGACCCCTCCCAGCCCCAGCTTCCCTTTGCCCAGCGCTCGTTATGGCTCACGTGACCTACCCAAAGTATATGTTTAAAAACTGCAAATTAACAGAAAAAGTCTTCCTACCGTAATAGCGTTCATAAACACAATAACTCCGAAGTGGAGCAAAGTTTTAAAACGAAAAAGGAACTCTCCCACTCCCACTTTACCTCTCAACATTTTCGCCATCACAGCACATTACTTAGACTCCTGCTTACCCTACAATACTGATTAAGGGTAGCCCGGTACAGCAATAATTTTATATTAAACGGACAATTTCTATGCGTAGAGGACCCCCCGAATTTTATGGACGAAGATAATGTATCGAATATGGTTAAATATTGATAAATTGTGGGCTCTGCATGTGTATCACGGGCTTGCAAAGGCGGTTTGTAAAAGTAACGATGATCCCACTAATTTTATGGGGACGAATTTACATGTTTTTAGAATTTAAGTGTCGTAAGAATATTTTTAACACCCGAACAAAAAAGATGGGTGTTATAAGTTTGTGTATGTGTGTCTGTCTGTGGCATTATAGCTCCTGAACGGATGAACCGATTTTGATTAAGTTTTTTTTCGTTTGAAAGGGTTTTTAGCTATGCGTCATGAAAATCTGCTCAGCCGTTTGAAGAGCATAACTAACTAAAAAAATCTTTTCTTGTTGATTTTGACACTAAACAACTTCCACAGTTTCTGTCACTGGTTTTAGAATTGTCTTTTCGTTTTTCTAAACACTGAGTGTTTCAGAGGATCAATCGCCTTTGTTACGTTTTCTTTGAATAGGAGGCTCCCTCCCTTTTAAATGGGACTTAAAACATAACTGGCGAAATGTTAGTATACTATAAAGGTACCTATGCCTAACACTTCGGGGATTACAGGCGTGATATTATGTTATGTTTGCAAACGTGTACATAGTATTTTTATTGCCGATGATAAATTTTTATTGACCCCTCACATAGAAATTTATCATGAAGTAGATATGAGGTAGATACCGCGGCCCTGGAACACAAAGAGCAAAGAAGGAACATGGATGGGTTTTAGCCAGTACAAGTCTGACACTCCCTTCCGCTCCGCCCAGAGCGAGGGGGGTCATTTGATGATTTCCCATCATAAAAAAGCGGGACTGATGTACTAAATACGCAGTAGCCGTTTTAGCGTCGGTGTCCCTTCCACCTTGGAAATAGTAAACAAAAGACTGAAAAAAAGAAAACCTATTCCTTTGAAAGGCATTATTTCCAGAATAACGAAGGAAACAAAGTAATTTCATACGAAATCACCAATCAGCCTTCTGTCATCATTATAATCCTACATTCATTAACATTTTCCTGCCAAAAATCGTGGAAATATATTTCATAATCAAAATAAATCCGCCGTATTTATAATTTCTGTCAAAAAACGTCAAGAACTTAGAAATAAATAACTGGAGGCGAGAGTTCGCCGTTCACTGGAATAATAAGGTCACTAGTGTTGGGACGTGCTCGGCTTTCGGCTTTCGTCCTCGGTTTTATTTGTATGTTGGTTTTTTTTTCGGCAACAAATGTTCGACTGTCAAAACTGACAGCTAGGCAGGACGTTAAGGCGCATGAGACATGTCAACATGATTTTTATATTGCGCTTACATTAGCGACAGAATTGTGGGATGGTCGGGAATTATTCGATGTTGCTGTGATGTCTGAGTTCACCACAATTACCAATACCTAGATCTCAGATTGACAATGTATCAGCAATTATGTATCTTCAATCGAGTCATCCTATGGCAGTTTACTGCTGGATAAGGCCTCTTCCAGGCTGTGCTACATCACCATATCCTTGGTCTTTCGCATCCAGACTGCCTTAGCTACCTTTCTAAGTACGTCGATCCAGCTTCAATGTTCTGTTCAACTTTCCAAAGTCTTATACGTTAATATTCGAAAGTGCCAACCAGTCTTACCATGGGATATCGTATCATCATCATCATTTCAGGCGAAAGACGTGAACTGCTGGACATAGGCCTCCCCCAAGTGTCGCCACATTGACCAGTCCCGTGCGACTCGCAACCAGCGGATCCCTGCAACCTTCACCAGGTCATCGGTCCACCTAGTGGGAGGCCTTCCAACGTAACGTCTTCCGATATCGCGTCACCTATTACTAACTAGGTTGTGGAGTCAGATGGGCAGTCGCTACATGTAAGGGTGCGTCCACATCTGGCGAATGTGCAGCTCGCGAGCCGTTCGCGAACTGCGCGCGTGCATTTTATGTTCGTACGCAGCCCCTGCGCCGTCCGCGCGCCGCTCGCGCGCTTTCTACGCGCCATACTCGAGCGGCGCAGGAGGTGCGCGCGTGCCGGCCGCGATGCACCTCACAAATTCAAGCAAATTCACAACTGAGGCTCAAGTTCACGCGTATGTGCGCACGAGCAGCGCGCGCGCTGCACGCGCGCCCCACTCGACTCTTGCTAGGGTTGCACTAGAGCGGCGCACCAAATATAGGCTGTAACCGCACGTGCGCAGCTCGCGGGCAGCTCGCAAACCGCTCGCGAGCTGCACATTCGCGGCACATTCGCCAGATGTGGACGAACCCTAAAATACTGATATTCAGCTGCATTCAGTTAGACTGGAAGCCGACTATTACATAGTTTGAGAAAAGGCTAGACAGATGATGATGATGGATAGGTATTCACTATTCACATTCAGTCACATAGCCATCAAGCTGATTGCAAATCTATAAATATATAATAAACCCAGCTAGGTTTCACAATTCCAATAATAGTGTAATTATAATTGACCTTTACACAATGAATTAGTTTGAAAAGTTATCCTTTATTTAATTTAATCACATGGGCAGCGATACGCCTCGCTGTTACATACGCCCACACGGCTACACTCAACATGTGGGTATTATGTTGCAGGATAAGCTCGAGGCTAAATAATAACAGCCACACGGGTCGACCTTCAAGGTTAAGCAGTGCTTGCCAAGGTCGGTACGTACCTACCGAGTTTTCTACTTACCTCGGAAAGCACGTTAAGCTGTCTCGGCTGTCATTCAAGTAGATCTTTGACAGTCGTTACATTACAAGTAGTCAGTGGCTGAAAACTGATAAATCAGTCTTATCAAGGGGTATCGTATTACCCACAAGCTCGCCCCTATTCCAAGGGATTTAAACATTATTGGCGAATTGGGGTTGTCTTATACCTCTGCCTTACCTTTCAAGAAAAACAGACGTGATGGTTTACACAAGTCTTTTTAGGAGATGGATTCTTAATTGTAATAACGCGCAAACATATACATACTTCTAGTACCTATTCCATTGTTGTACCAATTAGTACATAAATATAGGTCGTATACTAGAAGCCATAACAGAACAAAATGGAACCAAGTCCACGTGCTATCTTAGCACTCGATTAGTTCCTTTCAACAGTCGAACAATGGTCGAGGAAACGATAGGGGAAACAAACCGTTCGCACTAAATACATGCGAACAGAAGGTCGGATTCGTACAACAACGAGCGAAAATGCACGCACACATGGACATGCTTCACGTACGGTGAATGTAACCGTACTCGCGAACTGCATTTGTTTTGAGATCACTGTATTTAAAAGGTTGCAAGGAAGATAGGAGCACTTGAATAACATTAGCAGCGGAATGCTGTTGGCCAACATGTGTAAAAGTCTTTCGTAGAATTGTATAAAAACAAGATGGCGTCGCTAGTTCTTATTTAGACGACACTCCAAAAGATTCGTTGTATAATTATAAATGTGTAGCTTCATTGATGCGTCTATGGGGCAGTCATTATGAAGTCAGAAGGCCGAAATTCTGATCGCCAGTCTTGCCAAGGGGTATCGTATTTAGGGTTAGGTAGGCAGTCGCTCCATGTAAAATACGAACTTAACATAGTTGGGAAAAGGCTAAGCAGTTGATGCCTGTTTCAACTCGTTGTAAAAACCCGGCCTTCTGTCCCGATCTACATATTTCGTACCATTCGGCCTTCGGCCTCCCGCCCATCCCTAATTGCGTTTTTCCGCAAAATAACTCAGTCGCTAATTGCAAGGCTTTGAAACTTCATTAGTACGCAAAATGAATTTTTATTTCTCCTTTATTTTCATACATCAGTATGGTTAATAGGTTTACATTTTTTAATGTAGTCGTCCTTTATTTTGGTTATTGTTTTTTTTTAAATGAGGAATTTTGATTTGCCCTATCTCCTTTGTCGATTTACTGTCACGGCAGTGTTTCGAATTTTGCATCACTTCATAACATATCATCACGCCTGTGATCTCCGTAGGGTTATGCAGTGGTGTACTTAATAGTACACCCACATTTAGCCAATTATTTTAATGTCCAATGTAATAGGGGCGAGCCTATTGTCATTAATTGGGCACCGATTCGAACTCCGTGGGCTACGGTATTGTTGCATGCTGTAGCGTAGTTACTGGTTAACTTTTTCTTGTTTTTTGCGGGTTTATTTTATAATATTAAAGACAAAAATCTTTGATTGATGATGCTTTTTTATTTTTTTTTTATTTTTCACCGCTTATTTCTATCCTAAAATATGGTCCTTAAAAGCCGTACCCACATAACAAATAATACAAGAGCAATAAATAGTAATCCTGCTGAGGAGCAGAACACCGATTGGACCGATCGCATCGAATTATAACAACTAACTAACTAACGTCCCGGATTATGTAGTTAGCGGGCGCTGAGTTAGCTGGGTTGCCAGTGGTGGCATGGAATTCTCCCTTCTCAGTTTTCTCTTTTTCAGGGGCTTCTAGCTAATCAGCTGCGGGAGTCGATTTTCAATTTTCATTTTCATTTTTTTTTAGTCTTTTGTCGAGGTCTTTGTCTTTTGTGCATCTGTGGAGAACGTTCTTGGTTGCATATTTGTGTAACTCCTTATATTATATTTTTTGTAATATATAATGTGTAATTGTTGTTTCTTCCGAATCAATAATAAAAAAATCGGTGACCATCCACTACATACTAAGCCAGACCCCACAATGATTAGATTATCGAGTATGATAAACAGATACCCCCGGCTGTTAATCGTAGATTATTGAGAAACATTAAGGGTGGTCAGTTGCCTAGACATTTGACAATCAGTCTTGTCAAAGGGTATTGTGATACCCAATGTAATAATACTGAGTTGTGAAGGCCATTTAAGCAGTGCAAAATATTGGTATTCAGTTGCATCTAGTTAGACTGGACGACAACCCCAACATATCTAGTTGTTGAACAAACGCTAAGCAGGTCATGATGTTGAGACAGATTTCTCCCATCTCCATTTAAAATTTTCCCAAAAAATGGGGTAAAATATCTACCATGGCAACTCCGAAACTAAGTGGCAGACAAGTTGGCAGAAAATAATTCGTTCATTGTAGTTTTATTAGCGGGGTGTGTCTATTGGTGGTGAACGTTTTGTGAAGTGGGTAGGTAGGTAGAGATCTAACCGCTCGGCCACGACACCCACGACCTACACGTACAAGCGTCACTCGTGTTGACAGCGACTGAGGAGCAAAAAAATGAATGAAGTTGCTTAGGACAAGTCAAAAGAAAGAAAGAAAAAAAAGTTTATTTAGCAGAAATAAGTAGGCGGAATATGCTGAACTATTGTGTCCCGTGTGTGTTGTAAAATCTGTAAAATACCATATTTCAAGCAAATAAATGAATCTGAATCTGAATCTGAATCACATGTCACAACTGCACACCATCTAAATATATAAAATGTTAAACTGACTGTCTCATCATCATCATCATTTCAGCCGAAAGACGTCCACTGCTGGACATAGGCCTCCCCCAAGTGTCGCCACATTGACCGGTCCCGTGCGTCTCGCATCCAGCGGATCCCTGCAACCTTTACAAGGTCATCGGTCCACCTAGTGGGAGGCCTTCCAACGCAGCGTCTTCCGGTTCGCGGTCGCCACTCCAGAACTTTTCGGTCCCATCGGCCATCCGTTCTGCGAGCAATGTGCCCTGCCCACTGCCACTTAAGTTTGGCTATTCTTCGGGCTACGTCGGTAACCTTGGTCTACGGCTACGTCGGTAAACTGACTGTCTGACTGGGTGATATATGAACACACAGCCCAAACCGCTGGTCCTAGAGACATGAAACTTGGAGGGTGTGTTCTTTGTAAAGAGTATGTATCCACTAAGAAAGGATTTTCGGGAATTCCACCCCTAAAGGTGTAAAATAGGGGATGAAAGTTTCCTATCCGATTCAAGTAGGGAAGTAGCATTTTAATAATAAATACACAAGGACGAAGGTCGCGGGTAACGTAGCTACTTCTAAAATATTACCTTCAAGTACCTCATAAACTCAGCCAATACACCATCAAAGCTACCCACAACTCATCATACATATGCTACATACAATACATAATATACTACATTTCTGAACAAGTGAACATCAAAGAGTTGATCACGAGCCGCTCGCTAATGAAAACGTATTTACATGGAGGACGTGATGTGCATTGTAATAAGGTTTAATATCACGCCTGTTTGGAGCAGGGGAATGGCAGAGGTGTACCGAACCAAAGTGTAGTACATCTAGCTATAGTATAGTACATTTAGCTGATGTTTGGAGTAATATTGGGCGATCCTATTCAAAATCAAAAGCATTTATCCCAAGTGGGCCAGTTACAGGTACTTTTGCATTGTCGAAACTAAGACAACAATAAAATAGAGCTACAGTCCCAGTCACAAGGCAAAATAACTGTGAAAGTATTGTAGTTGCCCATTCAAAAGCGTAGATCTCTATGGAGAAGAACGAGCAAGAATTTCCATGCTCAATTCTAGTGCCCTCTACCGGGCATGAATACAGAGTCCTGGCTGCTACTGAAAGAATCTCGATGGGAAAATACTCCTTGACAAAACTAGTTGGCAGAATTTCAGGCTTCTGACATCTGAGAACCACTGCCAAAGATCTATGAATGACAGCCGGGACTAAGGCCTATAACAGAGAGCGACCGGCGCCGGTCGGGCGTTTCAATATCCTTAAATACTTGTAAGATAAGTCAACGAGCACGCAACCAGCGCCGCCTGGTCTCACTCTGAAATACACCTAACTGCTTGCCGTGCTCTTCGAGGCACGGGGAGTATTTCATAAGTGTGTAAAAGATAATAAAACGAACCCATCACATCATCATCATGATCTGACAAGCCTTTTAACTATGTTGGGGTCGGCTTCTAGTCTAACCAGATGCACCTTAACACCAGTATTTTACATGGAGCGACTGCCTATTTGACCTCCACAACACACTTAGTACTGGGTAATACGATACCCCTCAGTAAGTTTGGTTGTCAGACTTTTAGGCGACTGACTATGGACACATCACATCACTCTTGTATTTTCCGAAGGAGCAGAGATGTACAGTACACCAAATAATTATTAGTTATCTACGACAGGATCCAAGTATTTACCTCATATTATGATCAAATCTATTTATTTTTAATCCCTTTGATTACTTTTAATCAATCAAACTCATATATTTACTAAACACCTCCTTCCCAATCCAATTAAAGTAAACAAAAACATCGTACAACCCTTTGAAACCTTTTCAAAAGATACTTTTAATTAAATTAAAGGTAACACGCGAGTCTTCTGAAGGTACACACCACATCAATAGGGTCCATACATTTTTGAACCTCACTGACCAAACTTTATTAACAACTTTATTTTGTTGACGAGAATTTGCAGGTTTTTCTATAAAACAGATCAGGCAGAAAGTGCAGTGTCGGTGTATCATCATCATCAGCCTATAGCAGTCCACTGCTGGACATAGGCCTCCTCAATCGCACGCCATTCGATTTTCAGCAACTCTCATCCAGTTGCTACCAGCCACCCTGCGAAGATCGTCACTCCACCGAGCCTGAGGGCGTCCCACCTTACGTTTGCCGATTCGCGGTCTCCACTCAAGAACACGTCTACCCTAACGGTCAACGGTTGTCGGTGTATACGAGACTAGTATTATTTAAATAGGCATTTCCTGGTAAGTTTGTTCAATCGTACTCGTGATCATTGTCGAGTGGTCGTTAGCGCGACTGCTGAGCAGGAGGTCCTGGATTCGGTTCCCGGGTCGGGCAAAGTGCTATTGGGTTTTTCCATCAAGAATTTCTCAGTAGCAGCCACGGAGTTTGGTTTTGTGCCCAGTTGATGGCAATAGGCTCGCCCCCTATTATATGGGATTTAAACATAACTATCGAAATGTGGGAACACCTCTGCCTAACTCTTTGGGGATTATAGACGTGATGTTAGGCTAGGTCTACGAATTTCAAACCTTTAGATTTTTGACTTTTCCATCACCGCCATCGATCACTTGGCACTCTGGCGAGTTTCTTCTAGACTTGAGAGTCAGAGTGAGTCGTTATGGCTTCGCTTTTGACTCACTCCGACTTTCAAAAGCCCAAAACCAGTATGCTTTTTAACCTTTATTAGACGGATGACCTGGTGAAGGTTGCAGGGATCCGCTGGATGCGAGTCGCACGGGACCGGTCAATGTGGCGACACTTGGGGGAGGCCTTTGTCCAGCAGTTCACGTCTTTCGGCTGAAATGATGAATGATGAGACGGATAAGCCATAAGGTTACCTGGATATGTCATTCGAATCCTGGTTTGTTAATACATTTCGTCATCATCATTATCATCATCACCATTGGCAGCCTTGTTCCACCCATTGCTAAGTACAGTAGTATCCTCACTTTTCATGATTCCGTGATCTGCACGAGTTTCAACCTGGATGTACTCACGATCTTCTGAATGTCACCCATTCGGCGGTAGGTTTGCCAAACTTATTCTAAGTTTTAACTCCTTTGCTATAACTATCCTTTTCCATCATTACCGCTTTCAATAAAACTGAATAGGTATGCTTTTATGAACGTTTTGTTTCTGACATAAACAGGTTATATTTGACCAGGATATATCGTTAAGTCTTGTTTGCGAGTACATATCCTTATTACGAGCAGTTTATTAGCATGTATTTATGTATCGCCACGTTTCTATGTGTATGTGATGTTTGGTATTACGAGCTAGTATGTATTTGTTGAAATATGTTACGTATTGGTAGAGTGAAAGATTTTGCTGATAGCATTATAGTCAAGTTAAGCACCCTTAACGTAGTCGAAAGGCACTTGTTCTCCCTGTCTTTGCGATATTTTTTTTGTTCTAGACCTGGAACCTGGATACCTGGGAACCTTCTAGTTACGGAGATGTTGGGGGTCAAAGTTCCAACTTTTTCAAAAGTTTTTTTTAAATTATTTTTTTTAATGTAAGATTTTTACTTTACACACCTCCTCGACCCCCGTACTATTCAATCCATCCATCAGCCCAATGCTTTGAGTGCTTTCCATCGAGTCCTACCGTAAAACGTGATTTCTCACCCCAAAAAAAAAGTCGATTTCCAGCAATAATTTTTGCGTAAAGTTACTTAGTTTGATGTACAGAATGCTTGGTTGACGGCTATGTGAAGGGTCTGTTTACACTCTGTATACATACATACATAAAGTCATGCCTTTTTCCCATGGGGGTAGGCAGAAACCACAGAACACCGTCTGCTACGATCCTTACATACTCCTTTTGCCTCATCCACGTTCATACATCTGGTCATACACGCCCGCCTGTTGCGAGTACTACGCACCTGACTTTTCTGAAGAACCCCACCAACAAGGTCAGTATGTCCTTCGTACTAAATTTATATAAACTGTATGTCTCTCAAAAGCTTGATAAATAAGCTTTAAGTTGGCACCAATATTATAGGAAATATTCAGTTATTACTCTTTCATTGGCTCTTTGCGGTACCCACGACTTGCATTAGGAATCACCCTTATAAAAAACTCCACCGGATTACGTTATCAGAGGCTTTTCAGAAGTTGACCTGTACACATCTCCGGAAATTGCATTCATTGTTTTGACAAAACTATGGATACTACACCTGAAGGAGCTGCTCAAGTTGCAACAAGTACTCAGTCAGCGAAACGATGCTGCCCAGCTTCACTTGAACCAGTCCGCTGTATCACGGCTGTATTCTAAAGGTAAATTTTTCATCAGTTATTAAAAAAAAATAGCTGTTCCATACATTGCACTTTGTAGGAAACAGCTGATTTTTTTTATAATAACCGGCGATAAATTTTTATGTGGGGGTGACTGAGAATGATGTACTGAATACGTGGTAACAGTCCTGTATATTTTTAAACTTATTGGTTTAAAATGATTTATTGTCACGGCCAAAGCTGATTTCTTCAAGAAGTGACCTTTACCAAGTAGGACGATTACAGGCTGGAAATACCCCAGTCATATACATACGTAAAAGCACTCCGGTTCACTCAGTAACCCAGATTTAGCGCCGTATATCAGAGCTGAGTGATATTTCAGAGTGCCACTTACAAGCGGGAACAAAGGAGAATTTAATTTTTTTTTCAACCACCTTCGCGGAACTAATGTGGGGTAGGCAAGTGTGGAGACAACTTTTGTAAGAAATTTTTTTTGATAGTAGAATTTTTAACGAAAATTAAAACCAGTGGCGGTGACAAAAATCAAAACATCCACCAATTCACCCCCGATAAAATATTTATTTTTCTTTACTTTTTTTCTTTATGTACGTTAAAGGCTGTCTCTATCCTGCCAGGGCTGCGGAACTGTTCGAAAGAGATACTGTGGCCCTGGAACACAAAGGGCAAAGATGCAACATGGATGGGTTTTAGTCAGTACAAGTCTGACACTCCCTTCCGCTCCGCCCAGAGTGGGGGGGGGGGGGTCATTTGATGACGACCGATCAGGAAAAAAATAATAAAAGGCTGTCTCTATATTATTCAACTCGAGAACCAAGATATCTGCAAAGGCGTTGGGCCTCCCTCTTCATATTATTAAAACCTTTTCTTTAAACTAATACAAGTTTGATAGTATCATGGTGTCATACAGATGTTACTTATATGATTTATGTCACATAACATGCACCTGTATTCACTAAAGGGATAAGCAGAGGTGTACAAATAGTACACCCACATTTCGCCAGTTATGTTTAAGCCCCATGTATTAGGGGAAAGCCTATTACCATCAAACCCGGCAAAATTCAGACGGTATAATCTGCCTACGATGTTCCCACTGCTGGGACACATCCCTCGTCTCTATGAGAGGGAACAGGCTATAATCCACCACGCGGGCCCAGTGCGGGTTGGTAGATGTCACACGTCTTCGAATTTTTGGTTCTAGGTCATGCCGGTTTCCTCACGATATTTTCCTTCACCGTTTTGGAGCAGTGGTGATGAGATAAATTACACAAAGTAATGCGCCTGCCTGGGTTCGAACCCACGGCTTACTGTTCGTAAGTCGGGGCCGCCACCATTGGGCCACCGCCGCTCTCAAGTTCAGACGGACTGCAACTGATTTCTACCGAATTCTAGGTGGAAAAACCCAAGAACACTTTGCTTGACGTGGTCATTGAACCTAAGACCTAAGCTCTGCAGTTCATTTTGGAAGCTCTCTGCTTATTTACTGTTTAGAAAATATTTTATTTAAAACTAGCTGTTGCCCGCGACCTTCTTTCGCGTGAAATTATTATAAAAATATAATTTCTCTTTTTGAATCGAATTTTGTTACCAATTTCAAGGGTTTTTTTTTATGTACGGAACCCTAATTATTTTTCTTAAATAAAACTAGACTATGTTAAACTTATAACATCAACTAAAAGTCCCGTCACAATCGGTCCAGCCGTTTCGGAGATTAGACGGAACAAACAGACAGACAGACAAAAACTGAAAAAAATGTGTTTGTTTTAAGTACCGTATATATTATGTTCATATGAATTCAGTAAAAAGGTCTGTTATTTTGATATTACAAACAGGCAATTTAATTTTATTGATTTATCAATAAAACCCTTTGATAGGGTAACTGCACCAATATTCGAACTGAACTCATATTTACAGGTATTGATAAAGAAATGTAAGGTTCAATCAATATTTACATAAAGAATGGTAGGGGTTACATTACTGAGTAACGTTAATTAAAGACCATCAAACAAGTCTGTTTACTTCGTTGAAAAATACGGGGTGGACGGGACACCGATACCACGTATTCAGTACATCATTCTGTGCCCCCCGGGCTGAGAATGCTGTACTGAATACGTGGTAACCGTTTCGCGTCGGTGTCCCTTTCACCCCGTATAGGTGGTATATTCAGATGTTAGCCATTATAATTGTTAATGAATATTTCTTTTTAATGTAATTTTACTGTTTATGTTGTTTAATTCTGTTTTAGCATCATATTGGACTTGGTCTGTAATGTTGCTATGGTTGGTGGTAAATAAATAATAATAAATAAATGTTGTAAACTTACATAATTTTTTTGCCATTTCCGGAAGGTCATTTCCTTACCAAAACTACATTCATAAAAGCGAATAAATGCATAAATAAAATTACTGGACTCAATCCAATTAGTTCTATCTCTAATTAGTAAGAATACGCAAGTGTTTTAGTAATTAGTAAAATACTTATCTAATGTAGTGTTCTAGTTTTCATTTAGACGTTTCCAGCGAATTAGAACAGTGTTATTATGAGTGAATTTTGTTAATTAAATATAACATCAAGCCAGTATCTACGGAAAGGTTACGCAGAGGTGTATCTGTTTTTTTTTTTTTTTTTTGACGTGGTAAAATCATCAAATGAGTCCTCCCGCCCAGGGCAGAGCGGGAGGGACTGTCAGACTTGTACTGACTAAAATCCACGGTGTCCTTCAGTAGCCCTTTATGTTCCAGGGTCACGGTAATTCTATGAGTCCCGCGACCCCGGCAGGCTTTGGCCCTCTAGAGGGGGGCCCCGTCATTATGCTGACACTCTTTGAGGCGCGCGTGGAACACAACGCGCCGTCGACCCGGGCATGGTCCATGGTCGGACAGCGAATCGCCCATTACTCGAATCCCGTATGCCTGCGCCTACGGAGGCCGGAGATCGTCTGCCGACGTCCGGCGCCGTGGGCGTCTACCACTGCGGCTGGTGTGGAGGGAGGACGCTGTCCTCTCCCTCACGCGGCCCGCCTCCTCCTTCGCGAGCATGACTGCTTCGCAGAAGGGCGCAGAGGTGTACCTTCAAACAGTACACTCACATTTCGCTAGTCATGTTTAAGTCCCATGTAATAGGGGCGAGCCTATTGCCATCAACTGGCACACATCCAGACTCAAAAATCGTAGATGGAAAACTCAAAAACGACTTACCTGATCAAGGAATCGAATGCTATACCTTATGCTCGCTAGTTTAAATGGCATAAAACCGCTTTTCATCAAATATTGAATTCAATCCTCTCCCCAAAGCCATGGGGCGAGGATTTACCCACCAGTGAGATGGTGAATGCTCACACTAACAAAATATAACGTGTAGAGGCTTATGTTTCGCATAAAAAAGAACAAACATAAAACAGTTATTTCATTCGGAAACAACTAACATTCGCAAACAAAAAATAATAACTCTCTATGTGTTGGCCAGACAAGGTTTTATTTGTTTAAAAAACCGGCCAAGTGCGAGTCGGACTCACGCATGAAGGGTTCCCTACCTTCGTAGTAGGGGAGCCCCCTTTAATTTTAAATTTATTTTTATTATTTGTTGATAGAGCGGTAACAGAAATACACTTTCTGTAGAAATTTCAACTGTCTGCCTATTACGGATCATGAGATACAGCCCGCTGACAGACAAATGGACGGACGGACGGAGGCTTAGTAATAGAGTCCCGTTGGTTACCCTTCGGCTACGGAACCTTAAAAAGGTACAAATTTCAATGATTTCTTTTAGTTTCCACCCAATATTTTCAGAATTCCAAATTCAGGATTTAAACATTTCTTACCTTGTAACTTTAGAGGCTATATTTCTGTAAATCTCTGCCATCATTTTCTTTCCTCATTTCATCTACTCCGAAGCCGATATACCGCGCGACGTATTAATTTTCACCTTACAAGAGTGCACGGAACATAAAAACTAAATAACATTTTAATTCAATTTGTGTAGTGAGGCCGATAATTACACCACTCGCCCTAGCCAACGGTGTGGTACAAGTTGTAAACGAAAGCGGGTAAATCTTTCGGGCTATGTATGAAGTTAATTCACGAGTTGGTGCAAAGAATATCGGTAGTGATAGGCTAAGAAAGAGCAAACTGTCAATAAAGAATTTCAGTCTAATTAGAAACCCAAGGATAATGAAAACAAGCCACGCTTCAAGCTTAAGTAAAATAAAAATTGAAACTAATTTCATCGATTTGCAACGATTGGAAAGACAGCAGGTTTGTTACAATTGTATCCTCATAAGAAACTTTAATAATCAGTGTAAAATACACCACAGTACTTGTATTAAAAAAAAAATGGCGGCTCTCTATCATTTCCCTCCAAAATCGACCTCATACCAATCACATTTAAGTCTTCATTCCCGCTGTTCACCTCCACCTCAAAAATACACACACTCCATAAAACACATAACTGGGCACACCAACATTACCCCATAAATATTCCCTAAAGCCGCAACTCGCGACATCCCCTGCCTTCGACCACATAAATAGTTGCATAGCTTAGATGCAATTTGGACCGCGGACCACTCAAGTACGGTATACCGCGCCGTAGCGCATTTAATAGGATTTCGGGGGCTTTTACCCTACTGTACGTAGGTATCGTATATGTTTGTAATGTGGGCTTGTTCGTTTTTTCGTACGTTTATTTTGGGCAGTTTGTGGTCTATGTTATCAGAATTGGTGAGTTATGCTGGTTTGTGGTGAGATAGGCTTCTGAAAGTGCGACATGGTTGGTCTTAGCTGGCATTTGTAGATCTTCGATATTCGTTATTAGTGGTCTTCTTCTATTCGTGTGGTTAGTGCCTAAGCTGGTGTCAGAGTTGTTATGCCACCCATGGGCCTCTGACTTGGCTTTACATGCTGTCGAGAAATATCTCTCAGGCATGTTGGTTTGGTTTCCTCACGATGTTCCTCTTGACCGAAGCAAGTGATTAATTTTATAATTTATCACTTGCTTACATACGCACATGAATCCGAAAAATCTGAAGTGCGTGCCTTTGGTTCGAACTCGTTACCTATGACTTGGCAGTCTAACGGCCAAACCACTAGGCTCATTGCTTACTTTAAGACAGTAATTTTATTGGAATCTATACCAATTTGTTTTCATGTAAAAAGACTAAATAAATTCATTAAATAACACCAATTTCCACACATAAATTGATAGAATAGCGAAGACAAACTAATAATATCAGATAAAATTACATAAAACCAAATCAAATAAAACCGAATAAATCAAAATAAAATAAAATCAAATTAAACCAAATAATGCAAATCAAATTAAATCAAATCAAATAAATTAAATCAAAATAAATCAAATAAAGCTAAATCAAATCTTTAAAAACATCGTCACACACAAATTAGTACTCTCTCTCAAAAACTTGATTTTTGAACAGCAATAAACGAGACCACCAACATAAGAGTTACCTCTTTACGCAATCAAAACCAAAGACTTTCAGGTAACCTTATATCCCTGTATTCATTACACCTTAATATCCTTCCTATTTACTTATACCACTGTTATCCAATGAAACAAGATAGCAAATAAAGAATTATATTCATGAAAGCGAATGGTTGCGCGCACTCACGAGTAATTCCGACTGAAACAACCTTTTTTTTATTCTCGCACGTACTTTTTACGCCAATAACCATTTGCTAAACGATAATAAGGATGTGGCCATTAAGGGAGAGGTGAGCGGAGAGGTAGCGGTAGCGGGTGTGTCCAAAGATACAGTACAATGTAGCAGTATAAAAGGTGTAAATAGACCCTGAACATAACCGAAAGGCACTTGTTCTCCCCGTCTTTGCGATCATTTTTTTGTTCTAGACCATACCTGGGAACCTTCTAGTTACGGAGATATTAGGGGTTAAAGTTCCAACTTTTTGACAAGTTTTTTTTTAAATACATGTTTTTAATGTAAGATTTTTACTTTACACACTTCCACGACCCCCGTACTATTCAATCCATCCATCAGCACAATGCTTTGAGTGCTTTCCATCGAGTTTTCTACTAAAAAAAAGTCGATTCCCAGCAATAATTTTTGCGTAAAGTTACTTAGTTTGATGTACAGAATGCTTGGTTGACGGGTATGTGAAGGGTCTGTTTACACCCTGTATTGTAGCATGGTAGTTTTGAGGAGCTCGTGGCTAAATAATTACAACCGCTCGGGTCGATCTTTAGGTTAAGCCGTGCTGGATTAAGTTGGTCCGTGGATGGGTGACCGCTCATTACATACCGAGTTTCCTCCGTGCGTCGGAAAGCACGTAAAGGTGGAAGCGCCAGGGTATGCCGGGAAATTCAAATTTTCGTTTCTTTTTTATTTTGATATTGCAATTTGCAATATCAATACATCATCATCTGCCTAGCCTTTTCCCAACTATATTGGGGTCGGCTTCCAGTCTAACCGGATGCAGCTGAATACCAGTATTTTACATGGAGCGACTGCCTATCTGACCTCCACAACCCAGTTAGTACTGGGTAATACGATACCCCTTGGTAAGACTGGTTGTCAGACTTTTTGGGCCACTGACTACCTGTAACGACTGTCAAAGATTTACAAATGACAGCCGGGACCAACGGCTTAACGTGCTTTCCGAGGCACGGAGGAAACTCGGTATGTAATGGGCGGTCACCCATCCACTGACCAACCTAGGCAAGCACGGCTTAACCTAAAGATCGACCCGAGCGGCTGTTATTATTTAGCCACGAGCTCCTATGCAATATCAATACAAGGTGTAACATAATAAACGCAAGACCTCCCGCGTGGTCTCTCGGACCATGAAACTGACAACTTTTGTTCTACGAGTACTAGAAATTCGCAAAAAAAAAATGGATTTTCTATAGGAATTGACGTGATCCGCTGATCAACATGTATGGTAAAACTAAAAAAAAGTTATGAATTTCCAAAAGTCATAGAACAAAAGCTGTTTAGATTCATGGCCTGAGAGACCACACGAGAGGTCTTGCGTTTATTATGTTACACTTTGTATACAAGCTGACCTCAGTTTCAGGTTGAATGTTGATGAAAAATGAGTCGCGCAAGTAAAGTAAAGTAAAGTAAAGTAAAATTTTTATTTGCTTAGATTGCAGATACATGAAATAGGATGTAACAAAAAAATGGGTGAGCTTTGTACAATCTACCTTTTAATAGGCATGCAAACATTGAAATTGTTAACTAAATTGAAAATAAAATTAAATAATGCTTTACAGTTAAAAAGAATAGTCGGTATAGTACATTCATGATATAAAAAATAAAATCTACTTAATACAATTGGAATAGTAAGTAGCACGTATTTAGTAACACTTTAGTTAAAGTCATGAAAAAGTCATTCAACTGGGTTAAATGAACTTAGAGGGTGGTATTGATGACTTTAATGATTATAATTCTGTAACTACATACGTGTTACTTGCGCGACTCATTTTTAATCAACATAAGATCTTTGGTCTGTACCAACCTAGGCAGGCACGGCTTAACCTGAAGATCAACCCGAGCGGCTGTTATTATTTAGCTACGAGCGAGAGATTCCTGTACAGAATTAGAATGTCGTTATTAAAATAAAGGAGATCGGGCAAGCTTCTATAGACTCTGGTCCAAGAAGCTTTGTTGATTCTAGGATACTCAAAACACTTGTTGTGTTTGATGCTTTTCAATCACCAAAGCTCATGGAAATCTATAAATTAATTAATAATAATGTAATATATATATTTATATATATATTTATAATATTAATTAATTAATTATTAATTAATTAATATTAAAAAATAATCCAAAAGGTTTGTACAGTCAATTTAAGTAATTCTATGTTCAATATATTTTATTGAAATTATAAGTGAGCTAAAAAAAACTGTTATGCAGTTGATTATGCCATCCATCCACTTCGGTGCAACTCCTTCGTAAGAACGCTCGTTTAAAAGCCCACATTTTAATACGACGTGTGTATCCTAATATTTCGCAATAAAAAACATCGTCTTACCGAAGAAAAATCAAATGAAATTCTTTTTACGGCTTATAAAACCTTTTGCAGCATAACGTGTTCCTAGGAAACTACAAAGTAAGAAGTTTTCTAACTAATCAAGAAAACTGTGTGTTTTAATGCTGGTACGTCAAAAACAGGACATAATCCTCTTTTGACCTGTACAGGGGTTGTTGTACACTCGGCAAAACAACAAGCTATACATTTTCAGTATAACAAGGCCTCGCTTTGTATAGTTTTCCCGTACAATGAGAGATCCGCATATACTAGTTTTGTATAGCTTGATTGGTCGCCGTGCGTACCTTTCTACCCGACTGCGAGGGAAAGGAAGGTTATGAATTTAGAAGGCTATGTATGCATGTTTCATAGCTCAAACTGGTGACTAGTTTTTTAGATAGCCATGGGTATTGTATTTCCGAATGACCATCGAGGCCTATGTGAAATAAAATATTTTGATTTTTTTGATTTCTTTTTTTGAATGACTCGGTCGTGAAGTTCAGATAGGCATTCGGTCCATCTAAAATACTGGTTTATAGCTATAACTTTGGGTCCTATACAGCATTAGTTTTTAGTATATGCGAAACCAGAAACACGTGTCAAGTATTTTTATGTAAAGAATCTATGTACAAAAATTCAAAACTGTCTCAAGAAAAATCACAAAGTTATAAGCTTGTTCTGTTACCTGGTTGTCCGCAAAAAAACGTGGTCACCACGCGGTGCAGCCGCACGCGCGCCTCCAGCGTCGTCTTGAGCTCATTGATAATAATAATTTGGCAGTAGGTACCTAAATGACTGCGATAGGTACTTAAATCGCTCGGTGTCCAACTTGTAACTTTTTAAAATATTTTTGGGACAAAATATAACATGGTTTAAAAATTATTGGAATCGATTCAGTTACTTATTCTGAAGAAACTATATTCAGGTTTCGCGTATACTAAAAATAATGTTGTACATTGATACCAAGGCCCAATTAGCTGCTAGAAAGCTGGGTGTGCGATAGTCACGACAAGCTGGAGCAGGGGCTCAGTTCAATGGTACAAGGAGTATTATTTGGACCTTTCGCACCTTTGGGACGGATAAGCCAAGTACCAGTTTCATTAGAAGCTATTGAGCGACGGGCCGAGAGGCTCATTGACAAAGGCTCCCTTCTCAAAGCCAAGCCCAAAGCCTTGAACAATGCTTAGTGGCCTGTCGGTTTTTATCATTCACATTTCGGTGAGTGTGCTTTGGAATTGCACAATCTAATTTCCTCATTCCCATTCTATCATCGGACGAGCAGAGATGCGGTTAGAGTGAGAGGCATGCTCTTCATCCCTCTCCGTCGCCTCCTTTGCATGCATCTCGTCCGCAAAAAAAAGGCGACGGCGTTCCAAGCGTTTTCGCTTCCAGCCATGGACTGAACTGCAGTCGGAACGAGCACCCACAGCGAGTGCTGAGACAAGAACACAGCGCTGCTGAACCCAAGCTGAGCAGACCTCCAGTGTATGCTGCGCCGTATCCTCGGGGCAGTCCACACAAGGATGAAAAGCGGGCGTCGGCTTCCGATCTGCGACGCAAGTACTTCCCGAAGCATCAGAAAGCACCTGCATCAGCTGAAAACAGGCCGCCATGCCACCTCTGCAACCATTCCCCCATGTTGTGCCTTCCTATCTAAGTATCGTTACCCCTGAAATCTTTTGTAATACATTCTTTAATTATAAATTAATTCGGTTTCCTGCTTATCCTCGTTTCCTCAAAAACCTTGAATACAAAAAAAGCAATTAGGACTACCTTCCTAAAACACGTAAAAAGAAAGAAACGGCCGTTAGAATTAAAATCTTATTATTTTATCCAATAATTAAGTTGCCTTCGTATATTCTGGTCTGACGTTGATTATGTCTATTTTTTTTCTTTTCAGAGCGCCCATTACAAGTGATACAATGGAATTCCCTTGATGAGGGTTTCGGAGGAATGAAGAATGGAGGTGGCAGTGTTGAAGGGACACTATTACCTTCTGGCACTGCACAAATGACGCGAATGTAAAAGCAAATAGTGTCAGACTTGAGCTTCGGAAGACTCAGTCTCTCAGAAATAGTGTCGCAAAGTCTCAGAAACTTGGAGATGGAGTGCCACGAGTGCCACGAGTGTCACCCTTTACTATATTTGTAACATGCCAATGCTGCATGGTGGCAAAAAATACAAATGGTAACTTCCTCACAAAATTTTCTCCAAACAGTTTATCTCCTATCGATCGCACTCAACATCTCTGCTCACCCCAACAATAGCAAACATACGACATAACACGAGACCCCTCATCATTCCAATTTTATGTTTTCCAATCGAAACACTGAACTCAATCCACGTTTATAGAGGAACTCTTCATAAAAACTGTACGACCTTTATTTTATAACACAGAGTATTGATTAGACAAGACATATAATACAAAAAGAATGTTTTGACTTTAGTACACCAGCGCTAGCGATTCCACAGTAGAGGCAACTGAATAAACCTTGAAGCGCAACGTAATCGTGGTCACTCTGTTGTATTTTAGCAATTATCTTTACTAAGATATTCAGCAGTTAGATGCGAAAACATGGCTATACACATCTAGCAAATTACTAAAATTTTACATACTTACATCCCGCCTGTAATCCCCAAAGAGTTAGGCAGCTGTGTACCCGATGATTCACATACCTTCTTGTCTAAGCAGAATCAGCATAATATGCTGAACATTATATTATGATGTTCCCACTGTTGGGACACAGACCTCCTCTCTATGAGCGGAAGTAGGCTGTTATCCGCCACGCTGGCCCAGTGCGGGTTAATAGATTTCACATGTCTTCGAATTTTAGGTAGTACATGTCGGATTCCTCAAGATGTTTTACTTCACCGTTTTAGAAAGAAGGAATGCGCCTGTCTGGGTTCGAACCCACAACCTACATGGCCATAAGCCGGGGCCATTACCACTGAGCTACCGCTGTCTTTATTGTCATAACACAATTCAATATCTTTGTCGGACTTGTGAACAGCACTTGCAAGCTGTTTTTGTAAGATACTATGTCAATGAACAGCATACCTTGTCTCATTCATACTCTCCGCCATGCTATGTTTTATGCCCTACGACCATGAGATCGATATGGTTTATAATCAGGCGCACGGTTTGTTCTATGACCACATAAAACGATACTTTTTATCACTTACGGGATCAGCAGATGGTTGACAAAGTTTTTAGAGTCCTACCAGTTATATTTTTATTCTTAAGGCATGTGGATGTGTAGAATATACTTTCTTTTAAACATATTTTCGAGAAGGCTGATCGTAAACCGCACATATCTTCAAATAATAATAATTTTGTAAGTAAAATTGATATAACAACAACAAAAATCTATTTATTTTCAGGTAACAAAGACCCATGGATAAATATAAATCATCATCATCATTTCAGCCGAAAGACGTCCACTGCTAGACATAGGCCTCCCCAAGTGTCGCTACATTGACCGGTCCCGAAATAAATAAATATAAATACAGTAAAAAATAAATAAATACCTTAAACTAAACATACTAATAACATTTGTGTTATTATAAGCAACTCAAAACTATGTTAGTAACACTTCACTTGCACAATGTTTTCTGCGTTCTTGATATGGCGATGTCTCGTGAATATCTATGACTCCGGTTGTATTCCAAAGTAAACCGACCATCCCGACAAAGGTCGGACTCCACCGAAGCGGAGACGAGACGAGAGGAGAGACGTGTTGTAAACCACCAATAGAATTTCGTTATTTACACTTCTCGTCACCGCTTATTTTTAATGCAAACGGTTGAGTAGCTTGGAGAGGAGTTGTGTCGTAATTGTTTAGGCCAGCGGAGCGCCGCGGAGTGGCGGCACATCTCCGCACAGCTTCGGTGGATACATCCCAGCTTTTACGCATCTACCCTTCGCATATCTCCGCTCCTGTGCGCTTTGGTGGAGTCCGGGCCAGCACACTTTTAAGCACCGTACCGGATCGGCAACATACTAAATTTCCACTAGCTGATCCCGATCCAGGCCGATGAGGTTACGGCACTTCTAAGTGTGCGTTGCAGTATGAAGTTTCAGGAGAAAGAATGGTGAACGGCTCCAGTGCTCGTTGCTGGTCAGTGCTTATCCAAGTGAAATGACCTTAAATGAACGTAATTGAAGTCGTAAATACCCCTGAATTAGCGAGTATCGTCATCTGTCAATTCGTCAGACAGTTCAACTAAGTAGGAAATGAAGGATGGATGGACCGCCCTTTTTCTAACCATGTTATATTATAACACTAGTCTTTTTCCTGAGTGAAATTATCTTACGGAAATGTACAGCTGGAATAAAAAGTATCCTATATCATAATGCAGAGTAAGACAGCCTACCATTTTGTAATATTTCATAAAATTCGTTATTTCAACGTGAAAAGGTAACAGAGGTGAACGAAAGAATTTTGCTGTATGTAGGTAACTGATAAATCATCAATGGTACCCATATGGACATTGCTTGCAGTGTTCTCACAACTTTCACAAGAAACCGTCAAATAGCGGACTGACTGCGGAGTTCGGACTCTATTCAGTACATTACGTACCAGATGATCAAAATCGAGCCTTCAAAGAAAATCTGCCTATAATGTACTCCCTCTGCTGCGACACAGGCCTCCTCTCTAAGAGAGCCATATTCCACCACGTGGATCAATCGCGATTTGGTAGATGACACATGTCTACTTTCCGGCACAGTTTTGAGAGCAGTGGTGATGAAAGATACTACCAACAACTCGTAATTCGGGGCCCCTACCACTGAGCCACCACCGCCACAGGCCACAACTTCGTTCTCATAACTTTTTTAAACAAAACAATATTTTCTAATTCCCTTAAAGTACCGCATCCATTCTCCTGCAGCAGGCGACACGCGCCATTCATTAACTCAGGAACGGTTTAATTCTCGTCTGAACAAGGTAATGAGACGTGCCACTCTGAACGAACACTTTTAATTTTATACCTTCACTAGTGACTGTACCCCTAGTCGTGGAGCAAGATAATTCTTGAGTTTTCATCTTGACGAAAGAAAGTATATTTTTTTAAACCATATTGTACACATAAAAAATAATCCATTTAAAAAAAAAACCGGCCACGTACGAGTTGGACTCGCGCACCGAGGGTTCCGTAGAAACTTGTAGGTATTTTGTTATTAAGCAACGTATTTACGGTTTTCAGAATATTTCCTTTACATGTGCTCTAAGACATTCTTGCCAAATTCCAAGATTCTAGGTCAACGGGAAGTACCCTATAGGTTTTGAGTTTTGATTCCCTCGTCATATCTTTTGATCACGTTGACTTACAAGTTTGATTTTTTCGCTGCTCCAAGGGGTAGCAGACTTGAGTAGGTATGTGATATTAATTTCAGCTGGATACCTTCAAGCGTTCCTGAGAAAAAATTTCTTGACAGACGAAGTCTTCTTGTCTTTATAGGAACTGATGGACGCTACTGAGGGCGCCCAACTCGTGGCTCAGTTCTGGGCAAGGAGAGGAACGAGGACAAACTTTAACAAAGTGTAGTGTGTAGCAGTAGCGAAGGGTTCATTTTTTTACGAGGTAAGCCGGAGTACATGTCTTTAATGTGGTTTTGTTATTTGTCTATGGAATACTGATTGCGTCCGTTTTCAAAGGAAAGCCGGTTAGAATCGAGTTGTATGGAACCTTCGCCACTGGTGTGTAGTGTGTATGTAATCACGAAAACCATAAACCAACAATTGTTAAATACTTGTCGAGAAATATTTTGTCGAGTTATGTGAACATAAATGTTCACATAACTCGACAAAATGTCAGAAAAAGCTGTTTTTTTTCTCATACCAATATCTGTGTTCACCAATACTAGGCGACACTTAAAATAATGTCTAAATAAAAGCCTTCTCGTCTGAACAAGGGAATGAGACGTGACACTCCGAACGAACACTTTTAATTTGATACCTTCACTATCTTTGCTAGCGACTGTACAGTGTACCTCCACCCCGACAGACTGGCGAAGAAAGTTCTTGAGCTTTTCATCTGTTTCTGAAAGAAACAAAACACAAAAGAAATCGGCATCTCGACAAAATGTAGGGAACACTTTTTTTCTTCTTATTTTATACATAACTGGACCGGTCTATCTATGTACTCTGTGGTTGGACCGCTAGAACAGTTCGTTATTTTTAGGACACTGCCTTAAAGTATGCAACTCGTCTAACTTATGTTATAAATGACTTCCAACTTTCTTAGAAAGTCTAGACAAAATATTGATCGATAAATCTATTGTCAAGTAAAATTTTTAAATAAAATCGCCTTTGTATTTAACAATTCTGTTTTTTTTTTAAACTTAACCTATTAAGTGGTCACCCATCTCTGGATGAAGGCTTCTTCCGTGGTCGCGGGACTTATAGAATTACCGTGACCCTGGAACATAAAGGGCTATTGAAGGACACCGTGGATTTTAGTCAGTACAAGTCTGACAGTCCCTCCCGCTCTGCCCTGGGTGGTAGGACTCATTTGATGGTTTTACCAGGACAAAAAAAAAAAAAAAAGGCTTCTTCCGTTCACTATATCCCTGCAAGTGGGATAATATCTCGTCATCGTTGCAATGGTCTGCCGTGTCGTCTGTTTCCGTATCGTAGATACCGGTGCAGGACTCGCTCGCCGTTTTCTGTCCTCGCGATGTGGCCTGCCCATAATTCCCCTTCAATTACTTAAATGAATGTTAGCAGCTATGTTTTATCATCATCATAGTTTTGGTCAAAAGAGTCAACAGTCTTTCAACAGAGAATTTCCATAACGACCAATGTTTCAACGATCAACGATCATCACGCTTGAATGTTACATTTCGGCGAAGTCATGATCACTTTGACAATGTTTTCATTCACCTAAGATTATACTTGAAAACACAAAGGTATGAAATTAAGTTTGGTCGACTGCCTCATTGGTCGAGTGGTCGCAAGCGCGACTGCTGAGTGCTGAGCATATCCTAGGTTCGATTCCCGGATCGGGCAAAGTGTTGTTATGTATTTCTATCAGGAATTTCTCAGTAGCAGTCACGGAGGCTGAATTAGTGTCCGGTTGATGGCAATAGGCTCGCACCCTATTACATGGAACTTAAACATAACCGGCGAAATGTGGCTGTACGATTAGGCACACACCTCTGCCTAACCCTTCGGGGATTACAGGCGTGATATTATGTTACCTATTTGTTAAGGAAAATTATAAACAAGACATTTTCAGACCCCTTCTTTTCCAAGAAATCAAAAGTATCAGTTACAAACGAAGAAAGAAACTAAAATAAAGAAACAAAAAAAAGCGAGACGTCTTCCATCCATTTGAAAGGCAACTTAAAATGGTTGTCGTAAGCGAGTGACTGAACTAAGTGTGACAGTTCTGTAGATATATTGTTTCTTGTTTGCACTATGAGTTGGCGCTTTTATGCGGTGACTTGTGTCAAGACATAACATCACGCCTGTAATTCCCAAAGGGTAAGGCTGACGTATACCTAAAAGTATGAAACAATGAAGGAAAAGATCGCAAGAAAACCGGCATGTCCGGAAATAAAATAATCGTAGATTTTTGAGACATTTACTAATAAGCGCTAGGCCAGCCTCTCAGTGAATATGTATTCACTGAGAGGCAGCATATATCCCAGCCGTGGGAACATTGTAGACTGATTTTGTTTCAATCTTTTTTTTTTTTTGATTTGATCTTTTGACAAGGCGACGTGCAGTTCATTTGGAAAAGGTTGCGATACTGCCCAAATGGACTATCCTGTAGTGACCTCAAATGAACTTATGGACCCCAGCCAGGGCTTGCTGGCTGGCTAGTCCTAAGAGAAAACAGGTAAACTAAAGTTTGTGGCTGTGAGACTTTCGGGCCACTGACTACCTGTAACGACTGTCAAAGGTCAATGGGCAAATAACTAACACAGGAATCAAACCCACAAGCCGTAGCTCCCAACCAAGCCTTTTCAAATCTATGAACACTGCACAAGCTGTACTTAAAGTTAGTAATAGGAGTGTAAAGTACTAAGTAGAGAGAAATCCTAGCTTTATTGCGAACGGCATTGAAATACGAATACCTTAGTGTTTGCCTCTATAGAACTGGCTCAGAGGACTCGAGATGAAATACCTCAGCTTACATCGAATGCTCTTTGGGGTGTTATTAACACCCACTGCTTCGTTGGTATGGTGGTTGCAAGCACTACTGCTGAGCATAAAGTCCTGGGTTCGATTACCAGGTCAAGTTTAGTGTTGATAGCATTTTGATCTTGTTTTTGTTTTTCCATCAGGAATTTCTCAGTAGCAGCCACGGAGTCGGGATTTGTGCGCTATTGATCATAATAGGCTCGCCTCTATTACATTGGATTTAAACATAACTGGCGAAATCATCATCTGCCTAGCTTTTTCCCAACTATGTTGGGTTCGGTTTCCCGTCCAAGCTGATGCAGCTGAATACTAGTATTTTACATGGAGCGATTGCCTATCTGACCTCCATAACTGGCGAAATGTTGGTACACCTGTGCCTAACCCTAAGGGGATTACAGGCGTGATGTTATGTTATGTTATGTTATGTAATTTATATTATCCTGAATTTCTCAGTAACGGCTCGGAGTCTAGATTCATGCCCGTTAGACAACAGGCTTAGCCCTATTACACGGGACTTACCCCTTTTAATTGACTCGATTATAACTGACCATATGCAGCTGCCCATTTCTGCACAGTTTCTGCCGAACCCGTTGGTAAAAATAGACTTGATACATGGAAATCATGTTTTTCCCACTCCTCCACTATTCCTTTCTGATTTTTTTTTTTTCGTTGCGGGTTCCAATGGTTTCTCTGGGACTCCGTCGAGCTTCGTCATTCTCTTGGCGCTTTTCTGGCGGTCGCCACTGTTGATTCTTGCTTTCAGGAGTTGCAGTGGTTTGGAAATAGTGTGGCGGGGGTTGTCTCAAAAAACACTTACTTATGAAACTTAAATATCTTTCCACCATCACAAGAATACAACAACTAAACTAAAACAGAACACGAACTCCACAATATACTCTATAAAAACTTAAATAAAAAAACCTTCTCGAAGCCACTCACACGTCACGCGTAGATTGATGATGCCCACAGATTATGTCCACTAGTGAAATTAAAAAAGTTGCCCGAGTGTCTTTATCCGGTGATGTTGGAAGTTTTTGCCCAAAAATGCCCGGATTTTCGTCCTCCCCCGTGGTAAGATTGGCAAGTGAAAAGTTTTGTTAAGGGTGTGGTGTTAGCAAGTGGGGTGCGAATAATATTGTAATACTGGAGGTAAATGAAAATGTCACGAAGAATTATGATTTAAAAAATACTATAATATTTGATTTTATTTTATCTACAAATAAATAAAAATTGAAGTGTCTGTTTGTAATTTCAAAATAACAGCTTTTTACTGAATGCATATGAAAGCATATACGGTACTTATAACAAAAAAAAAACACTTATTTTAAATTTTATCTGTCTGTTTATTCCCCCTAATCTCCGAAACGGCTTTACCGATTTTGGCGGGATTTTTACTGGCAGATAGCTGTTATGTAACTTATGCTACCTTTATTTTAGAAAAAATAGGGTTCCGTGCATAACAAAATCTGATTCAAACAGGAGTAATATTTTATGAAAATAATAATTTCACACGGACGTAGGTAGCTTGTTTAACGTGTTTTATGTAAGAAGTAGGTATATTTCACAATATTTGGCGGTCCAGATACGAACCGCGGTCCGCCTGTTGGCTGACCGCTGATCTAGGCCTTCTGATTCCAAACATACCAAACCTTATCAACAATCACTATAGACAACATATTTTGACGGCACGGTTGGCGCAGTGGCTGAGCGATCGGCTGCTGCGCTGCGTGTCGCGGGTTCGATCCTCGCACGGAACAAATATTTGTATGATCTACAGGTAGTTGTTCCGGGTCTGGCTGTTTGTGTATGTGAGTTTAAATGTTTGTAAACGCACCCACGGTACAGAAGAAATTCCTAGTGAGCGGCAAAGTTTAAAAAAAAAAATAGACTACTCCTCAATAGTAAGATGTTAAAACCTTTTCTCAAGTACCCCGTAACATATATTACAAAAAATATTCTCAAACATAAACTTGTTAGGATGTAATAAAAAAGTACTACCTACCCTCTAGCCGTGTTTTTCTGCGGTGACGTCATTATAGAATTGATTGATGCTTCCACAGGAAATGTTATGTAGGGCGACCACGATTTGTGGTCGGGAAATTAAAGAAAAACAGGTGTATTGTTTTTTGTAAAAGAGTTGTTTTAGGCTATTCCGTGTATGTATTACATTATATTTATTACAATATTATTTTACATGCATTCCCTGAAGAGAAAGGCAGAGATTGGGATAGAATGAACAGTGGTGCTCTAGTAAAAATGGCCACGACTTACAGATCGTGGGTCGAACCCAAGTAGGCGCTTTTCTTTGTATGCATAGTTTCATCACTGCTCTTCAAATGACGAAGGAAAGGACAGTGGACACAGTGAGGAAACTGGCATGTCCTGTAACAAAAACACCGGACAGGTGCGAGTTGGTCTCGCGCACCGTGGGTTCCCTATAAACTTGTAGGTATTTTGTTATTAAACTACATATTTAAGGTTTTCAGATTTTTGCCTTTACATGTGCTGTAAGACATTGCTTCTTGCTTAATTTCATGATTGTAGGCTTCGATTCGACAAGAACGGTCATATCTTTTGATCGCGTTGATTTACAAGTTTGATTCACTGCTCCAAGGAGTAGCAGATCTAAGTATTTGATATTAACTTCAGCTTGATATCTCCACGCGTTCCTGAGAAAAAGAGTCTTGACAGACGGAAGAGTCTTGATATCTAAAAGGAATCCTATAAGAAACCGAATCCTATAAGGGTTCCTTTTTGCCGACTGAGCTACGGAACCCGAAAAATCTCAGAAATTTGACATCCACCAACACACGCTGGACCCACGTGGTGAATTGCGAGCCAGCCACTTCTCGCAGAGAGGAAACCTGTGACCCAACAGTGGGACCATCTGATTTTGCTTAAAGTTAAACTATTTTGTAATTAGAAAATGCTGAAAGTATGGCCACCGCATCAAAAAAATAAATGTAGGTATATCGGAAAAGTGAAGTGAGTGTAGAAGGAGGGGCTCTTGAAGTCTCGACGTACGCGTGAGCTGACAACCTGTACACTGTTCACTAGTAGACAGAGTTGGTAAGATTGTGCGTTCTACGAGATGCGAGGTAAGGCTTTCTGCAAAACATCAAGTAGGTTTAGTTTATCGCCATATTATTACTATTAAATGTAGAAAGAGGGAAGGGAGGCCTTTGCCCTGCAGTGGGACAAGATAGGCTTATAAAAATAATAATAGTTAGGAGGTTCCTCTCTCAAGAGCCGTGACCACTGTTCCAGATGCCGGTGGGCTACTATTTTTCTTAATATTTTTAAATGTTTTTTTATATTCCTTTGTATAGGAATATTTAAAAATGTAAATTATATGTAAAGAAAACAAATAAAGGAAATAATAGTCACTAACATTATACACGGATACTTACCATGCTTGTGATTTCGTTTAAGTTTTTTATATTTCAGCACTGTAGCAAGCGCCATGATCACTGATAAACTTAAATAAATAATAACTTAAATATTACATAATATCACGCCTGTAGTTCCTGAAGGGTTAGGCAGAGGTGTACCTAATAAGGGTGCGTCCACATCTGGCGAATGTGCCGCAAATGTGCAGCTCGCGAGCCGTTTGCGATCTGCGCGCGTGCATTTTATGTTCGTACGCAGCCCCTGCGCAGTCCGCGCGCCGCTCGCGCTCTTTCTACGCGCCGTACTCGAGCGGCGCAGGAGGTGCGCGCGCGCCGGCCGCGATGCACCTCACAAATTCAAGCAAATTCACAACTGAGGCTCAAGTTCACGCATATGTGCGCACGAGAAGCGCGCGCGCTGCACGCGCGCCCCACTCGAGCCTTGCTAGGGTTGCACTAGAGCGGCGCACCAAATATAGGCTGTTACCGCACGCGCGCAGCTCGCGGGCAGCTCGCAAACGGCTCGCGAGCTGCACATTCGCCAGATGTGGACGCACCCTATTAGAACGCACTCAAAACATTGTGCTGATGGATGCATTGAATAGTAAACCATAAAAACTAGTGCTTAAAAAACTTGTGAAAAAGTTGGAACTTTGACCTCCAATATCTCCGTAACTAAAGGGTTCCCAGGTATGGTCCAGAACAAAAAAATGATCGCAATGACGGTGAAAATAAGTGCCTTTCGGCTTCGCTATGGGTACTTTTACACCCGTAATAGAAAACGTACTGTACAGTGTCCTTTCCTTCAATGATTCCACTTTCAAAACAGTAAAAAAATATTTTATATTGTTATTGTGACTTCGTTACGAAATACCACGTAAGTAAGTAATTGTTCCACAACAAATATTTCGTAGAACCGACCGTTCCGAGTTCCAAGGATTGTCTTCAGCGAACCGTTTCAGCTTTAAACGATTATTTCCTAGTAGTCGACCATTACAATCGAATTTCATTAGAAATACTAGTCTAAGCTCTGTGTTAATCCCTTATCCTTGTTGTTTCAAAACTATCAGAAAGCAATGCAAGTCGAATTGTATTCCTATCTTATAAACCTGTTAAGTAGGAGTTGAGGAGCTCGTGGCTAAATAATAACAGCCGCTCGAGTCGATCTTCAGGGTAAGTCACTCTTGCCTAGGTTGGTAGGATGGGTACTCGTTACGTACTGATATTCCTCTGTGCCCAAAAAAGCACGGTAAGCTGTGGTCCCGGCTCTCATTTGTAGATTCTGCCTAATCCTTTAAAAATTACACGCGTGATGTTGGAAGGTGCAAGGGACATCGACGCTAAAACGGTTACCACGTATTCATTACATCATTCGGAAACCCCCGACATCTGCTGACATCGGCTGTTCCATACATTGTGACCGTGTACGTATTGTAGTTCTGTGGGAAACAGCTGTTTTTTAACCGACTTTCTTCAAACAGGAGGAGGTTCTCAATTCAGTTGTATTTTATTTATTTATGTTTGTTTCCTCATAACTCCGTCATTTGTAAACCGATTTGAAAAAATCTTTTTATTGTGAAAGAATATACTTCCCGATTGATTTCATAGAAATTTCATCAAAGTCGGTTCAGTAATTTGGTTTTTTCTTCATGTTAATTGCCACATCACGTGACGTCGCGTGAAGGAGCTTTGGCGGTTCACGCGACGTCGCGTGATGGTGCCTCACAATATACAAGACATAAAATAGCTGCCGCAGCGTATTGGGTTCTGGAATTTGGTTTAAGCCATTAACACATGAAGACATTCAACGAATTTTTAACGGCCATTTCGGTAAGTTCAACATTTTGACTTGGCAATGAACGTGATTAATACGTATTTTTTTTCGGTTATGTTGATGTCATGGTGATCTTATAATAACTTCTAGTTACAATTTAAAAATTAATTCATAAAATTATTCATTCTCTTTCTTTGGCCAAAGAATTAGCATTGCCATTCAGCGTGGCAATGCTGCCAGTCTTCTGGGCACGTTTCCAGTTGACAGCGATGCGGAGGAGTACTTTGACGCACTCTGAAGTGTCCTTTTGTCATCGTTTTTTATTTGTTTATGTTTTCTTACTTTAATTCTTTTTTTTCATTAGGTTAGTTCTATTTGTAGTCTGTATATAATGTAAATATTATTTAGTTATAGTCAATATTCTTTTTATGTAAAGATAAGTGTCAATAATTTGTACTATCAATATTTTTAAAATAAAATATATTTAAAATTCATAAAAAACTTTTTGCGAATGAAACCAACTTTCAAAAAAACATTAAAAACGACTAAAATAACTTGACTTTACACAAACTTGACTTGATCAAATTCTTATTGGGGGCTTCACCATGTGTTGTTAGTAAAATGCACCCGTACGAAGCCGGGGCAGGTCACTAGTTTCATACAAAGCTCACAGCAACTTCAAACGTTCTCGATCGTGTGTAGCGACCCTGTGTTTGCATTTGACGTTCGCCTAAGCACTTTAGTTAAGTTTACTAGTAATTAGTTACAGATTCTAGGCAGTCACTAACTTTTACTTGATGCTTGGCTACTTATAGGTAGTAGCTTTTCGTGTTGTTTATTAGAAGGCAAACGGTTCAGGGTTAAAGTTTTAGAAGGTGGACGTAAATGGAAATTCGTTTATGATTAAGATAAATTAATATCATCATCTGTCTAGCCTTTTCCCAAATATGTTGGGGTCGGCTTCCCGTCTAACCGGATGCAGCTGAGTACCAGTATTTTACATGGAGCCACTGCCTATCTGACCTCCACAACCCAGAAAACACTTTCATATTATTAAAATGTTTTCGATGTTTATTTTTGCGTACTAAAATCACAATTCAAACAGTGCCCCACTAACTACTGCTAACAATTATTATTTTAATTATAGCGCACTGTCCCACGGCTGGCCAAAGAACCTCCAATCTTTCCATCACTCTCGGTTCTGAGCCAATTTTCAAGGAAATCAACCAACAAATCGTTAACTATAATTTTACCATAAGCTATACACACCCACATCCTGACCTAACTGTGTTGACTGTTGACCTATACAAAAACAAAATTCGATTTAACCCTCCCACAGCTCCCACCTACACACAACAACCCGCCATTAGCCACACCAAAGATAACAGAACGTCACTCCATAACTGTCACGCTGCGTTCGAAGCTAAAAATCAATCAAACACTACGGAATAGTGTTGAACGGGACAGCGCGGCGTGACACGCAGTGACTCCCCCTGTTCGCGGCCTCGGGCGATGCGACATGCGACGAGTAAACGCCGACTACATTTCTTCGCGTGAGTAGGCACCGTCGCATCGCAAGTCATGTTGCAGGAGCTTTCATTTGTTTTCTTCGCAGTCGCAACACTCGCAACACGCGTGACGCTTAAGCGTGTAGCTCGTGGCCAAGCGGTGTGACTTTCTTTACTTTCTTCAATCGAAATGCGTGTGCGTCACATGATTCTTTCGCGTGATTCTCTAAACGTGTTAAATTTGTTTTCTTTGCAGTCGTATTCGCAGTCTCATCACCACGTCGCGACTTCTCGATGACACGTGTGGTGCGACAGTAACAGGGAAGGAAAATACAAATGGAAGACGTTTAGTCGTGCATGCGTGTCACGAGTCACCACGACGCGACTAATGGGACGACGATGGTACAGTTCATGAATCAAGTGAAACGCGTGTGTCACTTGACGCAAGTCATTTCGCCTGAGGTCGTGTTTGAGGCGTAAGGAATAGTGTTGAACAGGACTGTGAAGCGTGACACGCCGTGATAGCGCGTCACGGTTCACAGAGGAACTTTCGTGTAGCGCTCGTTCTGTATTGCATATTATGTAGTTTTTTTATTAAAAATTGCGTTACGCATTCAATTTTTATGGCTGAATGGTTTGGCTATATGTCGTATACACGGTGTAAAGGACATCGGTGCGAAAACTTTTACCATGAATGATTCTAGGTATTTTACGTCAGTTATTAAAAAAATCCGTTGCAACATACAAAGGAGCAGTACTCGTACATATACGGACAAAATATACAATTGTATGAACAGCTGTCAACCATCGAAATATTTCACTTTGTTCTGAATTTCTGATTAAAAAATTCCCGTTCGTTATCATACCGTATTTTACCAGTTATGCCATAGGTCTTATGTAATAATTGATGGCGAGCTTATTGGCATTAACAAGACATCAAAATCCGCTCACTCTTAGTTAACCCAGAAATCGAATAAGAAACTTCATAACAATTTCAACAGCAGTAATGTGAAGTATGAGATGTAGGAAAGAGTCTAGAATATCACAGTTGATAAAAAACAGTTATTCTACCGAGCGTGACATTGACTTCTTAAAGTCTGACTTACAGTCATACACAAACAAATAATTGCAAACCAAAACTGATTTATAACGTGATTGGTTTCAATGCAGTCAATAAAAAGTCAATGCGTCACGTCAGATAGTAGGCACATTGATCGTGACACTCTCGACAGCGTGACACCTCGTTATCGCGATATGGTGGGAACTACACGGTCTATACCAATAGCGGGTGTATTACATGCATTTACGTTTTAAGAGAATAGTTGCTGATGAGTGGCTGAATGAAAATTTTAACAATATTTGTAATCGATACGCTGAAAGGAAGTTGGGCAGCTCTCACACAGCGTGTCAAGATGCACGGCGTGACATTTAATTTTTGCTTTTGGTACTGAATATACTACTAGGTGGTGTATGACGTGTTAAGAGAATAGTTGCAGAAGAGTGTCGCTGGACAACACTCGGCTCGGCTTTTTATATAGATGCCAGAAAGATACCTGACTATTGCAGGCGTATTTATAACTTACTAGCTAATGCACGCGGCTTCGCCCGCGTGGAGTTCGGTAATTGCCCCACGTGCTGTTGATGTTTACTTCACCATATCTTAGAGCTATAGAGTTACTTAAATACCACCATCATACGTAATAAAAACTTGCTAAAGGTTAGTACTCTGAACCGCAAAGATCCCAATCGCAATGCCACACCTCAACGACATGACTGGTTACAATGTAACTGTATAAATGGTGACATTACCATCTGACACCATTTTGTCATTCAGCAGAGCACCCTCAAAATCGCGCCACAGTCGCGCAACTTCACATCCCATACGAAATACCCCAGTTTCATCATATACAAGCATTGTCAACGTATCACGTAGACACATTCAACCAGTAATATTATTGACGATGCATTGAAAGGGTAAGCAGAGTTGCAGCTTGCAGTTAATTGGTACTCGATGAAAAGGACCAAGATGGCGTCGATTGGGGATAGAAGTGATTATGTCTGGGGATTTCATGTAAGTACGAGAAGTAAGTACATTGTTGTGTTTGTTTTAATTAGTATTAGTACAATATGTAAGTGTAATAAAACGGCTATTTTAGGCCTCCCACTAGGTGGACCGATGACCTGGTGAAGGTAGCAGGGATCCGTTGGATGCGAGTCGCACGGGACCGGTCAATGTGGCGACACTTGGGGGAGGCCTATGTCCAGCAGTGGACGTCTTTCGGCTGAAATGATGATGATGATACCAACCTGTACTTCTTTCCTGTACCTGTTCTTCTTTTGAAAGAAAGAAGAAAGAAAATACATGAATAACACTAGGACCAATTCTTCATCTGCTTAGCCTTTTCCCAACTACGTTGGGGTCGTTTTCCAGTTTAACCGGATGCAGCTGAATACCAGTATTTTGCATGGAGCGACTGTTTATCTGACCTCCATAACCCCGTTAGTACTGGGTAATAGGATACCAATTGGTAACACTGGTTGTCAGAATTTCGAGCCACTGACCACCTGTAACGACTGTCAGAGATCTACAAATCACAGCCGGGACTAGCAGCTTAACGAGCTTTCCGAGGCTCGTTAGAAACTCGGTATGTAATGGGTGGTCACCAGTAGCGAAGGGTCAATTTTTGTAAGAGGTAAGCCGGAGTACATATCTTTAATGTGGTTACATTATTTGTCTATAGAATACTAACTGTGCCATTTTACAAAGGGAAGCCGGTAGGAATCGCCACTGGTGGTCGCCCATCCACGGACCAACGCAGGTAAGCATGGCCTAACCTAAAGATCGACCATCATTTAGCCACGAGCTACTCTTTTTTAAGTTTTTTTCTATTTAGTTTTTTAAACTATGCATATTATTGCATTATGTAAGACCTCCAGTTCGTAATCCTTCAGCCTTTTTCATCACCACCATTTAGTTCATCACAATAAAATTGCCACGTCTAATCACCGCTGCACAAATGGTCATTGCACATAATTCCCTCGCAGACCACATCATTAACGTTCGCAAAGCAAACAGCAAGCGCTGGGCTATGTGGGACGTCGAGCGGGGATGTGAGCGATTTGGGAAGAGCTATTCAGAGACTAAGCTACAAACAAGAGATAGAACGACTGTTTTGTTGGTCCTTTGTTGAATCTGGGAACTAAAGCTGTGTATAATTATTATCATGAATTGTTGTTTTAATAAGTGTGTAAGTTAATTGCATCTGTACTGAAGTGTGGGTAAACGATGAAGCAAAACATAAAATGCCCTAAAACCATAAAATTGGATGACAATTGATTACTTGCCCCACACTAAGAATTATTCCTGTATCGTGGGTGCGCTTGCAAAAATTTAAAATCACATACACAAACAGCCAGACCCGGAACAACTACCTGTAAGTCATGCAAATATTTGGTCCGGGGATCGAACCCGCGACACGCAGCAATGCAGCACTGCGCCAACCGTTTCGTCTCTTCCACTAACTCAAGGGTACATGCTGCGCCCACTCTCTCGGACAGAGAGGAGACTGTGTCCCTCCAATGAGAACATTATAAGCTGATCATGCTTTCTTGTTTGCATATCCGATAGGCCTAGTATTTGAATTCTTGAAACCCCGATGTATTTAAAAAAAAAATTTAGGGTTCACTATCTCAGTCGGCAAAAACGGTTCCCATATAGGACCACTTCGTTGTCCGTCTGTTTGTCCGTCTGCCAAGACTCTTTTCTCAGAGACGCGTGGAGGTATCAAGCTTTTTACCAGTAGTCAGATTTTTACCGCTGCCGCGCTTCTCCCGCTCCGCTTACTCCACAGCAGATCCTAAATGAACTAATACAATATCATTTACAAATGACTCCATACAAAGCCTATTGGTAATTATTGGGATGACGTCATCCGGCCGTGTCCGACAATAGATTGGAACGTGTGGTTATTGCTTCATTTAAAATGAATGGTTATGTTTTATTTAAATGCAACTTCTGTTTTCACATAATATCACGCTTTTAATCCCCGAAGGGTAGAACAGAAGGAAGTGTGCTTTATGTTTCATTCCCAAATAACAGAAAGCGTCAATGGCAATAAATCAGCCAAAACTCCGGGTTGGAAAAATCCAATAAAACTTGTTCTGATCGAGGAAACGAACCCAAAGCCGTATGTTTAGCAGCAGTTTCACTTGTGACCACTAAGCCAATAAAGCAGGATCATCTTTTCGAAATACAAACTTTTGTTTTGCAAAATAAGAAAAGAAAGTTTGAAAAAAATCTTAGCTTTAAAAAACTGTGAATTATGAATTTCTTGGTACTATCAACAGAGAAAGATGGAATTATCTCATGATGTGTTGAAAATATTGCAATCCCGTGTGTAGTGGTCCTAATCGGTATCTGGGCTCGGAATCCATCACAGAACCCCCCTCTATTATTTTTGTACTGTTTACTACAGTTATTCAATTCAGTAACGAAATTGACGTTTTAATCCAATAAAACACAACAGATAGCCAAGATTTAAATCATTATTCATTGTCACTTCTGTTTTAAAAACAGGAGGAGCTCGTGGCTAAATAATAACAGCCGCTCGGATCGATCTTTAGGTTAAGCCGTGCTTGCCTAGGTTGGTCAGTGGATGGGTGACCGCCCATTACATACCGAGTTTCCTCCGTGCCTCGGAAAGCACGTTAAGCCGTTGGTCCCGGCTGTTATTTGTAGATCTTTGACAGTCGTTAGGCAGTCAGTGGCCCAAAAAGTCTGACAACCACTCTTACCAAGGGGTATCGTATTACCCAGTACTAACTGGGTTGTGGAGGTCCGATAGGCAGTCGCTCCATGTAAAATACTGGTATTCAGCTGCATCCGGTTAGACTGGAAGCCGACCCCAATATAGTTGGGAAAAGGCTAGGCAGATGATGACTTCTGTTTTAAAAACACCGGTATGGTAATCCATAAAAACTACGGAGGCTCTTAATTCCTCTCCTGAAGTCTCAATGGGTTTATTAAAGGCGAATGTGTCTGGCTGCCTGGCTGAATTTAAATTTAAACACATAAACCCTATGATAGTTATTAAAGCTTTCCGGCAAATAAAAGTCAAACTGACCGAAGATCTTTGGGGAATGTCTATCAGAGTTTGTACATCCATAGTTGAGACTATTGCACCATACTTAGCTTTAATTTTTAATTTGTGTGTAGACCAAGGAGTTTTCCCTGATCTAATGAAATACAGTAAAGTCATACCTCTGTTCAAATCCGGAGATAGTAAAGATACTAATAATTATAGACCTGTATCCGTGTTGCCAGTTTTTAGCAAGGTTTTTGAAAAGGTAATGCTGAATCAAATGCTCAATCATTTTAACACCAACAGAATCTTACACGATCAACAGTATGGTTTCACCAAGGGACGTTGTACAACTGACGCCGGTGTAACCTTATTAAAGCACATTTTTACTGCGTGGGAAGAGTCCCAAGACGCCATAGGAATATTTTGTGACCTCTCCAAAGCATTTGATTGCGTAAATCACGACACATTACTTTTGAAACTTGAGCATTACGGACTAGGTAAACTTGCACTTAGTTTGATGAAATCTTATTTGAAGGATAGACAACAACAAGTTCAAATAAATGGTGTTAATTCACAGGGTTTAAAAGTAAAAATGGGGGTTCCGCAAGGTTCAATATTGGGTCCTTTCCTCTTTTTAGTGTATATAAATGATCTACCCTATTTATTGAAAAACCAACCTCATAATATGGTGTTATTCGCTGATGACACTTCCCTTATTTTTAAGATAAATAGACGGGCCCAAAATCTAGATGACGTGAATAATGCCCTACTTCAGGTCCATAACTGGTTCACAGCAAACAATTTAGTGTTAAATGGAAAAAAAACGAAATGCATAAGATTTGCTTTACCAAATGTTAAAAGTAGCGATTGTGATATAGTATTGAATAAAGAGAAGCTTGAATTTGTAGATAAAACAGTTTTCCTGGGGATTACGCTTGATTCAAGGCTACAATGGGGTTCTCATTTAACATCTCTTGCGGGGCGGCTAAGTTCAGCAGCATATGCTCTTAGAAAAATCCGTCAATATACTGATGTAGATACCGCTAGACTGGTCTATTTTAGTTACTTTCATAGTATACTGTCTTATGGCATTTTACTATGGGGACGGGCTGCAGACATTGAGTCTATATTTATTCTGCAAAAAAGAGCCATCAGAGCCATATATAATCTTCGTAGGCGTGATTCTCTAAGGGAACTGTTTAAGGAAATTAACATCATGACGGTACATTCTCAATACATCTATGAAAACATAATGTATGTAAGAAAAAATCTACATCTTTTTAATAAAAGAGGTGATAGACACAATTACAGTACTAGAAATAGAGACCAATTAGTTCAGCCAGGCTTCAGACTCGCTAAAGTAGACTCATCTTTCATGGGGTACTGTTTGAGATGCTATAACAAAATTCCACAAAGTATTCTTGAACTGAATGAAACGAAATTTAAAACATGCATTAAACGCACACTGTGTAGGCAAGCATATTACAAGTTGGACGATTATATCGTTGATAAAAATGCTTGGCTCAATGCCGGTCCTGCTCCACAAGGACAGGGACGCATAAATGAATAGCATTACATATCCCAATCACCTGCGCTCCTGATGATTTATTTACTGCAACAGTGAGCGGGGTACACGTGGCTGAGTTTTGGGCTAAGCATATTTAAACTTTTTTCCATCGAAACGCTAAGAAGAAGAAGCATTAAATAGTATGTTGGAGCTGCTGAAGATTGTACAACTATCTTTGCTTTGTATAATTTCAATCTCTTTAGTATTATATAGCCGCATAGCCCATATTGTGTGAGTACTATGTAATAGAAAGCTGTCATTCGCGGGAAACCTACGTCTTTTCTTGACTTAAATGTGCCCTGGCGGTTAGGAGTGTGTCATGCTCACTCAAATGTCTCGCTGATGGTGGCGCGTGTGTCGGATCATTTAGTTCCCTTCAAAATGGTTGAGTTGAATGGTGCTGATACATGCGTTGTTTGATCGCGAGTTTCCCTGCTAAGCCTAATAGATGGCGTTGTATTAATGACGCGCAATCGTACATCTCGATGTTAAGATTCTCCGCGCGTTTGATATAGGGATTCGAGAAATAAACTTTTTTTGTACTTACTTGGAACAGATTGAGTTTTTAATAAACCCTAATCCTCGGGCAGTTGACGAGTGAGTGCCGAACATTTGGTCCTATCGAGTCGGATCGCGAAAGTGAAATCGCGTCGACAAGTGAAGTGACAGTTTTGTGTCGTGTGGTGAGGCATAGAAACCAGCGGTGGATCGCCCTGAAGTGCCTGTAAAATCCCCGTGAGTGGGACGTGATCAGCGGTGTACAGCAGCGCAGCAACGAGGTTTGCGGCCGTCGCCGCCAGAGGGCGCCACCAGCATCGAGGACAGCAGCAGAGGCCGTGAGGCCTAGAGCGACGAGACACCAACGGCATCAAGAGTGACGTCACAAACAGTGACGGCAGACTCGCAGCAGTATCAACAGTGACATCTAGCGTGACAACGCACTCACAGCAGCGACGTGTTTGGAGAGGTTTGGCAGATAAAACTGTGAGTTACAATCCAGTGTTATTATTTCGTAGACTTGTAAACTCAGTGAATTTTGAAGATCAACTTGTGCAGTATCAAGTGTTTTGGGACTTTAAGATTTAGTAGTAGTTTTGATTTTGAACATAGAATACTACAGATAAGGTGTTGCGACGGGATTTCTATGCCCGATTTGTAAACCTGTTCTAGACACTTGTAAAAGTTTACCAGTCTTGTTCACTGACTTGTAATTTTTCGTCGGTTGCATTAAAATAATTGAATTGATTTAGTAATTAGAAAACTATTTTGTTGTACAATGGAATCCTTATGTAAATTGCAATTAAACAATAAAGCAATAATAGAAAAAGGTAGAATTAACTTTAAAAAATCACCTAAGGATCGTCTTACACGAACTTACATCGAAACAAGACTAGAATCATTAGAGGTACAGTGGAAACAATTCGTTGAAACTCATAGGCGCGTGGTAGAAAAAGCAACCGACGAAGAATCAAAAAATCATATTTATTTTACGGCAGAAATATATGATTTAACTGAAGATTTGTACATAACCTATAAGTCTGAATTAAAAGAGCATGTACTTCAAACTAGTCCGTGTAATAGTGCGAATCAGAGTAGTATTAAACATCCTCATCAAAATAATTCAAATGTGAAATTGCCACAAATAAGTTTGCCTACGTTCTCGGGACTCTATTCTGAATGGGTTACGTTCCGCGATTTATTCACGTCACTGATCCATAAAAATGATGCACTGGATGACGTTCAAAAACTTCACTATCTAAAGAGTCATCTCTCAGGCGAAGCAGAACAGTTGCTTAGACATATTCCTGTGACTGCGTCTAATTATAATGAATGTTGGTCGATTTTAAACGGGCGATTTAATAATAAAAGGTTTTTATTTAACTGTATGATCAAACGGCTTGTCCATCAATCGTCGATAACTAAGGAATCATCGACAAACGTTAAAACGCTGTTAGACACGACTGTTGATTGTCTGCATGGTTTGCGCAGTCTAGGAATTGATGTCAGCTCTTGGGATCCATTTGTTGTATATTTAGGCTCCGAAAAATTAGATACCGAGTCTCGCAAATTGTGGGAACTACGAATTAGTTCAAATGATGAGTTACCTACATTTGAGGAATTCAAAACGTTTATGGAGTCAAGGTTTAGAGCCTTGGAGTATTTGGATCCGAAAGTCAATAAACAAAGTGCTCGTGATAATAACGCCAAAACTTTTCATGTATCTGCTCAAAATTGTATGCTATGTACGGAAAATCATAAATTGTGCCACTGCAAAACGTTTGCAAAAAAAACTTGTGACGAACGTCGTGAGTTCGCACGAGTTAATAAGCTCTGTTACAATTGTCTAGGAGCAAACCACTCTGTCTACGCGTGTCGTCAGCATACTAAATGCCACCTATGCAAGAGGAAGCACCACACACTACTTCACCCAAAGTCAACTGCCAATCCTGCTGAAGTTGTTGATGGTTCAGCAGAAACGAAGGTGGTGGCTGCTAATGCAGCTACCGCTTCTAGTCAAAGCGAGACTAAACCCATTTGTTGTTTTGCGGATGTTCACAACCACGGTCTGTTAGCCACAGCCTTGGTCAACGTTGAGTCAAGAACTGGTACTGCTTTTGTTTTAACAGCTCTGATGGATCAGGGCTCTCAAGTCTCCTTTATAACAGAGGCTGCAGTACAGTTGCTCGGATTGAAGAAAACACCTGCACACACCGACATATTGCGACTAGGCGATGACGAGGGAAACTCAATGCCCTCTAAGTGGATAGTTCGATTTAAATTGCAGTCACGTCTAGATCCTACCTTTGTTTTATATGTCGATGCTTATGTATTAAATAGACTCACATCTCATCTTCCTGAGAAGAAGATTATTCAGATATCAGCTACGTTCTCGTCCTTAAAATTAGCTGATCCGTCCTTTGATACACCAGGGAAAATTGATTTACTGTTGAGTACGCGTGTGGTCGGCGAAGTTTTATTGAATGGGGTAGTCAAGGGTCCTCCGGGATCTCCAGTAGCCCAGAAGACTAAATTAGGCTGGATCTTATCTGGTGAGATCCCATCGTCAGCAATCTCTAGGCCAGTGTGTTATCATACTGCAGTACAGTCAGCGGATGTCAATGACCTTTTGCGTAAGTTTTGGGAATTGGAGTCAGAGCCCTCAGTTCGTAGTGTGATCTTGACTGAAGAAGAACAAAAATGTGAGGAGTTCTACTCTAAAACCACCAAACGCGACGCAACCGGGAGGTATGTTGTAAAACTACCATTCAAAACCGATTCGCCCAGTTGCACGTTTGGGGGTTCAGAGGTCATTGCCCGTCGGCGCTTTAACAACCTAGAGAATAGATTGTTGAAGGAACCGGAATTTAGGATGCAGTATAGTGCAGTCGTGAATGAATACATTCAGCTGGGTCATGCTGAAGTTGTCCCCCAGCTAGAATTAGGTAATGATGCGTGCTACCTACCACACCACGCGGTAGTACGCGAGGATAAAAGTACTACCAAGGTTAGGGTCGTCTTCGACGCTTCATGTTCAGGCCACAATGGAGTATCATTAAACAAAGAATTAATGGTTGGCCCAACCCTACAACCTGACTTGCGTCAAATTATTATGCGGTGGCGCTGTCATCCCATAAGTTTGGTCGCAGATATCGTCAAAATGTACCGCCAGGTCAAGGTTGCAGATGACGATGCTGATTATCAGCGCATTTTGTGGCGTGACAATCCAGAAGCTGAATTGAAGCATATTCGGTTGTTGCGTGTTACTTTTGGAACATCCTCTGCGCCATACCTAGCGGTCCGGTCTCTGCAGCAACTAGCGCGTGACGAAGGAAATAATTTTCCTTTAGTCGCAGAACGAGTTCTTACATCCTTTTATGTAGACGACCTGTTAACAGGTTGTCAAACTGTAGCTGAAGGTGAACAGATTTATCACCAACTAAATGAGTTATTAGGTCGTGGGGGCTTCAAGCTTCAGAAGTGGTCCAGCAACAGTGACGAATTATTAACCAAAATAAGCGAAGACACTGTTGAGCAAGACAAATTAGAACTTAAAACGGATTCACTTACGAAGATTTTAGGGTTAACTTATGATAGAAAATTAGATGAGTTTAGATATACTGTCCAACTTCCCCCGCCCGAAACTCCCATAACCAAGCGGAAAGTAATATCTGACATCGCTCGTTTGTTTGATCCACTCGGCTGGCTTGCGCCGGTGATAATAACAGCCAAGGTGTTTATTCAACGCCTGTGGCTAGCAGGATCCGAATGGGACGATGAACTTCCTGATCACCTGTTAAAGGAATGGCTTAGTTATAGAAACAACATTAACCATCTTAGGGACTTCCGTCTGCCGCGATGGATTCACACGAGTCAATTTGACGTAGTACTAGAGTTACACGGATTCTCTGACGCCTCTAATGTCGCTTACGCGGCCGCTGTCTATGCTCGGTGTATTGAGGCCAATGGTCACGTCCATATTAGTCTGGTTGCAGCTAAGACCAAGGTGGCACCTGTCAAACAGGTATCCATACCTCGTTTGGAGTTATGTGGCGCCTTGTTACTTTCAAAGCTTTTGCGTGAAGTCTCCCACACCTTGGGTATCTGTAAAGAAAACATACATGCCTGGACTGACTCGACGGTGGTGCTCGCCTGGTTGAGCAGCCACCCCAGCCGCTGGAAGACCTTCGTCGGCAACAGAGTGTCTGAAATACTTACCGTTACGGAGAATAGTCAGTGGTCGCACGTCCAGTCTAGTGACAATCCCGCAGACAGCGCATCGCGCGGCGTGAATCCATCCGAGTGCGCTGACCTAGAGTTGTGGACACAGGGACCCAGTTGGCTAAAAAAAATAAGGAAATTAATTATAATAGAAGGGAAATCAAAGGAACTAACCTAGAGGAAAGAAAATCATTAGTAGCATGCAACACCGTAGTAAAAGATATAGGTGAGGATTCTATAATTTCAAAATATTCATCTCTTAGAAAGGTTACCAGAGTAATAGCCTATTGTAAAAGGTTCTTAAAATTTAAAAATAAAAATGATACTTCAAAATTTTATAATTTTCTCACGCATTCTGAAATTCAAGGGGCATTAATCACCTGCATTAAATTATGTCAAAGGGAACATTTTGAATTGGAGATTGATAATTTAATGTTAAAAAGCGAAATGAATAAAAAAGGGGTACTTACCTCACTCAATCCTTTCCTAGATCAGGAACTGATTTTGAGAGTTGGCGGTAGGTTACACAAGGCCAACCTTCACGAGGATTCAAAGCATCCTATAATTCTTCCTCGCAAGTCACATTTAACCCACCTCCTGATAGCTGACGCTCATGAGAGGACGTTGCATGGCGGGCCTCAGTTAGTTCTTAATTATTTGCGATCCAAATATTGGATAATACACGCAAAGAGTATCGTTCGAGACTACGTACGAAAATGTGTTATTTGCATTCGTCATTCCGCTCGGTCGACACATCCTTTAATGGGGTCTTTGCCCACTGCGAGGGTCAATGCAAGCCGACCTTTCTTTAGAAGTGGTGTGGACTATGCAGGTCCCATTAGTATTCGGCCTACCAAGGGTCGCGGGTATCACTCCACAAAGGGCTACATATGTTTATTTGTGTGTATGGCTACTCGGGCCATACATTTAGAAGTTGTCAGCGACATGACATCGCAAGCCTTTTTAGCTGCCTTCAAGCGCTTTACAGCGAGGAGAGGCCATTGTGGTGAGATGTGGAGTGATAACGGCACTACCTTTGTAGGGGCCAGCAAAGAGTTGAAAATGTTGTTCAACCATGAAAGGTCCGGCATAGCACCTGATATTGCAGGTTGGTTGGCAACCAACGGAACAACTTGGAGCTTTATTCCACCACACTCCCCGAACTTTGGAGGCCTTTGGGAGGCTGGAGTGAAGTCGACCAAACACCACCTGAAACGAGTAATTGGTACAAGCACACTCACTTTTGAGGAAATGACGACCACGCTTGCTCAGATAGAAGCCTGTCTCAACTCCAGGCCCATTTCCATCATCAGCACTAACCCAGAAGATCCAGGGCCATTGACGCCGGGTCATTTTCTGGTAGGCGAGCCTTTACTTCTCGTGCCCGAAATTAATTTTGAAAATTCAAATGTTAGCACCTTAAGAAGGTGGCAATTAACTCAACGCCTGGTTCAGGACTTCTGGCGCAGGTGGTCGCGTGAGTATCTGGTTCAATTCCACCAAAGGAATAAATGGGCGCACCAAACCGTAGAACCAAGGTTGGGTGACGTAGTGTTGGTTATGGAAGATGATCTTCCACCTGCAAGATGGCTCTACGGACTCATTACTGAAAAGCATACTGGTTCGGATAAAATCACAAGAGTGGTTTCATTGCGTTGTAAAGGTTCTACGATCAAAAGACCTGTGTCAAAGTTGATCGTACTTCCTATTACTCCTAAATAGTTTGTTAAGGTTTATTTTCAATTTAATATGTTAAATAATTTGAGTTGGTAAAGTTAAGTTTAGAATTAAGATGTTATTTGTGTTCAAGATTAGTTATGTTTGTCATTCATATACAGTCCACTTGTGTTCTCACTTCCCACCGACTCTTGTGTTTTGTTTCACGGTGGGTGGTCATTCAGGTTTCTCGCCATTTTGAAACTAAGTGCTGAACATTCTGTCCATGGTGGGCGGGATGTTTGATCGCGAGTTTCCCTGCTAAGCCTAATAGATGGCGTTGTATTAATGACGCGCAATCGTACATCTCGATGTTAAGATTCTCCGCGCGTTTGATATAGGGATTCGAGAAATAAACTTTTTTTGTACTTACTTGGAACAGATTGAGTTTTTATTAAACCCTAATCCTCGGGCAGTTGACGAGTGAGTGCCGAACATGCGAAATGTTCGTGAACGGGCGCTGTCAGTTGTGACTGGTCATCTCTTGGTTGCCACGGCTTATTTGAATTGTTTTTTTTTCTTTTTTTGAATTGTTTACTATGGACACTTTTAACGTACACATCTTGCTACATCGTTCTCACATAATGTACCATCTCAACATGAATGATGTAACCAAGAGTTTGTAAAAGTATACTGATTTAAAAGAGTGTCCATGGAGTTTCTTGCCCGTTCTTCTCCATAGAGATCTACGTTAGGGAATGGGCAACTACAGTACTTTCACAGTTTTTATGCCTTGTGACTGGGACTGTAGCTATTGTTGTCTTTGTTTCGACAATTCAAAAGTGCCTGTAACTGGCCTATTTGAAATAAATGCTTTGATTTTGATCATGTCCAGTGCAACTTGAGACATCAACTGAAACAATATAAACCGATCATTAGACACCAACACTGCAGGTCGTAATGCCAGCAACATTAGATTATATTATGTCATACGTCGCCAATATACTGACCGGATTGGCTCCGGTATTGTAGCAAAGATTACGTCATTGACACACAGAGAATAGTAATTAACTGGGGTGTAGCTATGTCTTATGATTGTTTGAGGTTGGTTGTGTAAAACGCTTTGTGTTATCAGGGATCATTTAATCGTCCTCTAATTTTCTAAGTGTTTTTTTGTCGATTCCTTCCTATATTACTTGTGATGATCAGTAAAGTACTTTACTTGAAGTATAATAAATAAATTCATCATCATCATTCATCATCATCTTTCATCATCATCATCATCATCATCATTTCAGCCGAAAGACGTCCACTGCTGGACATAGGCCTCCCCCAAGTGTCGCCACATTGACCGGTCCCGTGCGTCTCGCATCCAGCGGATCCCTGCAACCTTTACGAGGTCATCGGTCCACCTAGTGGGAGGCCTTCCAACGCAGCGTCTTCCGGTTCGCGGTCGCCTCCAGAACTTTTCGGCCCCATCGGCCATCCGTTCTGCGAGCAATGTGCCCTGCCCACTGCCACTTAAGTTTGGCTATTCTTCGGGCTACGTCGGTAACCTTGGTTCTCTTGCGGATCTCCTCATTTATGATTTGATCACGCAAGGAAACACCGAGCATAGCCCTCTCCATTGCCCTTTGGGTGACTTTAAGCTTTCTGATGAGGCCCATTGTGAGCGACCACGTTTCGGTCCCGTATGTAATCACTGGCAACACACACTGGTCATAGACTCATCATCTTTATCCCAATTTAATTTGGAGAGGCGCAGCTAGTCTTCTTCTTCCATACTTCTCTATTACTCGGCAATTCATCATATCATCCTTGACATAGTCCATCCATCGTTTCTTTGGTTTTACTCTTATACCCACAATTAATTATTCAACATATTTTCAGCAGTGATTTGTGATAATTGACAGCAAATGTCTGACTGATTATTTGGCTAAGTTCACATTTAACATAATTTTGGTCACTTGACGATGAGTGATTTGTTTTAGACGGATTAGTAACTTTTGCCTAAAGAATTCGTAATTTTTATTGATTCGTGAGTGTATAAAAATGATTGTAGGAATTAAGGGCGGTTATCACACGGCACTGCTCGTCCCACGTTGCATTGGCTTGTGTGAAATCTGTTGATCCCCAACACACGTATAGTGTATACCTCTCGAACGCGGGGACGAGCGGCACTCACTGCCGCCCGCGTGGCGCACTGCCCATACATTCGCCTCACCACCTCCGACCAACCGCGCGGACGAGCGGTGTCCTGTGAGAATCGCTTAAAAGATATAAAACAATATAAAACAAATCTCGTAGTCAGGTAAAGCTCGCGTCAATATGAGAGGAAGACAAACACCTTATGTTTTCATCAGATATCTCAAGATTATGCTTTCACATCTTATGTATTTATTTAATACAGTTTATTATATTTTCCTATTTAGTTAAGTAGAGTAAACTAACTAAATACATTATTAATTAAAAACTATTAAATAACCTAAAATAAATAAACTAACAACAAACTATAAAAGGGCATCAAAAAACTCCTCCTCAACGCTGTCAGCTGGTAATGTGCCACGTTGTATGGCAACACTTAGCCTCTGACCAAAGTAATAGCCAGTAATACAGTCCAAAAATTACTGAAAAAATAAACGAATTCACTCCACTGCTTTCCGATCTAACTTTTACGAAACATAACAATATTTCCGAACACAAACTGTCTGCGAGTCGACGGGTTAAAACAAAACACTGGCGAAACTGAAGTAAATACAAATAATTCTCGATATTCAGACGGCCATGAGTCGCGGGTATTTTTGACTAACTTTAAACTAACTATGGCAGGGTTGGTAGAAGTGGATGTACGGATATTTTTTCACTTCTTCAGGGGATAAAGACAAATAAACAAATCAAAGATTTTTTTTTTTAAATATTTCTAACTTAATGTAATCCTCGGGTTAGACAGAGGCCTGTACAGCCACATTTTGCCATTTATGTTAAAGTCCCATGTAATACGGGGCGATCCCATTGCCATAAACCGGGCACAAATCCAGACTCCGTGGCTGTCACTGAGAAGTTCCTGATGGCATAACCCAATAACACTTTGCCTGACACGGGAATCGAACCCAGGACCATGATCATGCTCAGCCGTCGATCATTGAGGCAGTCAAAAAGTATGTTTAACTTATCAAGAATTAAATAATTATGTCAGTCAAACATCAGGCATTAATATGGTCGTGATGGAGCGTTATTGCTAGATTTTCCTATAAAGGTAGGGACTTTGGATTAACTTCTTTTGTTGTTATGCTTTGGTCACGAGGTCCGTTTAACATAAGCCAAATCTAGCCTGATGATATTTGTAAGTCGATGCCAATTTTTTTAACATCTCTAAGGAATGTGTATATAATGTGATGTGTCCCAGAAACAAAAATTCGAAAACATGTGAAATCCACCATCCCTCGCTAGGCTCGCTTGGTGGATTATGTCCTGAGCTATCGAGTTTTGTCGGCTGACTAATCCTTTCACCGCGGTAGCAGATATAAGTCCTGCTGCTACAATTTGTTGTTCGCTGCAAATTATTTCGTGTTGTGTTGTGCTTCTATTGCATTCGGAAACTGCTGACTCACATTTGATTTAAATTAATTTGAGTTAACGGCTCTATAAACAACATAACATCACGCCTGTAATCCCTGAAAGGTTAGGCAGAGGTGTACTTAATAGGAAACTCACATTTCTGTGGGTTTCATTTCCTTGCCAGCAACCAGGCACAAATCCCGACTCCGTGACTGCTGCTGAGTATTTCCTGATGTAAAAACCCAATAACACCTTGCCTGGCCAGGAATCGAACCCAGGACCTCATAACCACTTAGACCACCAAGGCAGCTCTATAACATATATCAAATATGACGTTTCAACAAAAAAAAAAATGAATTTCTTCATTAAACTCTGTGTAGGAATCATCGAGCCTCATTCTAAAAGAGTAATTGTATCCTGAAAAACCTGCCTAATTGTCACACATTTTATAATTTTTCTAAGCTCTCTGGTAGCCCTACCGACAAAGTACCATCCACAACTAAACAGCAACATGTCACCGAAACGTTGGCGACGTCTGCACTCACTGACTACTTGTTTGTGACTCGCACTATATTGGTGAATGTTGCTATCTACTGTTTTATAGAAGAGACATTTTCAGTAGTGAATATGACCGTGATTATGTCGTGGTTGGCAAACATTGGTGAGCAGTGTCTTGTGGCGTATTCTAAACTAACTTTTGTCCTTGTGACTACGGAGCCACACTGCAGACGATGTCCCAGCTCCTATCCTGCTCCTTTTGCAACTCATCTTTCACCTTGAGGGACCTGTCCGAAGCCGAGTTCTGTGTGTGTGTGTTTTTATTTAACTTTAAAGGGATCATAGACATGACGTAGAAGGAGGAGCTCGTGGTTAAATAATAACAGCCGCTCGGGGCGATCTTTAGGTTAAGCCGTGCTTGCCTAGGTTGGTCTGTGGATGGGTGACCGCCCATTACATACCGAGTTTCCTCCGTGCCTCGGAAAGCACGTTAAGCCGTTGGTCCCGGCTGTCATTTGTAGATCTTTGACAGTCTTTAGGTAGTCAGTGGCCCAAAAAGTCTGACAACCAGTCTTACCAAGGGGTATCGTATTACCCAGTACTAACTGGGTTGTGGAGGTCAGATAGGCAGTCGCTCCATGTAAAATACTGGTATTCAGCTGCATCCGGTTAGACTGGAAGCCGACCCCAATATAGTTGGGAAAAGGCAGGCAGATGATGAGACATGACGTAGAAGAAGGAACATCGACTGCCTAGTGTTTATCCAACTTATATGGAATCGGTTGCCAGTTTAGTCATATTCCTGAATAACAGACATTTCATCTTGATCCCTTAGTTTTTAATTTAGTGACTGCCTCGTTGGTCTAGTGGTCGCAATTGCGACTGCTGAGCATGAGGTCCTGGGTTCGATTCCTGGATCGGGCAAATTGTTATTGGATTTTTTTATCAAGAATTTCTCAGTAGCAGCCACGGAGTCTGGATTTGTGTCCGGTCGATGGCATTAGGCTCGCCCCCTATTACATGGAACTTAAACATGACTGGCGAAATGTGGATGTACCTACTATAGGTACACCTCTGCCTAACCCTTCGGGGATTACAGGCGTCATGTTATGTCATGTTAATTTAGTAATCTACTACTGGCTAGATTTAGGAGTAAGAGCTCCTTTTAGAGAACCTCTTCCTTAGAATTGCTATCATTTTAGTTAAGTGTCTCAAACACTGTTGCTGTAATTCAGTTTTAAGATGATTGTCGGTATAGTTTAAAGCACGTGAGCCATTTCAGCTTGGTCTCTGAGACAGTAACTTTGACTGCAAAGGGTAATCAGAGACAGTGTGTTACCCAGTTACTGGGTTGTGGAGGTCAGATAGGCAGTCGCTCCGTGTCATCATTCATCATCATCATTTCAGCCAAAAGACGTCCACTGCTGGGCATAGGCCTCCCCCAAGTGTCGCCACATTGACCGGTCCCGTGCGACTCGCATCCAGCGGATCCCTGCAACCTTCACCCGGTCATCGGTCCACCTAGTGGGAGGCCTTCCAACGCAACGTCTTCCGGTTCGCGGTCGCCACTCCAGAACTTTTCGGCCCCATCGGCCATCCGTTCTGCGAGCAATGTGCCCTGCCCACTGCCACTTAAGTTTGGCTATTCTTCGGGTTACGTCGGTAACCTTGGTTCTCTTGCGGATGTCCACATTTATGATTTGATCACGCAAGGAAACACCGAGCATAGCCCTCTCCATTGCCCTTTGGGTGACTTTAAGCCTTCTGATGAGGCCCATTGTGAGCGACCACGTTTCGGTCCCGTATGTAATCACTGGCAACACACACTGGTCATAGACTTTCGTCTTGAGACACAGCTCCGTGTAAAATACTGGTATTCAGCTGCACTTGTCTACACTAGAAGCTGACCCTAACATAGTTGGGAAATGGCTAAGCAGATGATTCCCTGAGAAAGCAACGCTCCTGCGATGCCTCTACTTATCTAGTTTTGCAGATGTGACTACATACTACCAGTCGGGCCTTTTGTTTGTTTATTACACACTTGTTACCCGGATAAAAAGTATCCTATTTCTTAAACCGGGTCATTCTACCTGTGTACTTATAAAATTTCATCAAAATCCATTCAGCCGTTTAAACAAATACACTGAATTCCTTTCTCATTTAGAACTAGCATTAAACGCGACTTCGTCCGCAAAAAATGTGACAGCTCGGCTAATATGCATGATATAAGTATAATTTAATTAAGCCTTTAGCATCCACGAATAATGTAGCTTTCTGCTTATGAAAGAATTTTTAGAGTTAGACCATTCGTTCCAGAGATATCCCCCTACATCCAAACCTACAAACAAAATTTACTCTTTATAAAATTAGTATAGATGGACATCCATAAATAGTGACCTTTTATATATATCTATAATAAAATACCTCAGGCCTACGAAGAAGCATCATTAAGCATATTTACAAAGAGGCTAACATCCTACTAATAGACAAATGTTATTATTCTGTACAAGATTTCTTGAGTGATAAGAGTTTATAATATTTATTATTATTATGTTGTTAATGTGTTTAAGAGTTTAATTTATTATATTATATTTTTATGTAATAAAAGTTAACTATGTACCTCGTGAATGTAGGCAAATTAATCTATTCAATCAATCATTTATCTGTAAATTACGGAATAAAGATTCTTGTTTTTGATGTTTAATTTATTAGGAAGGCTGTAGATTCAAATAACTGTACTCTTTATGTTTTTTTTTTATTTGATTGTTGTAAAAATTAGTAGATGTAAATATATTTTTACTTTGCATGCCGTAAGGCAGAGTATGTTGGAACAGATTTAACAATGCTTACACCTTATTTTTTTATACCCACATTCATGGCAAATAAATGATTTCTTTCTTTCTTTCTTTCTTTCTATATTCCAAGACTCTGCTATAGGTACTTACTTATTCTGAAAAGTATCCTCACACTCTCAAAAGTGACTTAAAGTTCTCTGTTTACATTAACCAAAGCGTTCCCTCCTAAAAGCCGCGTAACTTGGAAAGCTATAAAATCAAGTAAAGTACTGATCGATTACTTGATAACTTTGTAAGTTATAAGTGTTTTGTTTACCACGGATGAAGGAAGTGTTTCGTGGTAACTAATCTAAAGTGAAGGTACTTATTTGTTTGGGTTATCATAGACATATAAACTCGAAAGCGTGAGGTTTTCCCTAGGGGTGAGCAGAAACAGCAGAACTCCACCTGCGACGACCCTTACACACTCTTTTGCTTCGTCTATGTTCATACAGCTCCTTGGTAGCGCACCTGACCTTTCTGAAGAATACAATCAATAAGGTGAGGGTATGTCAGTCTAGGGCGACCCTTATTTATCACTCGCTTATGCCCGCTGCTTCGAACGCGTGAAGTTCGATAATTGTCCCGCGGGATAAAAAGTATCGTATGTGTTAATTCAAGTTATAAACTATCTGTGAGCAAAATTTCTTCCAATTCCGTTCAGTATTTTTTGCATGAAAGGGAAGCAAATATACATCCATCCTCACAAACTTTAGCATTTATAATATTTGTAAGATAAGATAAGATTTTTAACCGTCTTCTTAAAAGGAGGAGGTTCTACATTCGTGTGTATTTATTTTAAATGTTTCTTACCTCGTTACTCCGTGATTACACGCCCACAGTGGTTTACAAGGAATACAAGCATGATGATATGTTAATCAAGACCCGCAGTAAGATGGCAACGTGAAGTTGTGACGCCCTAGAAGGACATGCACTGACTTTATTAGTGAGGTTCTTCAGGAAGGTCAGGTGCGTAGTACTCGCAACCGGCGTGCGTGTATGACCACATGTATGAACGTGGACGAGGCAAAAGGAGTAAGGATCGTAGCAGGTGGCGTCCTGTGGTTTCTACCTGAGTTTATTTTTGTGTGGAGTTTTAACATTCCTTATAGTCTAGGGACTAGCCCATGTTCTATGTTAAGGGTTTTGGTTTCCGCACTTAGTCCTTAAAGTCGACCATTGTGCGTGAGCCATGGTGGCCGTTACTCCAACCAGACCACCTCCCTCCAGAAACAGTTCAAACTTCCCGATCTTCTCAGGACATCCACAAGGGATCTAGCTTGGTGTTCCAAGAGTCTCCTCGTGGATCTGGGATGACGCTGCTACACTCGAGGTTTCCTATGTTTTTAATTGTCAGCGATACCTAGGATGAGGAAGTTTTTGTTCAGTGAGCAGTGTCCAGTGATGGCCCCCGCCACTAGTCGCAGTCTATCTCTGTCCAGGCGCAGAAGGCGCTTGGTCAGCTTCCTATCCAGGGATGGCATAGTTTCCTTGGATTGCCGACACCCTGGTGTCCACACGCTTGTGTTTGAGGGTGATCCTTTAACCAACTAGGTCTAGACTATACGATAGCTGTGTTCTGCAGTTCCACATGCACCACCCATAACTTTAACCGTGATTTTTCTCCCCTTAATCGCAACGATAGTAAGTCAGTAAAAATACGAGTTTCCACCACCCCGTCACTATGATTTATGTGTACAGAAGCACCATTGTCAGTTGTATGGCGCTTTTGTTCCGATCCGTTCCTACCCGTTTTATAACGGGTTGAGTAATGGCCCCCAGTGGTTGTAAAATATCATGACAGCTTTAACTTATGGCGTTTTCACATATGCACTAGGTTTTAAATACTACGGTTTAATGTTTTGAGGAATGGCGTGGGGTAAATCACTTTTTGAAATTATAGTAGAAGGAATGGAAGGGATGGAATTATAGTAGTAGTGGATTTATTAGTCAACCATAGAGTGTCCCGCCGTGCGCCGGTACTAATGACGACCTTATATTGAAACTTTAATTCCCTATACAACGAGTGGGAGGAGCTGCTCGTGGCTAAGTAATAACAGCCGCAGTATTTTGACGAGAGAGGTAATCTCCGGAACGACATAATAATCTAATGTTGCTGGCATTACGACCTGCAGTGTTGGTGTCTAACGATCGGTTTATATTGTTCCAGTTGTTGTCTCAAGTTCCCGAATGCACTGGACTTGGGTTACCATACCGATTTTTTGAAAAACTGAAGTGATAATGAGTAATGGGGAGTTCGTGGCTAAATACAGCAGCCGCAGGTTCAGGTTAAGCCGCGCTTGCCTAACTTGGTCCGTCGGTGGGTGACCACCGAGTTGCCTCCGTGCCTTGGAAAGCACGTAAAGCCGTTGATCTCGGCTGTCATTTTTAGATCTTTGACAGTCGTTTCAGGTAATTAATGTGCCGAATGTTTGAAAACCTGATTTTTCAAAGGGAATCGTATTACACAGCACTAACTGGGTTGTGGGGGTCAGATAGGCAGTCGCTCTATGTAAAATACTAGTATTCAGCTACATCCGATTAGACTGGAAGCCGACCCCAACATAGTTGGAAAAAGGCTAGGCACGTGATGATGATAAATGATATTAACAGAGAATGGAAAAAATGCTTTTTATTTAACTAGAAAAGGAAAAGTTACCTAAAATATAACCACAATTTCCATTACGTAGTCCAACACAGGCCTCAAAACAATAAAAATAACTTTCCCTTCCGCGATGTCAAATTGAGGCCTGACTGCACCATTATGTTAAACGGCGACTTATTTTCCGCGGATTAAGGCCGGATTACACAAATGTCCGTCACTTTATCACGGAAGTAACTGACTGTTATTAATTTTAACAGTTATTTAGAAGTAACAATGAGGAAATAATAGAGATTTTATACCAGATTTGTTTATGAGTAAGTAATTTTTCGTATTCAGGTAATAATTTCTACTTACTTTTAATTTGAAATGTGGGTTTTAGGCCAATCTAAATATAATAATGCGCCAATATAAAATACTAACAAAATTAAGCTCACAAAAAAACAAAAACATCTATAAATATACATACACCTCTATAAAAACTTTATTCATCGCTTTTATTTTTTACATGATCATGTTAGTCAGTTACCTTAGAGTCCCACGTAATAGGGGACAAAACTGTGGCCATCATGGGGCTCAAACCCAACTGCTGGCTGCTGCTAAAAAAATCTTGATGGAAAAACCCAATAACACTTTGCCTGACCTAGGAATTGAACCTATGACCTTATGCTCACTAGTAGTGTTTGCCACCACTACACCAACGGGGTAATCAAAATCAACTTGTTACAGTAAATAAACCCAACAATACTAATTTGCTCAAATGCAGCAATTTATATACTGATTCTTATTCATTCACCCACAATTGCACAGTAAAAACTGCAACAAAACACTCAAACTCACTACATAAAATTTTAACTTGATTTCCAATAAATTATCGCATGAGTATTTACTCATTCGAACAAAAAATAACTGTTACGAGTACAAAATCACTGTGACAATGATCACAGTACCGTTGCTTCAACGTTCCGTGTTCAAACATTAATTAAGAGGTACTGCAGTGCACACATCTGTAGCTATAGTGATGTTAGCTTTGATATTTTTTGTGCTACGTCCCGTAGGTTTTTTAAAAGTATTTTGTTGGGTGGATGAGAGATAATTTGTAAGAGTTAAAATAATTCTTTGTCAGTAGTTCTGCTGGCATGAATTAGTCGTGAGATATCTTTAAACGTAGTTGTGGCTGTGGATGTGTAATAAATTACTCTATCATTACTTAGATAGATGTGAGGATATAGCATAATTATGCCTATTTTAAAAAAAAAAATACTGTTGATTTACAAAAAAGTCCCACGTTGGGCGCCACTAAAAGTCTTCCTCACCTAATGTAAAATCCGACCCTGTTAACACTTTCATTTTCACAAAACTTAAACTACTACGTCTCCCGAAGGTTATAATTTTGTGAAAATACGTTTTTATTACACAAGGTGGGGTCCCTGCTTGGGCGCCAGTATTCATTCTTTCTCTAATCTTACAACGCTCTTGAACAAGTCAGATTTAAAAATTCATTACCGCAGAGATAAAATTGTGAGGTTTAGGGTCCCTCCGCTTTGTTTTAAAGTTAGTAGGTATACATATTTTATTTTGACGTAAAATATTTTTTGAGTTTTTACGTAAGTTACCATAAAATCTTGATGACAGTATGGTTGGGTGATAGAATAATGAAGGGAACCGAATTTAAAAAAATGTGTCATTAAAGAAGACTTTATTCTAAACTAGCTTTTGCCTGCAGCTTCGCTCGTGTTAATTTAGAATTTGACAATCAATTCGAGTTGAGTGGGTAACGGGAAGCGTCAACTAAATGTGTCGTTTTTTTTAAAGGCCGTTATCACCCGGACCCCAAAACCCCAGAACTTCAACCCCAAATGGCTCGAAAATATAGTTACCAATAACGTTACTATATTCACGCCGCTTGAGGTACCCCGTAATCGCAAAGGCAACGCCAGCACAGCGGGATAAACGAGGATGATGTGATGGAGCAAGAATATTGACATAAATTGCGTCCCACATGTAGGGCTAGGATTGCCAAAGGCCTACCCATCTTTCATGGATAGCCGAAATTGCATTTAATTTGGCTCACAGACAGACCAGGATTAGGACACAAGACGCACAAAACAACACCAACACCAACACCAACACCTTATTCTCTTCCGTTTCTACACAGTGCTGTCTACATTTCTTTTTTTATCACTTCTCCTTTTGCGGGTCTGCTGGCAGAAATTTCTTAGGAAATAAGCAGTACCTATGTACTCATGAATTATAATGTTATTTCTTGTGTTGTATATATTGTGTAAATAAATAGTAAAAGTAGTTTTATCCCGGTAGTACGATCCTCCATTTTAAAACTTAACTAGTGGTAGTATTGAAATAGATAAACTGTTTTAATCTCCATACTCTACCCAAAAACAATTGGACAATAACAGCCAAAGTTACATAGCCACAATATTTGCTGGGACACTTATATTGCACGACAAAGTAATTCTAAAATAATGACCTAGTTCATAACAACTTCAATTTACTTTATCTACAGATTTCTGGACCGGAAATACGGAAATAGAGGCTATGGGTACTCGCATTTAAATCTATTGTCGCATGAAGTGCATTTTGTTTTCGAAATAGTGTACTAAATTAGGAGATGGTTGTGTACTTGTGTTATCACGCTGTCGAATGCGAACAACGATGATATAACATGGGATTTCAGACTTTTTATGCTCTAAACATAACTTAACATTACGCCTGTAATCCCCGAACGGTTGGGCAGAGGTGGACCTAGTACACCCACATTTCTCCAGGTATGTTTAAGTTTCATGGTTTGTGCCTAATGCCATCAACCGGGTACAAATTCAGACTCTGGGCTACTACAGCGAAATTCCTGATGGTAAACCGTAATAGCACTTCACCCAACCCGGAAGTCGAACCCAGGACCTCATGCTCAGCAGTAGCGTTTTGACCACTAGACCAATGAGGCAGTCATAAAGATAAAATGGCAAGTTTTTATTTATAACTTGAAAATGTTTCACGTTCATAAGTTTTTGTAGCTTCATTTTTCAACGGCAAGTAAACCTGCTTTTTATCAGGTATTCCTTACAATTGCAGTTTAAAGTTTTAAGTTAAACAGCCCCATAACGTAAAAGTCAAACGTTTGACGTCACAACTTAGGACGATGAATAAGTATGAATTTTAAAATTTAAATTGGATAAGATATGCAAAATTTTGATTCAAACCAAGCTAGTTGGGGCTGACTCACACAATGCAGGGAGATTTGTAATTAAAATAGTTTTAAGTTGAGCTTTCGACCCTTTTCTAGGACCCGAGCTTGATAAAGGTCAAATGTGGCCATCTACAAGACATGACAAATGCAATCCTCGAAGAGGCAGAGGTGTACATAAGAGTACACACACATTTCGCCAGTTATGTTCAAGTCCTGTAAAATAGGGGGCAAACCTATCGCCATCAACTGGGTTCAAATCCACAGCCCGTGGCTGCTACTATAGGATTACTGATGGAATAATCCAATAACAATTTGCCTGTAACTCAGCATGTACCTCTTGTTTAGCAGTCGCGCTTGCGACCACTAGGCCAACGAGGCACCCACACTGTTGATATAAAACAGTCTCCAGTGTATTTGAGCAGTGAGTGGTATTTATAAGGCAGATGTGAGTGGAAACGTCTGGGACCGGACGTCCGAGAAGGATATACACTGACCTTATTGGTGAGAATCATCAGAAAGGTCAGGTGCGTAGTACTCGCAGCTCGTAGTGGCGTGTGTGTATGATCTGTGATATGTATGAATGTGGACGAAGCAAAAGGAGTGTGTACGCTGGTGGCGGTCTGTAGTTGCTGCCTACCCCCCATGTGTTGGTATGTAGTGTTTGGGTTGGTATGAAACAGATTGCAGGCAGTGTTTTTGTGCGACTAACTTTGCTGCACTCAAAATGGCTTCAAAGCGTTTATGCTTTGTATGAGAGACTGTCTGCACTCTGTGGTTACTTTTTATAAGCTGCGTTTTCCATTTTCAGAGACAAAACTCTGCACCGCTGGTTTTTTCGGATTGAGATCTGTAAATTGAAAGAAGATTTTCTAAAGTTATGTTATTACTTAAATATACTTATTACTACTACTACTATTATTTATTATTACTACTACTTATTACTTATTATTTATTTGTATTTTAACAAATTTTTTGACGGGTGACGTTATGACAAAAACATTAATCCTAAATCAAGACCTCAGAAAATCAATCAAACTACACTTCTCCCCACTAGATGTCTCTCCTCTCAACTAAAACACCTCCATTGAACCACCAACAGATGGCGTTATAACAAAGTTTTGAATAAACCTTCAGCACGCGTGAGTTGGGGCGCAAACTAGAGCAAAACTAGACCAAGCCTTCGCCCAGTCCCAGCGAGAGTTTGACTGTGAATTTTATAATTTCACTTTGAAATTTGTTGAAATGTATCTTTCGAGTTACCGCCGAGATATCGTGTAAGATATCTTGGATGAATAACTGGAGATGGAAACGTTTTCGCGGAGTTTTCGCTTCCATTCGGGTGTAGAATTCTGTTGGTTGGTTTTTGTTTTTCGTCTTTGTGAAATGTTAAATTGAGTTGTAAACTATGCTTGCAGATTACTAACCAGATTATTTTTTATGCTGTGATTCTTTACGTAAGACTATATATATCTGGACCCATGGATGTGTTGTTTTTATATTCCAGCGCAGAGTCATCTATGAATTTTCACATGAACAGGTTCCGGAGTATATTTAACGACTGCCAGGTCAGCCATGGCAATTTGTGTTCCACCTCAATGAACATCATCATCATCAGCCTATAGCAGTCCACTCTTGGACATAGACCTCGTCAATAGCACACCACTCAAGTCGATTCTCAGCAACTCTTATCCAGTTGCTACCAGCCACCCTGCGAAGATCGTCAGTCCACCGAGCTTGAGGGCGTCCCACCTTACGTTTGCCGATTTGCGGTCTCCACTTAAGAACACGTCTACCCCAAGGGTCATCGGTTCTACGGCTAATATGACCGGCACATTGCCACTTCAGCTTACAATGAACATCTCACCAAAATTTTATTTTAAAAAACGTTAACCTCATCAATATTTTTAGTAGACAACACAGCTTTAACTTATGTAGAAGTTTTAAAAAGCCATTTCAGTCAATAAATTATTAAAGCATCGATCGATAACATTCATTAACCATTATAAATTTATAACAAAATCAACTTAAAAACAAAACAAAAAAGGCATTTTCTGTTTTTGGTTAACGAACGCACTACAAATCCCATTAGAAGTACAGTCGACAACAAACGACGGAACAACGCAATTATAAAATTGAAAAAATAATATCAATCAAAAACCAACGAATCAATCTTTAGTTCGACAAAAATAATACTGGTTGGTTACATATTGTTTTACTCTAGTACTGTCGACGATGGAACTGTTGAATTTTTATTACAAGAGTCGCAAAACGTTATTTTACATTTTTATTAAATGACACAGTTAATTGCAGCTTGAAATAGAAAAAACCGCTGTCAAAATGTTTAAAAGATAAATTATGTACCTTTATATTAAAAATAGGGAAATATCACGGCCCAGGAGTGGTGATCCCACTGCTGGGATAGACACACCTTCTCTCGGTGAGAGAGACTGCGGCGTGATCCACCACACAGCCCCAGTGCGGGTTGGTAGTTGGTTTGGTTCACTCACTTACGACTAGTAAATATCACAAAAACAATTTCGCACTCGCATGTACCAAAAATAAAACATTACTCAATTTTATTCGCAACTTTAGTACAACCTACCGAAACAGTAATAATTATATTTTCTGCTCCGTTGATGTTGTGTTATTACCTGTTAAAATAATTATACATATTGTCACTCTGTTTGTTATTTATTATTAACGTGGTAAATAAAATATGGCTAGCTGAATCATAAAGAATCACCCATCCTTTTCAATGTTTTATGATGGTGATGCCATCTAGCCGATTTCAGCCACAGCGACTGCATTCGATGGCTTTCTAGGGTGGTTGTCGAGCGGTTTTGGTGTGCTGCTCTTTCATGTGCTCTCAAGTGGTTAGCATTATCCAACTTTGGCCGAAAAACTCCGAGCACCAAGCGAACGTGTCAGAACACCATTGGCGACATTGTGAGGTATATCTGTAGCTATACTGTTTACCGAAGTCATAAAAGGTATCACGCTATGGGCAGATTAATCAACCATTGAGTGACACAACGGAGTGATCCTATGGAACTCTTATCCATCTACAGTCACCAGAAGCAGTCCATAAGAAATGAATAGGACTGAAAGAGAGATGAGTATAATTTTGGTGCATGGAGAGGAAGAAGAAGATAAAAGAAAAGATAGATGGATTGTGCGTGTGAGAAATGGCATGATATAAAGGTTTATGTCCACTCACGATGTTTTCCTTGAATATTTTGAGAGCAGTGGTGATGAAATAGTTAGTAAAGTGCCTTTTTTTTCGGATGGGAAATCATCAAATGACCCCCCCTCCCACTCTGGGCGGAGCGGAAGGGAGTGTCAGACTTGTACTGACTAAAACCCATCCATGTTCTTTCTTTGCCCTTTGTGTTCCAGTTCCACGGTATCTCTTTCGAACAGTCCCGCAGCCCTGGCAGGCATCGGCCCTTGCAGACCCCTACATCGTTGCTGACATCTGTTTGAGGCGCGCGTGGAACACGAACGCGCCGTCGACACGGCCTGTCGTCATAAGACGGCCGGACGGCGAGTTAGGCCATAGCTCGCCGTCCACTAGTATAGTGCTTGGGTTTGAACCTGTTTCAACCCGCGCTCTAGGATGCTTAAGTCAGGGCTTTGGGGACCACAGTCCACCACTGGTCCAGTTCACCTTAGAACAGGCCAATTAAGTCTCTGTTCTCTTTAATTGACAGTTCTCTTTTCTTTGTTTTTTTTTAGTTCCTTAAGTGCCTTTTAATCTTTATTCGTCTTTCAGAATCAGAATCAGAATCAGAATTTATTTGCTATGAAAGTAGGTACAGATAAGTACATAAATTAATGAGATCGTCTACAGTCTAACTTACGGCGTGCTATTTATTACATAAGTTAAAATATTAATACAAACAAAATAATGTCAACAAAACAAAATAGAAATTAAAGTGAAGTCAATTAATAATATTATAGTCAGGTACATTACATAAGCCTTACATGGTCTAATTTACAATTAATTATAACAATCATAATCTGAATAAATTCACCATTCATTTGTTTTTCTTTGACCTAGGAAAACATTAGGCGGGTGATGAAACCTCCTTCCAAAATAACTTAAAACGCTCTTAAAGTACAACTAAAAAAACGGTAAACAATAATGACTTTTTTCATCCCACATTACGCTCAGATTCTTTTCTCTTTTAACAAAAGTAGCCTTTATAAAAAAACTTGAACATTTTCGAGGAAAAACTCTTTGGTAAGACATCTTGAGGCTACTTGACCTTGCGGAGGAAATTCTTTTGAAAGTGGGCCTCGCTCGAACGGGCAGACTAAACGTAATGATTGTAAAGCACAAAATATTCCTTTCACACATAATATTATTCAGTTTTTAGACTTAACTCATGACTCAGGACTTGACTCATGTCTACGGATCATACCAGCCGCACAAGTCGAGGCACAAGGAGGTAAAGCTGAGCTTGCCGAGGTCGGTCTGTGGAGTGGTTACAATCCATTACTTCGAGAAAGAAAGAAAAGAAAGTCTTACACCCGTATCTATAGTCAAGATAAAGTAATTACTTGATTTGAAGTAATTACTTGATTTGAAGTAATTACTTGATTTGAAGTAATTACTTGATTTGAAGTAATTACTTGATTTGAAGTAATTACTTGATTTGAAGTAATTACTTGATTTGAAGTAATTACTTGATTTGAAGTAATTACTTGATTTGAAGTAATTACTTGATTTGAAGTAATTACTGATGCAAACATTTTTATGCAATAGATACGAATTTTAATGTATAAAGAACCCTGAAAGAAAGCAAAGCTAAGAATTCTAACTTTTGATAGTACTAACTTCAAGTAGTTACTAAACTACACTATAACAATCGTCTCTTAAATAATTACTTTTACTCAATTAATCACCTTCATTGGTTTTTAGATACTTACGGTAAAATACCGTAGTTGTATTTTTTATTTACGAAGGTAACGTTTATTCTGCGCGTTCCTGCTCGGCCCACGTTACACCTAGTTTGCTGTTCAAAGGAGTTTGTCCGTTTATAAAGTTATTAAAATGTTTTAAAAACAATGCTGTTCAAAGGCGATTCTTAAAAGGTTTTAGATGTGGTTGTGTTAAATATAAATGCTTACTTGCTTGCTTCTCTCTTCTGCTTTGTTCTCGGAGATTTTCGGCCAAAGTTGGTTCCGCTAGCCACTTGACAGCACATGATAGAACAGCACACCAAAGCTCTCGACAATCTCCCTAGAAAGCCATCGAATGCAGTCGCTGTGGCCGAAATCGGCTAGATGGCATCATCATCAAATGCTTGGTGCCTCATTGGGCTAATCCTCACAAGAGCTACTCCTAAGCATTCTTTCTATCTCCAGTGGTTAGGTTAGGTTAGTGCCTAACCTGGTGTCAGACTTTTTATGTCGCTTATGGACCTCTGAATTGGCTTACTTACACTTACATGAGGTCTTGGGTTAGATATCCGGATCGGGCAAGGTGTTATTAGGTTTTTCCATCAGGGATTTCTCGGTAACAGAACGGAATCTTGTTTTGTGCTCTATTGATAGCACCATTCTCGCCTTATTACAGGGGACTCAAAAATAACTGTCGAAATGTGGATGTACTATAGGAAACACCTCTGTCTTAACTCTTTGAATATTAAAGGCGTGATGTTTTATATTATGTCATAAACGAGAACCACTTTTTCGTGGTGCTTAAGTTTGACCAGCAGTACTTCGGTAGATAGTATGTAATCCTGTGGTCAGAGATAAGTTGTTCAAACAGGTCCTGTTTAGTACCTTCTCATAACATACCTTTCAAGTATTGCAGTTTCTCACTTTCAAAGAGTGATAAAATTACTGGCATTATGACATTTAAAAGTCATTAGCTATCTTCTTGATATATCATCTTGAGGAGCTCGTGGCTAAATAAAAACAGCCACATCATTGCAAACCGAGTTTCCTGCGTGCCTCGGAAAGCATACTTCTGACGCCGGTTGTGACAAGTCAAAATAATCGTCCTGTCATCTGCCTGGATTTTCCTCAACTTTGTTAATAGACTGGATGCAGTTGATAACTTAAATAGGGGCGAGCCAAAGCAATGATAGCCTAGTGGTGTGACCGTCGGACTGCTAAGTCATAGGTCGTATTCATGTTAGTAATATATAATTATCACTTGCTTCGGTGAAGGAAAACATCGCAAGGAAACCAGCATGCCTGAGAGATTTCTCGACGACATGTAAAGCTAAGTCAGAGGCCCACAAGCGGCATAAAAACTGACACCAGGTTAGGCACTAACCACACTACACGTTAAATTAAAGTTGAAAACATGGTGCGACTGCCTATATGACCTACGCAGAATTTAGGGCCGCTTGCCCAGACTAAACAGACAGCAAACTAAACATTATTATGTCACATAAATGGCCAGTCAGGTTCATAAAGCCTCTCTTTGGGCTTAGGATTGTAATACAGTACTTCTTCTAATTACACACAAAACACATTAACTTTGCCATTAATTCTAAGTCAAACAGTTTTACATTAAGAATAGTAAAATCGAATTGTGGCGTCCGTTGGGCCACAAAGTAGACTGAATTATGCCGCCATTTCGCCATTTTGAGCCAAAGAAGCGACAAGCCGGATAAAGCCAGTCGTAACCGGCTCTAGAATCGACCGGAATCGTAGCTCAGGAGCGGGGAACGGTCTGAGAATCGTTTTTACGCTTTTTTTTATTTTGAAACAAAACTGTAGCCTAAAATAATATGCATCGTTGGTCCAATGGTCGCAATCGCGACTGCTGAGCATGTGGTCCTGGGTTTGATTCCTGGGTCAGGCAATTGTTATTGGTTTTTGCATCAGGTATTTCTCAGTAGCAGCCATGGAATCTAGATTTGTGCCCAGTTGTTGGCAATAGGGGGAGAGCCCCCTATTACATGAGACTTAAACATAACTGGCGAAATGTGGGTGTACCACTAGACCAACGAGGCAGAAACAAAAAGAAAGGACGAAATAAAACCCTTCTAGCATAATTTTTCGACTTATATTTGTATAGCTCACGAATGTCGCTCAGATCGTTCGACCAACTTTCAAGGACCTCCGAATCTGAAGGAAGAAGACAAAACTAAACGCATTGTTATCCACATTGCGTTTAATGTGGGTTGTAACTATTACTGTTTACTGTTAGCCTGTGTCTATGTGACTACTAGTCAGCAATTCTCATTTTGATTTCAAGTCTAAACATAGAATTACTAACTTTTTTCCCGCGGCTTCGGACACGTGTATAGCGGAAATAATATAGTAAAAAAACAAAGTAAGTTTTATACTGATATCTTTTGACGCCATTGAACCGTTAAAAATAAGAAAATCCGTTTTCTAAGAATTCGTCTTGAGTTTCTTACGTCAATACTTAGTAAAAGTTAACCTTTTTTTTTATGAAATCTTTTATGAAAGATTAGTTACTATATTTTCCTTACAACGCTTCTTTGTACTGAGATAAATAACAAGATAAAGCCTCATCATCCGATAAAATATCCACCAAATTCTCAGAAACGTCTTGTGAAAAACTCGATACCCATTTTACCGCTTTGTACCATACCAAGACCCTTCAGAGTAGTCGATAGCCTGAAGCCCGAGATTCTGACAACCAGTGTTTGCAAGGGGTAACATGTTACCCGTTGACTGGTTTCTGCAGGTCAGATTGGCAGTCGCTTTATGTAAAATCCTGGTTTTCGTTTAGACTGGAAGCTGCTCTAAACATATTTTGGGAAAGGCTGGGCAGATGATTTAGGGACGAACCTATTGCCTTTATCTTATCCACGGGGCACACTCCGAATTCCGAGCGGTTACTGATAAATTCTTGATAGAAAAATCCACTAACGTTTTGCTTGACCTACCTTGAAATCGATTTCAAGACCTCATTCTCACTCGATCGACTACTAGACCAATGAGGAAGTTGCCATAAAATCAAAGCATTTTACGACAACCACGGGTTGTACAACGTGCCTACTTTCAGTTTGTAAAGTAACTGTTTGCAAATGGTTAAAAACTCACATGAGATTATGAGAAAACTGAAACTCTTTTGATTCCAATCCGTGAAATTTCTATCTGCTACGTAAACACACAGTATCTTATACACATAAATCACACGTGTATGTCCTTCTAGAGTAATTATGCCAGTCTCTCACAAATGGTTACCTTGTACATTTTATTTAAATCAATATTAAATGTAAACATTAATAAATTAAAATAAACTAAAGAATCTATGTTAACAGTAAATTAACGTCATGGACCCGATGTAGACCCTTCTTAGCGTCCGTATCTTGGCTGCGCTTCGGTGACCTATTCGGGGAAACCGAAGGTTTTGTCTGTGCAATAATGGACGAAGTTATGATGACGAATAACTACCGGAAATACATTGTGAAGGATGGCACGGTTGACATATGTCGGGCATGCCACCGTCCGGGTGAATCGATCCGACACATTATTTCTGGATGTTCTCGTCTGGCTAACGGAGAGTACTTGCATAGACACAATCTCGTTGCCAGGATTATCCACCAGCAACTTGCTTTGAAGTACAATCTTGTGGAATCAGAAGTACCATACTATAAGTATGCGCCCGACCCAGTTCTCGATGATGGTAATATCACGTTGTATTGGGATCGATCTATCGTCACTGATAGGACTATTGTTGCCAATACGCCTGACATAGTGGTGATAGATCGATTGGAGCGTCGCGCAATGATTGTTGATATATCGGTTCCGCATGACGAGAATCTCGTGAAAGCAGAGAAAGATAAACAATTCAAATATCTTGATCTGGCTCGCGAGGTTGTCGACATGTGGGACGTAAGTACAGCAGTCATTGTGCCGATAGTCGTGTCGGCCAATGACTTAATAGCCAATAGCCTCGAGCAACATCTGAGGAGGCTCTCGCTTGGCAGCTGGATCAAGGGCTTGATTCAGAAAGCAGTACTTCTGGACACGGCGCGTATCGTTAGGAGGTTCCTCTCTCAAGAGCCCTGACCACTGGTATATCGGACCCTGTTCCCGATGCCGGTGGGCTACTATTTTTTATATTTTTAAATGTTTTTTTTTTTTTTTTGTATATTTGTATAGAAATATTTAAAAATATAAAAAATATGTATAGAAAATAAATAAAGAGAATAATAATTAACGTCAAAAACTTGTATAATGCATTAAGTAATTCCTTTTCACTATAACATTTACAACAACAATAACAACAACATTTATTTATTTATTATAAGAAGATGAAAATTTTAAGAAAAACAAAATAAAATACTTCAATCAATTATTATTCACACATGTCAATCCCAATCCAGGCTCCCGGTCTGCCGTTTTAAAGCGACCGCCGCACATAAATCTCGAACACTTTTCTACCCCCGACCACCCTTATATATTTGCAATTGGCCTGCGATAAATTTGAACCAAATTAACACTCCTAGCTGTATTCGATGAGATTTAATACGATTTTTATGTACATACCTATCCTCGGGCTTAGCCGCTAAGAATGTTAAATTAACGCCTTTTTTTTATTAAATTACCGAGTATTTTCTTTTTTGTGGCTAAAGTTGTTTTGACTGCTGAGTATAAGGTCCTGGGTTCGATTCCTGGCTCGGGAAAAGTGTTATTAGCTTTTCCATCTAATTAATAAAGAATTTCTTAATAGCAGCCACGGAGGCTGAATTTGATGGCAATAGGCTCGGCCCCTATTACATAAGACTTAAACATAACTGGTAAAACGTGGGTGTACTATTAAGTACACCTCTGCCTAACCTCTCGGGGATTTCAGGCGTGATGTTATGTTATGTGATTTTGAAGCAGAAATCAAAAAGTAAGTTAACGCAACCTTGATATAAGTTGGTATAAAATTCATCACTACTTAGATGATTTTCATAAGGCGATTCTCACACGACACCGCTCATTTGCGCAGTCGGGCGGAGGCGCTGAAGCAAATGTACTCTCGAGGCACCGCGCGGGGAGGCGGTCCGGCAGTGACGTGTGTTAGGCATCAACGAATTTCATACAAGTCGATGCGACGCGAGATCCGCTTCACCGCCAAAACGTCGGATATCATGTGAATGGTCAAGCGATCATGAACCGTGTCCGGTGCAATTTCCATGTCATCTTGATCTGCATAGTTATGTTGGTTATTGTAGTGTGGGATCCGAATGCTAAATACTAATAAGACTATCATAACAACTCCAATATCGATGTTTCCTGTGTAAAAAAAATATGATTCTACTTAGTCCGTCAGTTAGATTAGCGAAAAATATTGGAAACGTATTTTTGTTTTATCAAATCAATAAAAATTGACGAAGAGAAAATGGGGCGCATGACGTCACTTTTCGGGAAAAAGTCAGTACACTTACAAGTATGACGTCACACGAGTTTTCGACGCACTGTATCGTCTTCATTTTTAGTTTTCGTGAAAAAAGAAAAAGTACGTTTCCAATATTTTTTTGAAATCTATCTGACGGATTAATTAGATTTTTTCAGGAAACATCCCTATTGTCTTTATAGGGGTATGAAGAACAGGGTGTAAAGTTCTTCATCCTCCATAGAAAAGGGAGGATCCTGCCACCAGATGGGTCTGGTGGGCTAAAGTGGTTGACAGCTGCGGTGGTCGGGTTTTTCTACATGATCTGAAGTCGAGGATTACTTTACTACAGTTGTGTCATAGATGCTGTAGTACTTTTTGTTACTATGTTTATTTTTTTAGTAAAACTTTATGCACATAAAGTAAAAACAAACACTGCACAAAGGCGGACTTAATGCCTTGGGCATTTTCTACCAGTCTACCTAGACGGTGATGCAGAGACAAAACACAGTCATGTGTAATGTTACAGAAAATTTCCTAGAATAAAATATAATAATAAATACATAATAATATGCATACAAGATTTTAAACTATCATGGTCACTAACATTACTATTAATACTAATAACGGGATATTTACCATGTTTACTGTTTTCTATGAGTTCCCGATATTTCGGCGCTGTGCGCAACAGCATCGAAATAAACACAAACAGACAAACGCACAAACACGCACGCACACAAACTCATAGAAAACAGTAAACATGGTAAATATCCCGTTATTAGTATTAATAGTAATGTGCATACATACAAATAAAATATATCTATATTGCTGTGCTACTATTTGTAGTGCTGCTACATCTTTCTTTGAGAGATCCTGCCATGCTAAGCTGTAAATGGTTTTGGCTCAAAATAACATGAAAAAACCATTTCGTAAAAAGCGATTTCCTTCTTTGACAAGACTCTTGCTTGTTGCACCAGACTCGACAAAAAGATTCCAAATCGAATGTTTTAGTTAGCACCCAAACTCGCTACGTTAATTAAAATAAAATACATTTTTCAGTCCGAAGCAGCAGTAATACTCGTAGCCTAGTGGTTAGTGGTGTGACCGTCGGACTGCCAAGTCATAGGTCTCGATTTCGAACCCAAGGTAAGCACTTCTGATTTTTCAGATTTTTATGCGTATTGTATAATAATCACTTGCTTCGGAAAACATAGTGAGAAAACCAGCATGCCTGAGAGGTATATCTCGACGGCGTGTAAAGCCAAGTCAGAGGCCCATGAGCGGCATAAAGACTCTGACACCAGGTAAGGTACTACATGATGAAGAAAGAAGTCTGAAATCAAATAAACAACATCGTCAAAGCTTATTTCGAAGAATTCCTTCAATGTCCATGTTTGAACAGGGTGGTACCCTGGTAGTAAGACATGCCAGGGTAATTCACACACACATAATAAATTCTGAACATGTCTGCCCCGGGGTCACTTGAATTGCGTTTGCTAGCACAGAATATTCCAGAAGGTTGGTTTCATACAACGAGCAAAAACGTAGGACACATAGCTGCGTATGCGTCTATGCATGGAATGCAGATAAATGTATGAATTATTATCTTCCTAGCTTTTTTCCAACCATTTTGAAGTCGGCTTCCATTCTAACCGGATACAACTGAATCTCAGTAAGGAACTGCCTATCTGACCTCCACAACCCAGTTAACTGGGGTAATACTGAGCCTGGTTATCAGACTTTCAGGCATCTGACTACTCGCAACGTCTGTCAAAGATCTACAAATGACAGCCGGGACCGACGGCTTAACGCGTTTTCCGATACATGGAAGGAACTCGATATACAACGATGGTCACCCATCCACGGACTGACCTTGACCAGCACTGCTTAACCTCGAAGATCGAACCATGCGGCTGTTACTATAAAGGGTGTAAATGGACCCTTAACACAAACGAAAGGCACTAATTGTTCTCCCCGTCTTTGTGATATTTTTTTTGTTTTATACCATACCTGGGAAGTTGATTTTAATTACATGTTTTTAATGTAAGATTTTTACTTTACACACCTGCACGACCCCCGTACTATTCAATCCATCCATCAGCACAATGCTTTGAGTGCTTTCCATCGAGTCCTACCGTAAAACATGATTGTTCACCCAAAAAAAAAAGTCGATTCCCAGCAATAATTTTTGCGTAAAGTTTGATGTACAGAATGCTTGGTTGACGGCTATGTGAAGGGTCTGTTCACACCCTGTATAAATACTTATGTATAGTATGGAGTTGTATTTCTGCTCTATTTGATTAGTATGTACTGTTGGATGGATGTTTAGTTACTGTATGTAAATATTGACCTGAATTCTCCAGAGGATCATAGTTAATTTCCAGGGAAAGCTTAAATGCAGCCAAAGGAAAAATAACAGAATTAACATTAGATATTATGCAAAATTCTAAGGAAAATACTACATAACATAACACCACGCCTGTAATCCCCGTAGGGTTAGGCAGAGTTGAACCTAATAGTACACCAACACTTCGCCAGTTATGTTTAAGTCCCATGTAAGGGGTGAGCCTATTGCCATCAAACAGGCACAAATCCAGACTCCGTGGCTGCTACACAGAAATTTGTAATGTAAAGACCCAATAACACATTGACCGACCTGTAAATCGAATCCAGGACCTCATGCTTAGCAGTCGCGCTGGCCACCACTAGACCAAAAAGGCAGTCTATTCAATACTGAAATACTATTAAAAAATACTTTACAACTTTTATTATTTCTCATTAGATTTTGCTTTAAGAATGTTCTTAAACTACTTCTAAAAAGTATTGCAGCTGAATTGTATTTTTTTACCCAACTGCGTCAGTAGGAGGGTATTTTTTTTTCAACCTCTAACGATTTTATTCAATGAACTCTTAAATAAAAGATGGCCACTCAAATTATACGACTGGTCCATAAATTTAAGGTCGCTCAGCGAGCTATGGAAAGGGCTATGCTTGGAGTCTCTCTGAGGGATCGCATCCGAAACGATGTGATCCGTCAGAAAACCAGAGTTGTCGACATAGCTCACAGAATAAGTAAGCTGAAGTGGCAATGGGCCGGTCATATTAGCCGTAGAACCGATGACCGTTGGGGTAGACGTGTTCTTGAGTGGAGACCGCGAATCGGCAAACGTAAGGTGGGACGCCCTCAGGCTCGGTGGAGTGACGATCTTCGCAGGGTGGCTGGTAGCAACTGGATGAGAGTCGCTGAAAATCGAGTTGGATGGCGTGCGATTGAGGAGGCCTATGTCCAGCAGTGGACTGCTATAGGCTGATGATGATGATGACTCAAATTATATTAAACTCCCAAACAAAACAAATAAGTACAGGTGACACTGTATCTTAAAAAAGGTGTATTTTTAATGTACGTGGGGAGCATAGCAATAATATAAACTGGGCCGAGTCCGCTAAGGTACGTCATGTGAGTGAACTACGAGAACCATCCTTAAGCCTACTAGAATAAGGAGCAGTCAATGTTATATATTGTTGCCGATGAAAAAGCGGTTGACAGTGTGTGCGACAAACTAAAGTAAACAGTGAAATAAGGGGGGGTGTACCTACAATAGGTGCACTTACGTATGGTATGAGTGGAAGGGGGAATTTTTTGGTACGTCTCCTGTGAAGTAAAATTATATTACAGGGAGCGTTTAAGGCCCGTGAGAATGACAAGTTGTTTCAGAAGTTCCAAAAATTTGGCTTGTGTAGTTCCAGAAATATCTACCTAAACATCATCATCTGCCTAGCCTTTTCCCAACTATGTTAGGATCAGCTTCCAAACTAACCAGGTGCTGCTGAATATCAAAAGTTTTACATGGAGCGACTGTATATCTGAACTCCACAACCCAGTTAGTACTGGGCAATACGATACCCCTGGTTGTCAGACTTTCGTGCCCCTGACTACCTGTAACGACTGTCAAAGATCTACAAATTACAACCGGGACCAACGGCTTAACGTGCTTTCCGAGGCATGGAGGAAACTCGGTATGTAATCGGTGATCACTAATTCACGCACCAACATAGGCAAGCACGGCTTTCCGAGCGGCTGTTATTATTGATCCACGGGCTCCTCGAATTCCAATCTAAATCTAACTTGGTATTCAAAAAAGAAATCATATGCAAATCGTTTTGCTATACAGCAATACAGTGTAAATAGGCACTAAACCAGACGAACTATAAAAGGCTTTAGACGTCCACTTCTATACACAGACCTTTTTAGGCCTCTGCGACAAAATATGACCTTGAACAATACAAATAGGGACACAAACGAATGAGTGGGTAGGTCCTTTTGGTTCAAAGACAATGATTGAGGTAGACAAAGGTTGTAGTCGTATCATTTTCGGGTTTTATAAACATGAGAATTGCTTATGTTATGATCGCAGTTATGGGGTAGTCAGGGAAACGGGTGGCGAGGCTGATTCATCATCTGCCTAGCCCTGTTCCAACTTTTTTGGGGTCGGCTTCCAGTCTTATCGGATGCAGGTGAATACCAGTATTTTACATGGAGTCACTGCCTGTCTGACCTCCACAACCCTGGGTATAATACGATACCCCTTGGTAAGACTGTTTCTCAGACTTTTGGACCACAGACTAACTGTAACGACTGTCTAAGATCTACAAATGACAGTCGGGACCAATGGTTTAACGTCTATGTTTCAGCACGAACGGACAACGGTTCTGTATGTGCTATAGGTGTCCCATTAATATTCCCTAAAATGAACCTCATATAATATTATTTTAACTGTGACATTTAGCGTTGTTCATAAAAATCAGCCATTTTTTAAGAACAACTCTTAATAAATTGGGATTTATTTACTAATTTATTTATTTATTGGTTCACCCACAGCACATACACATACATATATTAAATCATACGGAAATATTCTAATAATATGCCAATTACAGGTAAACACAAGATTGACAACAAAGACGTCAGATTACCACTTAGTTGCTAACTTAAGTCTAGGTGTACAATCGATTAGGAAAATGGCATATTTTTGTTACGAAGAAAATTAAAATTAAAATGAATGACAATGAAAATTAATGAAATAGGAAGGACAATGATGATATTTAAAAACATCGATTGTTTTGAATAACTCCTAAACGAGTTTTCTGTCTAGCTAGCTGTACAAGTTTATCTAACTACAAAAAAAATATGGTGTTGAAAACATAGACGTATTATCAAAAGAAATTAACTTCAAGAAAAATCTAAAGAGAAAAAAGACATGCTTGACTTATACAAGGATTTTTTTCTGTCTCTTAAATCCCAAGTTATGTAAAGGGCAATAACTTTAAAAATGAATATTTTATATAAATCAAGGTTACACTGAAAAAAACATATGCTAGAGAATCATGAATTATTAAAAGTAGGTTGTAAAATCCCCTACTTCGCAAGAATAATGTTATAAGAATATTCGAGAGCTATATTCAAAATGGCGGGTTGGTAACTCAAATATTTATTGCAATCATGTGGTAACTTAGTTGTTACAAAAGGCTTAAAATGACGCCTGTTACCCCAAAGGACTAGGCAGAGGTATACCCTTAGTTCGCCCATATGTAGCCATGTGCCATGTGTAGTGTGTGTGTGTGTGTGTGTGCAAGTGTGTATGTGCATGTGTGTGTGTGCATGCGTGTGTGTGCATGTGTGTATGTATGTGTGTGTGTGCGTGTAGGTGTGTGTGTGTATCTGAGTTCCTTTTAGAGGGCCAGTCTATTGCCATCAATCGGGCATGCATCAAGACCCGAACGCTGCTAATGCAATCATCTCATCTGCCTGGCCGTTTCCTATTATTTTTGGAGTCGGCTTCCAGTCTACATGAATAACAGAATATTACATGGACTTCTTCGTTGGTCTAGTGGTTGTAAGCGCGACTGTTGAGCATGTGGTCCTGAGTTCGATTCCCGGGTTGGGCAAATTGTAATTTGGTTTTTTCATCAGGAATTTCTCAGTAGAAGTAACAGAGTCTGGATTTGTGCCTGGTTGATGGCAATAGGGTCGCCCCCTATTACATGGGACTTTAACATAACTGGCGTAATGTTTTGGTACACCTCTGCCTAACCCTTCGGGGATTACAGGCGTGATGTTATGTAAAACTACGTTATCAATCATCATAAAACTGTTTACTACGGTAAAAGGCTGCTCAAAATAAGCTAGGTACATACCTATCTACCTATTAGTTAAACAAAAGCCCATTCATATTAAAATAAATTTTTAAACGTTCTACATTAATTCGTGAATAACTAACAGTACAAAGTTAGTACAGTGCAAAGCAAACAGATTGTGTTATGTCGCATTTACCGGTAAATTGCAGACTTTTAAGACATCTTTTGTTTCACAACTTTGCTCAGAATTACTTTATTACGTTACCGAGAACTTACATCACAAGATAGTTTCTTCTAGCAAGTTCTCTGAGTCTTACATAAAATATATTACGTTGCATGATAGTAAAATATTACCCTTAAAGGACGCGTAACGTAATTTCTTTAAAAGATTCTTTGTTAGAAACTTTGATTTAACTTGCTTTGTTAGTTAGTTAGTATGCATTGGTCATATCTTGCAACTGAATTTGACGCCAGTTCCATCAACCGAATGAGCTGAAATTTTTCACACACCTTAGGTTCTGGTGACAATACATTTTTATGACAGACATGGTTTGATACTGCAGCCAGGTTCGCCTCCTCACGAGAGAACTCCTCAACGGTTAATAGCACGGACACGAAACTTTGTATACGCGTTTAATATTGATATATATAGCTTTATTGATTCGCTAGCTTATGTCCGCGGCTTCGACCGTGTGGAGGTCGATTATTGTCCCACGGGATCGTTCTACTGGGATAACAAGTCCTATGTAATCCAGGTTATAAAATATCTGTGTGCCAAATTGCATCCACATTCGTGCAGTAGTTTTTGCGTGTAAGAATAATAAACATCCATCCATCCATCCTTACAAACTTTCGCATTTAATCGCAGAAAATTAACCAAAAAGAATTTGCACAAAAAAACGGTACCACCTTTCACCCCAAAAACCATACATCACTACCTTTTAAACTACCATAAACCACAAATTACACTCTTAACACCAAAATGTTAAACATTCCGCAAAAAGGATCCCGTTATCAGTTTGACATCGTTTAATCCGGGATTTATAAAAGAAAGAAAAGAAACGATAGAAAACGAATTCGAAAAATTTGAATTTCATGAACGCATTCGCCTCCTTTTGAAATTAGAACGTGGAATTCCATGTTCAAACGTATTTCCCACGTAGAAATGCGGGCGTCGAGTGCGCTCTTAGTCGAGCAAGTAATTTGTTTTTAATTGGTCAGCGCGGCTTTTGAAAATTTTAAAATTAAAAATTACGTATGCGGGATTAAAAATGTCTATCGGTGGTGACGGGTTAACGGTTTACGGGTTTTTTTATGGTATTGGTTAAATGATTATGTGGAAAGTTCATATTGTATAGGTCAGTACGTGTCATGGCTGATTTATTGACATAAGTATACTAATTTCCAGACGCAAGCACTTCAAGCTACTACAATTTGTCAAATTTCTTTAATAGACTTTCAACTTTATCGCTAAAGCATTAGGTTCAAGGTTGATTTGGAAAATTTGACAGTTTCGGGTACCTTAATGTGCTGGCCGTCTGTCCATTTTGTAGTGACGAATTTAAAGAAAATTTAAAAATGACTTTCTTTCTCGCTTGTCTAGTGATTACAACTTTACTGTTGAGCATAAGGGTCTTGGTTCGAATCCCAGGTCGTGCAGTGTTATTAGGTTTTTCCATCAATAATATCTCGGGACTAGCCGTCTGGAGTCTGGATCTATTCTATTATTATATAGGACTTAAGCATAGCTGGCGAAATGTACGCGTATAATAAGTACACTACTACGTACTCTGCTTATCCCTTTAAGAAAATACAGGAGAGTTGTTATATACAACGTGTAACATAATAAACGCAAGGCCTCTCGTGTGGTGTCTCAGACCATGAAACTGAACAACTTTTGTTCTATGACTTTTGGAAATTCATAACTACATGTGGATCAGCTGATTGCGTCCGTTCCTATAGAAAGTATTTTTTTTTTGCAAATTTCAAGACCTCGTAGAACAAAAGATGTTTAGTTTCATGGTGCGAGAGACCACACGGGAGGTCTTGCGTTTATTATGTTACACCTTGTATAAAAATAAACGAAAGGTATAATAGGATCAGAAGATATTTCATAACAACATTAACTCATAATACCCTGGTGTTGTATTAAGGCACGTAAGAACTGGATCTCCTCAAATGCCATCCAAAAATAGATAGGCGTGAAATGGTCTTAATTCATGTCCTCAAGATTATAATTTCCAGCACAATAAGCAGCTAAACTCCAGTAAGTTTGTTTCATTTTTTGTGAGTAACTTTGATTTTTCAGGTTAAGCAACACTTGCCGAGGTCAGTCCGTGGATGGGTGATTATCACAACAAACATAACACCATGCCTGTAGAGTTTACCTAATAGTACAGGCACATTTCTTCAATATTTTTTAAGTTCCATGTAAGGGCAAGCCTATTGCCATCAAACCGGCACAAATCCAAGGTCTGTGTGTTTCAGAGAATTTACTGAAGGGTATAACACTTTGCCCGACCTGGGAATTGAACCCAGGACCTCATGCTCAGCAGTCGCGTTTGCGATTACTAGATCAACGAGGTAGTCACAACATTACCTCTTAGAATTTGATCTTCCTGCTCTGAAAGACTTTTCTAGGTACCTATCCTATAAGTACATAAAGTACATAATGGCCTGTATGCCACAATATTGAAACTTATTACTGCTGAAGTCCTGGCAGGTTACAAGGAAATGGCTGCAGAATAGAAAGCATCTTCTTGGAATATATCAAAGTAGTTTGTGTTTTGAGCTGCTGTTCTGAACATCTATTTTAAGACAGGTTTAAATGTGAATTTTGAATGGAAACTGTACATGGAACATGGTATGAAACCGATCCTTAAAGTTAAGCAGCGCTTGCCAAGGTCAGTCTGTGGATGGGTGACCATCTATCTATTCCATACCGAGTTTCTTCCGTGGCTCGGTAAGTCAGCAGATGTACCAAAAAAAAAAAAAAAAACCAGCCAAAAAAAAAAAAACAAAAATCAGCCTGAACCATCAGGCTGATTTTTGACAGTCGTCGTCGACAGTCGAAAGTCTCCTAGTCTTACCAAGGGGTATCGTATTAGTTATAACCCAGTACAAATCCGGTTGTGGAGGTTGGATCAAAGTAGCTCCTTGTTGAGACTGATAGCAGACTACATAGTTCATAAAATGGCTGGGCAGATGATGATGTACTGTTTTTAAACACTGCTCAATTTTAGTAAGGAAACTGATGCTTGAATGTATTTTAATTTTTTTTTCTTGTTTTTTTATATATAATTATAATATAATATAATTAATTGATCTTTAATATCCATAATTCGGTACTACTTGAAAGACAGAAAATATCTATAATATTATCACTGCTATTTAGATCCTTGAAACCACACACCCCTCTTCAATCAAAAAGTATTATTTCATAAAAATATCATTAGCATAATGGAAGTACCAGGGCGACATAAAAACTAAGGAGCCAACGAAACAGTGGATAATATCAGCGGCTCTAGACTACGGGACCCATGGAAACACGCAAATGAGAATTTTATGATATGTCCGCATTTGGGGGTTAGTTGGATACTATGGAAAGATCTCACCGGTTCTTTTTTCTTTTTAGATGTTTGGTTTTTGTGTCGCGATGGCCCAGAGGTTAAGGCCTCACCTCACGTGCACGAGTTTGTGGTTTTAAATCCAGGCCAGTACCAATGTGACTTAAAAGCTTTAAGTTAATCTTGGACATCACTGACATCGGTGAAGATAATCATCGTGAGGAAAACTGGGCTTATCTATATATATAAAATGGTAAACTGACTGTGTGTTTAGGCTGACGATTGAAAATTAATTTATACGTATCTCAGCGTTTTTGATAATTCTACCCCCGAAGGGTTAAAAAGGGGGATGAAGGTAAGTAACTATGTTTGTTCGGGTGGTACATTTTTCAACATCCACGCGGGCGAAGCCGCGGGCAAAAGCTAGTAGTTAATATAAGGCTGAAATTACCAACCCATCTTGAGTAGCGTGGTGATCAATGCTCGTGACTTCTATGTATGAGAAGAGGCATTTGCCCAGCAGTGGGACAGTAATAGGCTGGTGTTATTAAAATAATTATGATTGGTTTGAAAGTTACTGGAGTTTGTCTACTATTAAACCTGACTAAGCGTACCATAGTACGCTTGCATAGCATTGTATTAGCTTAGCTCCTTGCGAAATGGACTATTCGAGGAAGCAGCATAAGCTAAAGGCATGGTGGATACCTATTATAACTGAGCCTTTAAGCCGCACTGCCATTTGCTTTGAAGAGTATTTACTGTATAGGTATTTAAGTATAGTAGACCTCGTTCCGGCTTTATCACCCTAAGGATGAATTTTACTTGCACGCCTTGCTTATAGCAGTGATGGCCGAGTGGTATAACCGTCGGATTGCCAAGTCATGTCTCAAGTTCGAACCCAAGACAAGCACCTCTGATTTTTCGAATTCATGTGCGTATTGTATAATTATCACTTGCTTCGGTGAAGGAAAAACATCATCAGGAAACCAGCACGCCAGGGAGACGACATGTAGAGCCAAGTCAGAGGCCCATGGGCGGCATAGAAACTCTGACACCGGGTTAGGCACTAACCACACCATAAAAAAGAACGAACTTGTACGCTATTAAACGCCTAGGTCTATGTCTCTTTGTCTATGTCGTAAGATATATAGCTTCAATCTTAGTGAAGTTTCAATTTACTGAGGATTGTTGCCAAAAGCGTTAAAGTAATGAGGTCGACTATACTATGTTGCTGGTTTCTAAAATGACTGGAGCATGAGACATTTCAATCTGCACTTTTGAGGTTGGAAAAACCTCTTACAGTTATCACTGCTTTAAAACATAAGCGGCTAATACCCCTCGAATGGGTCAAACTTACGAGTATATCTACTGTACGGTATGTGTTAAGACACCGCGAGGTACTTCTTGTCTTTTCATAAATATTTCCTTCCTTCTATATTTCTAACTGTTAAGGGTCGGCTTCCAATCTAACCGGATGCAGTTGAATATCAGTATTTTACATGGAGCCTATCTGACCTCCACAACACAGTAAGTGCTGGGTAAAACGATACCCTTGGTAAGATTGGTTGTCAGACTTTTGGGCAACTGACTACCTGTACTGAGTGACTGAAATCACAGCCGGGACCAACAGCGTAACAACGTGCTTTCCGAGGCACGGAGGAAACTCGGTATATAATGGGTGGTCACCCATCCACGGACTGTGCGGCTGTGCTTATTTAGCCACGAGGTTCTCCTTCAGTCACATTTCAATTGCAGATTTTTTATTGAAAGATAATTTTTTTTTTTGTATAAAATCCTTCTCCACACTAACCTTACCATATATTTTCGCGTTGACCGCAACAGAGTATTATTAAAACATTATTTACGTAGGAGAAATGTATTTTTGACTACGAAATGTCCCGGCTTCGTTTACATTTCGGCCTAAAACTTTCGACTGTGTTCATGTGCCAAGTTGGCAGCATAGTTACAATATGAATATTTTTTTCATGAATTTTGGCTTTATAATATTGAATAGGTATTAAATCTAACTAGATCACTATAATTCACCAAATTTCTGCTTCTGGGAAACAAGAGCTCTTACCATAACTCATAATACGGGCCCACAAGTCATTGATTTTTTATTTTATTTTAAGGCATCTCAGTTTCTTCACGAGGTTTTGACAGCAGCGCTGATGAATTATTATCATCATCGCCATTCTTCTGCAGTTATCACAATTAATTTGGAGTCGGCACTGCATATTTTTTTCTTAGTAATCTTCGCGTATTCTTTTCTTGTTATTTGTTATTAATTTGAATGGTTATTTATTAAAAGGTTTGCATTTTATTTATAAAAAAGGTGTTTTTACGAGGAACATTAATTATGCCTTATGTTAATGATGGGTTGTACCTACTACACATGTATCGAAAACTAGCCTATTAAGATTGTTCAATACAATATATTTTGATATTTCTGAATTATTATAAATTAACGCACGGGACCGGTCAATGTGGCGACACTTGGGGGAGGCCTATGTCCAGTAGTGGACGTCTTTCGGCTGAAATGATGATTATGATGATGATGAATGCAATTAATTGAGGCGATTTAAAGTAATTTAGAATCAAATGAAATTATGACAACATTATTGTGCCTTAAAAATGTTATTTAAGTGTGGCAACACACCCTTTTTTTTGTTTACATTATAAAACTCGTTGAGTGTAGCTCGCCAGTGTTTTTTCCTTTTTATTTAAATATAAGTTACGTCCATATTTTTCTTTCTCTCTTTGTTTTATTACAAGCAAAGATTGTTACCAGTCCATATCAGTCATTTTTCAACTAGTTTACAACCTAATCATGTATGGCACAGCACCTACAGTATAATTACAAACAATTTCAACAAGGTGTGATGTTTGACGGACTAAATTCCCCACAGTTCGAGTTTGTAACTTGTTATAACTTATGTCGTAACTAAATTGTCGCCTCAGCTTCACTCGCGTTTAGACCTTCACAGTTGGACTGCGTAGGTGTATGTTCCTTCAAGCATATATGCATCTGTACCTATACCCTGTTCCAAAAGTATCATTCGTTCTTTCTTTATCGTGTGGGAGTTTCTATGCCGCCAATGGGCCTCTGACTTGGCTTTCAATGACGCGGCCGTCTAGACATATCTCTCAGGTAGCTGATTTCCTCACGATGTTTTCCGTCACCGAAGCAAGTGATTATTTTAATAGCCACATGAATCCAAAACATCAATCAATCAATCAATCAATCAAACTTTATTTGTGAACATAGGTATTACAATAAAGGTCTTATGTATACAATTTATATATTTTATATATATTATTATATATATTATCAGAGGTGCGTGTCTTGGGTTCGGACTCGAGACCTATGACTTGGCAGTCAGACGGTCACACCACTAGGCTGTCACTGTTTTAAAAGTATCTGATGAGATAGGAATAATTTCGGAATAGGGCAAAGGAATGAGAAAATGTCGTGAGAAAAGTGTTGAGTATGATTGTGGATGGGTATAAGAGTAGAGGAAGACCAAAGAATCGAATCGATGGATGAACTGTGTGAAGGATGATATGGCAAGGTGACTAATGAGTTAAGAAGTAACGAAGATGAAGACATGCCGCGCCGACCTCGAATAAAATGGGATTTTTGGTGAACAATCTTATGTTATTTTGACGTTTAATAGTTTTGATTTTCTCCTTAGGCTGCAAAATTTGGAGAGGCGTTTCATAGACACAGACAGTATGTAGGGGTCTGCAAGGGCCGATGCCTGCCAGGGCTGCGGGGCTGTTCGAAAGAGATACCGTGGCCCTGGAACACAAAGGGCAAAGAAGGAACATGGATGGGTTTTAGTCAGTACAAGTCTGACACTCCCTTCCGCTCCGCCCAGAGTGGGGAGGGTCATTTGATGATTATCTACAGAGTGGAGACGATAATACGACAATAAATGAAAACACGCATAATACTAGTTCATAGGAACAATTCTAAACTATCAAAAAAATCCCAAAATCGAAATAGAAAAAAAAAATTTTTCAAACAAACTAAATGGCATAAAACTGAGAACACCATTTGTGAATATTGGTTCACTAACCTGTGGTAAGAGCGGCAACAACGCGGTCCTGTAGTGACTTGATCTTTTGGCTAATGTTCAGTAAAAACAATTACACTAAATCACAGACTATTCACCAAACAATCAGGCACCTCTCATCCGCTGGTTATTTTTTAATGAAATTATTAATCACTATCTGGATCACTGTTCAATCACTTAGATAAGTACCTACGTCACTAAATTGTCTCTCTCGATATGTCCGTATAGCCAAAGCGGCATTTCTGTGACACTCCCCGTAAATTAAAACCATGTCGGTGTATTCCGAAGCTGTGTAGGTGTAACGAGGCATGATTATTACCTACAAACAAAACAAAAAAACACGAAAACACAATAAAAACTAAGAGTCTAATCTCGCACAATTCACTTGACTACTTAACTCGATACCTATTAAAATGTTACGTGTCCTGTCACTAAAATAAAGCGCCCAATTCGCACTTATGATAACTAACAAATCACAAACACGCGAACGCGGGCGCCGGGTACTTCAAAGGAGGCGCGGCGAGGCGGGCAAAGAAAGTACGTCCTGCGGTACTCATGCGCTTACGAAGCGATGACGCGTTGTTCGTCACAGGATTGCAATGACACACTGACCGTGACCTACATTTGTAGTTTCAAGTTTCGACAAGAAAATGAAGTACAAACAAACCAAATTACATTTATCTCTTTCGCACTTACCAAAACAGTGCATAGTTCAACTTCCGCATGCGTTATTTTCTTATCTAACTCTGAGGATACCCTTTATGACTCTTATTGGCCTAGTTTAAGGTATAATTTGCAGTAAATCAAATTTAAAAACGAATTTGGCGAAAGTTTTTAAATAGCGAGTTGGCAACGTGTCTTTAATGATTTGCTGTTTTACCGATGCGGGGGTCGTTAACCTGTTAGTGCTTCCTTAAAATCAGATACATCATGTAGCAAATGTTGAAGATGAAAATTAATTTCCTGTGACTAAACTACTTGATATATTCAAATGATTTTTTTTATGTATATTGGGAACGTCTTGAGGTATGCGAAGTTTAATTTATTGTCGTATTGTCATCACCACTCTGTATATATAGATAAGATCGGAAAAAAAAACAAAAGAAAGACACAGACAGTTCCATTAAACGCTCCGCTGCACGCTGCAAGATACGCCTTTTTAAGTTTGCAATAAATGATTTATTTTTTATTACAACAAGACTTAAGCCATCACCATTGCAAAGGCCACATCTCACAATGACAAATGAACATCAGACTTATACAAAACTTCGCAGACCAAGATCTTAGCGCGGGTCCGATCAAACCTAACTTCGAACCTTTAAACTCCAACTTAGGGCTTAAAGGCTACCTGCATACTATCACTCATTATATTAGGGGTTAAAGTACCTATGAAATTGCCGAGTTGTATGGACGATTTCGTGAAAAGTGATATTTCCATACTAACATTTTTTATTTTTCTTGGAAACGTCTGAACCGATTATGATGCAATTGCAAACTATAGTTAGAGTGTAAAACGCTGCGCCGCACTGCGTATCTTAAATTCTTAAAACAGTCTTCGACAAAAATATACGTACTTAAGTAGTGAAACCGACGGCGCATTGAAACAGATGTTTTGACACACTACCCTATGAGGTAATATGCAACTACTAGTACGGTTTTTAAACTCTAAAAGGTACGTAATTGAACAATTAATCAATTAGTCTGTATATAATGTAAATAATTGACAAATAAATAGGATAACCTATCAAACAAAAATAGAATTACGAAAAAATATAACTATACGTCAAAGTTACAAACAGCACAAAATGTGAGAAAAAAACGGTAATTTCATAGTTAAAGACCTATTATTATCGAATACTAAACTATGCCTCGTAGGTCTAGTGGTCGCAAGCGCTAGTGTAGAGCTAGAAGACATGAGTTCGATTGCTTGGTCGGGTAAAGTTTAATTGGGTTTTATCTATCAGGTTTTTTTCAGGAGCAACCTGGAGTTAGGTCTTATACTTGGTTGATGGCATTATAGGCTAACCCCTTTTACATAACCACCATCATCATCATCATCATCTACCTAGCCTTTTCCCAACTATGTTGGGGTTCGGTTTCCAGTCTAACCGGATGCTGCTGAATACCAGTATGTTACATGGAGGGACTGCCTATCTGACCTTACAACCGAATTAGTACTGGGTAATACGAGACACCTTGGTAAGGCTTGTTGTCAGACTTCCGGGCCACTGACTGCCTGTAACGACTGTCAAAGAACTACCAATGACAGCCGGGACCAACGGCTTAACGTGCTTTTCGACGCACAGAGGAAACTTGGTATGTAATGTCCCCCTTTTAGATAACCATTACCAACCTATTTATTTTACTCCTTATCGCACATTTCCCATTGACGTGTCGTCATCTCAGCAGTCATTTCTATTCTAGCCATGTCATCCTTCACGCAGTCCATCCATCGTTTCTAATACATGATACTTAAACATAACAGACCTGGCGAAATGTGTTTTTGCACTATAAGTAGACCTCGGCCTAACTTCACATCAATTACAGGCGTGATGTTTCTAAACTATGATAAACAGGAAATGGCCATAGAAGGTAGAATAAACTGTTGATTGAAGTTCCGGTGGCCCGTGGACCGGTGGCCGGATATTGCGAGCCGACAAAGGGGGGATAACTGAAACTTTGCTTTCAGTACTTGTTTCTTAAAGATAAAGGTGGATGGTTGACCTCAATAGCACTGGATAGGGAAGACAGAAGTTCCAGCTAATTCATTTTTTTACGACAGGGACAAGAAAAAAGTAAAAACCGGCCAACTGCGAGTCGGACTCGTGCATGAAGGGTACCGTACCATCGAAGTAGGGGAGCTCCCTTTAATCTTCTATCTATATATACTTATAATAAATCTGTAGAGAGGTCAATTCTGTACATGAAATATATTTCCAAAATAACTATCAGGGGGTGATTAGGGATCGATACTGATGCCAAAAATGCAATCAGTAAAATTTTTGTCTGTCTGTCTGTCTGTCTGTATAACCGTTATAGAAACAAAAACTACGCGACGGATCTTAACGAAACTTATTACAATTATTTTTCATACTCCTGAGTTGGTTATAGTATACTTTTCATCACGCTACAATCAATAGGAGCAGAGCAGTGAAGGGAAATGTTGGAAAAACGGGAGAAGTTACTCCATTTTTTAAGCTTCCGTCGCGTGTGAAACCTTAATGGTTAAAGCTACACAGAAATCATGTATGACGGAAATGTTCTCCTTAAAATTATATAAAAAATATCCCACAACAGCATATGTCTATCTTTTATGGTTGACTCACAATATCACGTGTAACTCCCGATAGCTTCGCAGTTCTAAGCTTTCTGATTATATTTGTCTACTCTTACGTTTATAACACTCTCAGTCATCCCTAATTAAAAAAGTTAACATTATTAACTATTCCATAAAAAAGAATCATAGAAATCGGTATAGAAACACCAAAGTTATACATGAAATACCATCACGCGTGAATACTGAATCATGCTATAAGGATTATTTTTGTATAAGGTCCGAGAATCGGTCGCCGCGCTCGGCGCGTCTCGCGGCCGAAGGTATAAAAAGGCGAGGCGTCCGAGCGCGAGCTTCATACAATTTTTGCCTGTTGATGCAAATAGACGTTCAGAGCGTTCGACCTTATTGACAGACAATTCTTAATTGATATTAACAAACCGTGCTTATCAGCGCGACTTTTAGTCTTTGATAGTTTATTTTTAGATTCCTTTTGTTGTCTATATATTATATTACGAGTATATAAAATAGTAAACTGACTGACTGACTGGGTGATATATCAACACACAGTCCAAACCGCTGCTCCTAGAGACATGAAACTTGGAGGGTGTGTTCTTTGTGAAGAGAAGGTTTCCACTAAGAAAGAACTTTTGGGAATTCTACCCCTAAAGGGGTAAAATAGGGGATGGAAGTTTGTATGAAAGTCTGTCAGTTTTGAAGTTAGGATCTTCAAATTTTGTGTTTAGGCTGACGATTGAAAATTAATTTATACGTGTCTCGGCGTTTTTGATAATTCTACCCCCGAAGGGTTAAAAAGGGAGGTGAAGGTACTATGTTTGTTCGGGTGGAATGCAACTCAATTTTGTACAACCGATTGAGCTGAAATTTTGCACACACCTTTGGTTCTGGTGACATTTTTATGACAGATATTCCTTAATCCAGCATCCAGGATCGTCTCCTCAAGAGAGAACTCTTCAACGGTTAGTAGCACGGTCACGAAACTTTGTTTACGCGTTCAAGTTTGAGAGATAAAGATGATTTATAACCGACTTCCAAAAGGAGGAGTATTTTTTTTTGTGTGTGTTTGTGCAGCGATTTCTTCGCCAATTGTGAACCGATTAGATTATATTCTGAGGAATGATATAGGTTATCGTATTTTTCTCACACATATTCATCAAAATTTCCACGCGAACGAAGTCGCAGGCAAAAGCTAGTTTTTAATATATTTGATGTTATAGCGGCAACAGAAATACAAATTCTGTGAAAATTTCAACTGTCTACCTATTACGGATCATGAGATACAGCCCGCTAACAGACAGACCGATCAGACGGACAGCGGAGGTTTAGTAATAGGGTCCCGTTGGTTGCCCTTCGGGTACCCTAAAAATGAAAAGTGGTTGTGCTTAGGGCACAGACAAAGCGACTTTTTATCAGCTATTACGATGATGAAAACTTTAAATAAATAATACAAAGTAATGCGCCTGTCTGGGTTCGCACACATAACCTATCGGCCTCGGCTTCAGGTTGTAACTCAGCAACAGGGCTGGGCCACCACTGCTGTGTACATCCACTTTATCATAATAGCATTTTAGCGTAATTTTAAAATATTGAGAGAATGAGTGAAAGGTGACGAACAAAAGGTATTTACAACTCAGATGTGAGTGGCAACGCCGAGACGGGACGCCCTAGAAGGACACACACTGACATTATTGGTGAGGTTCTTCAGAAAGGTGCGTAGTACTCACAGCCGGCGTGAGTGTATGACCAGATGTATGAACGTGGACGAGGCAAAAGGAGTATGTAAGGATCGCGGAGGTGGAGTTTTGAAGTTTCTGCCTACCCCCACGGGAAGAAGGCGAGTTTATGTATGTTTGAAAGTGTTTGGAGCTGTGTTCTGAGTGTGTTCTTCTCGCTTTCTCATAGTTTACTGACTTGGCTTTCTGCACCTTGTCTGTGTAGAAACTTCGAGATCATTCTTTGTCGGCCGCAGTGCTCAGATTGTGTTTTTTTCTAAGTAATGGGTTTGTTCGAGTATTTACTTCGTGCCTAGTTCTTCAGTCTACGTCGTCCTCGTTTAAAAATACTTGTACTTCCAATGTTACTGTCACGACGTTAGTAGTTAGGACAAGTTGATTTTAACAATCTTATTACTTTGATATAAAATCATCCCTGTTTCTCCCCGAGAGTTTGGCAAATGCGTAGGTATCTATTATGTGTTTTCCCATACTTCGTAGTTTACGTTTAAGTCCCATGTCATAGGAACGAACCAATTGCCATCACCATCATCTGCTTAACCTTTTCCCATTATGTTGGGGTCGGCTTCCAGTCTAACCAGATGTAGCTGAATACCAGTATTTTACATGGAACGACTGCCTATCTGACCTCCACTACCAAATTAGTACTGGGTGAGACCCTTCGGTAAGATTGCTTGTCAGACTTTCAGGCCACTGACTACCTGTAACGACTGTCAAAGATCTACAAATGACAACCGGGACCAACGGCTTAACTTGATTTTCAAGGCACGGATAAAACTCGATATGTAATGGATGGTCATTGGTTAACCATCCATGGACCGACCTTGGCAAGCTCGGCTTAACCTTGAAGATCGACGCGTGCGGCTGTTGTTGTTGGTCATCAACCGGGCTCAATCATAAACTACGGGGTGATACTGAGAAATTAAGTAAAGTATCTTATTACTAATTATTATGACATGCTGCGCCATCATCATTCTCTTGACCTTGTCCCAATTCATTTGGGGTCGGCGCAGCATGTCTTTTTCTTCCATACTTCTCTATTACTCGTCATCGTAACATGACGTGCTGCGCCAACCCCAAATGAATTGGGATAAGGGTAGGAGACTGATGATTATCTTATAACTAGTTAAATTAACCTACAATTATCTGTATTTTTGGGAAATAAAGATATTTATTAATTTACTAGCTGTTGCCCGCGACTTCGTTCTCGTGGAAAAATATACATAAAATAGATAAAATAAATCAAAAAAAAATTACAACCAACTACAAAAAGTATAATTTCACTGGGGATCGAACTTGCGACGTGATGCATGTAAAGCGGTCATGAAACCGTTTCTCTATTTGCTTCGCTGACATATACTTTGAAATAGACGTTGTTACGCATATCATGGCTAAAACGATAAACAATTGAATAATACTAACATAATGCAATATTGCTCATCCCCTTAAGCAATTAGCGTGATAATATATCGCCTAACATTTGAAGAAGCCTATTATAGATACTTGTGCAAAATTTGAACAGGATCTATGCAGTAGTTTTTGCGCCAAGTCGGAACATCGGACCGGATTTTAACGATTTTATTATATGTTAGAGATAGAGAAGAGAAGATAAATATTTGTTATTTTCAGACCTAATCCCCAATCTCGGCTAGATTTCTCTTACCAAAAAAGTAACCAAAATCGATATTTATAAATCCGTTTAGCTACTCTTACTAAGTCCTCATAAAATCGAGTCTCGAGGTCTTCGCCCGCTATACTGATCTGAAGTGCACTTCCAAACGATATCCTATCTTATACTACTTGAGATGAAAGTAGAATCTAAGGTAAAAGATTTTTGGCAATATCTAGCTTTTATTGCCTAGATTTATGGTGAAATGAAATTTGAGCATTTTCAAGCCTTTTCGGTGAAGAATTAAAGTATTTTGTGCGTAAAAGTTATTGGACTTTATTTTTTAATATGTTGGAAATTCTGAGGATTTATTTCGTCTGAGTAGTTTTTTATTAGTCTCTTGATTTGGTCGTTTTTCAAAACATCAATTTATTACTATTAGGTATTGGGTGTAACGATTCACCTTGGGGCACTATTTATTGCACCCCACTTGAGTTATTGTTAGACACCTATCTTGACAAATCGTCATCGATGGCAAATTTTCATTAAAATTTATTTGGCCCAAAGTTCAGCTACGCCAACTCCTGATCCACTCAAGCTCGTCGTCGAGTGTGCAGGTGTCAGAGCATGCTGCGATAAGAAAAAACATTAGAAAATATTGAGTTATCAAAATATTTTCTAATGATTTTCTTTAAGTCAATCTACATCTTATTTTTATTTTACATCTTTGCCTATAGAAATCATGAATGAAAAGCACATTTATTTTGTACAAAAATTTTCATAGGATTTTTTTTTTAAATCAGCTGGTCCATAATCTTTGACCGTGTAAGTAGGCACTTTTGTAGGAAACAGCTGATTTTTTTGAAAAATTTGGTTGTGAGGTTCAGAATGATGTATTGAATACGTGCTAACCGTTTGTGCGTCGATGTCCACTTTGTATACCATAAACTATTATAATTTAATTGAAATAGAAATAAACTTAGAAAACCGAATAAAATTTTATTATGATTCTTCAATCATCTCAAAATAGGCACTAGAAAGAAAGTTATAGACTACTCAAAACCCTAATATCGTCCCTCAATAAGTCATAACAGCTACTTACAAGTGGGGTCCCTCATACCCCCGTCGAGTGCAGTGCTAACTGATATTCCATGCGATTAAACCCGGGGCCCTGTCGTTTTTCGAACGGTTTAACATTATTGGCCCTTAAATTGTCTCGGTAACTCGGTTCGGGAATTTGGGAATAGTATTTTTTAATTAATTGAGCAAGTGTGTTTTAGGGAGGAATTGCTGTTGGCGTGATGCTGTTGGCGTGAAGTGCAACTCACTTGTTTGGGACAAATTGGGGTGAAAAAGCAACATAGATACCTAGAGGGGTGGTAAGCTAAGGGTAACTTATGTGATGTAGTTGAGGCAGGGCACCAAACAGGCACTTCCCTTTATGTAATTTATTTCATCACCACTGCTCTCAAAACGGTGCAGGAAAACATTGTGTGGGAATCAGCATGTCCAATAAAAAAACATTTGACATTTACCAACTGTCATTGCACCCGCGTAGACGATTTTGTATAAAACGTGTAAACGGACCTTTCACGAAGCTGTCAACCAAGTAGTGTCATGGCGCTTGCAACAGCGTCGAAATATCGGGAGCTCAAAATAATGAACAATCAGGGAAGATATCCCGTAAGTGACAGTATAAGTTAAGTACTCTGTACATCAAACTAAGTGTTTCTGCGCTAAAATGGTTGCTGGGAAATTACATATTTTTTAGGGTGAAAAATCACGTTTTACGGTAGAAATCAATGTAACGCAATCAAAACATTGTGCTGATGGATGAATTGAACAGTACGAGGCTCATGAAGGTATTTAAAGTAAAGTTGTAACAAAAAAAAAACTTGTGAAAGAGTTGGAACTTTGACCCCCAATATCACCGTAACTGGAAGGTTCCAGTTATGGTCCTGGGAAAAAAAAATTCAATGACGGGGAGAACAAGTGTCTTTCGGCTTTATTAAGGGTATTCTCACATCCATTATATGTATACCTTTTCCTTCTCAGAGAGACCTCTGTCCTGGCTGGATATATATTATAGCTTTCTCATAGTACAGTCACGAGCACCAATATGTATACACTTACCTAAATTTAAAAGCAATTTTCGCGAGAAAAAACGTTTGTAACTTGGAGATAGGATCTTTTTCATAAAATATGAGTTCCAAAATACTATGTTCGGAACAACATGAAATTTTAATGAGAACGGTACGAGAAAAACAGTTTTAAAAGTTGTTCAGTGTTTACATATTGGTGCTCGTGACTGTACTCAACATGCAGCCACTGCCAGCCTTATGCCAGAAACCAACATTTTAATACAATCCAAATAACAAAATTCCACAACATCTGTACCCCAAAACGAGTCAGAAACCTCCCAACGGTATTATTAAAATAGCAATACAATGAACGTAGCAAGTTTTTACGAGAATTTACGATATTAACTATTCTGTATGGAATCAATCGGGAATAAATGAACTACAATATGTTATGATGCTCGCTTTATTTGATCGTAGATTTCAATAACGATGAAATTGGAATTTGATTTGGAGATATTGTGCACTCGTGGGTCTTTCGTTGTGTTGTCGGTTAAATTGTGGTCGTCTGGCTCGGTTCAATGGAGATTATAGAGCTGTTTCTTCTGTGATGAGGTCGGTAATGTTATGTGATGTTTATTTCTGTTAATTGGATGGGAAAAAATACGTTTATTTTAATTTTTTTTGTTAGCTGTTTTAGTGTCTCACGGCTGGGCAAAGACCTCCCCTTTCTCCTTCCTAACGTCTCCATCCTGTTCAATTTCTGGCCACGTTCGCCCCGCAAGCGAGATCAGATCGTCACACCACCTTCGCCACGGACTACCTCGACGGCGATTTCCTATATGTCGCTTTTATTAAAAAAAATTGCGACAAAAATAAATTGTATTTTAAAACTTGGTGGGCTTGATGTTTTCTATCCTAATTTCCTGAAAAGAAACAACAAATTCAAGACATAGTTTCATAATTGTTTATTTAGTTCGTTGGTTTATTTTGTATAAATTAGTCCTTTACTTAGTTTTAATTGTACTATAAATGGTTTTAATTCATTCTTCTTCTTAGCATGTCGATGGCTTTTTATTAAATAATTATGTTTGGCCCAAAATTTAGCTATGTGAACTCCGCTTGCTGATGCAGTAATAAGGTCGTCAATTGCGCAGGTGTCAGGGTATGCAGCGCAAGATGGAAGATGGGCCATTGTCTGTGGAGACACGCCGCATACACATTTGAGATCTGAGCTGTCCATATGGGCACATATGAAGAGATTGTCTTTGCTACGGCCGACTTGGGTTCAGAGTCTATTTAGAGGTCCAAGTCAGCCACGGCAAAGTATGCCCAGGTGGAAGGCTTTCAGATGGCTCGATGAAGCCGTTGATGTATTTTGTTTACTAATTAATTAGTTAGTCATATAAGGACCATGTAGAAAATAGTGTAGTCAGAGAATGGTTATCCCACGGTTAGATGATTTTTACATGCATTTGGAGGAGCATATTAAATTAGCCCCGTTGAACATACTTTTGTGATTCAGATGACATTCTGAAAACCCCGCCATTTTCTCATAGACTCTGACATGTCATGCGTATACCATTCTCTCTTATCCCAATTTATTTGGCGGTCCGCGCAGCTTTTATTATCTTGTCATCACGAGGTATTTTATTTTTGTCTTCTTACCTAATGGGTGTAAAAATACCCTTAACGAAGCCGAAAGGCACTTGTTCTCCTCGTCATTGCGAATATTTTTTTTTGTCCTGGATCATACTTTAAATACCTCCATGACCCCGTTACTCTTACCGTAAAACGTGATTTATAACCCCAAAAAAAAAAGTAGTTTACAGCAATAATTTTTGCGTAGAGTTACTTTATTTGATGTACAGAATGCTTGGTAGACAGCTTCGTGAAGGGTCTGTTTACACCTTTTTTATTTTTTTTCTGATGGGAACTAACTTTATCAGAATGATAAAGTTAGCATACAAGGTTACGATAACGGGTTTTTTTTACATATATTTTATATGCTTTAACAGAAAACGGCAAAATCACTCCAACACCTACCAGTACTTCACAAACACCTCAGCCAGAGTCCCAACACAGCCGATCAATAAAACACAAAGCTTTTTCATTCAATCCAAAAAGATAACATTATTTTCCAAGTACTTTTAGTGCAGCGTGCGATTTCCCAGGCGATGCTTGAGACCCCTTTTAGACAAAGGTTTTCCTGCAGGACGTTGCCTGTCTGGGGGTCTTGGAAACATACGCAGTAGTCGTTGATAATGTCATTAATTTAATGTGTCTGGCCCTTAGGAGTTTGGGTCTGCATATGGTGCGAATTTGTGATCGTTAATGGGTTTTAAGTTCAATCAACTCAGCCTAGCGCAGTCTTCTGCTATAGCCTTTTCATATTGGGTGTCAACTAAGGCTAGTTCTTTTAAAGAGCTCTTTCATTTACGCTTAAATTGTACTAGCGTGTGCCCGCGGCTATGCTCGCTTTATGGTTGGAAATTATCCAAAGGAACACTTTCGTTGGTTGAACAGTTTTGTGAATTAGGCATTTGCTTCAATTCAACAGTTTATAACAGTGTTGCCAGTTTCCTTGATTCGACAGTTTTGCACACTGAACATTAAACACTTTCCTTTCAATCGAAATTATTTTGGTTGCGAAAGTCTATTCGATTAAAAACTAACTCATTTGATGAAATAAGGTCGTATTATCAACAAGTATACTTGGACGATTATTCCATTTAAATGATATTTATTTCTGTAATATGTATATATTCTTCTCTGTAGCAAAAACAACATACACCGTTAACCTACGTTTTTTTTTACATTAAACGTCCAAGTTCAAAAACGACACCCCTGTATACCACTTCACCTTGTCCCAAAGAGTATGCAAATTGTCCAAAATGTCAGCCTATCTGCAAACAAAATAGTTTCTTTTAATTCGTAAAAACGCTTCGTTTAACTTGATCGTGTATTTAATTGTAATTGCATATTGAGGTTGAACAGGGCACTTTATTCTGAGCGGGCAAGAAAAATTGGGCACATAATTTTAAATGCTTTTGTAGATAATTCTCTGTTTAAAAATAATTTATTTTAAATGGTAGTAAGGCGTGTTTTTTTTCTAAAATAAATAAGAAGAACTTATAATTCCAGCCACCTGCGAATAGGACAGAAAACAGAGATCGTCAAATGGCGTCATAGGGTTAGCAGCTTATTAGAATACTACCCGGAAACCTTATCATCATTGCAATCGGAACAAATTTTATACAAATTTGTAGTTATTGTTTTAAAATAGTCAATTGTTAGTTTTAGTCTTACTGTTGATCTTATAGGGTGATGATATAGCTCAGCGGTAAAGCCCGCTAAATAAAGAAAAAAAAACCATTATTGTAAAAGATTCCACAGCTGAATACAGCTACATTTTCTCGTACTGTTCTCATTAAAATTTCACGTTGTTACGAACATAGTATTCTGAAACTCATATTTTTATGAAAAAGATCCTACCTCCAAGTTACAATCGTTATTTCTCGCGAAAATTGCTTTTAAATTTAGGATAGTGTATACATGTCATATTGGTGCTCGTGACTGTACACAACGGTCCATGTAGAAATCCAGCAGTAGAACCATGGTGAAAGCCGTGGGAATATGCTGGATCGTTATGCACCACTTTCTTCTTCTTTCTTGGCTTTCACCAGTCCACTTGCTTCAAATTCAAATGGCTAAACAACGTGGAAGGTACACCGACGCTAAACGGTTACCACGTATTCACATCATGCTGAAAAACAGCTGACAGAGACATTCATTTTTTTTTTTTTCATTTTTTTTTTCATTATTTTTCATTTTTTTCAAATGTCTATGTGGGTTCAGAATGGTGTACTGAATACGTGGTAACCGTTTTAGCGTCGGTGTCCCTTCCACCCTGTATAATTTGTGCCTTTTGACAAAGTACGGATTTCAAGTTTAACTTACTGTTTACCACGAAAAGGAAGGAATTCTTTCGTTCCAGAAAAAATGCTAATACAAAAGATACAAACATTAACAGAACTGTCGTTCTTGTAACGGTTGCACATTACAAGGAAATGGTTTTAAAAAATAATATCCAATTTTCTGATACGACACCATTAAAGCTTATTTATTATATACTTAGGGATCTCAAGGTTAGTTAGGTAAGGAGGAATGTTGTAGTAAAGATCTTTGTGAACAGGATCGTCCAAGGACGAGCTACATACAGACAAACATGCATAAACTCACGCCTTTTCAAATAGGGCTAGGCAGAAACTAAATAACGTTACTTAGGTAGAGATGTACCAAATAGAAGAGTACACCCACATTTTGCCAGTTATATTAAAGTCTTGTGTAATAGGGGGCGAGCCTATTGCCAACAATCGGGCACAAATGCAGACTCCATGGCTGCTACTGAGAAATTCCTGACGGATAAACCAAATAACACTTTGCCTGTCCTGGGAATCGAATCCGGGACCTAATGCTCAACAGTCGCGCTCCAACTCATCATAAAATTAAAAAAAAACAGATGCACTAGTAAAAGTTGGCAGTAGGTACCTACCATGTAATTACACAAGTAACAGAGCGCGGGCAAAAGGGAATGAATAATTATGATCAGGGTTGCACTAAGAACCGGCGCAGAAGCCTCTTTTACGTGTCGCTACTGACGCTAATGATATTTTCTCGAGGCTTGATGAGCTTTCAAATGGATGGTGTTATGTAATAGGTGGTGAAGAAAGAGACAATATTTTAAATCTATACTAATATTATAAAGCTGAAGAGTTTGTTTAGTTGAACGCGCTAATCTCAGGAACTACTGGTTCGAATTGAAAATTGAAAAATTCTTATAGTGTTGGGTAGTCCAATTATCAAGGAAGGCTAAGGCTATATAACATCACGCTATGACCAATAGGAGCCGAGCAAAAACAAAACAGGTCAGAAGCGGCGGGTGAAACCGCGGGGCACAGCTGGTTAATTATAATAACTCAAGGAAAACAGTACAGTAAGGCAAATGGCATGTCCTCATCTTTCGTAGTCTTTTCCGAACTATGTTGGGGTCGGCTTCCAGTCTAACCGGATGCAGCTAAATACCGGTATTTTACATGGATCGACTGCCTATTTAGCCCCCTACAGCCCAGTTAGTACCGAGTAATACGATACCCCTTGGTAAGACTGGTTGTCAGACTTTCGGGCCACTAACTACCTGTAACGACTGTCAAAGATCTACAATTGAGTGCCAGAACCAACGGCTTAGCGTGCTTTCCGAGGCACGGAAGAAACTGTTTGTTATTGGTGGTCACCCATCCACGGACCAACCTAAGCAAGCATGGCTTAACCTGAAAATCTATCCGAGCGGCTGTTATTATTTAGCAACCAAAAAGTTCGAAGACATGTGATATGAAAAAAACATGGGCGCTTAATATTAATTTAAGTAAGAAAAAGAATCAACATTGCCATCCAACGTGGCCTTCTGGGCACTTTCACGTTCACAGCGATGCGGGGAAACTTTTTAACGCCATTTAATTTATTTTCTGCTTTTGATAAATGTTAAAATCTACCAACCAAGCATATCCGCATCTATTTTATAAACAAACTCCAATAGTTTGTTTATAAAATAGATGCGGATATGCTTTTTATTTACACTGTACACAAAATACAAAATATTTTATTTCAATCTAATATTTTTTGCAAAAAACGAATCCTGCTAACTAAAAGCATAGCCTCTATATAAAAATCAGTGGAGTACTATTTGATCTGCTGGTAAATCCCATGTCAACAGAAATGATTAGTTTTTGTTATTTGGTCCAACAATCACAAACGCTAACATGATAGTTTTGACAGCGGTTTCATGAACTGAACATGGAATTTGAGTGTAAAACAACATTTAGATTAATGAGCTCGTGGCTAAATAATCACAGCTACACGGGTCAATCTTCGAGGCTAAGCCGTGCTTACCGAGGTTGGTCCGTGGATGGGTGACCATTCATCACATACCGAGTGTCCTCCGTGCCTCCGAAAGTACCTTAAGCTGTTGATCCTAGCTGTCATTAGTAGCTCTTTGACAGTCCTTACAGGTCGACAATGGCCCGAAAGTCAGACAACCAGTCCTGCCAAGGAGCATTCTATTACTCAGTACAAACTGGGTCCATGTAAAATTCTATACTTATCGTGCTAGACTGGAAGCCGAACCAAACATAGTCAGGAAAAGGTTGGGCAGATTATGTATCTTCTTTTTGGGTTCCGAATAGACAGCGGAGAAACCCATGATATGATAAGCCTACTAATTTATCTGGTACTAGACCGTTTTTTGTAAAATTTTCTCTAAGAGTAAAGCGTCCTCATCTTCATTTTCTTGCCTAAGAATAAAATGTCGGTTATATATAGTTTGTCACATCTCACATAACACCATCCACCGGTAACCGACTGTATCTGTACAAATTAATTCTGTTACTCACTCCCCACCTTGAGCACAATCGTCGCCCCGTGCTCTTGGACGAGCATTTAACATATTTAATGAGTTAATGCGATGAGCATAAAGATGCGACTCTGCTCGCTCTATTAACAAACTGACCTTTTGTGCTAAATGAACGGACGTAATTGATTTTTAATTGTATTTGCTGTATGGAACTCAATATTTTACGAATGGTAGCAGTATTGTTGTGCGAAATTGAAATCACTACTTTGTCTTTTACGGGATGAGATAGACTGCCATATTGTCGCCTTTTTCCCAGGCAGGAACTACAGATCGCTGCCTGTTACCATCCTTACATACTCCTTTCGCCTCGTCCACGTTCATACATCTGGCCATACACGCACGCCTGTTGTGAGTACTACGCGCCTGACCTTTCTAAAGAACCTCACCAATAAGGTCAGTGTGCGGTGCAGCGGTCAATCTGCCAATCACACTTTCCAGGCCAGGGAATCGAACCCAGGACTTCAAGCTGAGCAGTCATCACTTGCGACCACGAGACAAACGGGGCTTGATAACAAAGATTTATAACCTTCAAGCTTATGTACGATAATTATGACCCATGCATTCGTATAGACTGGCAATATACCAAATGCTAAAAATACGACGCTGAAAAAAAAAAAACATTTATTGAATTGAAAATAACCTTTTTGTAATAAAATTGATAGCCTCGGCATCCGTTTATCCCACCCCACCCCATTCATACGGCTGAAACTCATAAAATTTAATTACTCCATATAAAAATACAGTTAAAACCGGTATGTTAACGATAGAGCTGTGTAGCTGTTAAAATAACCTACTTATTGAACATCACGGTTTAAGGGTTGTTTGGGGTGGGCAGTTTTGGCTGTTAAGTGATGGAGGGCTTTATGAAGAGTATCTTTCGATTGCAGTTTAAACTTTAAAAATTGTTAATTTAGTCACTACCATTTTAATTTTAGAATGTTAATTTTAGAATGTTAATTTTAATTGATTATTGTTAATTTTTGTTTCAAACGTATGCATATGATCTTAAATGGATTGGATTGGATTGGATTTGGATTGTTTTTTTTTATTTTTTATTATGTGTGCTTGATGAACTGACGTCAAATAAACTTTATTCTTTCTTTCTTTAAATAAATGAATTAGTTTTAAGCGTGATGTTTGTGTGGCAACAATCTGAAAAAAAATTTGGTCTGTTTAGTAGTATTTCATGTGATTTAATAATAATATTAAATAAATATATTTAATTTAATATCCATGACTACAACTAGGTTGTTTGTCTCCAAATTCCTGTCCCCGCTTATCAGTCAAAGGGGTTGGAAGATTTTTGTATGAAGCGTGGTTTCATACAAAAACTTCGGACAACGTCGACAAAAAATGGCGGATGTTAGGCAGGTAGAATGATAATCTTTGCATTTACCTTCAGTCTTCTAAACACAAAATTCAGAAAATCCGATAATAAAAAACACAGCCAAGGCTGCCAAGGCATTACAAATCAATTAATTTCCTTAAATACCAATTTCAATGTCTCTTTCAATCTCCCATAACGAGCTTCATAGAAAAACCCCAAGGCCTCTCAATTATATGGGACTTTAAACGCTTAGGATTAATTTGACAGGAGCACCGGCGCCATTTTGAAAAGCAATATGGCAGCCTATTCAATCAGTACGCACTTACATGTGACTGTAGAATTAGAATTCTGTTTGGATATAGAAGACACGTGATTATAATTAAGCAGGTTTTTCCTGTTTATGGTGTGAAGAGAATCCTTTCATTTTGTTTTATTTTTCCTATTACGTAGTTCAATACAAGGTGTAAAATGGACCCTTCAAGTAACTCTACGCAAAAATAATTGCTCGGAAACGACTTTTTTTGGGGTAAAAATCACGTTTTACGGTAGGACTCAATTTAACGCACTCGAAAACATTGTGCTGATGGATATATTGAATAGAAAGGGGGTCGTGGAGGTATTTCAAGTAAAGTTATAACATTAAAAACTTGAATTTAAAAAAATAGTCTTAAAAAAGTGGGAACTTTGACCCCCAATATCTCCGTAACTAAAAGGTTCCCAGGTCTGGTACAGAAAAAAAAATGATTGCAATGACGGGGAGAACAAGTGCCTTTCGGTTTCATTAAAGGTACTTTTACACCCATAACGTTGGCGTTAGATCATTTTAATGCACTAATCATGTGGGTTCACTATAATATAAACACAGACAGATATAGCCAACTGATTTTGATACTAATTGACATTGGTAGCCATCATGTTGTGAAAGTAAGGACGGCTGTCTTGTTCAAGTGTGATGTTAGGCTAAGCTGCTAAAGCCTGTTGCGTTTAACAAGTCAGTGAGAATATTAACAAAAAAAAAAACAAAAAGAAAATCCCGTACCGCAGATCGAACCCTAACCCCACGTTGTTCAGCAGCTACACTTTTAACCACTGCACTAACGAGCCCCTCATCAATCTCCTTAGTAACATAAGATAACATCACGCCTGTAATCCCCGCAGGGTTAGGCAGAGGTAACGTGTACCAAATAGCACACCCACATTTCGCCTGTTACGTTGAAGTCCCATGTAATAGGAGGCTAGCCTATTGCCATCCACCGGGCACAAATCCAGACTGCGTGGCTGCTACTGAGAAATTCCTGACGGAAAAACCCAATAACACTTTGACCGACCTGGGAATCGAACCGAGGACCTTCTTAATGATCATCCCTTAAACTGAGGTAACCAAAAACAAGACAAACCTAAAACTTGCCTACTCATCACATCTCGTCCACAATCTGAAAAGATAGCTTGAAACCCAGTGGGTACAAATAAAGTCTGTAATAAGCATCGTCTGGAAATATTTTCGTTTATAGCAACGTTGCTTTTACCCGTGACTTCGCTTGCATTATTATCGGAAATTATCCCACGGGAATTTTTTTTAAATATCCTATGACACTCGGGCATAATGTAGCTTCCCATAAGTTAAAGAATTTTCAGAATCGGATTAGTAGTTCCGAAGTATACCCCCTACATCGAAATGGGGGCTATCGCGCATGAATTCGCCGCTAGAGGCGTTCGTGTAGCGTACGGTCTTCCGAAATGTCAGATGTCATCGAAGGTTCGCGCGTTGCGTGCTTTTTTATCACGTATCTTTGCTAATATTCACGATTGTGGTCTTGATTGAGTCATTCCTGATTAATTGACTTGAAGATTTTAAGTAGCAACTTAGGATATTATTTGTTAGTAAGTACTTGGGGGTAGAATGATTTTTAAATGTTTCATGCTTGTTAATGTTGGGGAGAATATTTGCAAATATATTATGTATCTGAAATAATATACACTATGTTCTTAAACGAAATAAAATAATCTTTTATGAAGTTATTGGTACCTTTAAAGTATAAAATAGAATTAATGACAGGATAGGTCCTGAGATGGCGCCACTGTCAAGTAAGGACTTGACAGTGGCGCCATCTGGTGAACTCAAAAACGATAGCCCTCATTTACAAACATACAAACTTTACCTTTTTTATAATATTAGTGTAGAGCGCAAATATAGGGAATGTAAAAAGGCTGACCTTAGCAGGGACCTCATATTGTTTCACATAAAGAACTTGTGACGGAATCTAAACTAAGCTTTTGTGGGGCGTTAGCAGAAAAGTCACGGGGACTTTTTTTAAGTATTTTTTTAAACAAAATGAATTAGATGCTTTTTGTGTGTGTTTTTAATAAAGGTCATGTCATGTTCTGTTTGAAAAGATGGCGTTACCACGTATTCAGTACTTTCTGACCCGGGGCCACATAGAAATTTTTCGTCGGTTTTAGAAAAAACCGCTATTTTCTACAAAACTGCAATATCTACATGGTCAAATTGTATGGAACAGCTGTTTATTTTTAAAATTACCGATGACTTTCTATGTGGTTTCTAAGATAAGGTAATTTCTAGTTCAGAATGATGTACTGAATACGTGGTAACCGTTTTGGCGTCGGTGTCCCTTCCACTCTATTTTCGACCTGCTTCGACATCCTGTTAGTATAATACCATGTCGTATTTCTATCTAACGCTACACTACGAGTATTTATTAGAAAACTACAGACTAAAAATTGAATAAAAAAACAGTTTTATGTTAAACTTTTTCTGCCAACCATCCCCGTATTTCATCACAGATAGGTAGGGAGGAATGGGTCGAGCCGAATGGGCCACGTTTATTGGATGCGAAACCCACACGGACAGGAATCATATTTTATTGGTTCAAAATAATAATATTACGATAAATATTGTAGCTTCTTTTATTTTATGCTTTATTTATGTTTTATGTTGGGGGTCAAAAGTTTTCTGGTTTTGTGGATGTCATAAAAGGGTAAGTAGTTATCAATGTTGCGCAGTACTTACCTACCTTTTAACTTTTTTGATTAGACAAGCATTGAGCAGTACTGGTTAACCGGAATATTTTTTTTTTTTTAACACACTCATTTGTGAATAGAATGTTTTATTTATTATTGTTGTCACGGTCTTCAAGGTTAAGCAGCGTTTGCCAAGGTCGGTTCGTGAATGGGCGACCGTGGTGGGAATTGCCTATTTCAAAGTATTGTAGTTTTCTATAGAATAGAAGCGACCAGAAACCATGAACACACTTTTAATTGAAATTAATATTGCTAGCTTATTTTTTATTATATATTTTATGTACGTTTTATGTTGGGGGTCGAAAGTTTTTATGTCTGTAAGTTGCCTCCTGTTTTGTAGCTGTCATAAAAGGTTTTCTATATGTTGGTACTTAGTACTTACCGATCTACGACCTACCAAGTTCATAACGTTTTAATCAGACAAGCTTTGCTTTCTAGTATATTTACAGCACTGGCTGGCCAATGTACAAGCCATTAATGTACAGTCGCCAGCACATCAAGTTACCACGAACTGTCAAATTTTTTTCTAATGATTTTAAACCATAAAATGTTGTAGGTTAAGTTCAAAATCCAATAAGAAAATTTGACAGTTTGTAGTAACTTGATTCGCTGGTGACGACTGTACCTTGACAGTAAGGGTCAGTTCACACCGAGACGTGACAGGACGCGACGCGGCGTGTATAACGTGTATGCGAAATAGCGAGTGTACTGTAGCATCAAATTTGTTCGTACGTAACGAACGTTTCGTTGATGCGTGATGTTTGTTGATGCACAGTAACTATTCTGCAACGCTGTAATAAGGGATTACATTATGACTAACAGTAAGACTGCTGTTTATGATGTTCCGGGTTCGATTCCCAGGTCGGACAAAGTGTTCTTGAAATATTTCCATCAGAAATTTCTCAGTAACAGCCACGGAGTCTGGATTTGTCCCCGGATGATGGCTATAGGCTCATCCCCTATTACATGGGACTTAACATAACTGGCGAATTGTGAGTTTACTATTAGATACACCTCTGCCTAACCTGTATATTTCTAGTCGTTGCAAGCAATACGAGAATAATATCACATACCTCCTATAGACATGAAAATAACATCAATAACAATATTTTTACACAAACTAGTACCCTGCTTACCCTACAAGGAAACACCGTCATAATAAAGATTGGGGCCCGAATGACTTATTTGTTGTTCTTAGATAAATCTTATATAAATCTTGATTTGTTTGCCGTAAATATAAGAAAAGTGGGAGTAACAAGATAATACGATAACTTTGACGTTTCGGGGTCGCGCCCGCTAAAAATAGGATCCTCAATGACTTTGGTAACAATACTTTAACAAGTGACGATACTTGAGTACCTGCGTTCGGCGCAACAGCTGCGGCTTTTTCTTAAACGTATATCCATATAATAATGTTGCTATACGAAAACTAACACCAGGTTAGGCACTAACCACACGAAAAAAAAGAAGATAATATTATGTTGCCATCATCATCTGCTTAGCCTTTTCTCAACAATTTTGGGGTCGGCTTCCATTTTACATGGAGCGAGTGCCTAATCGATCTCTATATCCCAGTTAGTGGTGAAAGAAAAAAAACATACATTACTGGGTACTAAGATACCCGTTAGTAAGACTGGTTGTCACTTTCGGGCCATTGTCTACCTATAAAAATGTCGAAAATCTACAAATAACAGCCGGGACAAATTTGATTTATTTACTTATTAAGTACATGGAGGACTTACAGCTAATAAAAATAAACAAAAAGGAAACCGTACTCACCAGAAAGCCAATTACAAATCCTCACGTAAACAACGTGTAACATAATAAACGCAAGACCTCTCGTGTGGTGTCTCAGACCATGAAACTGAACAACTTTTGTTCTATGACTTTTGGAAATTCATAACTTTTTTTTAGTTTTACCATACACGTGGATCAGCTGATTGCGTCCGTTCCTTTAGAAAGTATTTTTTTTTTTTGCAAATTTCAAGAACTCGTAGAACAAAAGATGTTTAGTTTCATGGTGCGAGAGACCACACGGGAGGTCTTGCGTTTATTATGTTACACCTTGTATACTTACAATAATAATTTTTCTCATGGCTTAACGTGCTTTCTGAGGCAAGGAGGAAACTAGATAGATGGAATAGATGGTCATCCATCCACGGACTGACCTTGAAGATGGATTAGCGCGACTATTTTTATTTAGCCACGAGCTCCTCATCTACATAAATGTTGCTAAGCTGTGCTGATTAATTCCGACCCAAATACGTGTGTAGCTCACCTAGTAAATTTCACCTCCGAAAAACTAATTTTCACTCCTCAATAAATCCAAGCTTCAAAACCAGGCACTCAGACCTTACCTAAACGAAAAGTTCAGCAGAAAATTTTCAATATTCATCAGGTGTCGATTCGTGTCGTGGTTCGCCGCGTACGGAACCCTAATATCTACTACAGGGTTTAGCTTTTAACCAAGTTGGAGTTGCAGCCACAAATATTACGTGGACTCTTTACCTAGTTTCTGGGTAGGTATGTTTACCTAGATATGTGTTCACCTTCTAGAATTTATTTGCGAATATGAGAATGTGTCGAAGCACGTTAAGGCGTTGATGTCATTTGTAGATCTTTCACAGCCGTTACAGGTCTTGCCCCGAAAGTCCGACAATCAGTCTTACCAAGGGGTACCGTATTACCCAGTACTAAGTTGTGAAGGTCAGATAGGCAGTCGCTCCATGTTAAATACTGGTAGTCAGCTGCATCCTGTTAGTCTGAAAGCCGACCTCAACATAGTTGGGAAAGAGACGAGACAGACGGTAATAAAAATGTGTTGTCGAGATAATAATTTTGCTTTGAATTTCAGCAAAGTATAAGCCAGCATGTATTGCAGTGAGATTGTTGGAACTAGTGCAACAAAATGATATTACCTATATACATTAAAATGTGTATTAATATAATTTCCTCTTGCAAGATCTAAAAGATGATTTTCTTTATGGTAGGCTGCTAGCTTTTGCCAGCAACTTCGCACATAAAAGTAAAAATGATGTGCTCACATATAGCTTGATTTTAAGAGAGTCCATGGTGTTTTTCTGTTCTTCTGCATAGAGATCTACGTTTTCGAACGGGCCATTAATTTCAACTTTGTGACTGACTGACCAACTCTTTCTCGATTTAAAAGTGCTTGTAAACGAATCAATACAGTTGATCGTATGTATGTTGAAGCAAAGCAACTGACATCATAAAATATCGATGATTAATGCTAATCTCAGTTATGCCAATAATACACCACGAACACCACACACACATCATCACACCACATCACACACACACATCACACCACACCACATCATCATCATTCACACTTTTTTTTGTGAGCCTTTACTGTGTCCCACTGCTGGGCAAAAGCGTCCCTTTTCTACTTCCAAACCTCTCAGTTTTGTGCAATTTACACTTTACACATAGATAAAACAAAACGTTTATCCTAGCATTTCCTTATAAAACCAACCTCGATCCATATGTTGAGCTATAAAACAAGCGAGAGGTATGAAAGCGTGCTCCACCCGCTATCGCGCCGTGTACGCTGCCATTAACATATCAATATGGTACTGAACTCATACGTATTGCTGGTTGTGGTGCAAGTTAATAGCGAACGCGATTATGTTTATTTTCCTGGCGGTGTTAAGATGAAATCTTATTTACAAGCACAAATCAGTATTTTCTTGCATCTATTTCGCTTTTTGTCACTTTCATTGCAACTCACTTAAGTAAGAGGTCCAGTCGCATGTTAAAGTGCCTGGACTTCTCGCTCCACCAAATGACGCCTTTATGTGACAGAAACAGATGGATTTCAAATGTGAGTGCAAATGTGATTTCACCCTAAAGCTCTTTACTTTTTTAACGCTTTTGTTTTTTTTGTTGACCACATCAGACTATACAGTCCCTTACTTTCTGTCTATGCTTTAGAATATTATACTTGCTGTCCTCCTTCGTACCTCAAAGAATTTAAGATAATATCCAAATTGAGCCCATGACGATGTTTTTTTTTTAATTGAGCTAGATCTTTATTTTATATTTTTAAACAATCATCCCGCTTCAAATGCAATACTGTACAGAACTATAGTTAAGTTTATCTGTCTGTTACCGGTCAAACTCAATTTCAGGCCAAATTACAAAAATACAAATACAAAATAGTTTATTGTCACAATTAGTATAATACAAAATACAAAATAGTTTATTGTCACATATGCAAACCAGTGCCTGTAAATTACTTTGACCAGAAGCCAAATACCGGCCAAAACCGATATCAAGCCAAACTAATTTGTCCTAGGTATAAACTAGGGCTCATCACAGAAGTACGATCATAGAGCACCCCGACTTAATGGCTGAGGTTAGGTTATAACTTTACTGTGACCAAAGAGATCTAAAGGGCTTATTTACACAAACATTGGGAAAATTTTCATACAAAAATGTTGACCACGAACATTTAAGCGCAGGCCACACCGCCAGCTAGCGGGCGGGCGGGCTAGGCGGGTGGGCGAAGCGAACGAAGGAAACTATACAAACTACGCGAAATATTGGCGAGCTAAACTATGGGGTTCACACCGAAAACTACGGACAGACGAGCGACGGGCGGAGCGCGCGGAGCGGGCGAAGCGGGCTACATTTGTAGTTAAATCATCATCAGAACTTTCGTCGATATATGACATATTCATCGTTCACAAACTAAACACTACACTGCTATTCGAAAGACGAGCGTCGACTAGTCTACTCGAAACGGGGAGGTCGGGCGAACGAACCGGGCGAGCGGGCTGGCGGGCGAGCTAAGCTAGCGAAGCGCGGGCGCGCCAACGAGGTGAACGAGTAGCTTCGCTGGAATCGTCGGATATTTCGTTAGCTTAGCTCGTTAGGTTAGTCGGTAGCTCGCGGTGTGAACCGAAGTATGTAAAGAGGTGAAACGATGTTCGCCCGCCTAGCCCGCCCGCCCGCTAGCTGGCGGTGTGGCCTGCGCTTTACTATTTTGACAAATTGACAAGCGGGCGTGTTATACTAGACAGACCGATTTGTAACTAAGTATTAGATTACGGCTTTCTTCTTCTTGTCCCGTCTATGAATCGTAAATATTTGAATGTCTTTGACTGTGACCAACCAAGAGTAACTGCTTTGTTTGGGTTAGCGTATCCTGACACGATAAACCCGTAACAGGTTTGGCTGGTAACATATCTATGACAATGAAGAAATTAAAGTCAACTATCAGATTTTTGGTGTACAATAAAGCATATTATTCTACGTAGCTATTAAAACCACTCCCGCCTCAAAAATATAGTCTCAATTATTCGTCTTACGCATCCAAGCGGAAAATCCTTCCGCAGATTCCAGAGGAAATCTATTACATCAGCAAATAATGGATTGAAATTATAACTCTTCACTGAATAAACTGAAAGGGGGTGTTATCTGAATTCGTGTCTTGGGACCGTTTTGTCGTGTTTGAATATCTTAGATTAGGTTATCGATTAAGGACTAAGGTATGTTTCCAACTAAATTTCTTTGTAACTAATGAATTATGCCAATATTTAGCAAATGCTTGTTTTCGGCACTTGTAGCACTAAGCAGGGCGTTTAACAGTGCGCTTTTCTTATGTACTAGGTTATGCCCGCGGCTTTGCCTTTAAGTTCAATAATTAGCCGAGGAGATCATACTACCTGGATAAAAGATATCCTATGTGTTAAATCTAGGTTATAAATAATTGTGTGCCTTTGATTCGTATTCCCTCTCTTCCACTCCGACCGCTCACAACTTGTCCCACACAACACAGAGATCTGCATTTGACGGTAGACCTGTATTTAGCATATTAGGCACGGATTTACACTTCCGAATTAACACGAGTAATTCCCCTGGCTTTCTCAAATTATAATTCTCCATTTTCAGATTTTGACCTGAACCGTGTTTCGTGCGATTTGTGTAGTGTTTGTGCGAGGGATTACCTGTTTGTGTGCGTTTCGGATGTAAGCTTGTGGTAATAGGTAAGGGAGGATATAGTAAACAATAATGATTGAAATATCTATATACCGACACTTACTAATACAAAATGGGTGTAAAAAATACACTTAACGAAGACGAAAGACACTTGTTTTCCTCTCCATTGCGGTCATTTTTTTGTTCTAGACCTGGGAACCTCCTAGTTACGGAGATATTGAAGGTCAAAGTTTCAACGTTTTCATTATTTTTTTAAATACTAGTTTTTATTTATTTAACAAGATGAATCGATTTCATTAGACCAAAAAATGTTATCTGTGGTCCGGCCGTTGGTGCGCTCTCTCTTGACATCTGTCAACTCATTGTATTTTTTTGTATTTTTTTGTGAAGTACGCCGGTCACGTTTTCCGTTAAAATTTAAAAAAAAATTACCATTTACCCAACGACATGGGAAAACACCGAAGAAAACGAGATGAAGAGATGAAGGAACTTAACGATCGTCTGCGAGAGCTGGAAAATCGGCTGAACAAGCAAAAAAAGAGTCGTCATAGAAAGATGAGTACCCACTTCCTGGAATTACCTGACGCCCTAAAATGCACTTGTCTCTAGAGTTTTCACGAGAGGTTAACCATGAGAACAAGACAACAACAACTGTGACATCTTGTAAGACATCACTAGAGCTATCACGGGAGGTCAGCCGATGATGTATTGTATTTTAAGGATCGGACGTCACTAGGTAAGTTAGTCCGATCTGTATAATTTTTGCGTAAAGTTACTTAGTTTGACGTACAGAATGCTTGGTTGACGGCTTCGTGAAGGATCCCTTCACACCTTGTGTACGGAGGTGTCGGCTTTTTATTCTGCTTGGTTTACATTGAATTCGGATTCTATCAAATACTTGGTTGGCTTGAAATCAGGTTTGATTGATTTGTAGAATAGGACTTTTATCCCAAATAATTCACACGAATGAAAAATGGAGTGCTACATTGTTGCACTCCATTTTTAATTTACTTACTTTCATTTACCACTCTAGGTACTGCACCTCTTGTTTTATTCATGTACCTGAAACCGATCAAAACATAAACTAAAAAGACAAAAACAAAAAAAAAGCTTTTAGTCTAAATTAAATCCTAAATTAATGTAAGAAACAAATTTTGAGGCGGCGCCAAATAGATAATCAAGGACCATTCCATCAAGGGTCATTTTACGCTATATGTAAGTAATACATTTTTTGTGTATTCGACGCTGCCTCAATTTTTTTACTGAAATTAATCTAGGACCTTATTTAGACTACAAAGGTTTTTTTTTGCTTTTCAGTTTCTGTTTTCAACGGTTTAATTTAGCTTTTTTGCTACCCTTGTTTTTTGGTCTCTAACACCCGTGTTTGTTGTAGGAGGTTCATCTTCAGCGTGGATTCGTAACACTCTGATATCGTGGGCCTCGTCGTCGAGTAAGCAGTTCGTTCATGCAAAATTCATGCTCCAACCCAGCTCAGTGTTGAATAAAAAATATTTGTAGATTTTATGAGATCACACCTAACCTTACTGAGGAGCTCATACACCTAAAATGATAACAGCCACTCGGATCAATCTTCAGGTTAAGCCGCGCTTGCCTAGTTTGGTCAGTGGATGGGTGACCACCCATTACATACCGAGTTTCCTCCGTGCCCCGGAAAGCACGTTAAGCCGTTGGTCCCGGGTGTCATTTGTAGATCTTTGACAGTCGTTACAGGAAGTCAGTGGCCCGACAGTCTGACAACCAGTCTTACCAAGGGGTTTTGTATTACCCAGTACTAACCGGGTTGTGGGGGTTGGATAGGCAGTCGCTCCGTGTAAAATACTGGTATTCAGCTGCATCTTATTACACTGGAAGCCGGCCCCAAGATAGTTGGGAAAAAGCTGGGCAGATGATGATGACCTAACCTTACTACGAACCTAAGATGTTCAGGAATAGGATAGCTTTTATATTCCTCACTGAGGCAGCTTGACTTGCTCATTCATACAGCAGACTAGAGCTACTATAGTCCTTATATAGAATCACTTCATTTACCTAGCCTCGCTCAGCGCAGCTCTAATGGAAACGACTCAGCAGAGCGAAGTTTTTACGTACAAAACAAGGCAAGGATGTGTGCGAGGGATGTGTTGCGAGGGATGTGTGCTACCGCTCGCATCTAAGACGAGCCCGCTACACATCCTCGCACCGCTCATCTGTGCATCGTTCTACAGCGTCGCTACGCATCCTACACCGTTCAGCGGCCTAGCATACCTCCTGGTACAAACGCACACACCGTTCCACAGTCTAGCTACGCACCCTCGCACCGCCCAGCTACCTCGCACATCTATGAGCTATGGTGGAAACGTAGCCTTAGTCCGGTAAAATATTTTAACAATTACTTAAAGCAATGATTGAGAAATCAAAAAATGTAACGCACCTGTTGCCTTACTTGTCTTTAAAAACTGTACGCACTTACGTAGCCACACTGCTACGCCGTAGCACACACTGCTACGGCGTAGCTTACTATTCTATTATAGTGTAGTCTTCTGCTGCATCTTGAGGAGCGGTTTTAAAAACTTGATATAATTATTAAAAATTATTTAAATTATCCTATAACGTTCTGTCCCCACTGCTGGGACTCAAGTCACCTCTATGTGAGAGGGCCAATTCTGAATTTAATGCCCTGCGAAAGATTGATTTGATGCTTGATTTTAATCAATTTCATAATTGTAAGTGTATCTGTATATTTTGTCATTTTAATTAAGGGTAATTAATAAAATGATTGTTTTAACATATACGCTTTAATTCAATTTTATGCTGATTACACAAATGAGCTTTATGTAAGTACGTAATATCAAAGTCACATTTTTTTTGGAATTACAGAACAATTTACAACCTTATTTATTTATCGATTGGGCTTATTTTACAATGATCGCTGAAGATGAAGTTATCGTAATTTGAAATGTGGTTTCACCAACTTGTTTTAGTTTGTAAACAAAGGACATAAAATTATGAAATAGGTTGTTTTTGTAAATAAAATGATTAAAACCTTTTTTCTTAGTTAAACAAGTTGGCAAAACCTTAGAGATATTAATAATAATTTTATTTAACAATATTAAATAATTAGAAAATACTTTTTTTTTTCATAGATGTGGATCGGATCAAACTTCAAAATAAAAAATAAGTTTAAATAATTGGTTAAAATGAAAATATAATTACGAAGATACTTTTAATGAATAACCACATCTTTTCCATAATTATTAAACTGACGATTATTACCGAAGTTTTAACATTGACTTGTTTAATTAGTTAATTATTTTAATTATCTTATTCATATTGACAATGTGTTTTGAACATTCGATTAGCACTTACCACTAGATGACAAGCTCATATTTTTTTTAATAAAATTAATAAAAAAAACAGCAACAATAATTTGCAACGAAATAATGATGTAAAATATTCTTAGAACAGGCTTTCTTTATGAAAAGAAAATAATTTTAGTTTAACTTCGAGACAGGGTAAAAATTAAACTAAAATAATAAAATAATCTACACTTATTTTTATTAAAATTGTTAAAGAACGCAAAGCCTCGATGTTTCATGATCAAAATCCAAGAAATATGTAACGAAAAGAATGTACTTATTACTAAAAAGTTCGTTTTTATATTCTTTATACTAAATTGGCAATATTTAAAGTGATATTTTATTCTCAAAATGGCGTAAAAGTATAAGGCACGGTTTTAATATTTTACTAAATTTACTTAAATGTAGAAGGACGTCAACCCAGCTAATATTTATTATCTAAATGGTTATTTTACTCGCGAAAAAAGAAACTGCTTTGGCACTTTTTCAGTTCATCATACATTTGTAAAAAAAAACAGAAAAAACTAAAGGTTCTCTTTTCCTCGATTGATATGTTTCAATAATTGGAATTTTCATGTAAAAAAAGGAAAACAAAGGAAACAAATGGAACTAAAATAAAACAAAATAAAATATTATTAGGTTTTTTATTTTTATTCGAAATGTAACAATAGACTTTTTTTTTGTAAATATAAAATCGTATTTCGTGATTGGATGGACTCTCAAATTTGGAGAACTAATGAACAGGAAATTGACAGTCAGTCGAAAATTTAGAGAAAACCATTGCAATTGTTACAAGTTCGATGTAAAGAAAATATAATAGAAAATAATTAAGTAATCTTAATAACTTAAAGTTTAAAATTAATAAAACTTTGGCATGTGTATTATGACCGATTAAATTTTGGGGCTGAAATGCTATTAATGTAAAAAAATACAATTAGGTACATATATTATTTACATAGAATCAAGATGGACATAAATTAAAATTAATTGAACTTATTTTTATTGTCAGTTCGCGCTTTGAGTATTATTATTTTTTTCCTATTTACATCGTAAAAATGCAGAGAAAAAGTAACTTACGAGTAAAAATTTACAAAATAATAATAAAAACTGTAAATATGTTACAGTTATTTTTTTGTAAAAAATTACAATTTACAGTTTAAAAATGACAGTCGTTCAATATTTGACACATTACGTAATGGGGTCTTTTATAATAGTTTAGTATTTAATTGAAAAGTTTTGAAACGTAATTTCAGAAAAAAATGTAAAAGTACGAAAATAAAATGTTACAAAAATATCTCAAAACTAATAAGAAAAATCGTCAGGAACAACTTTTTAAGTTTCGAAAACCATTTCTAACAATAAAAATGTATTTAACATTTTCTAGAGAACAATTTTAAGTAAAAAACGATGACAGGATAAAATTCAAAATTTTTCCCGAATTAATAATTTCTTGTTTTTTTTCAAAAATCGTATTTTTATAACAATCATAATTATCTTAAAAACTTAATTACGAGAGATCCTTTTATGGAATCAATAAAAATTTGGATTCGCATTTAAGTCATTTGTTCGACAATTTGTAGAGGTTTTTTAACAATCAAACTGAAAAAACCCTCTTCATAATTTTGTCTAGATATTGTGACAGTATTAGTAAAACTAACAGAAAAAAACACGCCTCAAATGTGACTTTATTCCTAAAGTTACACTTCTATGGTAATACCTAAGTTAATTTTCTTTACAATCTAGCGAACTAAATCAAATTAATAAATCACCAAATTGTCGAACAAAACAAGATCCAGCCTTTATACGAAAAATTATAAAGAATAAAATCGTACATTTACCATCTAAATGTATCCTAAAATGATTTTACAATTGGACATTGGAAAAATCATATTTTTTTTTGTTCGCCTATGTCATTTGGACGTATTACCTATTACAATATGATAAGTCAGTCGAACATTTTAATACAACCCGACTAGCCCAAATACTAATTTAGGCAACATTGTCATATCTATCTACGCAATGGACACTAATCGTTTGAGAGTTCGTTCAAGTATCACATTCAATTATTTTTAATCTATCTACAATTTTAACTAGTCCATTTATTTACACTTCACTTCAAAGTTTACACTCATAGCCGACTTTACACTTTTAGTTTTGTCACTTTACATTTTTAGTTTTACACTTTACGTTTTTAGTTTGTCACTTTACACTTTTGGTTTGTGATTTTAAACGACGTGTGTTTCACTTCTTTTGTTGAACGACTCGTCAATAGTGACGTTCTGTTTTTTGTTTTCTTTTTTGATGGTTCCGTATTGCGGAACATCTGAAGTGAGGTTTTGTACTGTGAGTATCTGATTGGAGTTCTGAGGCGTGCTCGATGATATGGGGCTACCGTATTGGTTGCCGTATTTGTGACGTGATGGGTCCTTTAGGATAGACTGGGGCTGCTTTGGCGCTGGAGTCTGGATTAGGTGCTGTAACAAAATAGGTATGTTAGAAACAATTGTTCACACACATAAACGATTGCAGGCTTATGAAAGGCACCAAAGAAACTCATCTAATCCGCGTTTAAAGGTGTCAGTGTCCATAATTCTGTTCACCTAGTACATAGCACCTCTTAAGCGCGGCTTAACACTGCTGTTGGCGTTCAGTTTCATTGATATTGAGTCAGACAAGACTGAATTTTTTAGCTTAGTAAGAAAAGTAAAATCTAAATGAATAATTTATCGAGATATTTTTAAGGCTTATTATAAGAGTTTTTTTAAAAGCCTTTTCATAAGCTTTATACTTAACGTTAATCAGTTTCGATTCAAAATCGAAAATAACAAAATTCACAACTAAATAGTCCATTTCATTTAAGCCCAATAGAAATTGAATCACGTATTTTCTTACGCCATTTACACAATTACGTTCTGAGCGTAAAATGACAAAGTTTTAGCAAAAAGTTGAGGATTTTCGAATCCATTGAAAAGTTCTCGCAGATTGGAATTTCAAAGCTTTAGCAATGGAGAAGGAATTTGTTGTTAATTAATCTAAAATTATGAGATCGTTCATGCCTAACTGGTTATGTATAAAAGTGTTGAAAGCGAGACGAAATACTCCCAATTGGATCAAAGGAGCTTATTGGAGTAATTCTCGGAATTTTGTCTTTGTATTATGTTTGTTTATTATTATTTGTTTGTTAAGTATATTCAAATTAATGATGAACATGACAATACATGGTTTTTTGGTTTTGCAATAGTAGGCATGCGGACCGTCCACTCAATGAATGAGTGTATCGTTCAGGTTCATGTGTGGACGCCCTTAAGTAGTCACTGATGTCAATGTATTGTCCTCCTTAAGAATTGAAGACCAAAATGCAATTTTTTCGATTTTGGTCATTCCAATTCCTTCTTCAAAATCTCAAGGGCTTGTCTAAACGATACAGTTCAATGGACGTTCGATAGATAGATATATCCTATACTGGTATCATCTTCAGAGTGAGCACCACAATAGCTCATTGTGTTGTCCTGGCCAAGGGCTATCCGGTGGCTATCTGTCACAATTTATCCACTGAAACCTTAGCTTCTAGGATGTAAGATACACCTATCTGTTACAATTTGTATGGTAGATCTATGTTGTGAGAGGTTGTAAGGGTTTCGCTCTTGTGTTTGGTGAAAAGGATATGAACAGGAAATAAGTTATTAGTAGAATTTCATTTTTGATCAGAAATACTTCAAGAAGAAAAATAAGCGTGGCCTAATAAGGTAATGCAGCCAAGAACAGGAAACCTTTACCAACATTTTACCGACTGCTGAGCATGAGGTCATGGGTTCGATTCCCGGGCCGGGCAAAGTGCTATTGGGTTCTTCCATCAGGAATTTCTCAGTAGTAGCCACGGAGTCTGGATTTGTGTCCAGTTGATGGTAATAGGCTCGCCCTTTTTTTTTTGGGACAAGCCCGCCAGTCCATTCCCAAACCACTGTCACTTCTGAAAGCCAGAATCAACAATGGCGACCACCAGAAAAGCGCCGAGACAATGAAGCTTGACGAAGTCCCAGAGTAACAATTTAACAGACTTAGATCCCGCAACGGAATTAATCGGAAAAATAAAGCGGGGGAGTAGGAAACCTATATTATTTTTTATATTAATACATATATTAATAAAAATTTAACATTTTAAACTCTCACCTGTCCGCAGTTCCCCTGATGCAGTACGGTGACATCAGGCGGAGGTACGGCGGCCATCTTGTCCAGCCTCTGCCGCCTCAGTGTGCCCCCCGCCGATTGTCTGTCTACAAGTAGAACTCTTTATGATTTAATGTATCTGAGCTCTTTTACAGCTAATTGGCTCACATTTACTGTGCGTTCACACTGGTGAAACATTCACATTTTCATTATGTTTTTTTTTCATGCTCAAGGCTATTTCACTATGCCTTTTTTGTTCTGGGTTGAAATCTTTTATATTCAGACAACTTAGTTTTAAGTGAATGTTTTGCAAGTGCGAACGCAGAGGGTATTTTGGGATACACAAATAGACTAAAATGATGTCTGCGGACATGTTTTATTAACTTATTGTTTATAACAATGTTTCTGAGATTATTATAGGGCCAGTTTATAGGTTGTTTGCATTATTATGTCAGTTTTTAATTCTTACTAATATAAGATCTTTAATTCTTGATAAGAATAAGGCCAGTTTCATAAAGAAGCAACATAAAGGTATGAATTCATCTTCCAGATAATTTTGAAAATTATCGTAGTGCATTCTAGGGATTTCACTAACAAAAACATTTAAAATAAAGACAAAAACGAAGTCTCCTACGAAAATATGAAGACCACTTACCATCAAGCGCATAACTATGTGGCGGGCTGGCCATGTGCGAGGGCGAGCCGGCCGGCAGCGCGCCGTTCATGAGGTGAGGCTTGGGCAGCGCCGCGCCGTACTGCTGCGGCGGGGTCGGCGTGCGGCCTTGTTGCTGCGGGAGACCGGCTGGTTAGTGATACGGACAGCTATGTGCTGGGATCGGCCAGTCCGACATAGCATGATCAGCCTATAATGTTCCCACTGCTGGGACACAGGTCTCCTCTCTATGAGAGGGAGTGGGCTGTAATCCACGACGCGGGCCCAATATGGGTTGGTAGATGTCACATATTGTCTTCGATATTTTGGTTCCAGGACATGCCGGTTCTCACGGTGTTTTCCTTTACCGTTTTGAGAGCAGTGGTGATGAAATAAATTACACAAAGTAATGCCTGCCTGCCTGGGTTCGAACCCACGACTTTTTCCTCGTAAGTCGGGGCCGTCACCACCAGGCCATTATTATACTTATTTGTACACTAAAACTGTAAGACAGCCCTTTTTGTTAGAGTTTGTCTAGCGTACCCTAGATATTCAAACGTGATCAAGGCGTGAGCATTCTCACAATGCTGGTGACAATATGAGGGCAAGAATAAAAAAGCTGGACATTGCCTCTCCTGACTTGCTTCATTCATTGTCTACGCCCCGTTCACGATCTTAGGCGATGGGACTTGCATCGAATGACACGAGCGTGAATCATTTGTCACCTTCGCATGAGAACCGCTGCTCTGCAAGCCACATCGCGGTGACTCATAGCTTGCGCTACACAACTTGAATATTGAAATTTATTAGCATTTTATTTTATTCTTTTGAATTTTTTTAAACATATTTTTTTTTTTTTTATACTTTTTCCCACATCGGTATTGTGGGTATATTAGTTTAGTCTGTATTAGGAATAATAGTTGATAGCCACACTATTGAACTAGGTTTAGGAATGATAGTTGTAAGTTGAATAAACAAAAACCTCTTTCATTTCGCTTTTCCGCAGTCGGTTTTGATTTTTGAAAAGGAAACCTTCGTCCTTATCTTCTCAGTATTGTATTGATCTGTTACCAATCTGATCTGGCCCAACAATGAGTACATTTTTATTCGTATCTGACCCTGGCAGCACTTTGGGCCAGAATACCAGCGCTGTGACTTTTTTTTAAATTTTACAGCACCGGGCCTTTTAGCCTCGTACATTACCAATTTCGTTGGTTTTATTTTAAGTTTTCTTGTTTAGTTTTTCATATTATTTTGTGTTATTCTTAATTTTACTATTTTTTGTTTTGTCCTGAATAAGACAAATAAATCCTCTTTTCTTTCATACAAGTATGGTTCGCTACAATTAAAGTTAGTATCAGCAAACTGATGTAAAATCGAAAATTCTTACCTGCTGTAAATATTCCCCAATGAGCGGCGGGTAGGAGAGGTACCGATCCGACGCCATGTTGTAGTACGAGCCGTCCATCGGCGGCATCGGACTCGGAGCCGGCACGTAGTTGTTCTTACCTGGTGGGGAAAGTTAAGGAAATTTGGTTAGAAATAAAAGGATTTGCTGAAGCTGAAACTTGATGACACAATGTTGGAGAAAATTGCTGTAATATTTTCGTCTGGAATTTTAAATTAGCCATGTTTAACATAATTCTGCAGCAGAATAGATCTTTTGCTGTCTTATGTTAGTAAAATTGTTAGCATATCTTTCTGGTCGCGGGACTTATAGAATTACCGTGACCCTGGAAAATAAAGGGCTATTGAAGGACACCGCGGATTTTAGTCAGTACAAGTCTGACAGTCCCTCCCGCTCTGCCCTGGGTGGGAGGACTCATTTGATGATTTTACCACGATAAAAAAAAGCTCTACCTCTATAAAAAATGTAACATCTATAGCTTTGAGTCATCACCAGCCTAGCTTTTTCCCAACTATCTTGGGGCTGGCTTCTAGTGTAACCGGATACAGCTGAACACCAGTATTTTGCCTATATATTGCCTATCCGACCTCCACAACCCAGTTAGTACTGGACTACTGGGTGATACGCAACCCCTTGGTAAGACTGGTTATCAGACTTTCGGAACCCTGACTTCCTGTCAAAGATCTACAAATGACAGCCGGGACCAACGACTTTACGTGCTTTCCGAGACACGGAGGAAACTCGGTATGTAGTGGGTGGTCACTCATCCACGGAACAACCTAGGCAAGCGCGGCTTAACCTTAAGATCGACCCGAGCGGCTGCTATTATTTAGTTACGAGCTCCTCTGTCATATCTACTATTAAATAAAAAAATAACAATTCATAATCATTAAAAAAAAAAAAAAAACAATTCTTTAACTCACCAGCACTTCTTCCCAGGGTACTATGGCCACTAATATCTTTATGTCTATGGGGGTGCGGCAGAGTTCTCGCGTGATCTCCGTCGTAGACTGCGTAGTTAGGAGGAGGGTAGTCTAGCGGAGGAGGGATCACCAGGCCCTGGTCATCCATTAGGAAGGCGTCTGTTGTCTGTAAGGGAGAATGGTGGTTAGTTTTGATGTTGTTTGAAAGATGTTCGCATCATACGATATTTTTAGGCAACTTCAACTAGTGAACATATATTAATTGCTTGAATAGTCAAATCCGGGCTCCTGGGCTGCTACTTAAAAAATCCTGATGGTAAAACTCAATATAATTTGCCTGACCTGGGAGTCGAACCCAGAACCTCATGCTCAGCAGTCGCATTTGCGACAAGATTAACCAGGCAGTCAAAATTCTCAGCTAAAATCAAGTTCACTGAACCCTGAATCCTTCGTCAAAATGATTTCTAAAAAACAACTCATACCTGACTCAACATATGCCTGGTCGGCATCGACGGGACCTCAGGTATAGGAGGTGGCTGCCTCTCATCCTGGCCGTCATCCTGGGAGTAGGTCTCCGACTTCTCCGAGACCGAACTGAGGGTCTCCCCGGTCATCGTGTCGTTGTATGACGAGGGAGCGTACATCTCTATTGTTGCTGATTTTGAAGCTTGGCCGGCTTGTTCTGTTGAAGGTGATATAGAGAGTGAATTAGGTGATGTAGGAAGTGATATAGGTGATGTAGGTGATGAAGAAAGTGATGTAAAAAGTAATGTAAATGAGAAAGTTGTGGATATTAATGAAGCTACTGTTAAATAACTAGAAGTTACGGACAGTTTAAGTCTTTTTGAGTAGAGAAATCTTCGAAATATAATCAGTATAAGAGCTGTGTTGTATTTACTTTTTATAAGCTTTCAATCAAAGGCAAAATGGTTTTCTCATCGATATGATGAATTAAATCGTGTTTTCGTTGTTTACAAATTAAAGAAAATAAAAAGAGTGAATACAACAATAATTGCAAAGAAAATTACTCTCATTAAGGCATCGAACCGAACGGTAATCAGAAACTCGACTACACCAAAATCAATATTCATGTAATCGATGGTATAGCAATAACGAGGTCGCAACATAGCTAATAACAAAGAAGTTTATTAAAAAATTGCCAATAGCAGACATTTTCTTTCGGAGACCAGTATTTTGTTCCTCAGCTCTTCTGAGGCATTTGGCCCTAAGCAGCTAATTTGTTTTTATGTTAATATTACACCGAAAATAACCTCAGACAACGAGTAAAATATTTGACAAGAAATTCAAGAATCATACTTGTATGAAGTTATTAATTTACTAGAAAGGGTTATGTTCTAACAAGGACAAATTAATTATGAAGTAAAATAAGCAGAATTTCGTTGAAAATATTATGTTATTATGTAAGAATTTATAGACATTTTGTCCTTTTGGGAGCAGACTTTGCCCGGAGCTAGTGAGATATATTTTTGTTACTTTATACGTCACGTAATAAACAGATTGCTTGAACACGTTGATAAATTTATAACTCAAGATTATAAGATGGCAAAAAAGAGTCATTTTTCAACCGTATTTACTCGTTCTATCACCAGTGAAAATATTAATCAATTCAGTTATTTTAGTAACTTTAATCTTACTCACTTTTAGGAAAAAAAACATCATTAATCTACTTTTTGTTGAAAATAGAGATGATAAATTTAAAACCGTAAAGGTACATTCACAAGCATAAATATGTACACAAAGCAATTTAAACACAATATTCTCGAAAAATAACGCAACTTCGAGATGAGACCTGTTACACAATCGGTTCGAAAATACTTAGGGTAAAACAACATTATGATTATTTTAAATCATTATATTTTTTTTATTTCGCTAAGTGTACGTGTTTATGCTACTCTCTAGACACACAGACAACATCAAAATAAAACCATATATTCTAAAAAGCGAAAATAAAACAGAAAACTCACCTTTCAATCGTCTAGAACGTCTTTTGAATACAAAACAAGCAACTAAGGCAGCATTGATCAACACTAATACGACTCCAGTGATCGATACGTATATAACTACAGATTTGGACACATCAGCTGTTTCTACAAACTCTGTCGATACTACATTCAGCTCGCCTACTTCTGAAGAAGCTTTAAAAGAAGAGAAAATAAAAATAATTAGCAAAGAAAATTAATTAAGCAAAAATATTGAGATGAGTTTGGTTTTGTTTCAGTAAAAAGTTTCCGAAACATTATATCGTCCCATTTGCAAAAAAAAACATAAATAACCGGTGTATTTTATTTTTTTGCCTTGTTTTTTAAATATTTTGTTTTAATCGTGTCAGCTTTGCTGTCAGTTAATTTTTTTCGTAAACATTATGAAGCAAACAAACAGTTTCTTTTTTACAAATAAATATGAAATGTAGCAACGTCACCTGTCCAGTTATATTTTTATTTCGTTAAAACAAAAATCAAACAACTAACATTTGATAAATTGATAAATAATCTTTACTGTCCATACATCCACGACTATTTACAAAAGTCTTTTATCATGAACAAAGCCAACGAAATGAAAAAAAATGTCTATTTTATTTAGAAGTACTCAACAAAATTCATCTTCAGTGACACTACCGTCACTTAAAACTGAAAAATGTAGTCTCTAACAAAATTCAAGAACAACTTAGTATTTGAATGAACTTTTCATGCCGCCCTTGACTCTAATATAATTTTCACGGTCGCTCTTTGTAACTGAAAGCTTCAGTCTTCGTTTCAGTAGATATGCTTTTAATGTACTACTGAAGTACCTACTGCCTCGCTTCTCAGTTTTTTGTTTTAAATATTTTAGTAGGAAATGGCAATTGCTTTTAGTGAAATTTTAGGATATTGTTCATTTTTGTTCATTTATTTAGGTGAAAAATGTTACTATGATTTGACGCATTTAAAACTCGTTGTCAAAATGCATTGTTTGCCCGAAATAATAAAAATATACAACAAAGCTATTAAAAATGCAGATCATAAAATTGAACATCTAGTGAAATAAAAAAACTACCGACATAAAACCAAAAACATATCAACATCAGAACAAAAACCTTAAAACTAACATATAAAACATAGATTCAAAAGTGAACCCAAACCTCGAATCCTCTTATTGGTCCTTTTATGAAGACAGAATCCGATCAGCAATACATTTAGGAGTATCAAAGCAGTTCCAACTATTGTACCAGTTATTATGAATACTCCTGGAACATTGTAGTTGTATTCTTCAGAAGAAGACTGTATTGATGAGGGGATCATGTCTGAGCAGCGTGGAAAAATTTAGTTCGGATTAGGCAGAGTATAGTACCTAGAGGAACTCCATCAAGGGTATTTGGCGTTGCCCACCTTTAAGTACACTTGGGGTTCGAACCCTTAGTAGCAAACTAGTAGTCTACTATTTGATCTTTGTTCAAAAATATGTGACACCATTAATTTCAATTTTAACACTAGACATGTCTGAAAATTTGAAATATAATTTGAATTCGTTACGCATTGCTGGGTGTCAAAGGCTTGTCTGCATTATTCATATATCTTAATGTCTTCTCATATAGTACCTGAGGCATTTATTTTCACGTCTTTACTTTTTTCTTTTCGACTAAAATTATTAAAATGTAAATTTTATCTTAAAACTTACTTAGTGTAGTAACTTTGGTGTCATCAGGCCTGTATTTGCTTTGACCAATTTTGTTGATTGCCATTACAGAGAATACGTAGTCTGTGCTTCGTTCTAGACCACCAATAGTGAACGTGGTGGCATTTCTGGGTACCACATCTTCGTATTTGTAGGACTCTTCAAAAATTCTCCTGCAAAGAATAACTTAGTAAAATCTGGGTTTTGTGTCACAGAATTCGTTAGGAACAGTGTATTGGAATGAACAGGACAAATTCCAAGATAAATAGTTTGTCCAATTCGCGTATCCTGTTCCTGTTTTTCGGGTTTCTGTTATTTTACAGGTTCTAATTATTTTGGCATTTAAACTAACAGTAAACAGCAAATGATGATACTGAGAAATTTCCCAAACTTAGAATTGTTTTATTGTTAAATGAAAAACCTTTTGGTCTAACAAGTAAAACTTATCTAACATGGTTTTTTATACGGTCAAACTTACCTATATCGTATCCTAAACCAAGACTGCAGTCCGCCATCGAACCCGGGCACCCACTGCAACGTCACGGTGTTATGGGTCACATTCGTCACCATCAGTGATATCACTTGATCTGAAATAAATATGGGTGGTTAGATTTATCATCAAGGTAAAAAAAAAGTCACACCTAAATTCCCTGAAATACCAATGACTTTAATGGTATAGCTGTATGGTAAATCTGAATTCTATGGCGAGTATGTTAACACAAACCAGGCAAGAATCCAGATTTTTCTAGGAGGCAAACCCAGAACCGGTACGTCCTCACACTTAACAGTCACGCTTTCGATCGCTAACGAAGTAGTCTTAAGAGATTGTGAACTCTAACTAAAGTATCTATGTTCTTGTCAAAAAAAAAATAAGGTACCACTATATCCTTCTTACCTGGGGCACTAGTAATATCCAGCTTAACAGACGTCGTAGAAAATCCCAAGTCGTTCCTCGCTCCACATTCATAGGACCCGTAGTCTGATGAGCTGACGTCACTGATGAGGAGCACCGAGGTGTATGTCACAGGATCTAATTTGTGATACTCTGCAAAATACTTGGTGGATGTGTTGACGGGCAGCTTGGCTCCGTTCTTGGACCAGGTGAAGTTTGGTGCGGGGGCTGATTTGCATCTGGAAGATAAGGTGGGCTTTAGTATGTTGTGATTTTTAGAATTTAAATGGTCTTTTTGATTTCAGTCGTGTTACAGAATCGTCCAAGTGTTGTTTTTAGTTTATGTGTTAAACAAAACAATAATTCTGTCTAAAGCTTAGCTTTCCTACCGCAGTCGGCTTATATTGATCTAGTACCACTGCCTTAAAAAACCCAAGCTTTTGTAGAATAACATGAACTGCAGCTAGTAAATATTGATCATATTTAGACACCAGAGTTATAAAACTATCTCTTTACTCAAAATTATTACCGTATAAATTACATTTTAAATCAGTTTGATCCTTGAACACAGTATTAGACGCAGGTGTACTAAATTTAACTGCCTGAACTAATCCATAGTTAATTAAATCGTAATTCTAACGAGCAATTCATGATTGATGAGCATTTGATAAAGGAATGATATTCAGTATTATCCAAGCTTTAAGATTACTAGTGATATGGGATGGTATGTCTAGTAATTTTATTAAGCTAGAGGGCTTAACTGCACTGTTTACTTAGCGCAATTATATTAACTTTAGAAAAAGTTAACATAATTGGGTTACGAGTAAACAGTGTAATGGCGCTTATGCTCGTCTGCGCTAAAGTCGCCTAAGCCTCAGTTTAAAAAAAAACAAATACTAACATAACATAATATCAGAGGCAGAGGTGTACGTAATAGGAGGCGAGCCTATTGTCATCAACTGGGCACAAACCTAGACTTCGTGGTTGCTACTGAGAATGATGGAAAACCCCAATAACACTTTGTCCGACCTAGGAATCGAACCCAGAACCTCATGCTCTGCTGAGCATGAGGTCCTGGGTTGGATCTGTTGAGATTTCCTCGCAGGCATGACAGCAGTCACGCATGCGATCTCAACAAATACTAAGTCAATTTTAATTATCCAATACAACTTTCAGCAATTGCAACCGCTTAAGGCCAATCGCGTCCTAAAGAGTTAAGTTGCTTGAACTTCGGCTTTGTTAATGTTTGGTGTGTCAGTATGTATCTCCACCGGCTCAAACCCAAAAAAAAGCCCAATCAGTTTTAAAAAAGCCACCGGTCATTAAAAAGTGAACTTTAACCTAGAAACCAGGCTAGTTGCAAACCTTTCAATTCATATATCTTCCCCCTCTGACAGTTCACGTCCTATTTGATCGTAATAACTCAGTCTTACCCCCCACTTCTCACCCTCCACCCTCTTACTGTCCCTTATATTCACAATCTTTTCCCTTTTAAGATAAGCAGATTTTATTCGATGTTAAAAATAAGCGCATGATTTGTATTTTTTATTAGATCATGGAAAATTCGCCACAAAAAGGCTTCTCTAAATTAATCAATATTCAAGGACACGGAAAATGATTAAAATTATAATTGGAAAACACGACCTTTAACCACTTTATTCTGCACGTGTAACATGAAATGTATTTTTACAGTATGTTCAAATAACAACAATGAAGAAGGAATACATAATATTGGGGAAAATACCTAAGTTATTATAGCTGTTTACTTACAAGATAACTTTTTGAGATCCAATTGCCATTTAACCAGGCATAGAACTCGCTGCTTAGGCATTCATTGTAAGGATAAATTCAATAACAATTTGTGCGATCTCTGAACTTGGCTATTTATATCTTCTTTAACTAATAATAGTATCACTTACTTGCAAGTCAATCTCCCGACCTGTCCCACATTCGAAGCCGACTTCATCAGGCTGGGAGAACTATCTAGCTCAGGCTTGAACTTCACCACCAACATAACATCCTGCCTCGATTCACTTCCAATACTATTGTCCACCACACATTGGAAGTTCCCAACATCTTCCCTGGTCGCTTGTTTTATGACCAAAGTACTGGTTAGGTTACGAGGGTCAAATGTCACTTGGTTAGGATTGATTTTGTAGCCTTTTCGTTCCCAGCGTATGTTGTCGGCCGTTAGGGGGTTACCTGTGAAAAAGATTTTGTTGAATAATTTGGTATAAGGATGTTCTTTCGGTAAGTGCCTATCAATGGGAATATTAAATTAAATAATAATTTAATTAAATATGAATTTGCTGTTAACATTCCTGATTTATTTAGGTCTGTATGTTTGGTTTTTACTAGATTTTACTTTGCTCAAAAATTTGGTAGGGTAGTCTCATTTTATTAATCTACACTTCTCAGGCTGTGAACACAAAGAAAACCGATTGCTAAAACTGGTTTCTCTTCAAATTGCTAAACACTTAAGTCAATGATGATAAACACTCACCATTCGCTGTACAAGATATAGAAGCATCTTGATTAGGACTCAGGACGTCAAGCTGTGACACCGATTTTATACTCGCCGGATCTGCAATAAAAATATCATTTAGTCCTACTTATATTTCAAAGACGGTTGATATAGAAGTTTGTTTCATATTCACCTATTTTACCTTAAATAAAATACTAAGAAAAAGTCGAAATAGAACATGTATCAAAGACCTCAATTGAAGGAAAAATCTTCGATATATATTTGACCTAGTTACGAATCAATTTGCTCCACAACTGGATATGAATAAAATAATAACTCATCATTATGCCCTCAACAATATCAAAGAAAAAGACGTTCATAGAGAAATAACAGCTACAATAAAATCGACACAAAGACTCACTTAGTGCCATAGTCCACAAGGTATATTAAATCAAGACAAACTCGGTGCTCCGCTCACAATTTAATAAACTACATAAAATGTTCTACTTCTACAAAGTATTCAATTTCCTGCAGGAGAAGGCTGCTTAAACGAATTAACTATTGTAGAAAGATGCAATTAACTGGCACAATCTTTACTAAGGTTCCAAAAATAGGTACGGTCAAGGAGCAACTTTCAAAAAATTCCTTTCTCATATGAGCACAAGTCATCTTTTCGAATTTTCATTTACAATGTTGACAATGACTTTGTCGAAAAAAATAATAAGGTGCAAATAAAAATCACCCATAAGCGCTTAATATTATTTATTCCCAGATTTTACTCCAATTTGAAATTCTTTCCAAGTTTGATCGGCACATTACTCACAATTGTTCATTAACAATTCCGTTTGCGAAGCCATGAAGTTTAATGTTGAGGGTATTATGTAGCTATCATTATGTTTTGGTAGCTGCAGAGGGCTTAGTAACGTCAAAGTTGTACTAAATGTTCGATTTAATGTTATTTTCTGTCTCGTGGCATATTTTGTAAGAGGCTTTGGGTGATATTTCAGCAGCCGTGACTTATATTTTGAATATGTCGTTATGGAAAATCAGAGTAAAAGGCGGTAAAGCATTACTTATTCTCTTTAACGTCAGTCACAAGTACTTCAGCGTGGTTGAGGAAATAATAATGTTAATTGTGTTTATTGCATACTCTTATTAGACACTTTTGTTACCAGCATATTATGTTACTTCCAGTGGGGAAAATTTCATTTTTTATTCAATACCCTTCAAAATAGTATAACAGTTTTTTAGATAAATGCTTACAATGCACGGAAACGCTGATATTCGCAACAGCTGCTCCTTGCGAGTTCACAGCTTCGCAAGTGTAGATGCCAGCATCATGTCTTGTCAGCTTCGTCATATTCAGCATACTGCCTTCTGATATGATTCTGTCATCTAGAGGAAAAGAAAAGGAAAATTAGAATATCATCTAGGTAAACGAAGATTAATTTTAACTAATTAGTCCCTTTTGTTAGAAAGATGTTGTAAATGATAAAGTTTTTTTCGTTAATTGATTAATAATTGTATGATTTCTGAAAGAATTTAATTTAAAGTTATGTATTTTAAAAAATAAATGTTTTAACAGTTACACAAGTATTTGATGATAACTACGGACTATATCCACCTTGAAGCACAATGTATAGGTACTGTTTAATTAATTATTTCCCTCATATTTTCACGCTCTTTGTGTTCCTTGTTAGGAAACCCAATAGCCCGCATGCATACATGTTAGACAAACAACCGTTTGTTCATTTCCTAAACAGTTTTAACCTCAATTCACTCATTATGAACACTTACTCGAATTTGTTTATTATATAGCTTCGCTGATTCATTTAAAAATCATCTTTTATGTTATTTAAATAACCATAGCGTTTATTTGATTTGTGAAATGAGAATATTATTTTACCATTTTAGATCAAAAATTGGTATTCAGTAACGAGTTATTCAAATATTGCTATACTTGTAAATCCATAAAGTTATTTCTAAAAACCACATTTATACGAGAACGACGATAATGATTGACCACAACTATTTGTTTCAGCTAAATACCATACTTTTGGAGGATTTAATAATATTGTTAATTATAAAGCAAACCTTCATAGACTATCAATGGTTTAATGATGCTTGATTAAAAGCTAAATACACAATCATGTGTGTTTGCTAGAATTCAATTATTGGGTATCCGTGTTTTTGAATGTTACAGTTATTAGCGCTTATAGTGAATAGCTTTTAAAACTATTTGCTTATCTGTAATTGGACCTAGTTATGGTATGAGATTTTATATTGTACAAAATATTTGAATATTAAACATTATTTAAGTAATACATATTTAAACGTTTCGTTAATTATACCTCCCTAGTTTTGTTTCATAAAAGAAACAAAAAAAAAAACATATTACGCCTCCAAATTACTATTTCTTTTTACTGGGTTTCTCATGAAACGTTTTAATGTTTCTAGTTCCCAGAAAAGTAGTAACAATTTTTATAAAAGTCTTCACGATTTCGCTTTTTTATTTTCTAGTTTCTAGAACTACGTGTCTACTAGAGTTTTACTTGACTGAATTTATTTTTCTAAATGTTAGATAAAATTATGATATTTTATGAGATAAAAATACCAGTTAAATCGAATTGGTAAGAAAACCAACAGCACAGTCTGGAGTGGCTTCCCAGAAAGTATTAGAACACTCCAGTTCACTTTCCCGAGTCATATTTGTTTAGAGGTAAAGTATCTTTTGCAAAACTTCATTAATTTAACATAGCATAACATCGCGCTTGTAATCACCGAAGAGTTAGGCAGAGGTGTGCCACATACGCACACCCCCCACATTACGCTAGTTAAATTAAAACCTAGCCTAGCCAGCCTATTTCCATCAACTGAGGATACAATGCTGCTACAGTGGAATTTCTAGGGCGTCATGTTCCGTGGTAGCGTTTGCAACCACTACGCCAACGAAGCATTGCGGTAATGTATTCCTACTTACTTCCAGTGCTGTAAGAAGACTGCGTGATAGGCAGTCCATCCTTTGTCCAGGTGTATGTGATGCTTCCAGGGTTACCATCAGCTCGTAAAACTATGATCAAGGGCTCGTTTTCTACTCCAACTGTCGTGTAGGGTGTTGTCTCGTCGAAGATTGGCGCATCTACAAATAAGGATTTAATATTAACTAATTTAATAACCTAGTCCAAAGGTTTTTGAGGCACTACTGCTGGACTTGAGCCTCGTGAAACGAATCGTTATATTTAGTCTTTGGAGCTTCAAACAAGACTCCTTGATTCGGTACAAGACGCAGATAGCAAAATCAGACACTTTTCACTTTCATTTTATGATACGATTAAAACAGGTTTAAAAACGATAGTGTCCTCTTTACTACATACAAAGTATAAGTAAGGAGAATTTTCAATCTTCCCTATCTTTCTTTATCTTGTGATTAGTCCCTAACCTGGAGTCAGAGTTTCCTATAGCATTATTATTGACAGGTTTTTTATGTTTTATCTTTTCCGTGCCTTTTCTTCTGCTTTCTATCCTCTAGTTATTAATTTTCATACTCGTTTTGATACTTACATAAAACTTTAAGCGGCAGCGCATCATGGACACTCCTCTGCAACGCCTCATTCATGGCCTGGCAGGTATACACGGCACCATTTAGGTCCTTCGTGATAGAGAGCTTCAGTTCTATAGTGGAGACTGTGCCTCCGTGTAAGCCTTTCGTCTTCTTTGGTGGTAGACCTAGAAATGATGAAGAGGTTTAATTTTCTGGAAGTTATGCACCCCAAATTATTGTTGTCGTTTGTTCAAAAAGCATATTAAACCTCACTTCATAGAAAAATGACAGAATACTAGAAAGTGATAGACCATTCCAGTAATAGTACTAGCTACATATGGACGACTTACTAGCCTGACGCAGCCATGTAGAGCAATCGATTTGCCACGCACGGCTAAATCACGAATGTGTATAGACAAGGGATTTACATGCAAAACAGTGCCAACACGGTCCTATATTGCTTTGTTAAATTGTCAATGAAGATTTGGTTTGGGTCAGAAGGACGTGTGAAAGTAGCTTTCTTGGGATCTTGCTGGGGTTCCTAACATTTGTTAGTGTTGTATGGTTAAAAAAATTTTTTGGGCAAATAAACCGACTTCCTAAAAAACACTAAAAAAGTGTAAAATAACTTTACTTTAGGAAGTCGGTGACTTTGTTTGTTTCATTGTCTATTTTGCCACTCTTATTTTACCCTTATAGCTGTCATCACTTAGCTATCACACAAATTCTTGTTATGAATCAATTTTACAGTGTAACTAGAAATTGTTAAGGACCATCAACATCATGTCAAAATAGGCCAAGAACAAAAAAAAATCAAACAACAGAATCGATTTTGATGAAATTTCTATGGGACCAATCGAAAGTATATCCTTCCACATTATAAATGACGAAGTTGAGGTAACAACAAAAAAAAAGACTACTGAATTGAGAACCTCCTCCTTTTTTTGAAGTTGGTGAAAAAACGATAGTTTTCGTATACAAACTTAAAGAAGTCAATTAACTTCAACTCACCTTGCACTGGGATCCCGTCCCGCCACCACGACAGTGTCGCAGGGGGGTTACTGCTCGCCGCGTCACAGAAGAGAGTGGCTTCGATCCCCACTTTCAGCTCCTCTGGTTCCACTCGCACTTTCACAGCCTCGGGGGCAACTGTTGGAGAGAAGGTATGTCAATAAGTTGCATTTGGGTTAGAACTAAGCTCAATTTTGGGCTTTGTTGTTTAAAAATCTTCTCCTATAAAATTATGTAAAATTGTTACGATTTAAAAAAGTTTGAATAATATATGAACATTATATCACGCCTGTTAGCGCCGAGGGGTTAGGCAGAGGTGTTCTCTTATAGTACACCCATATTTGCCAGTTATGTTTAAGTCCCATGTAATAGGGGGCGAGCCTATTGCCACAAACCGGACACCAATCCGGACTCCGTGACTGATACTGAGAAGTTCCGGAAGGAAAAACCCAATAACAATTTGCCCGACCTGGGAATCGAACCCAGTATGATCACTAGACCAACGACACAGTCTTAAGTATCGATTTAAAGTGATGCTTTAGTTATGCTTGATTTTGCTAGAAACTAAATAATATATACATTTTAGATACAGTCCTAAAGGGGCGTCTAAACAGGCCATATTTTACGACAATTTGTGGCTGCAATTATTGGCAAACATTGCCCAGCCATCAAAAAAACATTTTAGTGCATTTTGTGGCTGAGCAATCAATTGCAGGCAACATGTTGCAATATGGCTGCAATAGTATGGCCTTTGATTCAGAACCCGTTACACACACACGCCGGCTACACATAAAAACATTTTGATATACCAAAAAATATGTGGCTATAATGCCGGGCCATCCTTAAAATATTGCATAGTGTGGCTGGTATTGCTAGCAATGTTGCCGGCCACAGGATTGCAGCCACAAATTGTCGTAAAATATAGCCCGTTTAGACGCCCCTTAACACAATTCTTTTACCTCTCGATTCTACATCCCTTTCAAAATCTTATTTACTATTAACTCGGAGGTAAAATAAGAATCTATAAAAGGGCTGTAACTACCCACAGATTTTATTTTCATTATCTTTAGTGAGATTAACATCTACCACGAAAGGTTTTAGGTGTATTTTCATGTAAGCTGGTGGTACTAAGCTCAAAATAGCTTAGTGTCTGTCCGATATTCAGGAATTCATCAAATATAGAATAGGATTTACATAGATACGTTATTCGAGAACTTTCAACTACGTAGGTAGTTAGTGAAGTTAACAGTACTTATAAAGGGTCTAAATAGACCTTTAACGAAGCCGAAAGGCACTTGTTCTCCCCGTCTTTGCGGTCATTTTTTTTTCAAGACCATACCTGGGAACCTTCTAGTTACGGAGATATTGGGGGTCAAAGACCAACTTTTTAACAAGTTTTTTTTTTTAAATACATGTTGTTGAAGTAAGATTTTTAGTTTAAGCAATTCCACGACCCCCGTACTATTCAATCCATCCATCAGCACAATGTTATGAATGCGTTACATTGAGTTCTACGGTCAAACGTGATTTTTCACCCCAAAAAAAATAATTAAATAATTTTTGCGTATAGTTACTTAGTTTGATGAACAGAATGCTTGGTTGACGGCTTCGTGAAGGGTCTGTTTACACCATGTATGTAACGTAATCAAAGTCAGCTTTTACCCAATTTGTAGGAGTACAAAATCAGCTGTAATCTTCAGTTAGTCCTAAGCAAACATTAACATACGACTTCGCTTAAATAGTTCGGAGCTAAGATAATATGTTTTGTAATATCCCTTACGGTAGATTCTCTAGCTATTTCATCTTCTATTTAGGGAGCCAATTAAACTACGGTATCTGAAAACCTGTACAAGTTAAATACAGTCTAAAGGGGCAAAACAGACACACACTATACGATGTCATATCGTGATATGTTACGATGTCGTCGTGTCGTATAAATCTACGACTTTCATCGTGTAAAACAGTTTTCAAGTGGTTGTTGCGTCGGCGCAGGATTGAATCCCCTATTTCCACGACACGACGACGCAACTTGTCACGATGCGATGTCGTACCGTGAGTATTTGTTTTAGCCCTAAAGGAGCGTTCAAATACAAACAATCGCATATTCGCCCGAACTTTTCGTTTACGTCTGAAATCCTCTGGTTAAGAAATAAGGTACTCACAATAAACATTCAAGGTGACGGTCTCGAACAGGGGTATCTCAGTGGCACTGTTGGTCGCCTCACACCTGTACTGCGCCTGATTGTCAGTCACGTTGGTCAGGATCGAGATCTCGGCGGAGACTGAACGCTCAGTCGTTTTTGTTACTGAGTGGATCTGGAAAAGAAGAAGTTTGTGAATATTTTGAACATCGAAAATTGAACACATATTATTGTTTTGATTGAGTGAAGTCATGATTAACCACTACTCAAAGGAAACTGGCTAAAAGTTGCTTCGATTAATCCCAGTTTGATTGGTTTTAAACAAACGAGTTATTGGCTGGCCTATGCTGTCGCCCCAAATGCTGTAAAATGATAATATTGTAAAACTAAATCATTTTAATATAGTAATAATATAGTTTCTTGCCGGTTCTTCTCCATAGGAAACCACCAACCCGAACCTGGCAACTTTTTGTCGACGTTTTATAAGTGACCATGTAGGCCTATGTGAAATAAAATATTTTGATTTGAAAAAAAATGACTGTATGTCCTCCTATTTTGCTTTTTGCAGCACGCACTGAACGAATAGATTTTATTTGTCACAATATTATCAATATTCAAACGATTACTTTTTGGTTTCTCTGGTCGTTCCCTTCTCTTATATAGCCACATTCATACAAATAATTGGTAACGACATGTCTTCATTCCTCCGCATCACATCATATGGTAACAGATTTCCACACTTCTTCTCGGTAGATTGAGAAATTCTTTCAGCGATAACTGTTATGAGGAAGTTAAAAATATTGAATTGACATACGCCACGGAAATGCCTGTGATATCAATCCTATTATGAGAAAGTTAAAAATATTGAATTGACATACGCGACGGAAATGCCTGTGATATCAATCCTATTGAAAGTCGTGGTAAAAATATGGAACGATTTGAAAGCGATTCTCACTTGTCTAGGCTCTTTGTGTTACTTTCAGACTTGCTCATACACACTCATTTATTTCATTTTAAAGTCCTACTACAGGATGTTATTTTAAACGTGGGCAATACTTTAGGGGCGTGTAGTACTCATGAAAATCAACTGTTACTATGGGACCGACCAGGAAATCGCGAAAAAAATATCAGCTGCTCCACACATTATTGGTTGCGTAATTCGAATAAATGTACGCAACAACAGATTTTTTAAATCATATTTCATAGTTAGTCCCATAGTAAGAGTTGCTCATATTTATGAGTACTACACTCCATTAAAGTATTGCCCACGTTTAACCAAACACCCTGTATTAATATTTTCGACACTAAATGATTTGATTTCCATATCGGAACGCTACGGAAACTCCTATTGTTCCACTATTAAGAATAGTTGAATGGACCGTACCGATTCGATATTGATACTCGATTGAATTGTATCGATTGTAATATCTGTGTTATCGAACACATTCTACTCAACTTTGGTATCGGTATAAGCTATATGAGAATAGCTTCTATCGTAGATTTAGCGAGTCATACTGTAAAAAGGGGTATGTAGAACAGGGTGTTATGAAAAGCGTGTGTCAGTATTGCGAGGTACAGTGCAACTGAGGCTCGCTGCGCTTGCAACTCCAATCGAATACCCAATGTGTGCGTCAGCGTTCCTCTACAAGTTCCTCATCCCCCATAGAAAAGGGGTCCTCCAACATACGGGTGTTGTGTCTCCGACGGTTGTAGTCGGATTGTTCTTTACATCCTTATCCCGCGGATTTGATTGCGCGATGCAGGATTTTAGTTCTCACTCTGCGTCATAGATGTCGCTAGCGACATCTATGACGCAGAGTGAGAACTAAAAGAGTGATCTATTTTTGTCTACTTCATTATGTACCTACAAATACATCGGCTATACGGAAAAAGTGTAGCTCTGTAAGGCGTTTTTTCTGTGTCTCTCGCACTTAAAGTTTGTTTTCTATTACGTGTTTACTTATACTTGTGTGACAATATCTTCCCAAAGTTAGAAGGACTATATTAATAACCAGGTATAGTAAGTACTCTTAGATTAGATTTATCTCTGAGATAGGCAACACATTAATTGTTTAAGCAACTATCATTAATCGTAACGCCTACGTGATCACGACCACTAGTTGCAGAATTTAGATCAATGTGTAAGATGCTGGACTAAGCAACCATGGTCGTAGTTCATCATCTGCCTAGACTTTTCCCAATGACGTTGGGGTCGTCTTCCAGTCTAACCGGATGCACCTGATTACCAGTATGTTACATGAAGCGACTGCCTATCTGGCCTCCACAACCCAGTTAGTACTGGGTAATACGCTATCCCTTGGTAAGACTGGTTGTCAGAATTTTGGGCCACTGACTACTTTTAACGACTGTGAAAGATCTCCAAATGACAGCCGGCACCAACTGCTTAACGTGCTTTCCGAGCCACGCAGAACACTTGGTATGTAATTTGTGGTCACCCATCCACATACCAACCTAGGCAAGCGCGGTTTAACCTGAAGATCGACCCGAGCGGCTGTTATTATTTCTACCATGGTCGTAGTTGTGGTCACTGAATGGATGGGCAGATGAAGAGTCGTTGCGCACTGACTCAAATACACTTTGCCTAACCTGGGAATTGAACTCAAGGCCTCATGCTCAACCGTAGCATTTGCGGCCGCTAGACCAACCAGCCAGTCAGAAACAAATGAAGACCTTACCTTTTTGTCATTCTTGAACCACGTAAGAGTAGCCAATGGGTTGCCTCCCGACGATATACACGACAACCTCTGAACGGTGCCGGCAGAAAGAGTGGTGCCAGGGACGTAGCCAGTGATCATGGGGGCCGTTGGTGGATCTGAAACAAGAAAAAGAGAACGTTAGAGCGGTCACCCATCTTTTTCTTTGACGTAATGACGGTTGCTTAACTTTGGGTTAGATTTGATTCTTCAATAAGGAATGCAGATATATTAAAAATGGTTTCACCGTGTTTGCGTGGTGGATTTAGGCCCACTTCTTTTCAAAGTGAGGAGCTTTGTGTCCCAGCAGTGGGAACGTTATAGGCTGATATTGATTATTTAAATTGATTTTTAAAACAAATTTCTAAGATAAAAATAACTTGAAATCATGTCTAAATATTTGGCAAACGTTAACAAAATCAGTGGATAATTTTCATTAGACAAATACATCATCTGTCTAGCCTTTTCCTAACTATGTTAGGGTCGGCTTCCAGTCTTACTGGATGCAGTAGAATACCAGTATTTTACATGGAGCGACTGCCTATCTGACCTCCACAAACCAGTAAGTACTGGGTAATGCGATATCCTTTGATAAGACTTGTTGACAGACTTTCGGGCCTCCGTGCCTCGGAAAGCGGTCAGGTGACTGCTTTCCAAGGCACGGAGGAAACTCTGTATGTAATGGGTGGTCACCCATCCTCGGATCAACCTAGGCAAGCGCGGCTTAACCTGAAGATCAACCAAAGTGGCCGTTATTATCTAACCACGAGCTCCTCAGACAAAAAACATTATTTTCTGCAATCTAGCTGACTAGTAAAACCGTACAATATCGATCCAAATTAACCCTATTATACTCCATTAACCACAAATTAGGCTCCCTTTTAAATTAGGCAAATTAAAGTCCCGAAGCTCACCGCTTGAGTGGTCACCCATCAAAATACAGACCTCGTTACGTTCAACTTAACCCTGAGATCGAAAACACAATTAAAGGAGGATCTCTTTCATTGCCCTGTCATTGCTTTGCCTTAATTATGTAGTTAATAATCATTAATTATCAGTTGAAATGACAGCCTTGGTAAGAGTTCGTGTACACTTGCGTTTTTGCGATTGAGGCGTGCGACTTTTGGGTAATTTTAGTCGTGTTTGTGTTTTCTGTAACTTCTATTACTTCATGAACTTTAAGGCGACTGAGTGCGGTGACTTTTAAGGCGCTCCCTCACCGGGAGCATTCGCCTGTAATGTATCAAATGCAAGATTCGATTTTGAGCATTACGTTCACTTGTTTCTGTACAAAATCGAAACTTGGATTGTTACATTACAGGCAAATGCTAGGTGAGGGAGCGACTTTAAGCTGTATGTTGTTGATTTTAAGAAAATGCAACTTTTTAGATACAGTAAGAATAAGTGTTTACAAAAAGATCAGGCAAAAAGATCAGGTAAATATTGAAATTACACGTTAACATAATTATTTATGTTCACGTGTAACTTCAATATTTCAACTGTCAGACAAAAAAATAGGAATACATGTTATAAGTTTTTTTTTGAGGCGCTGATAAGCTTTTATTTAACTTGCCTTGTTAGTTTGTTTGTGAGTATGTATTGGTCAAATCTGGCAACTGATTTTTTTTACTATTTCACAGGTGACAAGTTTGACGCGAGTCAGTACCTACCCTTTTTTTTTTTTTTTTTCGGGTGGTGAATCATCAAATGACCCCCCCAATTTATGTTTTTTTTGGTTGACTCGATTTGCAATTCTCAGGTGACAAGTTTGACGCGAGTCAGTACCTACCCTTACAATTATAAATTATAAGGAAGGGTCTAGTCACGGAGTGGTGATTAAAATAATGGGTACAGCCCTAGTTTAGGGTTGCCACTAATTGGATACCATGTACGTGTTTGTATAACATTGTAATTATAGTGTGAGCTTCACCGAGTTTATTAGTTTTAGGAAAATGGCAACATTTCCGTGTAATAAGTAGGTATGGTGTATAATGTCAAAATTTTGTTTCAGCGTAAAATAATTCATGCGTGAGGTTTTGCTCGGAAACTAATAGAAACGGTGTTTTTGCAATGGAAAAATCCTATAGTTTAGTGAATTTTATTTCAAAATAGCACAATAATTTGGATGACCTGTTTATTCATAATTTTAGTGTAAGCATATCGTGATAGACTGCTAGACGCAATGCATTCCTATATTGGATTCAAAAAAGGACAATTGCAACCCTAACGACGATGTAACCTCATCATCTGCTTAGCCTTTTCCTAACTATGTTGTAGTCGGCTTCCACTCTAACCAGGTGCAGCTGAATACCAGTATTTTACATGGAGCGACTGCCTATCTAACCTTCATAACCCATTTAGCACCGGGTAATACGATACCCCTTGGTAAGAAACTGGTTGTCAGTCTTTCGGGTCATTGACTACCTGTAACGACTGTCAAAGAACTACAAATGACAGCCAGGACCAACGGCTTAACGTGCTTTCCCAGGCACGGAGGAAACTCGGTATGTGATGGGCGGTAACCCATCCACGGACCAACCTCGGCAAGCGCGGCTTAACCTGAAGATCGACCCGAGCAGCTGCTATTATTTAGCACGAGCTTCTCTAATGACGATGCAACCTAAGATACTAAAAATAACTTTCATTACTTAGAAGCCAGATTAGTCTAATTGGGTCAAAACAACAACAACAGCCAATTACATTAATTTCTAATTCATTATTACTCTCATCTTGTGTGTAGAAAGAGCCAGCAATAACAAAGTAAGAGAGAGAGAAAGTATCAGCTTTTGGTAAAACCTGTAAATCAATGTTCTTGTAGCGGCACTACAAGGAGTACTACAGCAACATAGTACAAAATTTACTACAGCGCCATCTATGACACAAATGCAGAATTAAATCGTGAAGTTAAGGTTATCCGCGACTTATGACTATATAGAAAAACCCGATGACAACTGTCGGGCAGAAGCCCACCAGACACAACACCCGTCTGGTCGGAGGATTCTCCCTTTTCTATGGGGGATGAAGACCTTTACATCCCTTCTTCATACCCCTAAACTGGTGACCCCGAAATGGCCGTCAGCACAGCCTTGGAGCAACGTGACCTACCAAGTATAATTTGACTTACTCAAAACAAAACACAATCTTATATATTCCAAAACCAAAAAAAAATCCTTACCCCAAATCAAGCCTTACCAACCAAGTATATAACCAGCCGAAATAACTAGAGATTTATCCAATAAATAACCGTTCTTCGTATCAGATAACGGTTACGGTGATATTCCCGTCACGTGCCTACTGCAATCAGGATTCATGCGACAACCTTGGTGGGATATACGGGAGGAAAGTTGGGGAGGTCCCGGAACGACTTTTTGGGTGACCTTGGATTACGAAGTTAGAAAAGCTGTTGTATGTAAATATTATGGCACAAAAGTAAGTTAACTTGTATCACAGATTAGCTGATGATTCTCATTTGTTTGCTTGGTGCACTTTCTGTCATTTTAAAAAAGGTAGCATTTTCTTTTTACGCTTTGCATTCGTAATTGGCGGTTGAATAAACGCGCGGTTATTATAAGTACAATTTACATTTATTATTTTGTTTTGAGCACCTATTTTTAAAATATATTACTTATTCATTCAGAAGTGAAAAAAACTCATCCACTTGACTAAGAGGACTAACAGTGAGCAATGATTGATCATTTAGTACCAAATCAGTAGACATCATCACTATTGGCGACGTATTTACTTCATAATCAAAACAAACAGTAAAAATACGTGAGCAAATCGCAGTGTTCCGGTACAAATTCCGTCCCCTTGTGTTTCCAACCACTCACAAAAACTCGCGATCCTAATTTGCTCCCGCTCGTAAGCTGTTTCACGATACTCTATATTAACAAGAAAACAGAGAAGAGTAAACAGGTGACATTGAGCTTTTGTAGACCTTTTGTGACACAGAATAGTAGATACAGAATAGATTCTACACGAAATGACATTTTATCAGCGTAGCGATAAAGAAATGCCAAAAATTTGTTATTATTATCATAAAGTACAGAAAAGCTGACAATACTGTTGTAAATCATAGTAGAATATGAAACACCTTGAAAGCGATTGTCATTTAACGAGTAAAACGCATGCACACAAAGACACACTTCACGTACAGCGAGTGCCAGCGTACTTGCAACCGGCATTTGTTTGAGATCGCCGTACATATGCGTCTATGTGTGCATGCGCCTGTTTCATTTAGTATTGAGATGGAGTTCTGTTACTATATTTTATTCTGTGTTTTCAGGCTTCAAAGTTCTTTGCCCTTTTTCTTACCAATTTTTGTAAGTCTTGAATTTTGAACGTGTAAATTAAATGCAATACCATTTTCTAAAGATATTATTATGCTCACGTTTCAAAAGGTTTACGGCGTAGGTAGAATATGATTTTTTTGGAAATTATTCTGAATTGACTACGAGTCTAGAATATTAAAGAAAAAAATTAAATGCACTGGCAATTTCTGAAGATTTGATCACGTTCAAAAATGATTTGGAGTTGTTAAAAATTATTTGTCAAAAATTACTCTACAGTAACTACAATTGCTACTTAAATTACAAGAGATCTATCTTAAAGTATCTTAGAGAATATAAAAAGATTTTATTTTTATATACAGCAGACGCGGTAATATAGACGAGAGGAGCCCATGGGTAAAATAATAACAGCCGCTCGGATCGATCTTTAGGTTAAGCCGTGCTTGCCTAGGTTGATCTGTGGATGGGTGACCACCGACATACCGAGTTTCCTCCGTGCCTAGGAAAGCACGTTAAGCAGCTGGTCCCCGCTGTCATTTGTAGATCTTTGACAGTCGTTACAGGTAGTCAGTGGCCCAAAAAGTCTGACAACCAGTCTTACCAAGGGGTATCGTATTACCTACTACTAACTGGGTTGTGAAAGTCAGATAGGCAGTCGCTCCATGTAAAATACTGGTATTCTGCTGCATCCGGTTAGACTGGAAGCCGACCCCAACTTAGTTGGGAAAAGGCTAGGCAGATGATGACGCGGTATCATGATCACCTGCCTACCTTTTTCCCAAATATGTCGGGGTTGACGTTCCAGTCTAACCAATCAGATGCAGATTTACATAGAGCTACTGCCTATCTGACCGCCACAATCCAGTAACTTTTTAATACGATACCACTTGGTAAGACCCGGTATCTATGACGTATTTTCATGAAAGAGCAATGCCAATTTCGACATGTATTAGTAGGTATATATTAATTCGTAAATCAATATTATCTGCTCAGGTTACTTGATGTTTCTGAGACTAATTAGTTAATTATGACATGCTGTTATATTCTAATTCGGCGTAATTTAAGCACCATAATTATATTATTTGTTTTATTATAAAGGGTGTAAATAGATACTTAAATAAGCCGAAAGGCATTTGCTTTTCCCGCAATTGTGATCATGTTTTTGTTCTGAACCAAACCTGGGAACCTTCTAGTTACAGAGATACTGGATATCCTGGTCAAAGTTTTTTTAACGGTTAGTTTTGAAGGAAATGATAACTTTACTTTGTATACCTCATTCATTGAAAGTTCCTTATTCTTGTCTTTTAGTTTCAGCTTTATCTGTTAGCTAACCCTTTTAAAAATCTAAATCAAAACAACTTATTCTGAAATCCCATTACATTTTAACATAACATCACAACTTTATCCGTCATAAACGCAATATAACTGTTTAGAAATGAGCAAGAAGTCTTACAAAACGTATGTAACAGCATTCCTCTGTGATCAATGTTTTTACATACATATTATGCCAGTTATGTATAGGTATGTTATGTCATTAGATAGGATTGAGGAAACGAGTGCATGAATGACTGTTTAGTTTGTTTGTGCGTATGTTTTTTTTTTGAGATTGAAAACTGATGGACTGATTTTGATGTGATTAGAAATAGTTTGTTTTTAGGCATGCTTTGTTCGAAAGTTATTTAGCTTTCCTGATAATGCGTTGAATTTTCCGTTTATGTTCTGGTGAAAAACCCAATAACATTTGACCTAGACTATCGAGAACGGAGTGAAAAGTAATGGCATTATTTTGTGGTTTTTGTAACACCAGAAACCATTGTTTTATTAGTGGCATCGCCACTTTCCGGTACTAACCTTTTGGTGCGACAGAAGTAATGTCTTGAAATGTTTATGTAAATATCATAATTAGTAAAATGTAGTCTATATAGGTGGTGAGGAGGTCGTGGCTAAATAATAACAGCCACTCGGATCGATCTTGAGGTTAAGCAGCGCTTGCCTAGGTTGGTCCGTGGATTGGTGACCGCCCATTACATACTGAGTTCCCTCTATGCCTCGAAAAGCACGTTAAGCCGTTGGTCCCGGCTGTCATTTGTAGATCTTTGACAGTTACAGGCAGTTAGTAGACCGAAAGTCTGACAACCAGTCTCACCAAGGGGTAACGTATTACAAAGTACTAACAGGGTTGTGGAAGTCAGATAGGCAGTTGCTCCATGTATAATACTGGTAGTCTGCTGCAGCCGGTTAGGCTAGAAGCTGACTCAACATAGTTGCGAAAAGGCAGGCAGAATGACGAGGTGTAACTATAAGTACGCCCCATTTCTTAAAAACTCACAAGTCTGAATAACCGCACATGCACACAAATCAGCCTGAATAAAATAGACCAAGAAACTACGTTGAATAAAAATGGCGGCATTACTTAGTGAAATCATGTCGCGAGTTAGATATTCAAGTCACAATAGTGAACGCATTAGTTTGTATTGGAGTAAATATACATAATAATATGTATGTTAGTACACACATGTACTTAGTGGAAGGACGTGGCTCTCTCGTCAACTTTTGCAGTTGATTTTATATTGTATGTTGTATGTGTTGATTTAAATATTTCGGGGCATACTGGGACTTTTTATACATATGTACTTAAATAAAGTCACGCCTTTTTTCCCATGGGGGTAGGCAGTACCCACAGAACGCCACCTGCTGCTCTTTCTGCCTCGTCCACGTCCATACATTTTGTCATACACGCACTCCGGTTGCGATTACTACGCACTTGACCTTTCTGAAGAACCTCAACAATAAGGTCAGTGTGTGTCCTTCTAGAGCATTCACTCACAGTATTGTCACTCATTTCTGTCTTTTGTTAGTCGCCATTCACTCATCTTCTCCACATGATCAAACCATCTCACCATACCTTTTTGAATTTTTGTCACAACATCTTCTTTTAAAACGAAACGTTTATGCATAACCTCATTTGTCAATATATCTCATCCAATCCACTTTTCCTCGATCTATCCGACTTTTTTATCATCATCATCATCATCATCATTTCAGCCGGAAGACGTCCACTGCTGGACACAGGCCTCCCTCAAGTGCCGCCACATGACCGGTCCCGTGCGTCTCGCATCCAGCAGATCTCTACAACCTTTACCAGGTCATCGGTAAAGGTTGTTGACTTTTTTCTGTTACTACATAATATAACATCACGCCGCCCCATAGGGCAAAGCATAAGGTTACATGCGTTATAGTACACCCAAATTACACAAATTATGTTTTAGTCCAATGTAATAAGGAGCGACCCCATTGTCCTTAATCTACTGCCCGGAGGCTATGAGACATTCCCGATGGAAAACCCAACAACATTTTGCCTGACCTGGGAATTGAACTCAGAATCTCATGCTCAATATTAGAGTCTTGAGCACTAGACCAACGAGACAGTATATTCAACTACAAAAAAGGATAGGCAGAATTCAAACTACCAAGAATAACTGGCCCTATAAAAACCTCTTGCATTTCAGCTTATCCCATAAAAAATATCCTGCATTATGTTATAACAATCATGGTATCCCAACGAACCGTCTTCACTTCAATCGGGCATCAAACCTGCTACCCTGTCATGTTATCGATACCATTAATCATTGGGATAACAGGGTTATCCTCGAGAGAATCAGTTGATATGACGGATGGGTTGTATATGGATAAATATTTTATTACTATATAATAGTTCCAAAGAGTACCGATGAAAGGTGGACGAAAATCACCACCAACTGGTACCCATCGAACAAAAAGCGCAGTTAGGGTCGCCCACAAATGAGATGGAGCGACGTTATTATAAAAATAGTACGTAAAATTTGGAGTAGAGTAGCTAGATACAGAATAGCATGGAAACGAATGGAGGAGGCTTTCACCGCTATTGCTAGCGGTTCTTGTACATAATAAATATTAAATAACAGTACATAATAAATCAAGAAACTTATTATTACTAACATTTACATTAAGAATGAAATATGTAACACTAATCATTAGTTAAGGCAAACAAAATTGTAGAAGGAAAAATAAGATATTTTTATTTTTTATTTTTATCATTAGTTTCGTTCTATTTGTAGTCTGTATATAATGTAAATAAACTAAAAATAAGTAGTTATGCAATAAAAAAACTTTATTAGTAAAAATAACCACGATGTGGAGCCCTGACACAGCCAGACGGCGACGTGGTAGACCTCGCAGGAGATGGCGGGACGAACTAGACAGAACCAACGACCAGTGGTCCACATTGGCCCTGGATCGAAGGATTTGGAGGTCATGGGGAGAGGCCTTTGACCAGTAGGGAGGTGACACAGGCTAACAGTAATAGTATATTAGAATAAACAAATTAAATTGACAAAGATTTCATAAATGTAGGGGAAGACGCGTTTTTAGCAATCAGCAAACGTAAGGTGGGACCCTCAGGCTAGGTGGAGCGATGACCTCCGGATGACTGATAGCAGCTGGATGAGAGTGAATTGAGCTGAGTGGCGTGCAATTAGCCTATGTCCAGCAGTGGACTGCTGTAGCCTGTGACTGTGATGATCATCAATGTGGAAGAATGTGTGATGAAAGAAGGCCCTAGACAAGAGACTAATGGTTTCAAAAGGTTCCATATTTTTTAATTTCTTTCAACAGGGTATATATAAACTTTTCAGTAGCTTATGTCAATCCAATATGATTTTGACTTTTAAATTACATTTTATATCATTTTAACTAATGAAATATCCCTTTATCTAGGCCGTGAGGTTCATTTTATTATCGTGAAAGTTCGCAAAAATCACTATAAGCAAAAATCTACTCTAATCTCTGCTGTTATATACGCAAGTACATACACGACACACATCAGCCTGTATTCGCCCATTACTAAACAGGGTGTCATCATAATATTCACTCGTATTCGACAAAAAATATTAAACGCGATACCAGAATAAAAAACGAACCACTGCAATACTACTTATTTAAATACAGCTTACAGCACACTTTATACTGAAACTTTACAACTGAAAGCTCCATAAAAAATCTATAAAAACGGCATTTAAAAACCCATACGAAAGCTTTTTTATCTACAAAATATAAACACGAACTGTACACAACAAAGTACATTAAAACGCAAAATTTTAGGGCTGTCCTGCAACAATTACAAGCACACTTGTGCACAGCTAGGGTTGTCACCACAGGGACAGAGAGAGTTGAGCAATTAATTCGTGCGATGTCCACAGACTCATTACTTTAATGAGAGAAACGTGCTGGCCGGCACATCCCTATACATAAGGCTGTGCGCACAACGATTTAATTTAAGTAATGGACGGTTTTTTAGTGCTGAGATTAGATGATGTATTTTAGCTTTTTTTTGACTGTGTGTGTGTGTGTGTGTACGGGGATTAAGTATGTTTCAGCTTTGTTTGTTAATAAGGGAAAATAAAATGGAGTAGTGAATCTGTGATTAATAGGAAACGTAAGTTTTATTTTGGGTTAAGAAAATATATACTGCTTGAGTGTGTGTGTGTGTGTGTCGGTGAAAAGTGTTGGTTTGCATTTGTTAATCTGTTTTGTGTAATACATTGAAAAATACAAGATAGTGGTGTTACGCCACGATCTTTTATTTGGCAAGATACTTGTTTACTTTACACTGTATTTCTCTATGGTAGTGTGATCCCAGCCTATTTACAATATTGTAATTTGAGACTGTTATGGATTCATTGGTATAAAAGAGCCTTTATGAATGATGCTACAATCAGGGCCCTAAATTACCTTACACCTCTTTTGTCACTCTTCCATTTCCCCTGTTCTTCGGTTAGAACGGTTTATAGAACAGGGTACTGACGGTGCACACAGCGAGATATCAAGTTTTACATATCCACTATAACCTAACCTCACTTTGTATGAGCTCCCCATGCAATGAGAGATCAGCTTATACTGGTTTTGCTTACTTGAGTTCCGTCGTACGTACTAAGAGTTCGTTTAAATAATGCATACTACGTTGGTTAGATCCGCAACTAAAATGCTGACTTGCTAATCTTTTTATCACTGAAAGAGCTAAATATTCCTGAATAGCTCGTAACGACACGAGACAATGAAGCTTAGAAAATATATTATTATCTGTCTAGCCATTTCCCAACTATGTTAGGGTCGGCTTCCAGTCTCACCGGATGCAGCTGAATACCAGTATTTGACATGGAGCGACTGCCTGTCTGACCTCCACAACCCAGTTATATATTACTGGGTAATACGATACCCCTTGGTGAGACTGGTTGTCAGATTTTTGGCCCACTTACTTCTTGTATCGACTATCAAAGATCTACAAATGTCAGCCGGGACCAACGGTTTAACGTGCTTCCTGAGGCACGGAGGAATCTCGGTATGTTTTGGGTGGTGACCCATCCACAGACCAACCTAGGCAAGCGCGGCTTAACCTGAAGATTGATCCGAGCAGCTGTTATTATTTAGCCACGAGCTCCTCATTTAGCTCGCTTAGAAAATATATATTCAAGATTATCGTAAGAAATATCATGAATTTATTTGTTCAGTGGGTAAGGTAACAAATTACCTACGTGTATTGAAAAATATTTCTAAAACATTTCACAATTTTTTTCCGAGCTATTTAAAATGTATTCAACTCGTATTTTTTGCGTATATTCGAGTAGATACAGTAGTGGTCAATTTTTTTTTTACTTTTTTGGCGAGAGTGGTCAAACGTGGGCTTGTCCAAATATTTTTATTCAGCATAGCCACGAACTTTTTTTAAGCAATAACATGCGTATGTAATGTAAACTGTAGGGATAAATATCGAAAACACAAGCTTAAATCGCTTGACTGCCTCGACTCCTGGGTTCGATTCCCAGGTCGGTCAAAGAGTTATTCGGTTTTTCCATCAGGAATTTCTCAGTTGCAGCCACGGAGACTGGATTAGTACCCGATTGATGGCAATAGGCTCGCCCCCTACTATTACATGGGACTTAAACATAACTGGGTAAATGTGGGTGTACTATTATGTACACCTCTGCCTAACCCTTAGGGGATTACAGGCGTGATGTTATGTTTATGTTAAATCGCTTGATGTCGTAAAGAGAGGGACAATTAGAATAATTAATATGCTTTAAAACAGGTAGAAAGCACAGAACACCAGCCGCTACGATCTTAACGTGATCCTTTTGCTCAGTCATTCATCTGGTCATACACACATACCAGTTGCAAGCACTACTGCACACATGACCTTTCTGAAGAACATCATCAACAATAAGGTCTGTTCTTCTATGACGTCCCCACATATCTTCTTACTTAAATACTTAAAAAAAGACATCAAAATGATGTAACTATACATTTTTAACAACAATCAAAAACCAACCCTAGCTACACAAAACTTATAATAATCCATTCCATAATCAAATAAGATAGCTACAAAAACTCGCGTCTATTCATCCCGCCATGAAAACGCAAATGTATACAAAAAGCGTTGTATGTACACGGGGCAAAAAGGGGGTATTATCACAGTCCCCCAAGAAAGGGGGTCAGTAAACAACACGTGAATAGGTTTTTTGCATCGTCACCTTGGCAGTGGCCTAAAAATGTTAGGCCTAAGTTTAGGTCTGACGCGGGAAAGTGAACGTGCTTTGAAAAACTATTTTAAAGTCTTGGAATTGCAAAAGGCAGGCAAATGTTGGTTTCTGAAAGGAACATCTTCTTAAAGACTATATTAACACCTTCACTGCGGATCACACAAAATCGGCTCGATACGGTGCTTACCGCTGCCGTTCACGGTGAAAACTATATCTTTCTCGCTGGTGCCGGAGGGGTTCGACAGAGACAAATCTATATATATAAAATGGTAAACTGACTGACTGACTGGGTGATATATCAACACACAGCCCAAACCGCTGGTCCTAGAGGCACGAAACTTGGAGGGCGTGTTCTTTGTGAACAGTAAGTATCCACTAAGAAAGGAATTTTGGGAATTCCACCCCTAAAGGGGTGAAATAGGGGATGGAAGTTTGGTTAGTTTTGAAGTTAGGATCTTCAAATTTTGTGTTTAGGCGGACGATTGAAAACTTTTTTTTTTTACGTATCACATCGTTTTCGAAAATTCTTCCCCCGAGGGTTTAATAAGGGGGATGAAGGTTAGTAATCGGATATTATTCGACATCCACGCGGGCGAAGCTGCGGGCAAAAGCTAGGATAGTATAAAAAAACATAATAGGCAAAGTTATACCGCTTTAATCTATCCTAGCGGTGTCAGGTCAAAAAAGCCTGATACGCACTGTCGGAAAGGTCGATGGAAGCGCATTCCGACAGCGCGGCACCGTGTTACAAAAATCTAAGTCGTCGTCGAGGAAGGCCTAGAAAACGATGGCGTGATTACTTTGAGGCATTTGTGAGAGATTGGCTGGAGAACACCACACGGCGAGAAGAATGGAAGGATGTGGGGGAGGCCTTTGCCCAGCTGTGGGACAATATAGGTTATGCAAAAAAAAAGCTACATGCTACCATTTCTTTCCATTTTTTTTGGTTGATAATTATTCTTGTGTGGAACTTATTTTGAGTTGGCATATTCTCAAAAAAGACAGCGTCTTGAATTAATGACTCTTTAATGAATGACAAAACAAAAGAATATCTTCATTAAAGTAATGGGAGTTGGTTCATAAAATTGTCTCTCAAAATAACAGAAAAAATAGTCAGATACAAAACATGATAAGAATTATTGTTTTATTCTATTTTCAGGCTAGGTATTAAAATCATTAACACACGAACCAGTGCAAAGTGCCAAATCTCCAGTTTTACTCTCATATTTAGATAAACGTTATCAGCATACGTAAATCTGTTTCCTGGCCCTATCTCAAGTTTATGCTGGCCACTGGACCACTGATACATTCTGCTAATCTGTTGGACAGCGGACCAGGGAAGTAGATGAAGCGGGGTTTTAAAGAATTGGGGCATGGTTTTATATTTTGTTTATATGTGACCAGTCTTGCCAAAGGGTTTCGTCATCATCATCATCACCATCATCAGCCTACAGAAGTCCATTGCTGGACATCCTCTTCAATCGCGAGCCACTCAACTCGATTCTCAGCAACTCTCATCCAGTTGCTATCAGCCATCCAGCGAAGACCGTCGCTCCATCGAAACTGAGAGCGTCCCACCTTACGCTTGCCGATTCGCGGTCTCCACTCAAGAACACGTCTACCCCGATGATCACCTGTTCTAGGGCTAATATAGCCGGTTCATTGCTACTTAGCCCACTTATTCTATGAGCTATGTCGACAACTGTGGTTCTCTGTTTCATGTTACCCAGCAACTAGGTTCGATAGTAGTCGTTCTACGAAAATTGCTGGTATTCAGAATTTCAGATGCATTCGGTTAGACTGGAGGCCGATTCCAACATAGTTGGGAAAGGCCTAGGTGGATGATGTTAATTTCTAAATGGGGGAATAGTCATTTTCAATTATAAGACATCAAATAAGTAGTTTGGATTGTGGTAGGATGGTATTTGGATTCCGTCATACCCTGGCGGTATGTTCTATACCTAGATGCTTTTTTTATTTGTTAAAAACAACAATAAAATATGAAATTCTATTCCATTCTATAAATAAAACATTAAAAACCCCCAATTCCCTTCAACATCACAGTCCCCCAATTAACAAAAACCGCTGTCCCCCAAGCTTTACGCCAGCTCCTTAAGAAATGATTAATGTAGGGTAGATAGCAAGTTGGCTACTCCCGGCATATGTTTGAATGAGACAAGATTTGTATAGGAGTGTTTGTTTAACGGGTGGACTTTGGAAGACCTGGCTTCTTGACTAATTTTAGAAGGTGAATTATATTTGCTTAGTCAGAAGGTAGGGTATAGGCTGTTAGTAATTAGTTTCAAGTTTTTTAGAAACGATTAAGCAACTAAAATTTAAATTTAGGCTACGCGGTAGACCTCGCAGGCGATGGCGGGACGAGCTGAACAAAACCAACGACCAGTGGTCCACATTGGCCCTGGATCCAAGGATTTGGAAGTTATGGGGCCTTTGACCAGCAGTGGGGTGACAGAGGCTAACAACAGAGAGTAGCAGTACGTCAGCAACTATTGAATAAAATAATTGGTCTAACTGCTGCAAGTGCGACTGCTGAGAATGAGGTCTTGGGTTCGATTCCCAGGTCGGGCAAAGTGTTGTTGGGTTTTTCTGTTTATAATTTCTCAGTAACAGCCACGGGGTCTGGATTTGTTCCGGGTTGATGGCAATAGGCTCGCCCTCTATTACATGTGATTTAAACATATCTGGAAATATGAGTGTACTATTAGGTACACCTCTACCTAACCCTTTGTGGTTACGGGCGTGATGTTGTATGTCAATAAGAGATGTAAGTATCTAATAGCAGAGTTAATTCCTCTGATCATGCTGAAAAGAAACGCGCATGAAACTTACTTTCATTTAACATTGGCGATTTCAGGTTAAAGTTCTAGTTTCTTAACGATGCTTTACTTTACATCAAGTTGGTTCTATTTTAGATTTAAGTAGCACGGTGAAACTAATAAACATTAAGTAAACCTAATATCACAAAGTGTAATAATTTGCTATTCATTTATTATATTTTCATTTAAAAAAAAGTAGAACGTAGACAATCAGTCTAGACAGACGCAAATACTAAATTTCTAATTATTTCAGCTTCGTTTTCACAGTCTAGTTGATATAATACAAAGAAATTATATAGTGTAATAACATAGCAAAGAAAGGAACACAGTATTCCTTTTGATCCAGTTTTCCTTTATACAATTAGTGGAGACTAATTTATATTACAATTATTCGCCCTAAATACTGGTCATAATGTAATGTAGGCGTAGACTAAAAATAACAAGAGTAAGGACCATGCTTTGTTGTAAGATGAGCGAGAAATGAACGAGGTTTGCTGTAGCGAGAATAGTGTCCATGGATCCTGTAGCTACATCTCGTTGTTGTCTTTGTTTCGACAATTCAAAAGTGTCTGTAACTGGCCTACTTGAAATAAATGCTTTGGTTTGATTTGATTTGATCCTATTAAACTAATGATGGCAAAGTCAGTGTTCTGTTAAAGTATCTACCTACTTATTAATGACTATTTATTGTTCGCGGTTTCGCTTTCGTAGCTTGTGATACTCGGGGATAGTGTAGCTTCCCGACAGTGAAAGAATTTTCGGACTTTGATCAGTAGTTCCGAAGATTATCCCCTACATACAAACTCACAACTTTTTATTATATTAGTATAGATAAAGAAGATGCTAGTTCTGTATCTAGCTCTGTTTACACGAGAGAAACTGTTAGATTTTAGATGAAACATCGTGAGGAAACCAGCACGTCCTAGAACCAATAATTCTAAGACATGTGACATCTACTAACCCGGACTAGGTCTGTTTTGTAGGTTAGAGCCCACACCCTTTCTATGAGTGGAAAAGTGTCCCAGCAATGGGAATATTATAGGCTGATTACGTAAAGCTAGACCTATAAAGATAAATATTGCACACACATATATAATACACACGACGCATAAAAATATCCCATTCATCCAACAAAACTCAAGGCCAGAACCAGCTTGTTGAACACCAAACACCTCCAGGCGTTCCCATTCACTCTCAAACGCAGCCATTTCATCTGACGACGCGACCTGACCTCAAATCCAAAATGGCGGCCGAATTAAACATTCAGAAGCTACACTAGCGTTATGTTAATGACGGATGTAAAATAACAGCTTTTACGAATGTGACAAAAAGGTATGTTATTTGGAGGTTGCCTAGGGGAGAGCCTATGTCAACATTGAGTAGGTAAATAGGCCTTTGGACCTTCGCTGGTTAGTAAAGTTTCCGTGGATGTACATCTCGCATAGCTTTTCTATTCAAGTAGTTCAAATATCTACTGACTGCCTCGTTGGTCGAGTGGTAGCAAGCGCGATTGCTGAGCATGAGGTCCTGGGTTCGATTCCTGGGTCGGGCTAAGTGTTATTGGGTTTTTCCGTCCGGAACGAGCCACGGAGTCTGGATTTGTGCCCGGTTGATGGCAATAGGCTCGCCCACTGTTACAAGGGACTTAAAACACCACTGGCGCAATGTGGACTCTGGCTAACACTCGGGGAGTACAGGCGTGATGTTATGTTATGTAGTTCAAATATCTATTTCACAATACTACTAAGGTCAGTTCAATTGACCATTGAAGGGAGTAGGTAAACAAACGATTGATGATAAAATCTTTTAATTGTCTACATAACATCATCCTCCAGGGGTTAGGCAGAAATGTTATGGGTAGTCAACTCATATTTCCCCAGTTATGTTTAATTCCCATTTAATAGAGGGCGAGTCTATTGCCATCAACCGCGCATACCTTCAAACTCTGGGTTGCTACTGAGAAATTCCTTTTAGTAGAACCCAATTTCACCGACCTGGGAATCAAACGCAAGCCCTCAAATTCCGCAGTAGAGCTTGACACCAGTAGCTATATCTATACATATAAAATTCAAAGTCCTGACTGACTGACTGACTGACTGACTGACTGACTGACTGACTGACTTATATATCAACGCACAGCCCAAACCACTGGTCCTAGAGACATGAAATTTGGACAGTGTACTCTTTGTGAAGAGTATGTATCCACTAAGAAAGGGTTTTTCGAAATTCCACCCCTAAGAGGGTGAAATGGGGTGTTGAATTTTCTATGTAACTTTTTATTCTCTGAATCGATTGACTTGAAATTGTGTCTACATATACTTCAGTTAAAATCATGAGATACGTGTATCAAGGTTTTTCCAAAATCATCCCCCAATTTAAAATTCAATGTCCTGACTTGCTGACTGTTGCATCAACGCACAGCCCAAACCACTGGTCCTAGAGACATGAAATTTGGACAGTGTACTCTTTGTGAAAAGTAAGTATCCACTAAGAAAGGGTTTTTCGAAATTTCACCCCTAAGAGGGTGAAATGGGGTGTTGAATTTTCTATGAAACTTTTTATTCTCTGAGTCGATTGACTTGAAATTGTGTCTACATATACTTCAGTTAAAATGATGAGATACGTGTATCACAGTTTTTCCATAATCATCCCCCAATTTAAAATTCAATGTCCTGACTGGCTGACTGATATATCAACGCACAGCCCAAACCACTGGTCCTAGAGACATGAAATTTGGTCAGTGTACTCTTTGTGAAGAGTAGTTATCCACTAAGAAAGGGTTTTTGAAATATCACCCCTAAGAGGGTGAAATGGGGTGTTGAATTTTCTGTGAAACTCTCTCGGGGTCGATTGACTTGAAAATGTTTCTACATATACTTCAGTTAAAATGATGAGATACGTGTGTCACAAAATCATCCCCCAATTTAAAATTCCATGTCCTGACTGGCTGACTGATATACCAACGCACAGCCCAAACCGCGGGTCCCAGAGATATGAAAATTGGAGGGTTTTCTTTGTGGAGAGTTAGTATCAGTTTTTCGAAATTCCTACCCCTTAGAGGGTGAAATGGGGTGTTGAATTTTCTGTGAAACTTTTTACTCTCGGGGTCGATTGACTTGAAAATTTGTTTACATACTCTTCAGATAAAATCCAGTAAATCCGATGTCCAATCTCAAACCAAGGTATCAATATTTCACGTATCTAATTTAATTGATATAACTTTATAATAATAATTGCAAGTTATAAGCAATTACATGTAAATCTATGTATGTATTATAGATAGATACATAGATTACTTATTATTCCAGAAGTAAGATCCCGTGGGCAATTCCCTAACGCTACGCGGGCGAAGCCGCGGGCATAAGCTAGTGAATATATATGTATCTAGTTACATATCCTTTTTTTTAACAGGAATGAAGTACGAATACAGTTACCACGATAATAGACCCAAGCATTTCTACCTAAAGCATAATATCGCATGAGGTAGTTCACTTCACAATTTTTTCGCATAATAATTTAAAATATACTTAGCAAAACTCTCACACACAACTTTTTCCCAATTTAAAAGCAAACACACACACATAGTCCCCCATCCCGCTAAAACCTGGGCTACGCAAACTTTAAACCACTAAAAAAACGACAGCATAAATCCGTTGCTAGAAAGAGATGGCTAATGAAAATGTGTACGAGAGAAAGAGTAAGAACGAGCAGTCTAAAAAGCTGTTTAATCCGACCTAGGGTTTATCGCGTTAGGCCGACGGAAAAAATACAGGGTGTTATGAATTTACAGTCTAGGGTTCTGTAGGATAATGATGATTTGAGTTCGATTGGTTCCAGACATTTTATTAATATTTTGGCTTTTAGCTCAAATTAAGGAAAAAAATGATACAATGAGTCGTGTCTTCTATATATATATTGTATTGTGTTTATCTTTATATATTGTATTGTGTTTATCGAAGATAATTCAGTATCTAACACCATTTTAACATATTAGAAGTAGCAGCTCCGACATCGTTGAGGGCTCAAAATTGACGCCCAAATAAATGTTAAAACAGAAGCTTATTTTAGCAAACAAAATAAGAATAAAAACAGGCTCATGGAATTGCCTTTGTTACTGTAAACATCCACATTACCGTCTGGGGCAGAGGAAACAGGTGGCTTCAGTTTCGCAAATCACGGTAAACTTTCAAACTAAAACAAAAGTAATTCATCACTCTCAAATCCCACCTTGCAAAAGCCCAATATATTATGTATGTATCCAAAACTACCACAATGGATTACACAATTTCCCTACCGAACCCCAAAATGGCGGCAGCGGCCGTGACGTCAGCTGCGTTTCCGGTTCCGCAAATATTATGATAATTCGCACAGACCGGACGTTTCGTCCGTTGTTTATATAGTCATAGTTTTATCATTTTATGTTTAATATATGTTATATAGTTGGATGTGTTCCATGGTTTTGTAGTTTTATGGCTCAGTGGGTTCTCTGTGTTATTGGGTCAGAGGAATGTTTTGTTTTTACAGGGCTATATACATGATGTGGCTAGAAAGGGGATGACCACTAAGATGAGTAATAGAGAAGTATGGAAGAAGAAGACATGCTGCGCTGATACCAAATAAATGGGGATAAGGGCAGGAAGATGAATTATGATGATACTGGGGAGGGTCCAGCATTGTCAGAATATAGTACGACGACTTTATTTGAAACTGACACAGATGTATGATGATGATGTGTTTTGTAAATCTTTGACAATTGTCACAGGCACCCCGAAGCCCAATACCAACCAACCAACCAGTCTTACCAATGGGTATCGTTTTACCTAGTAGTTTGGTAATAGAGGTTTGATAGGCAGACAAGAATTTTGTACAAGGTTGACAAACCATTTAGCGAAGCATAGCCAATATAACAAAGAACATCGTTTCAGGAGAGACAACGTACTCCTGAAAAGCTGTTGTTAATAATTATTCGATAAGTACCAAAAATAGCACACTAAAAACAGTTTCACCCCCATTTTAGGATACAAGGTCTATACCGAAGATCGCGCACAACCACATACGATTTACAAAGCACCCTTACTTGACCACAAGGGGTACTAAGGGGTCTAACCCCCGACTAGAAATGATTTAAAGGGTAATCTTAGTTACCACGAGTGCGTAAGGGTTACGACCACAACTGATGGAGGGTATGCCTGTATGTGGCTGATTGTATTACCCATGGTCAAGTTTTGATTCGAGTTTTTTATGGTAGAAAGATGGAGTGGTGTAATGAGGTTGTAATTGGAATCGTCTACTAATCTCTTTAACATATATAAACCCGTCAAACGATTGCGTCAACGAGGCAAAGGTTTTAACGATTATATTTATTGTCGCTCCCAGCACATTTTTCTTATGTAGATACTATTGACGGTTAATACGACAGTTATCGGGATAAAACGACTTAAATAAACAATTTTAAAAGTATATTATACAGACTACAAATAGAACTAAAATTATGATAAAAAGAAGCCTATATACATAATATACAACGACGACAATAGGACACTTAGGCGTCAAAGTACTCCTCCGCATCGCTGTTATCTGGAAACGTGCCCAGAAGACTGGCAGCATTGCCACGCTGAATGGCAATGCTAATTCTTTGGCCAAAGAAAGAGCCAGCCCTCTCTCTGGTCAAGCGAAGTTTCGACCAGTCGGCGAGAGATTTTCTTAAAAAGGAGACGCGAATTCGGGCACCATGACCCGAGCGTTGAGCGTTTTTAAAAGTTGATTTGTATAATTTTATGTAGTGTCTTCAAAACATAAGGTTCAAAACAAAGCTGTAGTTAAATAATGAAAGGGCTTATTGCTCTCATCGTTTTCAACAACTTTTACGATAATACCAACTATGATATCGCGAAAAAAGTAACTCTACAATCGTAGGGAACAGCTGTTTTATTGTATCTCATTTCAATTAACCATTGTGTATCTTAACTCAATATTGACGCTCGTTTACTTTCTTTAAACAAGCTGATAAAATCTTCTACTTAAATCAGAAAATATCCACAGTAAAATAATTCAGCTTTCATTCGAAATCATCATTTGCCAAGCCTTTTCTCAGCTATGTTGGGGCCGGCTTCCAGTCTAACCGGATGCAGCTGAATATCAGTATTTTACATGGAGCGACGATCTATCTGACCTCCACATCCCAATTAAACACTGGGTAAGACTGGTAGTCAGACTTTCGGGCCACTAACTACCTGTAACTACTTTCAAAGATCTTCAAATGACAGCCGGGATCAACGGCTTAACGTTATTTCCGAGGTACGGAGAAAACTCGGTATGTAATGGTGGTGGTCACCCATCCACAGATCAACCTAAACAAGCGCGGCTTAACCCGAAGATCGACACGACCGGCTGTTATTATTTAGCCACGAGCTCATTCGAAATCTTTAGCAAATAAACATTATATTTCCAGAATCCGAAAAGCCCCAATATCAAGCGCATTGCACTAACTTGAACAGCAATAATTCAAACATTCCTCGAAAAAAAAAAACAACATGGCCGCCGTACGAAATGCTACAAAATATTGAAAGAATTTAAAACCTCAAACTCGTACATGTGTTAAGCAAAAGGAATTGGAGAAATATTTCTGAAAAAGAAAAATGCTGAAATGTTGGCCGTTGGTTGCATTTTAGAAAATATTTCAGTCTCCTGTAGTAAGTAGGTCGTATATTTCCAATTATTTTAGTGAAGGGTTTTCCGTTTTAGTGAATGGCGTTATAAGGGTTTTTTTTTTTTTTTTGGTCATGTTAAAAAGGAAGGTTATTATAATTTATGGGCAAAAATCTAGTTTCATTTGTAATTGACAGAGTTCCTATTACTACAAATAAAGCTGACACCGCAGCGGCTGCAGCATCGGTGGCAGCGGCTGGCTGGCGGCTGTATGAGCTGGCTGATGTAACATGATGATAATTATTAAATGTATGTAATGTAATTAATTTCCGTGCTCTTGGTGCATGTTTAAAACCTATAACATTATTCCAGCCCCTGTACAACATGATTGCAATAACCTGATTTGATTTGAGCCATATTTTACTGACATGTGACTGAAATTGCTATTAAATATTATTGTTATATTATTACGGTAGGTATTGCTCTAGACTATCTTGAAAATTTTCTCACTTACATAATACAGAAAGATTAATAAATGGGCGACCTATTTAAGTATTTACTTCATCATCATCATCATCATTCATCATTTCAGCCGAAAGTCGTCCACAGCTGGACATAGGCATAGTATTTACTTAGTAAAACATAATATGACCTTATTTCTAAAGAATTTGTGATACATCTCAAGTACCCTATTCTTCACAAGACCCATTACAAAAACGTCTCAGAACTTAATATTTAAAAGTCACCACACTACTCCGAAATACGTCCTTCGCTCGTACGTATACAGGGTGTATATAATATACAGGGTGTATATAATATACAGGGTGTATATAATATACAGGGTGGTTCAAGATAACGCCACAACACGTTGTGAGCAGCAATACGCTTTCATGTCACGTCTCCTAAGGGTTTCGAGTCACCAGAGTTATTATAAAGTCAAATAGACTCCTGATTAAGTTACCATGTGTGGGAAAAATGGCGGAAAATATGTGGGTAGGGGTATAATTATTGCTGTAGTGTTTTAGTGGGGGGCGATGGGGGTGAAACTTTATTTGAATACTAGTCGTACATGATTGTGTTGACAACTCCTTCAAACTACAACCCCTGTTTAAAAAGTTTAAGGGTTCAAATATCCTTTATTGATGCAACCACTAGCTTATGGGGGTGAAACTTTATGTTAATACTTAACTGTGGTAAAGTTGCGGTAGCCCTAGCTCGGGGGTTGAGTTTGACTTTCCCGAAACACGAAAGAATCTTGACGTGTCAGCATGGTTACTCATTCTCATTTCGCAATAAGCAATACTTTACTAAGGCTGCCTGTCCATTGAAGCGTCAGGGTAGCCCGCGAAATTCAAATTTTCTTACATTTTTGGCAATATGCAGGTCAGTGTTAGGTTGTATGTGTTGATGAAAATACGGGTTGTGTTATGTCGATGAAAATATGGGTTGGGTTTGTGTTATGTTGATGAAAATATAAATTGCGCAAGTACAGAATTATAATCATTAAAAACATCAATACAACCCTCTAAGTTCAATTAACCCCATTCAATAACTATTTCATGAAAAAGTCATTAGAAAAAAAAAATAGAAAAATAAAAAACAAAAGTTGAAAAAAAAGAAAAAAAAGAAAAAAAAAAAAAAAGAAGGAAGAAAGTAGTTAGTTATCTGATTCTGAATCTGAATCTGAATGAGGTTTAAAGAACTCAACCTGACACTGACCTGCAAATAAAATAAAAAAAGAAAATTTGAATTTCGCGGACTGTCCTGACGCTTCCATCTTAAGACATTTTTTTTTGTGTATGGCATCTCCCTGGCCAACCAAGGAGATTGTCGTCTGCTTAACCAGACTAACCTCTGGGTGCCTTGAGTTTACTTAAGACAGTCCTGACCGTAGCCTATGGATTTTAGCAATGCAAAACGCATCGCTGCTGCTTTGCTATTACAGAGAAACTTTGTTTTTCTAACTTTTGCCCGCGGCTTCGCCCATGTCGGGTTCAGTAGCTGTACCACGGGATCAGGGGAAAGAGTAACAAACATCCATGCATTCACCCACTCATCCTCACAAACTTTCGCATTTATAATTGTAGTAAGAGATTCCCTGGTTCCAGACTCTTTTGACCAGAACATAGAAGCGGTGTTATGGATCAAAATATTGCATATACTCCGGAAAAAACACAAAGAGGTCTCACTACTAAAATTCCTCCCATCATAAAAATTGCAAAAGACAATTTCCACGAATACATTTCACACTGAGCTGTCTCTAACAAGTGGTAAGCCCTAAGCTTACGACCTCTTCTACCATTCTAGTACATAATAGTCCAGGAGTTCGTAATAGCTCAAGAAGTGACAGTTAATCCTTAGTCGAGGAGTTGCGTTATAAATTATTCTCTTTACCTGGCTCTTGAACTTCGTGTTGTTGTGACACGAAATGCTCAATGTTTAATAAATATAAAATTGAGTTGTAAGTGTTTGAGTGAATGGAGTTTCACTACTGGCAGGTTTATAAGTTTCGTACTGAACAGGGGCTTTTAAAGGTAAAAGCAATTGCCTTAATCGGTTGGTGGATGACGTGAAATAACAGTATGTTGCGATTAGTAGATAGGAAAACGTTTCTGCCTAGCCTCATGACTTAATTCTTGCAATACCAATAGCTAGTGACTTTATTTATGAAATCACGTAGAAAAATACACTATTTCTTGCTAATGCTTTGAAAGACTGCTCACCGTTCCATTCACTTATAAAATACGAATTAAAAGCAGTGTTTTTACTCTCGACGAATAAGACCAGATTTAAGTTTTATTAATTTAAGACTGAAGTTACAAGAGCTGACAAAACTATTCGTCGAATGACTCGTATCATCTGCTGTCAAGCAAATGCTGCTGAATGCCAGTATTTTACGTGGAACGACTGCCTATCTGACCTCCACAACCAAGGTAACACAATACTCCTCAGTAAGAAAATAGTAATACGTCAAAGATCTGAACTGTATTGTCAAAACTCCAAGACAAAACAAATGACAGCGTTTAGTTTCAACCGTTCCATTCCAATTTTAAAAGCACCCATATTTTCAAGATGGCGTCCGGCTTAGTTCATATAAATAATGTGCCGACACATTTCATATTAGAACTTCTGAAAATCTTGTTAACCTTACGGCGTATCACGATATATTTTTCTTGCATATCAATATGCTTCGGCCGGGATCCTGTTCATGACAGCTCTCTAATCAAATAGGTATTTGATGGAAAATCTTTCGTGTTTACTTAAGCCATGGATTATCATATTTTGTAGGGTAATGGAATTTTCGATTTCTGTTCACTGGGAGATTTGTAGGAACGTATTTTGACGTGAATTTCGTGTTTTAGATTTTATTCCGTGATCAGGAAATGATAACACATATAATTTGTGTGTTTTTTTTTTAAATTATTTATGATCTTTGAATGTTTATTCAACTGGCTTGATTTTAGTCTACAGTTTTCTTGTCAAAATAGTGTTGTTCATAATTAAATTTCGGTTTTTGTGAAAGTTATTTATGTGTTTATTCATTAAATTTTCTATGGTACTCCTATTCAAGCAAATAAATTATGTTATTTATTTATCAATATTTTATTAGTAATAAAAATAAAAAGACGTAGTTTCATTTCTAAAGTTTTAAAATAATTTCTTTTGAAATGTTTGCATCGTAAAATGAACATGTCAATACAATCTTTAAATCTATATTTTCTAGATAAGGGCTGACATATTTTTATAAAAGCAATCTGTCATTTGATATCTAGTTATTTTGAGCAACAAGCTTTTTTATTTTTTGATGGATGACATTTTCCAATATTGTAAGACTTTTTTTCGAAATTATAATCTTTTTCTGAAAAAGATATATTCTCTGGCAGTATTCTTTTCAAAGTTTTTCAGGATAATGATGTAATCTTAACTGTAAGATTGCTTATTTTACCGAAAATTAATAAAAATCTAGAAACACTTCAAAGCCATCATGTTATAAGAAAAATATTTAAATATAATCGATAGAACCATCCCAGAACCATTCCAGATGGAGCCATCGCAGTTTGCAGGGTTAGCAAGGTAACTGGCAGAGGGCTGGCCACGTCTATCAAAGGACTGATAGCTGGTGGAGCAGACGCGTCCTAGAGTGATCACCGCGTATGAGCAAGTGTAGTGCAGGACGCCCCCGATGAGGTAGACCGACGATCTTAAAAATATGGCTAGGACAGACTGGATTCAGAAGATATAGTGGCGCAGCCAGGAAGTGACCTACGTACGCACGGCGACCAATTAAGCCATACAAAACCAGTTTATGCGGATTGTATTGGAAATCTATACAAAGCGAGGCCATGTTATACTGGAAATGTATTGCTTGATGTGCTTCGTGTGTACAACAGAAGACTGACGAAGGCCGCGTTGATTGATGGTCAATAACAGTTTTAGAAAATTACAAAGTAAAGTACTTACATAACACATTGATGGTATGGGTGGCGACGACGTTCTCTGTGAGCTGGCCGTTGATGCCGTGGCAGACGACCACGATGGATCTCTTGTTAGGCTCCACCACCACGGTGATGTTGGACGTCGTGATCCAGCCTCCTGGGAAGAATGACAAGAGTTGTGAACAGAACATTTAAAGAAGAACTTTAGAAAAGCTTTATCGATTAAGTACGTCCAGGTTTCACATTCCAGATCGGGTCCAGATTTTGACAATGAAGGACTATTGGTGAATTGTAGTTAAAACAAAATTTTACTTATTTCTTGGCAGTTCTATAATTTTTACAATGCTTTTTTTTAAATTTTGCTGTCTTATAATTGAAAACCCTTTACTGGATCAATTTCATAAGTTTTATTTCAACATGAAACCAGCATGCCTGAGAGATATTTATAGACGGCATGTAAAGCCAAGTCAGAGGCCCATGGGTGGCATAAAAACTCTGACAGGCTCTGACAGACCAGGCACTTACCCACACGATAAAGAAGATTTCTACATTTTATTATTTTTATTCTAAAAGTCTTTCAACCTTTTATTAAAGTTGACAAATACCTTGACAACTTTATATTTTAAAACATATCAATAGCTTTACCAGATTTCGTATCAAGCTTCGACAATTCAATCTGTTCTTCTTTGTGTAGTCGAGGTCTTGCCGATATCTAGGCCAAGGCTTTACTAACTGCAGTCCTTGAGCACACGGTTCAATTTTCAATTGACATTGCCAAACTACGATATACCTCCCTGGAACTTATGTTGGTGTTTATGCCAATATTTATATAAGTTTTCCTATTCGACTAAGTCCTCTTTGTTATTTCAGTTTGAACCTTATGTTTGAAGTCGTAACGGCAACCAGATAGGACTTCGTGAAATGGTTTTACGTTAAAGGGGATAGTTATTACCAACGCGTTTGTAGATGCATCGACGAAAGTCAATTTTGAGTGGTCGTTAAAAGTAATGCTATCTCTGTCACTTAAATGAAGCGACAGAAACACTTAAAAACGTCTTAAAGTTAAGTGCGTTTGAGTATCTAGGGATTAGTGTCATAGGTGAAGTATCCTAGCGCCTATAACTGTAAGGCTGAGAGGCAAGCTAAGTGCGGTAGCGTTTCATATGAATATGGACCATAACTGTATTAAATTAACGTTCACATTCGAATAACACGTTTAGCGACAGTCGCTTGTAGGCATATGCACATTAAATAAATATTAAAAAGGTTGATTTTCGGATAACGCGTTACTGTTATTAACCTGAGCTAAGTCCAAGTTCGTTCTATAGATCTTTGCCTTTGACACTTCAAACAAAACCTCCTGTATAAATCGGTACAATGCCACTTTAATAACGAACTTTCTCAAAAGGAGTTCTTTTTCTTATTAGTTTACTTGAAATATTACCTTCAGGAGATATAACAGTCCTGTTACTAGCTTCCTTATGATGCTTCCCTAGTACAAGCCATTTGATATCAGCAGCTGGGTTCGAAGGTGCTGTGCTGCAAGTCAGAGGTACTGGATCTCCTACCCTGGCTTCCGAAGGTCCGGATATTGTGACGTGTGCTGGAGCAACTGAAAGAGAAAAAGTGGGATTAGTAATTTTGGTACTAGATAACATTATAAGTTTTAAAACTGACATGGTCACTAAGACTAAAAACGAGATATTTACCACATTTACAATTTGTTTTGAGTTCCCGATATTTCGGCGCTGTGGCAAGCACCATGATCACGGATAAACATCCGTTTATCCAACAAATAGTAAACATGGTAAATATCCCGTTATGATAGATAACATTGTCTAGAATATTGAGATTTACAAACGTGGACGAAGCAAAAGAAGTACGTAAGGATCGTAGCAAGTGACGTTATCTAGTTTCTGCCAACTCCCATATATAAAAGGCGTGAGGTCAGTGGATTGATGGTAAATGAAAAGTCATGGAATTTTATTGGGAAGGTATTTGTTAAACAGAAGGCTGCTATACCTAGGCTGATGACAATGATGATGATATCATTCAACTAATGAAGGTTCACGATGACATGATCAACCAAAGTTGACTTAAAATTGTACACTACAACACTGGCAGATTTTAACTATAATACTTTGATACCAAAATTACTTAAACTGAGAACCAAAATCCTGAGTAGAGAACATTTTTAAGACTTAGTTAATTTGTTTACAAACGATAGTCCACATTATGCATTGAATTTTAACAGCGGCGCCTGACACTGAATAAATTAGATAGCAAATTCTAAAGCATAGTAATTTAATGCATCACTAATATCGTACTAAGCCACATAACCGCGATCGTGCGAAATTTATTACATTTTGAAAGCCTGCATGTTAGAGAGAGTCGAAAGCCTCTGTAAAATCAATCGCAGGAGAAATCTGATTTATTTTAGGAGATTGATTTGATTTTCATGAGCAGATGTATTTTCTTTTGGTAGGATAGAAAAATACTTTATCTTTTATGAAATTGGAACCAAATTAATGGTTCAGAACATAAAATTTGATCTCTGATAAATTAATTTAGAAATCATTTATGAACGCAAATAATCTGTTTGCGTAATTCGCTAAACAGATAGTTCAAAACATCACTGTTTTAAACAAACTCATTACAAATTTCATTAATTAGAGTTACCTGTACAAACAAACTGTCATATTTTCACGTTCTATTTGAATTATTATGCTGTTTATCGCATCTAGTTTCTAGATGATCTGTCACTTGAATCTACCCTTCTGAAGACATCTGCTTATCTCCTTTTACTTTATAAATCCTTGTCATATCTATTATAACCTTCAACATCTTTGTGACATCGACCCTGAAAATTACAGGACTGAAAAAACGAGCATTTCATAATTATTTTTCTAATTTTCTTCTGCTGCATAATTTACTGATTAACCTGATATAAGGCGTAATGAAGAATAAAGTAAGCAATTTAATCGACATTAGTAAGAGTCATGTTCTTATGTATGAGTAGAATAAATTATTGCATACTTAGTTATCTTTGGGTAAGACCTCGTTTAGGCTGTGGAGCTACGCGGATGCTTGGGCGTAAGCGAAGTTTGATACTTCGCTTACGCCCAAGCATCCGCGTAAACATAATGAAACCAACGATTGCGTCTAAATGCAAAATTCACAGACTGGACTGTGACTTAACTTTGCCAAGTACAGTAGGTGTTTTATATGAATATCAACTTCTCTTGTAAAAGAACAAAGTTCGGTTTTGCATGAAACTTTTATTCTCATTTTGTAGGAATATAAACATTATTCGCATAAGAACTGTGAACGTTTAGTAAGTAAAGCAAAGCCCAACTGAAGACCGTCGGACGCTTAAGCATGGCGGAACTGAGCGATCTAGCGATTGGCAATTATTTTACCCTGAAGACACTACCATCCGCTACTCCCCACTACAACAACTCGCGACGCACTGTGGTCACGTAATCGCGCCCGCTATCGCTCCTGTCACTCTGTACTAAGCCTAAGGTTGTCTCAAGGGTGACAGGACACCTACAGTATCAAACTAGAATTCGGTAGATTGCAGAAACTGACTAGATTCTTATTTCAAGTGTAATTTTGCGGTGGCTGAAAATGGATGAAATTCTAATGGATGGTTTAAGTAAAATGAAATGAAAGATAAATTTTTAAACGGCTCTGATGTCGTTGGCAGTAAATTACGAGACTGAGAAGGAATTTAAGACTGAATAAATTATGAATTTAGGGTGATTTTTTTTACTTTGACTATCAAAACTTAAAATAGATGTAGTATTTTTTCTTGATTTAGTGGATCAGCCAATAATAATTATTTTACATAACATAATATCATATCTGTAATCCCCGAAGAGTTAAGCAGAGGTGTACCTAATAGTACACCCACAGTTCGCCAGTTATGTTAAAAGTCCCATGTAATAGGAGAAGAGCCTATTGCCACCAACCGGATACAAATCGACCCTCTGTGGCTGCTACTGAGAAATTCCATATGGGAAAACCCAATAACATTTAGCCTGACCCGGGAATCGAACCCAGGAACTCATGCTCGGCGGTCGCGATTTGACCACTAACCAACGAGGCATTGATTTTCAGTAAATAAAAAACACACGCAAAATCTAATTACTAACAATAAGTACACCTAAAAGTTAATCCCGATACTAGAAGCGGCATTTCCAGCACAAACCACTTAAAAATATTACATTTCAAAAAAGAAAATTCCAATTTTAGTGTACATTTCGAAATAGGAGCGATAGACGTAAGAGTTTAACGTAAAAATACGTTCGGCAAACTTCTGGGGGCGTCAATGGAGTCGGAACAAATTAAAACTTTGCCCTCTTCGTATAAATGTCAAATAAATTTGAATGTCGCTTTGGGAGTTAGTGATTTATGCTTGTATCATTGAGCTGTTTCGTTTAGGGAGTTGCTGAAACGTGAGGCGATTACCATTGTTTGATGTGAGTCATAGTCAGTGTTTACACATCAAGTTATGTTGATGTGTAAACATTGACTATGTTTGTGAATCTGATATGTTAGGGTAAATTTTAAACATGAAACTGAAAATAGTCGGTACATCTAAACTGCGTTCAGAAGCTGTCAGTGTCATCGTTGTAGGATAATATTGTCACTGACGAGTTATTAGAAGTTTCATTGTTGAAATTCGTCCTTAATCTGTCAAAAACTGTTTTGTATGTTGAGGGTTGTCTTAATTTTAATATAACATAAGATTTCTTCAAAGATCACTAGTATAATAAAAAATTTAGTAGTTAACCTAGGATCTCCTGAACCTCAAAAGCTAAGCTTAAAGTCGAAAGCTAAAACGTTTCTTGTAATTGCTTCTGCTTATCCCTTTGATAAACCGCATTATGAATCTGACAACAAATTAGATATTCCTACAACTTTGTATTTTAAAACTGTATTTGCAGTTAAACATGTCTCATACAAAATGCAAGTCGGGTAAGTCTCTCTAGTTTTTACATAGTTAGCGGCGCCAAAATGGCTGCCAACCACCAGAAGCTTAAATAATATAGGAGTAACTTCCAGTTAACAGAGGCAAAAGGAAAACAAACATTGCTATAAGTTTGGCTTTACATGCAGGCTTTAGAACAAACAAAATGGTTATGTTTTTACCTTCAAAAATTTAAACTGTAGTAATAAAATATGTCACAGGCCTAAAATACGCTGGCGTGACGAATAACTAGACTGGTCCCCTACAGATTGGCTGAAGAAGGCAAGACATAAGGAAGATTGGAAAAGTATGGGGAGCCCTTTGCCCAGCATTGGGGCAGAACAGGCTAAAATACACATTATTGAATTAATGTCTTAGAATTGCGTTCTTCTGCTAGAACGCAAATCTAAGATAATAATTAAATTATAAATTATAGACGAGCAAATGCCTAGATTCAATTATATTATTAACGATTATTTGAATAGTAATAATGCTGGGGAAGCTCACTCTAATATTGCTGAAGGCAGCTTGCATAAGGCAATTAATATAAATAAACCCTACTAATTCAGTAATGTATCGGCCGATTACGATACTAACAGCCCCTTAACAAGGCCACCAAAAGTCAATTAAGTATCACTCACGCCTTTATCTCTTAAGGGGTAAGCAAAAGCCAATTAACACTAATTAGTTTGGGTATAAGCAGATAGTAATCCCTAAATCTGCGTGGATTTAGTCAGCGCGTTTCATCAAGTTGAGGTCGGATATCAAAACTTTGGTCAGTCTGGCCCGTATTGCGTAGTAAAAATGTTTTAGGTATAAAACTCGGGCTTGTAGTAAAAAAGATGTAAAACATGTAGTTATAATGAGAACACGCTACATAGTGTGAAAAAATACAAAAAGATATGTTTGCATGGACGATGTTCTAATTAATGGTAATGTTTTTATGCGTTATTCATAACTTAGGTTTAATAAAGGGACACAGACTACAGACCAGGCTCAATTAATAAATGAAATAACATAATAATTTGCAACGTTACAAATGACAAATAGAAAACAAAAAAAACCAGCCAAGTGCGTCGTACTCACACGCACACAGGGTTCCGTAGCACTAAAATTATATTAAAAATACTTTGAAGGCTCATTCATTGTTTTATTGTATTATATTCAACAGCAAAACTAAATTTGTTTTTCATAGTCTGTTAATGAAAAACAAAGTTATTGCTGCAGTTTGATGAAAAAGACCCATATCTCAAAAACTAAACATCGAATCTTATTCTAACCAATTTTCGTTGATAGTTTTTTGTACGTTCTACAATCCTACATTTTTTCAGAATTTTCATTTTTAAAACATTAAGGGGGGTAAGCCCCCCTCTAAGGTTTGTATTTTTATATACAAATCGTAAAGCGGTTCACAGAATACATCTATCTACAAAGTTTCAACTGTCTAGTCTTAATAGTTTCGGAATAAAGTAGCTGTGACATACGGACGGACAGACAGACAGACATGACGAATATAAGGGTTTCGTTTTTTGCTATTCGGCTATAGAACCCTAAAAAGAAATCATTAATTTATTCCACAAAAGTAATTTTCATATTCAGCAACAGAACAGCTCCATCGATCCGATAATCAAGAGAAACATAGTCTTTTCTATCATCTTTATTGTCAAACTAACGAAATCATATAACTAAAGATCCTCAAATCGATCTTCAACTTCAGAAGTCTTTGACAAGTCAAGCAAATGTGTTTTATACAGAAAAACTGGGCCCTCCACGGTTGGTCGGATACACCTGACTACCTGCCTGTGCTTTGTAAATAAACAATAAGACGGGATTTAGGGGGATACTTGTTTGAGCTGTGGGGCAAGTTACTAAAATATTTGGGAGGTGAACATTAAAAGTCATGATTAATTAGAACTTAACATCGCGATTGTAAACCCGAAGGGCTAGGTAGAGGTGTACCTAATAGTACCCCCACATTTTGCACGGTTTAAGTCTCGTGTAATAGGAGGCGAGCCTATTTCAACCGTGCACAATTTCAGACTCCGTAGCAGCTACTGAGAAATTCCTAATGGAAAAACCCAATAACACTTAGCCTCATGGTCAGCAGTCGTGCATGTGACCACTAGATGAATTACCTAATGATTTTTTATCGTGATTAACCCCTGGACTGGGTTAAGATTGTTTCTAATTAGAATAATGCCTGATTACAAACTTCAATATTAAGATTCCAGATTTGAAAGTTACACTAAGAGATAATGTGTCACTTGAGTTAAAAGCGTCTGTGATCAACTTAAGCCAATGAGAAACTAATGCAGTTAATGGGAAGAAAGCAGATGGTATTTAATATAAAGTGGCAATACAAATTTAATCTAACTAAGCATTTGTAATTAGACCAAATGATGAGGAACAAGATACACGTGCTTTCAAAATAAAATACGAATATAAACGGGGTACAAAAGACAAAAACAGACAATCTCAAAACAGTATTCCATTCATTCCTTGCACCACACGCAATCGAAATGACTGCGCTTTTTGACTACCCCCTGCCTGATAGAGTTATATCATCAAAGGATTCGATGCTCTAAGGGGATGGACCGAGCTACTTACAGAGTATAATGCGTTTTGATATTGGTAGCTTTGGTAGCTATAATAGGAAATTGAGGGATGATGCTACAGGTGCGGTGAGCTGAGATGGGTCAAGGTTTTGTGTTGTTTTGAGGTAAATAAGAATGGGTTTTGAAAATGGAGCAAAAGATGCTCCATATTCGGGTGGTAATGACAAAGAATTTGTTTATTATAAAGAGGAGAATTAAATGGATTTCTGACAAAGGACGTAAGAAGTAAGTAAGGACAACTTTGAAATTATGTGAAGGCGTTGAACTATCGAAAAGTATAGAACATAATTTAGTATCTAGTCTAATAAAAGCGTTCTCTGAAAACAAGAAAATATTAATTATTATCAAGAAACCTGAAAATTTCCTAAATTCTCAAACTTTAGAATTAAATACCTGAACAAATACACAATTTTCAGTCTCAAGTTATTACTAGTTCAATAAAACCTCGATAGAACTGTTGATTACAAAACATTTGACAAATAATCCTAGTACTTAGTCCACTTATAAAATAAATATCAAGACATCTACAAAATGTCGGAAAGTTTCAGTTCAAAATCTTATTGTTCGTACATTTTCTGTATTTATTATTACTTTGTGATACAATCTAATTGCTCTGAGGTTGTTCCTGTGTATTTCCCAGAGGGATTTTGGTCTTTGATGCTTTCTCATTCAAAATGCGATCGCAGCCTGTTTACCTCTTATTGGATTCTGTCAAATTTTGTGTAAGCTTAAGTTTAAGTTCACTTTGACCGTCTTGATGTTGTGTTTTATGAGCTTGTTTGAAATATTTGGTAACGAAGCTGAATTGTTTATGGGATTTTTGAATATCATATTTCAAGCTTTTAATCTTGTTCATTTAATATATAAGAGACTTTATGATGTAGTTCAGAATATTCATCATCGACATCATCAGCCTATGTACTTCTCTAGTTGGAGTTCAATTCTTTGCTTTTCTGATACGTTGTTATCTACAGGGTATAAACAGAACCTTCACATAGCCGTCAACCAAGCATTCTGTATATCAAACTAAGTAACTTTTCGCAAAAATAATTGCTGGGAATCGTCTTTTTTTTTGGGTGAAAAGTCACGTTTTAAGGTAGGATTCGATGGAAAGCACTCAAAGCATTGTGCTGATGGATGGATTGAATAGTACGGGGGTCGTGGAGGTGTGTAAAGTAAAAATCTTACATTAAAACATGTATTAAAAAAAAAACTTGTGAAAAAGTTGTAACTTTGACCCAATATCTCCGTATGGTCTCAGGTATGGTCTAGAATAAAACAATGATCGCAAAGACGGAGAGAACAAGTGCCTTTCGGCTATGTTAAGGGTCTATTTACACCCTTTATGCTTAACAAGAAAATGGTAATCAAATGCAAGCCCGACAGTAGTGATTGCTACTACACAGTCATTCTATTAACTTGTATAGTGCTGATAGAATCTATGCGTTTCATAAACGTTTACACAACAAAAACGTTTACAGTTCAACCAAAAAATAAAATTAAGATGGAAGTCTGCCTTTTAATTTACTTCTGCTACAGACAAATTCCATACCTTTCACCAATACATGAGCTTAACTCACATACATCATACCAACACTTGAGAAGAAGAAAACAAACACAATACTCACATAATACAGTAAGATCAATCTCAGCCTTCAAAGTATTGCTGATCATCACGTTCTTGGCTTCGCAGGTATACCGCGCCTTGTTGTCAGACGCATCAGCTTTGAAAGACAGCACATTCTCTGACATCCTTCCACTCGTTCTGTAACAAAGAATAAAAAACACATTAGGTAAGATTATCAAGATTCATCAACATTTTAGCCGAGAGGTATCCACCACTGGGCATAGTTCACCTCCAAGTGAAGTCAAGTCAATGTTCAATTTCAAGATTAATCATTGTAAATTGTGAAAGTTTGACCCTTTGTATAGGTCGCTCCACGTTAATAACTGGTATTCAGCTGCATCCTGTTAGACTGGAAGCCGACCCCAATATAGTTGGGAAAAGGCTAGGTAGATGAAGAGGTTTACAACACATGACTGACATAAATGATCAACTAACTTATGATTCATGACCTTTTTACAATGGTATCGGCTACTCCCGCAAAGGTCGACACAGAGAGCAGGAGAACATGATTAGTGGTAATAAAAATGAAGGTAAAAGCTAAAAAAATAGATATTATAATTTCAAGGTACTCATGTCTGATTTAACTAATGAATAAATTAGCTAAAAAAGTGGGCGTATTACGAAAGCGTTAATATTACTCAATTTTCTTCATTTTTTTTTCACTGTCTAACAAATTCGTCGAAACCATCTACTGATCATCGATTTTAATTATTTCAGCTAAATATAAACCTTCAGTATCTATCAGTACTTTCATTGTTTGTTTAAACTACCACTTGAACTGGGTACTAAAAATAGGTATTCTTATTCGAAACGTAACTTTAGATCTTCAGGTTAAATTAGTAGTCTTCCTTTTATTACCTACAGTTGTAGTTTCATCTAAATTGTTAGCTTTCATTAGATTATTGTTATTCTCCTTGATAACTTTTACGTATACAGCTGAATCTTTGACTATTGTAAATATCTTTTGTTCAGTCTTTTCTTCTCTAGTAATGTCGTATTCAGATTTTCTATCTTTATTTAAAGCTGTTTGTAGGTCATTTCTATTTAGAATATTGACAGTAATATTAGAATATTTACCAGTCTAGGGATTTTTCAAATGTAAGTCTGTATTATCGTGATATAAACATTGTTTTTTTTAAAAAACAAATCTTGGTTTAGTAAAAGGCGATCATAAAGATTTTATAAAACAAAATCTTTTAACTTAAAACCCTTTATCGTCTTTTAAAGAATATTTTACAGCAAATCTTCTCGACTACAAAATTTTCACAACAAACAAATTCAAAAATATTGATAAAACATTTTTAAGGGTAGCTCAAACAGACGATCTTGGGAAAATGCCAAGAGCAAAGCATCCATAATAGATTTTTTACGAAACAAACCATTATCCGGTAGAGAGAACCTTGTATTAATATTGAAATTCATGGTCCGTCAGTCTTCCCACGGTTATACAGTAGATTATGGAGAAGATAGGATTTTTATATCCATCTCTTTCTAATGTAATTTACTTTGATATAGTGGGAAAGAGAAGTCAGGTTATTTGGAATGAAATCAGAAGCTCTTTAGGTTACTCTTCAAGCTTAGTTTTGTATGTTCTGAATTTTGTGTTAATGTTTAGGTTAAACTAAACATTTTAAGAATTCACTGTACCCATAACATAACAACGTTTACTCCGGGACCAACACTGAAATCAGGAAAAATAAACACTTCCGTCGTCCCATACATTTGCGTTATATAGTGCTAGTTAGAAGAGCCGTCAGAATTTATAGACGATATAAATGACTTTCATTGAAAACCCGAATATTAAACTGCTTGAAAAACTAAAAAGGTAAAAAAAGGTGTAATTATACACACACACACATTGCGGCGGTTCGAGCCTTTTGCTATCAACCGTGCACATATCTAGATTCCGCTGCGGCTGCTGAGAAATTGCTGGATAACTCTTAATTACAATTTGCCCAACCTGGGAATCGAACACAGGACCTCAAGCTCAGCAGTACCGCTTGCGACCACTAGACCAACGCGGCAGAACCATGAATATAGTCCCTTGTTAAACTAAAAATGCAATTAAAAATTCAAAAGCGCGAACTCAAAAGGCGGAAAAGCGGAGATAAGCCAAACTTCCGCTCCCTGATATTGTTTTTCAAGTTGTTGGTTCTCGTTTTGAAGGTTTTCAATGTAAAGAAGATTTTACGGAATTAACTCGTTTTGCTTCGCATTTTGACGTTATATAAATAAAACTGTTCGTGAATGAAATTGTGGTGTCAATGACGGAAATTGATTATTTTTAGATACAGTCGCCACCACATCGAGTAACCATCAACTGTCAAATTTCTCCAAATGATTTTAAACCATAAAATGTTGACGGTTCAGTTCAAAATCGAATGAGAAAATTGTACAGCTTTTGGTACTGGGGACTGTACTTACTTAACCCTGAGCCTAAGTTATGCCGTCTCGCCATTTGACAGATTCAAGTGTTTGTGGTATAAAACATAATGTTAATATGGCAGATTAACTTGACCTTAATGGTGATGTTTTTCAGAGGTCAGGCGCTTAGTACATACAACCGAGGTGCGTGTATGAACTACTAAAGGAGTTTTGTATGGACTTGAACTTAGCCAGCTATGCTAAGTTCTGTCGTTTCTGCCTATCCCATACAAAAAAGGCGTGTGTATACTCATTAGACTTTCCATTCCAGCTGAAGCTGATCGTTCAATATGGTCATTAAACTAGAGTCTGTACTCATAGTTCCGAGTCAAGGCCGAACATAATTATTCATATTTCGAATGCAAATTATGTGGTTAAGAGACAACATGTCTTGTTGTGCGTCAGAGTATTACAAATATTTGCGTTTTATGAATGACCACGCAAAAAAATTAATTGAAGTATTTCGTGAGTGTGTTTGCTTGCAACAACGATGGCTGTGGTATGACATGTTGGACTAAACTTTTCCAGTACTAGCGAGTGCACTGACGGTCGATCACTTTTCAACCTTATGACTGGAACCAGACCCTGGGTTCGATTCCCGAGTCGGGCAAAGTGTTATTGGTTTTTCCATCAGAAGTTTCTCAGTAGCAGCCTCCGAGTTTGGATTTGAGCCTGGTTGATGGCAATAGACTCGCCCTATTACATGGGACTTAAAACATAAGTGGCGAAAGGTGGGTGTACTATTAGGTACACCTCTGCCTAACCCTTCAGGAAGTACAGGCGTGATGTATGCTGCCCATAGCAACGCTACATAGCGGCAGAATATAATTTAACGATCTTCTTCTCCGTATGAAGTCCTTCACACAGAGTACTATCGTCTACTTAAAACTATTTGTTTGACAACGCTACGTCATAACTACATGAGCGTAAAAATGGGCTTATGTTTTATTTATTTTAATGACAAATCAATGTTTTCCGTGTTTACATATTCAACAGGAATCCCCGCAAACGTGCCTACCTGTCATTCGTGATCATTCGAATAATTTTATGCATAAAGTAGGTATGTACGTAATATCAATATTGATTATTACCGGTGACCTTTTTTGTCCAACTGCGCCGTTTGGTCTAACAACTACATACACACATAAATTCACGTCTTTTTCCCATGGGGGGTAGGCAGAAACTACAGAGAGCTATCTGCTACGATCCTTACATACTTTTTTGGCGTCATCCGCGTTCATATAAAGGGTGTAAATAGACCCTTAACATAATTATCCGAAAGGCACTTCTCCTTCTTCTCCCCGTCTTTGCGATCATTTTTTTGTTCTAGACCATACCTGGGAACCTTCTAGTTACATTAAATTTACAAAAGTTTTTTTTTAAATACATGTTTTTAATGAAGATTTTTATTTTACACACCTCCACGACCCCCGTACTATTCAATCCATCCATCAGCACAATGCTTTGAGTGCTTTCCATCGAATCCTACCTTAAAATGTGATTTTTCACCCCAAAAAAAAAAGTCGATTCCCAGCAATAATTTTTGCGTAAAGTTACTTAGTTTGATGTACAGAATGCTTGGTTGACGGCTATGTGAAGGGTCTGTTTACGCCCTATACGTACATCTGATCATACGTGCATTGCGAGTACGACGCAAACGTCTAACAAACGTTTCGTGAAAATCGACGAGAACACGATACATAGCATACCATCACGCTCTTCCTTGACAGGTTATATAGAAGTATACCTATGTTAAAAGTGCACCAACAAACGCATCCTGTCCTTTTTATAATCGTACAGACATATCTAAGTTTTGAAAACATACCTTTTATACGAGAAATGTTATAGATCACTGATAGAATCATGAACACTTAGAGTACCCAACAAAAACAAAACAAGGAAAAATATATGCAACCCTACCACTTCAGCCTCTTAAATAATTTACGAAAAAAATCCACTCAAAAAAAAACAAAAAGAATCTTGAAAATCTCAAGTTCCCCGCTCAGGTATTCAGAAACTAAAAACACAGCGAAGTTGCAAAAAACCGCTTAACCGCATCTTCGGTAGTCTATATTTTATTTTCTATAAATATTGTTCAAGCACCTCGAACTCTGCCGACCCCAGTTTCAAAGTTTCTTCGCTCCCGAGATGAATAATTTCCTCTTCAAAATTCTTGGGATGTTTAAATTTTAAAGCGGCTGGAGTACTGAGTAATACTATGTTAGAGCGACGAATTTTAAATCCAATCATTTCTGGAATCTTCACGCCTGTCTAATTTGGTATAAGCAGGAATTTACGTGTGTAATTTACACCGATTTGACATACAGTAATGGAGTGCGCATTAATCATTATGCTCACTACGTTTTAGCAATTCAATCTATTAAAATCCAGGAGGCTCATTCTAATGTTCAACATCTAGTTAAAATTTCATTATAACGACAATTGAATTTCAAAAACCCTTTTAGATATTTTTGGCTCATTAACACACTAGAATGCAAACGCTCTTAAAAATGTGGAAAATGCCTTAGGTTTCTTCGGATGAACTGTTTGAACTTAAAATAAAAAAACACCATAGAAAACTTTCAGAAAGTATCGTTGAAACATAGATAGTCAATCTAACCTCATGTTGAACACGGAACCAGGTCCTCATAAAAAAACTGATCTATCACCACACCCTCAATAATTCATCAGCGATTGAATAATTCAATACAAAATTGAACAAAACATCAGAACATCCAATAGACCGCATCATTCTACTTATGGTACCTAACACCAAAGACCCATTTTCCCATGGACTAGTGACGCACGATCCGTATCGATATTCAACAGTATCGATAACATGATGCGATACACCAATATTTTTTGTTATCGATCGATACAAAAGTATCATTGATTGTATCGTATCACGTTGTCATTAAGTGGATTGTCAGTTATTTTAGAATAACACTAAAATAAGTCAGACCAGCAGCCGCTCCATTTAAAATACTGGTCTTCAGCTGTATCCGGCTAAACTGGAAGAAGACCCCAACATATTTGGGAAAAGGTTGTCGAGAGGTTTAATAAGTACAATGCAATATTTGCATTTGTCGTTATTTGCTATTTGGAGAATCGGATCAAAGCCATTCGATACGATCTTAGAATCGAATCGCAGAGGGGCGATCCGGATCGATCAAAAGTATCGATACAAATGCAATTATCGCGCATCCCTACCATAGACCCATTTTCCCATAGACAGAGCACCATAACCCGATCCCGTGGGATACTTCGGTGACCACAGATCGTTTTTATTACGAACAACAGTAGTTTAGGGTTACATTTTGGTTGGTGGACCCGGCTTTTGTGGGTTAAAGGAGAATGTATGCTTTTCTGTTTTATTTAAACGATTTTTGGACATTATTGCTAAAGTTTACTTTGGATATTGAGGTCATTTTGTCAAATTATATTTTGTAATTTAACTACGGTTTAGTTCTAATCACAGTTAGAGACTCATGTCCGTTGTCATTACCAACAAGCGATATCTAAAATTAATGCCCTATACAACGTGTGGACCCTTCACGAAGCCGTCAACCAAGCATTCTGTACATCAAACTAAGTAACTGTACGCAAAAAATATTGCTGAGAAACGACTTTTTTTTAATCACGGCTTACGATAGGACTTAACGGACAAAAAAACATTTGCTGATGGATGCATTGAATAGAACAGGGGTCATGGAGGTATTTAAAGTAAAGTTATAACATAAGAACTTTTGTATTTAAAAAAAAAAACTTATGAAAAAAGTAGGAATTTTGACCTCATATATATCTCCGTAACTAGAAGGTTCCCAGGTATGATCCGAAGCTAAGAAATGGTCACAATGACGGGGAGAAAACGTGCCTTTCGGCTTCGTTCAGGGTCTTTTTACACCCTTTATTTCATCGTAATATTTTGAGGTATTTTTAAAAATTATTGAAACATAAACGGCACTGCTGCTTGCTAGATTATGGCCCACTTCTGATGGAAGGAAGTGCAAGAAAATATTTATACTGGGTCACAGGACCCAGTAAAAATCTTGGACGGTTTTGTTCCTAAAGGTGCTACGGGAAAATTAAGTTTTAGCTAAATTACAAAAATAGACTCTAAAAAATCCGTTGTCTGTAAAGTCGGTTTACTGACGATAGTTGAACGTGACGTCATAAGAAAATACCGATGGAATGGTTGCATTTTTCAAAAAATGAATGTGTGTTGAGCAATTGTTTTATGGAACGCCTCAGAGCGAGGTAACGCCTCATACGTCATGTTTTTTCGTACGTGCATCCGGCTCCATCGAATTATAAGACGTTGTAACTTCAAAACACGAACAAAAAATCTTACCCTTTCATACTAGTTTTAAATTATCACAATAAAACACTATGTCACCTAACACCAAACGACCCCAATTCCTCCTGTAGGGTAGCTACGCCAATTGTCTTACAACCCGTACAACAATCAAAGGGTCACGACACCGACACTTGTCAGCAACCGGTTGCTGTACTAATTGTGACAACGACTGCTACCAATCACCCGTGCATTCACATGGGCTAATTATTTTGTGTGTGGTGTAAGTTATGAGATGTAGCGATTTTATATTATTTCTTTTGGTTAGTTTTCTTTTAGTGTTTGCTAGTTTTATTTGTGGTTTCTGCTAACCTATTCAAGTAAGCTGAAAAAAAAGAAAGAGAAACAAAATATTTTACAAAGGATTATAATATATCGAAGATGAGCATAAAGGATGGATTTTTTAAACCTCATTCCTTTCACATGTTAATAATTGGATGAAAGTTTGTATGGATGTTTGTCTGTCGATGGGAAACCTTATCAGGCACACGGCTTATTTTTTAACATGATTCTAGCAGGTATTGGGAAAACGGTCGGCAATTTAAAATAAATTGCATCGCATAAAACTTTAGTTTTTTATGGAGGACTAGCGACCCGCCCCGGCTTCGCACGGGTGCAATATATACATCTAAACCTTCCTCTTGAATCACTATATCTATTAAAAAAACCGCATCAAAATCCGTTGCGTAGTTTTAAAGATCTAAGCATACATAGGGACAGACACCCAGCGGGAAGCGACTTTGTTTTATACTATGTAGTGATAATTGTTGAATTGAATGAGGTAAAAACCTTCATACATTTTAGAATGTATAAAACTAAATATCTTAAAGCTTAAATTAATGTTCAACGCGCTTTACAAACCGCGTTCAGTTTGATCAGTAAAGTTCGCCCTAAGACATTAACGACTACACACTATGCCCCAAACCTTCGACCACATAAAGAAAGTGCCCCCCAACACATTATAACACTTGAAAACTAAATCAAGGAGTTCCAGTCACCAGATATCCATCAGTTCCCACGCCGGCCGACTCTCTCAACCGTGATCATGCATTCTAATAGATTTATAGCAGCGAGACTTTTTACATAAAAGTGCATGTCGGATGCATGGGATCCTAATTACTTTTTGTTGTTCAGTAATCTTAATTATTGTTATTGTTTAATTAGGAGATAATTATTTGGGAAGGTGAGTTAGGGCAATGATGGGAATGTTTCTTTGTTTTTCCGAGATATACAACACTATTTTTACTATATGCGAAACCTGATTATAGTTTGTTCAGAATAAGTAACTGAATCGATTCCAATATTTTTTTTGTCAAAAAAATATTTAAAAAAAGTTAACCAAGCGACATTAAGTACCTATCGCAATCATTTAGGTACCTACTGCCAAATTATTATTATCAATGAGCTCAAGACGACGCTGGAGGGGCGTGCGCGGGCGCGCTGCGTGGTGACCACGTTTTTAAGCGGACAACCAGGTAACAGAACAAGCTTATAACTTTGTGATTTTTCATGATACAGTTTTGAAATTTTGTATTTAGATTCTTTACATAAAAATACAAGACACGTGTTTCAGGTTTCGCATATACTAAAACTAATGTTATATTTTGAAGTCATAGTAAACGTGTGACCAATATCTATCTATCAACCAATAAGTACACACACAGTTCGCCAGTTATGTTTAAGTCCCATGTAATAAGGGCAATATTTGACAAAAAAATCAGTTGCAAGATTTGACCTTAAAAAACATACAAACATTACAATTTAAATTAGTTTGTAAAAATGTATCGGTTCAAAAGCTACCGAAAAGCCCCTTTGAAAGTCTTGTGGAAATTCAAAACACTTAGAAACCGATTGTCACTTGTTTAGGTTCTCGTGCCCTCTTCATTCTTTTTTTTTTCGGTTGGGAAGTCATCAAATTACCCCCTCCCCCCACTCTGGGCGGAGCGGAAGGGAGTGTCAGACTTGTACTGACTAAAACCCATCCATGTTCTTTCTTTGCCCTTTGTGGTCCAGGGCCATGGTATCTCTTTCGAACAGTCCCGCTTCCTGCCCTTATTGTGGGGTCGGCGCAGCATGTCTTCTTCCATACTTCTCTATTGCTCTTCATCTCATCAGACACCTCCTTTCTTGCCATATATCCTTTACACAGTCCATCCATCGTTTCTTTAGTCTTCGTCTACTCTTATACCCATCCACATTCACACGCAAAACTTTCCTCACTACATTTTCCTCATTCCTCCGCATCACATGCCCAAACCACGACAACCGATTACCACACAACTTTTCAGTCACCGGCGCCACTTTCAGACTTATTCTTATGTACTCATTTCTTGCCTTTAAAGTATCGCCAACACGTAGTAAGCAAGCATGGTGATCAATGCTCGATCCTTCTGTCTGAAGAGACCTTTGATCTGCTAAAGGTCAATCGAGGATCGACCTAATTGACCTATTGTAGGTCAAAGGTCTGAAATACATGATTGATTGGTATCTAGTCGATCAATTACTGTCCCACCTATTGTTTAAATTCAGCTTGTTATTCGATACTGGGAATTATATATTAATTGGGCTTCTAAATTCACTAGTAATCTATTTGCTATTGAAACCGCCAATTGCGTAGGTATCATAAACTCGTTAGACTGGAAACTAACCGCAATGACAGTATTTCTGAAAAGGTGAAATTAGACGATTTTTGCCTGCCTCGTTGGTCTAGTGGTCGCAAGCGCGACTTTTGAGGTTAGGTCCTGGGTTCGATTGAGGACGGGCAAAGTATTATTATTAAGTATTACAACAGGAATTTCTCAGTAGCCACGGAGTCTGGAGTTGTGTCCGTTCGATGGCAATAGACTCGCCCCATTATATATATTTTTTCTTATTGTTTTTGGGCTGGCCACATCTGTCGCATGCCGGAGGAGCTATGGGCTAAAGTAATAACACAATGGGTCCCAAACAGCAGCAAACAGCAACGCGGCAGCCCAGAAGGAGATGGCGGGACGAACTGGACTCTTTTCAAAAAGATTGGCAAACAACAGCACTGAATAGGGATAAGTGGAAAGAGGGAAGGGAGGCCTTTGCCCTGCAGTGGGACACAAATGGCTGATAATAATAATATTGTATCTGCAATCAGAATTCACTATAAGCGGATTTGTTGAGTTACTAACGTCGAGTCAAGTGTGCCTTCCAGTGGAGACATCTACTTCTTTTTGTCACCTCATAATTTTACATGAATTTGGAGTATGTCTTTTCGTTTCAGTCGATTGACATAGCTTTGTTGGGTCAAATATTACATGAAATCAGCTGTTTCATACATTTGAACCGTGTAGGTATTGCACTTTTGTAGGAAACTGCAGATTTTTTTTTTATCGTTTTCGTGTCGGGGTCCCTTCCAACCCGTATTTAAAAGTATGTTTTTTTACTGTAAGCTGTTCTATTGTCGTTCTGCTGATAAAATATCACTAAACTGCCTAGGCTCTGAAGTTGCTCGAAATAAACACTGTTTCAAGCTTTCACGGCGGCCGCGGCTTTTGCTCGAAATATTTTCCATCAGAACATAACCTTTACGGCTTTCACAAATGCATGAATATATCAGTCTTGAAAGCATAAAGAAGCTGGAGCAATTGTCAAACCCCGACGTCAATGAAAGAAAAATAAAAATCATATTGGCGCGTGTCCAAGTTTCATTCAACAACTGCATTTTATACGCGTTCTTTTTACGAAAACAAACAAAAAACGATCTTTTATATGGCTGGTCATCTATAAAGAACGACGTGACAAGTTCTGACATTTTTATCTTTAAAAGATAAAAAATGATAGGGTGTCAGTCTGTTTCAGACTGTCTGTCCATTTAACTTTAGTTATCTTAATAAATATGAAAGGTCGTCTTGTAAAAATGGTTTGATTTTTTAAAATATTAGGTATGTCTTTCACTTACGGTCTTGACTTGACATTTTGTTTCAACAAAAAAGAAAATTTTGAAAATCGTTAAATTTTAATAAAAAATGAAGTTTCTAGCGAATTTATGAAAAAAACAAAACATAGGTACCAGCAAGCCTGTAACCCCCAAAGGTATCAGCAGACGTATATATAGTACACCCACATATGGTCGGTTATATTATTCAAGTCCTATATAAAAGGGGGGTGAGCCTATTGCCATGAACCGTGCCAAATCCAGACTTGGAGGCTGTTGACTGAGAAATCCTGATGTAAAAACCAACTAACATGCCAGTAGGAAAACACTAAATCCTGCAGACGGGCTCCACACTTGCATTATATTTGGGACAAGTCGATGATGCCCCATTTGGCCAGGTTGTTTCTAAAGCGGCCAATCTGGGCCCGCAAACGGTAAAGAAAGAGATTTTCAGATTAGCCACTGCAAAACTTATACTGTCACTTACGGGATATCTTCCGTGATTGTTCATTATTTTGAGCTCCCGATATTTCGGCGCTGTTGCAAGCGCCATGATCGCGAACAACAGCAACAGCGCCGAAATATCGGGAGCTCAAAATAATGAACAATCACGGATGATATCCCATAAGTGACAGTATAAGTTTAGTTGTAAACCGTGAAAGCTTAAAACAGTGTTATCCACTCCAGTTCCTGGCCAGGCGGAAGGTGTGCTGCTGGATTGGTGAAGTGAGCAGGGGAAAGAAGAAGCATTCAACATAAAAAATATCGTCACAGCTTAAATAAATCAACCAAATACATTCCCCATACCAACTATTTATTTACCAAACTACCTATTGAGCTTCCAATAACGGCCACGTCTTCGGAAAGCCCTAGTTAAATACCCCGTTCCTTGCATTCAAAACATTTTCTACCCGCGCGGTAATTCGGACCTTTTCTATCAAAATACGGACTTCGAAAAAGGGTCCCGATTCGACCTATATATTTTTAGGGTTCCGTAGCCGAATGTCAAAAAATGGAACCCTTGTAAATTCATCATGTCTGTCTGTGTGTCCGTGTATGTAACAGTCACTTTATTCCAAAAATATTAGGACTACACAGTTGTAACTTGGTAGGTATATGTATTCTATGAACCGCTTTATGATTTTTATACAAAAATAATAACGCCCCATACATGGAACTGAAACTAAAAAAAAAAATTCATCAAACCTATACGTGCGGGGTGTCTATAGATAGGTCTTTAAAAATGACATTGCGGATCCACAACACAGTTTTTCTCAAAATCAATCGTTAGAAAGATAGACACTTCCAAAGTGGTAAAATGTATGCCTCCCTCTAATTTCTAAAGTAAGAGGAAGATAATTCAGAAAAAATGTAGGATTGTAGAACGTACAAAAAATTTCAACGAAAATTGGTTTTAATAAGATTTGATGTTTGGTTTTTGAGATATCGGACTTTTTCATCAAACTGCAGCAGTAACTTTGTTTTTCATTAAAATACCTACTATGAAAAACAAATTTAGTTTCGCTTTGTTGAATTTAATATTATTATAATACAACAAACGAATGAGCCTACGATTTTTTTTTTAATATTTTTGCTGCTACGGAACCCTGTCTGCATTGAGTACGACTAGTACTTGGCCGGTTTTTTTCTTTTCGATTCGTGTTGAGAAGTTGTGTGCGATATTTATTTTGTCCCTTTTCCGTGGTATGGTGTTTGTAAGACGATTGCTGTCACGTACATGATGTTATTTGACTTGAAATTCAGAGCAATTATAAAAGCATTTGTACTAAGGAAACGGGCATTTGTTATATAACGTCACGCTCGTAATCCACGATGGGTTAGGCAGAGGTGTACCTCTACGTCTGGGAAATCTAAATGATCCCCCCCGCTCTGGGCGGAGCAAAATCAAAATATTTTATTTCACATAGGCCTCGATGGGCACTTATAAAACGTCGACAAAAAGGTGCACGGTTCGGGTTGGTCGTTTCCTATGGAGAAGAACCGGCAAGAAACTCCATGGTTAGGTTAGGTGAGCGGAAGGGAGTGTCAGACTTCTACTGACTAAAAACCATCCATGTGCCTTCCTTGCCCTTGGTGTTCCAGGGCCACGGTATCTCTTTCGAACAGTCCCGCAGCCCTGGAAGGCATCGGCCCATGCGGACCCCTACATGGTTGCTGACATCGCGCTGATAACGCGTCGTCGACACCGACCACCAGCACGTGACCACTAGAGCAACGAGACAGACAGTCTTTTGTCTCCAAATTAATTGAATAAATTGTGTCCTTTATCAAATAACGATACTCCTTTCACAAGCAATGTTCCGACCACTTATTGCTTGTTACAAATGAAAACAGTGTTGCAATTAGAACAACAAGGAGCAATTATTGCTCGGTTGCCAGGAACAAAGTGACTTCTCGTTACTACACTGGAGAGCCTTAAAATAAAATCATACTCCTATTGGGCAACTTCTTGTATTCGTATCGATAACTCGTTAGTTATTCACAACTACGAGTATTTTGTCCACAAAAAGTGAGTTGTTAGCGTCAGCATAATCAGCTTATCACGTTTCCACTATTGGGCTAGAGGCTCATCATCACGCCTTTTAATCCCCGAAGGGTTAGGCAGACGTGTACCTAACAAGTACACCCATTAGCTAGTTATGTTTAAGTCCCATGTAATAGAGGGCGAGCCCTTTGCCATCAACCGGACACAAATCCATCGCTGCTACTGAAAAATTCCTGATGGAAATGCCAATATCATTTTAACCGACCCAGGAATCGAACCCAGGACCTCATGTTCAGCGGTCGCACTTACCACCACGCCCCACGTGGGTAGATGTCACATGTCTTATGGTGCTCCCTCACCGCGAGCATTCGCCTGTAATGTAACAGTCCAAGATTCGATTTTGTATGGAAACAAGTGAACTGTTACATTACAGGCGAATGCTCCCGGTGAGGGAGCACCTTTAGATTTTTTGGTACAAGCACATTTTCTTTCGATGTTTTGAGAGAAAAAAACAATTGCACACAGGTGTATGTCGGGGTTCAAACCAAATGACACCTAAGTTATTAGTAGCTAGACTTAATATACAATAGCCTATGTAAATCCCATATCAACCCATATCTGAGGTTGAATACCAAGGTCGAACAAAACATAATTGGGTTCACCTGTAACAAAGTTCTCAGTTGCAGGTTTGTCCTTTATCACTTCGAAGCCAAATATGGATTCTGTCACATAGATAAGGGTATACGATAAGACACCTTAAGCTTTTGGTTATAGAGATGGCAATCGTATCTACTTGTGATAAGCTAGTGTTGGATATGGGTATTCCAATAAGTAGAATTGATTTTGCCTGTAACATGATTCGGGTATTACTTGGTGATAGTGTTTTGTTTATAATAGACAAGGGCTGTTATACTTTTGGTATAACTTAGGGGCCGTCTCCATGAGCGAGAGAATCGCGGCGATATTATCGTCGTGCCACGTATTTCTATACGAGAATATCGCCGCGATTCTCTCGCTCATGGAGACGGCCCTTAAGAGAGTGTATAGAAATACGTGGCACGACGATAATATCGCCGCGATTCTCTCGCTCGTGGAGACGGCCCCTTAGTGATCTTTAACGACACGATTGGCGCAGTGGCTGAGCGATTGATTAATATGCTGCGTGTCGCGGTTCGAAATAGTTGTATGGACTACAGGTAGCATTAATGGGTCTGGCTGTTTGTGTATGTGAGTTTAAATGTTTGTAAGCGCACCCACGATACAGGAGAAATTTCGAGTGCGGGGCAAAGTTAAAAAAAAAAAACAGTAAAATATACGTACTATGTTTGTAGGTAAAATGCTGTTCAAGAGGGCTAAACACCGAGACATTCTAATTGTATTGGATCGACATAAACTGGCAGAAATCCTGTTTGTAGTTATCATAAACAAATGAAGCCCTACAAAACCAATTTCCACTTGTCTAGACCCTCAGATCCACTGTTCATTCAGTTAAGACCAAAAATTCTACTTGTAACTACCACGTAGTTCAAAGTTATACAGATCTATAAGAACTAATCACCGCCGTGTGAACGAGAGCTTCGCCAGAGGTTGAAAACCACAAAAAAAAACTTAATAAAAGAAATCTGAAAATGCGAAAGATTTTGTCGAAAAAGAATATGTAAAAGCAATGGTACAGCAAAAGAAAGGCGTTATTGTTAATCCTTATATAAAGCAGAGATATCTTTTAGTTATTATGACTGAAATAAATCAAACTGAACGTGTGGAAGACGTTGCAAGTACTTGATTGTGTGGAGCGAGCTATAACCTTAAGCGATTTAGTATTTAATAATTTTAATGAAAAGAAATAGGGGAAAAAATATTGACACACGCACTGGTAAAATATAACATAAAATAAATGCAAAAAAAAATGTCCAGTACGAAGCCAAATGGCGTAATAGAAGCATGTTGTCGAACCAACAGCCAGATGAGAGAATGGCATTCAGAAGACCACGGGTGAGACTCGCGCAGACCAGGAACACATGGTTCAAAAGGGAAGGAAATTACTTAGCACTAGATGGAACAAGGCTGCCAGTGATGATGAAGATATTGATAACCCAATGTTTGCTCAAGATTTGAGGCATAGGTATATTAAACGACTGACATTTAAATACAAAACACGATGTCTATAATGAAAAATGTCGTGAGGAAAGTTTTGAGTATGAATGTGGATGAGTATAAGAGTAGACGAAGACCAAAAACCAATGGATGGACTTTGTGAAGGATAATATGGCCAGAAAGGAGGTGACTGTTGAGATGACGAGTAATAGAGAAGTAAGGAAGAAATGCTGCGCCGACCCCAAATCAATTGGGATAAGGGCAAGAGAATGATGCTGGTGTCTATAATGGAACTAAAATTACTTAGTGAGTGATTAACCCAAAGACACCGGAGACGGGTATTTTCAGCCCTCAGATTTTCTCTGCAAAAGGCTACGGTAAAAAAAAAATTGCCAGTTGACCACACTTAACAAATTGATCGGTGATTTCAGTGTTCTTATAATAAGACAAAGAGGCACTACTATCTCTATCTTTAAGATGATTTCCCTAAGCCACTTGCTTCTCATCCACTTGACGGAATTCCATAGTTGCCATGAAAACAATGAGAAAGGTTTAAATAGTATTTGTTTTTCTAGAAACTAGCATGACCACCGTAGACAAGGATTTCTTTGATGCAAGAATCGACAAAATGACAGATAGTGCAAAGAAATCTGTCATTGTGTCGACACAATCTGTCAAAGAAATCCTTGTCTATGGTGGTCATGCTACGGGGCCAGGTAAAGTCCTAGAATGGATTAAAAACAACAGCTTAACCTAAAGAACTCAAAAACCTAACACCCCATAATCGGTAAGCACAAAACGAATGAAGCAAAGAACTGTACAAAAAAGCAAAAAAAGCGCTGTCGCTTCTAAATTCCGCTGCATTTTATAAATTTCTCTCTAAATTTTTCGAGGCGTTATTTATAACTTAATCTCGAAGCTCGGTAAATGTTTTAAGCGCTAACTGCTGGAGATATATCTTTTTAAGATCCAGTGAAATGTCCTTTTATTCGTTGGAGTCTAGGCGTTATGGGACGTTTCTTTTGAAAGTAAGTAGTAGTGTGGCACTAGCTTTATTTGTTACACGGACTTGGTTATTTCGAATCCGTTTTTCTTCGTTTGTATTTACAATTTTGTAAAAGGTGGTCTTTTGGGGGCTTTAGCAACATTTGAGGTGTAAAAAGTAGTTTTTTTTTTGTAAATATATTACAATCATGTTTTACAAAACTAGTCGAAAACACTACTAGTGTAAACGTGGGGTAATGATAATTTTGGATTTTTTGTTTAAGAAAGGACTGGCTTTTGTTTCAGACCATCGATTTAAAGAAAATTCAAAACAAAAATGAAAAAAATAAATGTTTAGAGTTTTAACTTTTCTTCAAGTATTTTTTTCTGCAATTTAACGAAATGGGTGCTTTAACTCAGTATTTTCCTTTTGAAGTAAACATAAATGGAAGTATTTCTTGTTAGAACTACAAGATTCCTGAATGCACACTTTTTTGTAAAGAAACTATGGAGCTGAAGGGAACTTGAAATGTGTGGGGCTTAGCGTTTGAAGTCAAGTTTCTAGAAACACCTGGAAAACGAAGAAAGCCTTTGGAAACAGCTTTACAGGAAGAAAAATAAAAGATGTATAAGTGAAAGCATGGCCAAACTATAAGTCTAAATCTTATAAAAAGAATTTGAATTATTCTACGCTCTTACTGCTTCGCCACGAGCTACCAGCGTGTCATGATAGCGACTGTGATGTTAATAAAGGCAAGAATTGCTTAGTATATGCCACTCACGAATCACCGCGAAGCGACGAGACTCATGCTAAGGATACAATGGACACACGTGCGTGTAACTTTACGCAAGTTGAATCGCCAGAAGTCGTGGGATTGGTGTAAGGTACAACGTAACTTTTATAAATGCCATACATATTATTAGCACCCCCAAACCGTCTCAGGGACCCCGCGCACGACATGGCTTCGAACATAACTTGTCGAATGACCGGCTGCTATCTTGAACTAAACTAGCCCCTAGCTGGAGGCCTTACACTCGAGGCACCCACACTATAGTTTGGTTAAGCAGACGATAACCTTCTAGGTTAATCTGACAGATTCAATTGATGATCAAAAAGGTCCTGCGACCAAGCTTTCTTTCTGGTTTCGACCAAAAGTCGTTTCTGCGTAAAAACACCCTCGACCACCACGGTCGAAGCCGTGTAGTCCATGAGGTCTCCAAAAACCGCGTATGAAGAGTTTCGCGTACCATCGTAGTAGGGGAGCCCCCTTTAATTTTTTATTTTTTTTTTGTTGTTATAGCCGGAACAGAAATACACATTCTGTAAAAATTTAAACTGTCTAACTATTACAGATTATGAGATACAGCCCGCTGACAGACAGACGGACGGATGGACAGCGGAGGCTTATAATAGGTTCCCGTTGGTTACCCTTCGGGTACGGAACCCTAAAAGCGGAGTAAAGACAAAGCCCCGATATTTAAACAACAATCAACCGAACTATTCCACTTTCCATCAACTTACACCCGAAAGTTGTTTCAAATACGTCTCCAGATAAAACTTTTGGACAACTCAAGACCCTCTCGACGTAACCTTGTCGCGACGTAAAAACGTGGAGCGTCTTAACGATAGATTGATTAATGGATACCCGCATCTCGAGTGAGACGTGTGACTTTGGCGCGAGGTAACTTTTTGTATTTTTTTTGGGTAGTATTTTGGACTGTTATGGGGAAATAATAGGTTTCGAGGAGGTAAAGGGAACTGTCTTGTATAACTTATATTTTTGTGTCAAGTTTGAGAGGTTGCGCTATGACTGAGCATCAGGTCTCATATTCATATTCATTTATTTGCGTTCCACAAGGTAAAATATGGTGTTAACAAAAGGCTTAGAGCAGAGCCGTTGTAGGCCCTGTCAGGGCACAGCAAAATTTAGTTATTATTATTTATTATTTTTGTTACATACATATTGCTTGAAGTTAAAAAAAAAAAAAAAAAAATCCTACAAGCTGAATATTAACGTACATGAAAACCAAATAATTACATTCTCTTTGGTTCGATTCCCAAGTCTGGCATTGTGGTCCTGGGTTTTTACGTCAGGGATTTTTTAGTAGCATTCTGGATTTCGATCTGGTTGATGGCAATAAGCTTGGAACCAATACATCATCATCATCATCATTCTCTTGCCCTTATCCCAATTCATTTGAGTTCGGCGCAGCATGTCTTCTTCTTCCATACTTCTCTATAACTCGTCATCTCATCAGACACCTCCAATACATGGGACTTACACATTACTGGCGAAATGTGGGTGTACTGAAGGTTCACCTCTGTCTAACCCTTTGCGGATTACAGGTTTGATGTTATGTTATGCTATCAAATCTTTCAAAACGTAATATAATGCAGTTAATTCCTAAACTAAACCAATCATTGACCAATTCGCTGTCCATTACTTCATTTACAAACTAGAGGGCCGTTTAAGCAGTCACTAAAGCATCAATGGACAGTAGACAGTCATTAACAACGGCCATTACATACAGGCCACATGAGGGCCAGTCGATGGCCATTTTAGTGGCTCGCAATGAGCTAGAAATAGCCAATTGCAGTTGATTATAGGCCTGGAATTGTGAGTTAATTTGTAGCGTGGTTCATTATGTTCCTGTGGTCTTACTAAGGAAGAAGTTATTAGTTGGTTGAGATAATTTGAAGAATTTAATAGGTACGTAATAATTCCCACGTAGACAACATTTTAGAGAAAAGTTGATGGTAAGTAAACGGTTACGCTGACAAAAGCCTTAGGTATATTAAAAAGTGACTTAGAAATGAGCCTGCCGGATCATAAATTATGACCGGCACCATCATCTGCCTGGCCTATTCCCAACTATGTTATGGCTTTCAGTCTAAATCCAAACGGATGCAGCTGAATACCAGTGTTTTAGAATAGACTCCTAGTCTCATCTCCAAAACCCAGTTTATCATCATCCTGGCCTTATCGCATGATCCAGTTACCAACACGATATCCCTTGGTGAGATTCGCTTTCAGACTTTCAGGTTTCAGATTACTTGTAACGACTGTCAAAGAACCACAGTCCGACAAGTACTTAAGCCAGTTAAGCTGATAGTTTTGTACAGAATTCCTTCGAGGTACAGTATTACATGACCACATATCACTTTATTACCTCACTCTAATACTGTTTTAAGCTTTCACGGTTTAAAACTAAACTTATACTGTCACTTACGGGATATCATTTATTTTATTTTATTTTATTCTTTTAGTTTTATTTTCTTATCAATTTATGGTAAATATCTTTATTCATAATTCAATTAATAATTAATCATAATGTAATCAATTATAATTTAATCACATGCCAATGATTTTTTTAATTTTATTTTGATATGTTGTAAACAGCTTTGAATGTATTGATTAATTTTTCTTTAGCAATTGTTGGTTAACCTAAGTAAATAAAGAAATATCATGCGTGATTAAAAAAAGAAAAAAAAACGAACAATCACGGAAGATATCCCGTAAGTGACAGTATAAGCATCCCTCACTCTAAGCTGAAATGTCACTTATATAACATAACTGTGCTATATACATGCAATAAGCACCCTTTGAGGCGGCGCAGTATCGCGACGGTATTTACACCGAAAGTAGTAAGATAATAGAGTACGAGATGACGTGCGTGTGTGGTGCAAGTTTTAAGCGAAATGTTTGTTATTTTTCAACACACTTGTTCGAAAAGTTACTCTTATAGCACCGGTTTGAGGTTCATAATACAGTATATTGAACACAATCATGTGATTTTTTTCTCTTTTTTATCCAAGTGTATAAAAAATAAAAAAGTTTAGTGTAGGTATGTAACGCCATACGTTCAATCTAATCAGAGAGTAGCGGTTATTTTGTTAAAAAATATCACTTTCTGTGTAGTAGACACTGAAATCAAAAATGCTTTGAAAGCGGTTGCTGCTCCAGGCTCCTTGATCCTCTTAACTAAAACGATAAAATCACAGATACAATATTCTCCTATAGCCGTACAAGACACCAGACTATACCATCATCTGCCTAGCCTTTTCCCAACCATGTTGGGGTCGACTTCAGTCTAACCGGATGCAGCTGAAAATCAGTATTTTATAAGGAGCGCCTGCCTATCTGACCTCAACAATCCATTTAGTACTGGGTAATACGAAACCCCGGGGTAAAACTTTCGGGTCACTGACTACCTGTTCAGACCGTCAAAGATCTACAAATGACAGCCGGGACCAACAGCTTCGCGTGCTTTCCGAGGCACGGAGCAAACTCGGTATGTAATGGGTGGTCACCTATCCACAGACCGACCTAGGCAATTTTAAAGAAATATGTAGTCACTAAAATTAAAAGTATGCTTAATATCCTGCGTAGCCTTTTTTCCAGCTACGTTGGGGTCGGGTTCCAGTCCAACCGGTATGTAATGGGTGGTCACCCATCCACGGACCAACCTAGGCAAGAACGATCGACTAGAGAGGCTGTTTTTATTTAGCTACGAGCTCCAGATTATACCAAAGCACAAAATTCCAACAATTCAATATACCAAACTCGAATCGAACTCAACCCGAAGAGAAATCGAGCCAAGAACTTTTAAGAGAAGACAAAACAACAATAAGTCCCCGCCTCTTATTACTTAAGCCCGGTACGAGTTTAAAGTCAGCCATTTTCCTTTGTAACCCTACACCAACCAGAGTCGATGCCGGTATACCTACTCGGGAAACCGGGAAACCGGGAAACCGGGAAACCGGGAAACCGGGAAACCGTCTCAGACGTAATCGCTTCTCACGGTTTTGATTTTCTTTGTAAGCCTGTCAGATGAACTCGAGGTGAGATTTACGAATTGGTTTTTTGAGCTGGAAGATTTTTAGTTTCCGGTAAGAATGTTATTTTCTTTAAAAATGAAATAGTATGAAGAAATAAACGATTTTATAAACTTGTTTAAGATAAGAGACATTTAAAGATACGCACGCCGGCCAATCAAGCTATACAAATCCAGTTTATGCGGATCTCTCATTGTATGGGAAATCTATACAAAGCGAGGCCAAGTTATACTGGAAATGTATAGCTTCATAGACAGGACCAAATCCTTAATCTACTAAAAGAGTAACGTTTCAAGGCCTATTATGTCAGACACGTCAGACATGTTTCAAGTCTTTCAAATTTTTTTCTGATACTACAATTATCTCAGATTCTACAATAGGTATTTTAACCAACATTAATAAAGGCACATTTCTATTTTCCAGGTCTGGAACCTGCAAACGAAAGCTTAAGACAAAGAAAAAAATAATTCATCATTATTTTTCATACTCCTAATTCAGTAATAATTTATCGTTTATTTAAATAAGGATGTTATACGCCTTGTGCTGACAAGATGAAATTCATCTTATTCTTTATTTAGATTTTCTTCCCTGACCTTTCGCTTGGAAAGATTTCTTAAAGGTTAAGTTCACCAAAGTATCTTTTTATAAAACCGTTTACTCACATGCTAAGAAGCTATGCAAATTAGGTGAAAAGAGTAACCATGGAGTTTCTTGCCGGTTCTTCTCCATAGGAAACGACCAACCCGAACCGTGCACCATTTTGTCGACGTTTTATAAGTGCCCATCGAGGCCTATGTGAAATAAAATATTTTGATTTTGATTTTGAGGTACCTCCATATCCATACTAATATCATCGTCATCATCATCATCATCATCATCATTTCAGCCAAAATACGTCCACTGCTGGACTTAGGCCTCCCCCAAGTGTCAATATAAAATAATAATATCTATATTGTTACATTTTCACGACTAAACGGCTGATCGGATCGTAATGAAATTTGGCAAGGAGATAGATTATATCCTGAGGATTATCTTTTTTGTTCTCTCACACATACACATCAAAATTTCCACGCGGTCGATCGCGGCGAAGTCGCGGGTAATAGCTAGTTATATGTATATAAATAACAATCATCTTTCCGGGTCGGCACATTCGATTCAACAGTATTTGTTGAACAACAGAACCGACCCAAGGCAATTAATAGCTATATATGTATTCGACTTTGATTCCTCTCGTGTTGATCGGTATATAATGGGTGGTCACCCATCCACAGATCAACCTTATCAAGCGCGGCTTAACCTAAAGATATTATTTTAAAATGCACAAAAAACATTAGACAACAATCATCATGAAACAGTAAAAAAAACAGAATCTATAAGATGCAAAATAAGCTGATAATTCAGCTATCACGACATTCCGACGGGAGCTGACAGAATGATAAATAGCATGAGATTAGGAGCGGCGTAAGGCCGGCTTGAGGGCAAGTCACTGAGGTCTTTCCAAATTTCATTACGGCCTCAAGACCTTAAGAATTTTTTGAAATATGGCCCATGTTTTTTTAGATGATGAATAAAGTTTTTTAGAGGTTGGGGAATATGGTGTGGTTTGATTAGGTAGTAGAAAATTCAAGGCATTATTTAGAGCTAAGTCTAAAAGGACATTATGTATTACATAAGCCCTGTATGTAAGACAGTGTTTTTCGGTAAATAGCTAAACCTTCCGTTGATTGCTAATTTAAATCGAATTATTAACTAATGAATTCTTTTAATACTGAAAAAAATAAAGGCCGGAGACGTTCTTAAAGGTACCACAAATTACATGGTTCTGTTTTTGTCAATACTTTGAAAATAACAGACACGAAATCATCATCTGCCTAGCCTTTTCCCAACTATGTTGCGGTCGACTCGATCTCCACAATCCAGTTAGTAGTTGGTAATACGACACCCCTTGGTAGGTCTGGTTGTCAGACTTGCGGGCCACTGACTACCTGTAACGACTGTCAAAGATCTACAAATGACAGCCGGGACCAACGGCTTAGCGTGCTTCCCGAAGCACGGGGAAAACTCGGTGTGTAATGGGTGGACACCCGTCCACAGACCAACCTAGGCGAGCGCGGCTGAGGATTGATCCGAGTGGCTGTTATTATTTAGCCACGAGCCAGAAAAAAAATGATGATTTCAATAATTATGTTCAGCTCTTAATGTATTTTAGTGATTAGTGTGAATTTAATTAGGTATTGCAAATTTAAAAACAGGGATCATAGTCTTTCCATGTTATCTAACACAACTGTATTGATGTCATCAAAAACACAATAATTTATTACCTTTCATAAGACTCCGAAAAAACAAAAACAATTGCGCAACGATCCACGAACATCTAATAAAATGCCAAAAACAAAATATGAAAAACATATTTTCAATATAACTAGCGTAGTGACGCGCAACACGTAATATTTATCGACAGTCGATACTATTGTACCAACTAACAATAGAGCTGTGACATTTTTACGATGTCGAAGAACGTACAAAGTATATTTTGGCTTAAGAAACTTTTCGACTTTAATAAATATTGCTTTATGGGCTGGTAAGACATTGTTGTTTTTAGATTAAAAAGAATTTTCAATGTTGTAAGCTTTGGTATGTTACATTGGAAATAAATATTGTATTTTATTAATTCCTGTGGTCAAGGAAATATAATTTTCCATCGACTTAAGGATAACGTTCATAGTACTGCGTCCTCATGTTTGCTGAAATATAATAATAAATAATATAAATATTGCGATCATCAATTATTCTATCAAGGGTTTTGGTCTAGTCTGAGAAAGTTAAGTACTCGTTGGGACTAAACATATTTGTGGGTACAAGGACATCGTTACACTACTTGTTACTAGACTTCAGTTCAAGATTTTAGACATACTAGCTACTTCTACTGAATCCGTATGTACACCTACCTCAAATTATTATGTGAGTACTCTTATGCTCGTGAATTCGCCCGCGTGTATTTCGGTAATTGTCCCAAGGTATCGTACTACGGGGATAAAAGTGGATTACTTGTTAATCCAGGTTATAAACTAGCACACACACAGCCACACAGCACACACAGCTACAAAGCCAGTTTATACATCCATCTATCCATTCATCCTCGCAAAGTTTCGCATTTATAATAGTAGTAAGAAAACCTCCAAATTCAGAACTATCATGTTTCTATATTCTAATTAAAATTATATGATCATACCTACCACTATTGTACATGTTTATCTACATATTCCTCTACATTTTCCAGAAAAGTATAGCTCCTAGAACTCATTGTTTAACTAAAACCTAATTCTAGGTTATTTAACCTTACCATAGCTACATGTCCGCATTCTAACATTCTAGGTATTTGGAATGCTTTTGTTTCAATTAATTGGTAAATATAGTCCATAGTATTTATAATCAACTAGCTTTTACCCGCAGCTTTGGCTTTTATACTACCGGAATAAATAGTACATTATGTCCTAAGTCTTCGTGTACCTGTATTACAAACATCGAAAACAGCTCAGCTGTTTTGATGCGACGTTGACAGACAGAGTTACTTCCACATTTATTATGAAAGCCATTATAATATCAGACAATCAGTTATCTCTGCCTATACCCATCAGCAGTTCCGCATCAGTGATGAAACCCGACAAGATTTGCTGATGATTTGGTAAATATTGAGTCGCTGCTAAAACAGTTATGGCATGACGTCGTACCCTGAATTATAAATGCGACTAAAATCATTATCATTTCGTTACTTGGGGTCGGAGCAATACGTTCTCTTCTTCCATTCTCCCCTGACAACCGTCACGCAGTCATTTACTCCTTTTTCTTTTATATCATTGCTTACTCAATCCATTCATCTCTTCTTTGGCATTCTCTATCGTTCAACACGTATATTCATTACTCTTTTAGTCGCTTGAGTTTCATGTCTCTTCATTATCAACAAATATTATTTTTAATACGACTGTCCTCTTCATTATAAATACGACGAAAATAAATTGATTTAAAATAAACATCAAATTCTATTTGAAAACATTTTTGTGTCGCATACCATCCCATCTCTACCCAGCCCAACATTTCTACACACAAACAACAAAAAAAAGATTGTACACATACTTTCCCCGCTCAACCAATCTATTCGTTCTGTTTACTCGATAAATTCAAATAACAATAGTCGATACATTCACATCACTACGAACAAACATTATTATTCGTTAGTACCTTGTTTATATATGGATAATATTATTTATGTTTTGTATTCACGAAATTTTCTTTGTATACCGAAGTCCTATGGGATTGCAGAAACTATATTGAGTTACTCAAATGGCTTGCTGATGGTATTGTGTATCGACGTGCTCTCATAACCATACCAACATAAGGGTTATACCATATCCCTAACGGTGTCACCATAAAGGCGGTAAAGAATACATTGTGAGGAAACAGAAATTTACTAGAACCGAATATTCAAAGACGTGTAACATCTACCAACCTCGCACTGGCCTCGCGTGGTGGGTGACAGCTCACGAGCCCCATGAGAGGGACTCATCGAGAAGAGGCCTTTGTCTCAGCAATGGGAACTTTACAGACTGATTATGCTACCAGACTGCCTCATTGGTCGAGTGGTCGCAAGTGCGACTGCTGAACATTGAGTCCTGGGTTCGATTCCCGGGTCGGACAAAGTGTTGTTGGGTTTTTTTCATAAGGAATTTCTCAGCAGCAGCCACGGAGTCCGGATTTGTGTCCGGCTGATGACAATAGGCTCGCCCTTATTACATGAGACTTAAAACATAACTGGCGAAATGTGGGTGTATTGTTAGGTACACCTATGCCATAGCCTTCAGAGATTACAGACGTGGTGTTATGCTATACCATGACTAATTAATTTCTGCTCATTATCGTCTTCCCTACGAACCTCTGAAAAACTTCAACACACAGCCACCAAGTATGGCAATGCCTCTTCAATCTCTGTCAAAAAAACGCCCTTTGCCACCCAGTCGTACAATTACACTCCAACATTATTATTCCTAAAGACGTCTGCTTACACCCTTTTAGTAAAACATGCTCCATAATATTTCCTGTACACATTGTATATGCTACACACGTCTTTTCTGCCAAGCTTCTTATATTAACGCCAATAATATGCATACAATTTTCAAGAGTTTTCTTTGCAAGAAAATATAGCCTCGTATTTTGCGTTGCTTTTAGCCTTGCGGTTAGAATAGGCTATAAGGCTATAAGTTATGGGGGGTGGTAGGGGAGAAGGGTTGTTTTGGGGGGGCAATAGTTTGGTTATATTGGTTTTGTAATACTGTCAAGGAGGGGGTTGTAAAAAAGTAGGTTTGAGATCTATTTCCAGTATTTTAGAAAGGCATCCTGTTGAGTTTGTGTATTTATGTTTACAAAATTATTATTTCCTACCCGCTCTGTGAGAGTGAATGCCCATAATGACCCACAGCTGCCCAGTACTGGGTGGTGGATGTCACAAATGTTTACAAATTTTTGGCTCTAGTAATGGTGGTGAAGTACTCAATACTCAAGTTTTTATTGCATTCCATGTGTATTACATAGATGGTGTAACTAGGTAAAGATCAATATGGACCCTGTCGCGCACAGCAGCATTAGGAGAGAGGAAGAGGGCTAAGCAACAATTCAATAATCATCTTCCTTTATTAATTTCATTACAAATAAATTACATTTTTAAATATTCCTTAAAAAACAATGTAAAAACATTTAAAAATATAAAAAAGTAGCCCACCGGTATCGGGAACAGGGTCCAAGCTACCGGCGGTCAGGGCTCAATATTCAATAATCATTATTATTATAAATTATTAAATAAATAAATAAGTATTAAATATGTCGGAACCGGTCATTAGTACGGACATAAAATGAATCGCAAGTCCGATGGTGGTGACGTCACGCGACCTACTACAAACATATAAATATATAAGTAAATTACACAAAGTAAAGTTTCTCAAAAACCTGTGCGGCGACACTTGGGGGAGGCCTATGTCCACCAGAGGACGTCTTTCGGCTGAAATGATTATGATGAAGGTTTCTAAAAACTGAGTTTCTCGATGGTCTAGTGGTCGCAATCGCGCCTGTTGAGCATGAAGATCTGGGTTCGATTCCCGGGTCGGGTAAATTGTTATTGAGTTTCTCCATCAGGAGTTACTCAGTAGCACCCTCGGAGTCTGGATTTGTTCCCGGTTGATGGCAATAGGCGCGCCCTCTATTACATGGAACTTAAACATAACTGGCGAAATGTGGGTGTACTATTAGGTACACCTCTGCCTAACCTTTCGGGGATTACAGGCGTGAGGTTATAGTTTCTGGCTAGATTCAAGATCACTAGGTACTGATCGCTATTTCTGTATAACCAACAAAATTATCAAGCTTGAAGGTACAAAATAAAGCTAGTTCACATGATTGAACACGTTTGCTACATGTCTAGACCAGTTTTTCATGAACTCAGGCAAATCTGTAGATAATATAAAATCATGTCATCTTTTGCTGACAATATTTGCAAAGAAATATGAAGAGGCATGATGTGGAAACAGTACCTTATGAACGGAGATAGAATACTAATTCTTGAAGTAAATAACCTTTTGGAAAATCCGAAAGGTTCTCTTGCTTACAACCATACCCCGATACTAATTTAATAAATGCGAAAGTCACTCTGTTTGTCGGTATGTCTGTTTGTTTGTTTGTTACCTTTTCACAAATAAACGACTCATCATCGTCTGTCTAGCCTTTTCCCAAGTAAATTGTGGTCGGCTTCCAGTCTAACCGGATGCAGCTGAATACCAGTATTTTACATGGAGCGACTGCCTATCTGACCTCCACAACCCAGTTAGTACTGGGTAATACGATACCCCTTGGTAAGACTGGTTGTCAGACTTTTTGGGCCACTGACTTACAAATGACACCCGGGACCAACGGCTTAACGTGATTTCCGAGGCACGGAGGAAACTTGGTATGTAATGGGCGGTCACCCATCCACAGACCAACTTAGGCAAGCACGGCTTAACCTAAAGATCGACCCGAGCGGCTATTATTATTTAGCCACGAGCTCCTCATAAATAAACAACTCAATGAATGCTAATGAAACTTGGCACACAGATAGACAGATAGATTGATAAATTGATGATAGATTGTTTGTCTCTGCATCACCCAAAGGTTGACTGGTAGAAAATGCCTTTGGCATTAAGTCCGCCTATGTGCTTTTGTGCTTGAAGTGTAAATAAATAAATAGACCATAACCTGGTTTAGGACATGGGATACTTTTTATCCCGTCTGTAAGTTCCCGTGGAATAATTTCCGACCTCCAAGCAGGCAAAGTCGCGAGCAAAAGTAGTAAGGTCTTTGAGTGTGGTAGGACGGTATATCGGTAGCTTCATCAATTCGCACGGGTAACTACAGAGCTGATTTTGATGAGACAAAAAGTAATTTCATACATGTAGATTCTACGTATACCGGCTTACTTTTTATTCATAAAATCTGAAAACTTTGTGAATAATTCAAGAACACGTTATGAAATAACCAAAAGATCTCCCAGGGCAAGCCAGGGGTTCGAAAGAGATACCGTAGCCCTGGAACACAAAGGGCAAAGAAGGAACATGGATGGGTTTTAGTCAGTACAAGTCTGACACTCCCTTCCGCTCCGCCCAGAGTGGTCATTTGATGATTTCCAATCCGGAAAAAAAAAAAATAACCAAAAGATTTTCTAACTTTCATCGAAACTTAAATAAAAAACAGCTTTCAGTCAAAACTACACCACTGAAATTCTCTAGCGATTAGAATAATTGATTATTGTTTGAACCTATCTAATGTAAAACATGGACCACTTTGGTCTCTGCAAAAAATATAATAAATTAGGTCATAGCATCATTATAGCATAATCAACCAATATTGTTCCCACTGCTGGGACACAGGCCTCCTCTCTAAGAGAGGGAATGGGCTATAATCTACCACGCGGGCCCAGTTCGTGGCTCAAAAATTTCATACGTCTACAAATTGGAATATTGGTTTTAAAAAGTAAATCAACGAACGATTTTTGGACTCAAGACATTTCTAAAATAATCACGTGTGATAAAATATACTTTGGCCTTTACCAGTAGCGAAGACTCAATTTTTGTAAGAGGTAAGCCGGAGTACATATCTTTAATGTGATTATATTTTTGGCGAAAAGAATACTGACTGTGCCATTTTTCAAAGGGAAGCCGGTAGGAATCGAGTTATATGGAACCTTCGCCACTGGTATCTACCCCTCTTGATTCTATTCCCAAAGAAAAAAATAAAGTTTTTCCTACAGAAACTCCATAAACTTCCCCTTAAGTCCTGACTTTACTAGCAAACTAATAAATAAACAGCTTTTCCTTTAAAAAGGTAAATGAATAAAGAAAATTTTCTCATAAATTCTTCAGACTAAATAAATCGACAGACTACACTCTAAGTCAGGTAAAAAGTGAAGGGAAAAAGTAAAATATTATCGAGATAGGGCCACTTTTTAGCACTAGTGTTGGGAATCGATTATCGATAAAACGGATCAGGCTATTTTCCGCTAGGTTTACGAAATACGTTCGGTATTCAATTGTTATTAGAGAATTGATTTGTTCCGTTTCAAAGCCTTAAATGTATTAGACGGGCTCGCGTTTTGTTTTCGCTGTCGGTTGAAAATATTGGAGTTTAATTTTAAAATGTATTTTCGTGTTTGTAATGTTGCTGGTATTTCAATATAGCAATGTTGCTTGTTTCTGTATCTTATATTGAAAATATATATTTTAAGAATTGCAGACGTGGAAGTTTAAAATTATCCAGGATTAGATTTTATAGTAAAAATAATCAATCTTCGATTAGTGATGTGTTGAGTATATAAAGTAAGAGGTTGATCAAAATGAGACTTAAAAAAATCTTTGGGTTTATACTCAATACATATAATGGAAATTGTTATTATATGAGACTAATTCAGCTAAAAAAGCTCGCACAAAATGTAGGAAACAAAACAACACCTTTTTTTCGTTATTTCAACGTCGACACCATAGTAAGCATAATGATGAGCACTTGGCCCCCTAACATGTTTATGGTTATTTAAATTTCACTTCGAATACTAAAAGAATAAATACTATCTAGTTGTTTCTTCGCAAGTAAAAGATTATTAAATAAACAAGACAAAATATTATTCATTTTCACTTTCTCACAGTTGAAACGCAAAACAATAAAAGGTATCTAAGAAATGTCACAAAATTGTCTGAAAGATAAGCCTGAAGTTTACGAACTTTCGGCCTAGGTCTGAATAAAATCATGAAGATCTTTTGTATTTAATGAGAACTTCTCTTATTAAGTTCTTCACCTATTTCCTGTTTGATGTACAGTGTTATTATTATAATTATGCTTTTTATTCATTAGTGTGGTGTACGCAGAGTTCTGAGTTCATATAAAAAATGGACGCTTTGGAGATATTTCTTCGTCGGTAACAAAGACAGTTGTTTTATTGAGCAAATGTTTTTTTTTTAATTTGGTGTCTCCCAAAGGGGTAATTATTTTATTCTGACGCATCAACGTTAAAGTTTTTTCAAGGCAAAATCAAAGCTATTTTCTCTTACACGCGTTTGCTTATAGAAACATCTGGTATTGCGTTTCTGATCATATCTTATGTATTATTCATATCAACATGGAAAAAAATAATTCATCAATAATTCCTTTTGTATGTCTTCTTACACGTAAAAAGTATCTTAAACATATTTTAAAACCACAAATAAACATCACGCTTTTTTGTTGCTACATGCACAAAAGACTCAGAAAGAGGGTAGATAGATTTGTCTGCACCTATCAATTTATTTACCATCCACCCGCATTCTCCAGTCATCCCGCGATCATGACGCTTGCAATAGCGTCGAAATATCGGCTCAAAATAATTGAAAATCACGGAAGTGACCTTGTAAGTTTAGTGATAAACCGTGAAAGCTTAAAACAGTATAAATAATCCTATTACACATTTCACATATAAACAAACAATTCAAAACAACAGAACCTACCAAAATAATACCCAATTATCAAAATATCGTCATAGAATATTCAATTATATCATTGTTAATGAATATTTACTCTGTACTTACAGACTATCTCATTATGTCGTATTTCACTCTACTACAAACCCAATTATAGTTGGCAAATATTGCTATTGAAAACTGACGGTATAAATCGAGTTCTATGGTTTAGTGTACAATAACTAAATTATCGATAGTTTTAGGAAAGCTTATGGTGCCTCACTAATCATGGCACATAGTCAGCAGATAACATTCCCAATGCTGGGACACAGGCCTCTTCACTGGGAGGCGCTCAAGGCGGGCCCAGTGTAAGTGTGCTACATGTCCTCAAATTGGTAGTTCTAAGACATGCCAATTTCCCTAGAAATCATTCGGACTTTGACTCTCCGAATTTAACAGGTAACTAAGGAAAAAAGAAATGAAACTGTTAATTTGTCTAAGAGAAAATAACGACTGTTAAGTAGCGAAATGCATTGGCTATTACAAGCCCCATGTATTAAGCGAACCACTTACCGTTAAAAATACAAAGACATCACAAAAACTACGACGCAACTACATTTACCATTTGACTTGTTTTTATGTCAAACGTATTTCGCAGAACGCATGGCAACGAATCCAATTTAAATTTAAAACACCGCGTTTCTATTTGTTTATCGATATGTGGAGCACCACTAGCGAGTGCAGTTAGTGAGGCCCATAAATCAGTTTCCGTCGCCTGTAGGCACGTCTTAATACAATTTTATAAGTGACGGGTGCAAACAACGTGCACTTATCGATAAGATCTTGTCGATAGTTTTAACGATGTTATCGTTTTTGTTGATTCAGCTTTTGAACAGCATTTTCCGTAATGGAAGATTGGTTTATTTCTACGGTATAATGACGAAGGAAGAAGTGTTTGGTGAAAAAGAAACTAATAAAATCTTGTTATATAAGGAGTCAGAAAAAATAACATGAAATACGTCGGAAAAAAGCTTTTTTTGTACAGAATCAGAAATATGATACGATCAGATAGCAAAACTAATCATGCATAACATTTCGCTAGACATCACTAAACAAAATGAACAAAACGTGATCTGAATCCCAAAAGGCTTGCTTTTACTGCCACCAATATTATTTATCGATACTACTTTTGATGAATCCTATTTTTGTCGGCAAAATATGAAGTAAATTCGTAACAAAAAACCGCCCATTTACAATTTTATCGATAAGCCTGTCCCATCACTATGCTTCAGCTTACATAAATCATGAGGACATACGCCCTATCTGTTGCCAGCTTAATACGATCCCCCAAATAGGGGTGGGGGGGCTTTTTATAGGCAAAAAGCTGAGTTTGCCAGTTTCCCTCCGTATTGTATACTTTATATTGGAAATCTAAGCGGTGTTATTCAGCAGATTTTAACTTAAGAAAAAAATATATAATGACATTTTTTTTGTTGTTCTTGTCCGCTGTTTTTGAATAGCGAAGTGTAAGGACTGTTGTCAGCGATATTAAACGTTTATTGAAGGAAATATTAACTGAATTTAAAAATTCAGTAGGTACTTTTTCCGGGCTTTACATACAGGATTTACGAACATAGCTTTTCATGGGACATATCCCAGCAAGACACCATCTTTGTTTCATATCTTCAAGATGCCTTCAAGACACAAGGCGAAGAAAAAAATGATCAGAAAAACTGGACTTGAATGGTCTGGAATCATCAACACGCAGTTACAGCATGGTAATCAATGCTCTGCTCGTTCCTTCGCATATGCCTTGTAGTAGAAAATCTAAACTCTGAAATAATATCATCAGGCAAAAACCTCTTTAGTCCATCTTTTCTCTACATACCAACACAGATGGAAACTAATATAAGCGATACATTTTTCGCTCGAAGACATTCGAAAAGCTGTTTCCACATTGATTTTCAGGCAACGGAAGCAGGTTCGATGTTCGCGCCGCTGAATTTTTCAGTACTTTCATATAAATATTTATGTAAGCCGCACTTTCGCGTGGTTAGGTACTGAAAATGCTGTGAAAAAAATCTGGAATAGACGTTGACTTTTAAAGTAGGTCTAGATTTTTTTTTTTGAAGTGTGGTTTTGCCTTTGGGGTAGTCTAAGAGGTAGGCATAAATCTACCCTTTATATTGAATAAGTTGATAGTCTTTCTGACAACCAGTCTTAGCAAGCGGTAACGTATTATCCATTACTAACTGGGATTTGGAGGTCAGATTGGCACTCGCTCCATGTAGAATACTGGTATTCAGCTGAATTTGGTAAGATTGAAAGCCGACCCCAACATAGTTGGGAAAAGGCTATGCAGCTAGTCGATGGACTTTCTAATATATTGCTTTTTGTTTCGTACCTAATTAGAATCGCAAATTATTTAGACAGAATTTTAAAACCCAAAATGCCAAAAATAGTTTTGCGCTACTCGGGAATCGAGCCTCAATTCTTTAACAGCCGCAACAATTGGTTATCCACAGACCAATGTACTAATTATGTTGGTCAATTAATATTACCTTCCCTACTAAAGGTGGTCTTTCAAAGAAAAATCTAATTTCAAGCTTAAAATTAAGATTCATTTTGTACAAAAAAAAATCTAATTAAACTTAGGCTTAATTAGAATGTTCGCTAATTACGTTTCATGTAATAAGATTCTTTTCAAAGGTCCTGAAGATTTTAATGTCTTTTGAGGTTTTATACTCTAAACCCTTTTTATTTGAAATGGAAGTATTTGAAGTAAGTTAGTATTTAAAAAAAAAAAGTATTTGGGAATGTTTAGAAAAAAAAAAAATTTTTTTTTTATTTGTTTGGTGATTGGAGAACTTGTAACTGGACTTCCTGAAGAGTCTACTGGCTTTCCGATAGATCTTAGAAGATGGTTGTCGAGTGGCTTATACAGGGTGGTAGAGACACCGATGCAGAAACGGTTACCGCATATTCATATTCATTTATTTGCGTTCCACAAGGTAAAAGATGGTGTTAACAAAAGGCTTAGAGCTAAGAGCCGTTGTAGACACCGTCGGGGCACAGCAAAATTTACTGTAAGATACTTAAAAAACCTAATTCGTACAATCTAAAAATTAAAATAAAATATATTTACATAAAAACCAAATTTAGATTGGAAAAAAAAATCAATCAAAAATAGTTAATACTGAGTACATCATCCACTTAAATACAAAAACAGCTGCTCCATACATATTGACCGTACATTTTTTAATACCGATGAAAAGCTAGATAGAATGATGTACAAAATACGTAGAAAGCGTTTGTGCGTCAATGTCTGTTCCACCTTTTATATCCCGTCTAAGAAAATGAGAAAAATATTACATTTTATTGACATTAATTGTTTGTACCTTTCACTCTTTGGTTCGCCCATGGTTTTCGCAGTAGACATTCGATTGCTTTTTGCTCTTCGATACATGCGTTCGATTCCCGCTTGAACCTTCTATTTCTATGACCTTTTGATGATTGATTCGAGTCTTAATACACAACAGATAATTTGCCTGCAGTCAAAGAAATTCATTGCTAGGCAAATTGACACCCTACGTCAATTTGCCGTGGAGTCATTTCACAAAACTAACATAAAATATCAGTTGTGATTTGAATGTTACGGACAATTTAAGTGAACTCTAGAGTACCAAATATATCTTAGCACTTACCGGTAAGCCATGCGGATTTGCTCCCCGTTCTTGTACCAGATGAGCTGGGCTGGTGGGTTTCCTCCCCGACTCCTGCATACCAGCTCCAGGCTCTGTCCCCGACGCACTGTCTCCCCTTCTGCGTAACCTTCAATGTACGGGGCTCCGGGAGGATCTGGGGAAGAAGATAAAAAAGATAAATAAAAAAAAACTTTTACCATAATAATATGATACTTGGAGGAGGAGCTCGTGCCTAAGTAACGGCCACACAGGTCGATCATCAAGGTCACAACATTAGCGCTTGCCAAGGTCGGTCCGTGGATGGGTGACCGCCCATTAAATTTCGAGGTTTCTCCGTACCTCGGAAAGCACTTCAAGCAGTTGGTTCCGTCTTTCATTTGTAGATTTTTGTTAATCTTACATCATCATCTGCCTGCCTTTTTCTAACTATGTTGTGGTCAGCTTCCAGTCTAACCGAGTGCAGCTGAATACTAGTATCCTACATGGAGCGACTGTCTATCTGACCTCCACAACCCAGTTAGAGTTTTTCATTACTGATTATTATTATGAAAAGTTGCTATCACGTACTTGTTTTTTTGTAAGAAGAGTGGTAAACAAAAATATCTGATAATGATTTATGTAGAAAATGTGAGTGACGTCAGCACTGTACAGGTAGAAGCAAAAGTTTTCAAACAAAAATAATTATGAATATTGATAATTTGACCGTAAAATGGAAAAGAAAAGTAAGATAAATGGATGTGGACGAAACAAAAGGAGTAAGTATGTGCGAATCGTAGCAGGTGGCGTTCTGTACTTCCTGCCTACCCTCATGAGAAAAAGGTGTGAGCTTAGGTATGTATGGAAGACATGGATTTTTTGTTGTGATCGGTAATGTTTAGCTTAAACACATAACAATTTCAGTAAACATATAGATACTAAAAGTACTATGGCTTATACATAAATAAAATCCCTGAGAGATTGAATCGGTAAAACTTGCGAAAAACTTAAAATTCCAAAATTTTATGGAAGACAACTTAATTTTAATAGTCTGGCCTTCATTTCTAGGTAATTTAACATTAAAATTGAGAACTAGACTTAGTTTTTTTCATTCAATTTTATATGACCTGTTTTTTATCATATGTTTGGAAACATCCAAAGTCCTAAGAATATTTCAGATCCAATATTCTGATGTTACCAGTATAGAATCAACAAAACATAAAGCAGTTAAGCACAGAAAAAAACGGAATCAACATAACAAGAAATATTTTATTCACCAACGCATTAAAATAACAGGTGAAAGTAAAAGATAAAATGAAATAAAAACCTCAATGCTATCATCTTTCACTTTTCCTGACTGACATGCCACGCATACAACTCTTTTGTTTTAAAAATCCCTTTTCGTAACAAAAGATGCTTCGAATGATCAAAAGAAAAAAAAATACTCATAAAAGATTTTTTACCACAAAGAAACACTTTTCCGAACGAGTGTACAGGAAAATTGCCTTCGACGAGAGTTCATTAACCCCAAAAAACGGGGTTCTGTAACATTATTAATAAGGGATCCTTAAGAAAAATATTAAAACGGTCCCTGTCTTGGGGGTCATATCATTTGTTTGTGCGATTACATTGTAAATCATTTCGTCTTAAAAATATAAATTTGCCCGCTGACTGGGTTCGTATTTTGGGTTAAATTTTGATAAATGACTTCGCAAGGTATGATTAATATTGTATTTTATGAGAGCTCAGTGGAACTGAATCGTGGCATTATATTCTGTGAATAGAAAACATTAATTATATTTAACACTAAACATTCGCTCCCTTTGGTTTCCGGTAGAATTTACCATTTCTTTATTTTTGTGGGTAACGCAAAAAATTTCTAAGCAACAAGGAACAATTATTTATTCTAGAGGTTGTGGGTACTGTTGAAATTATAAACACATGAGGATTTTCAATGCCAGAATGATCAATATTGCAATGTAAATAGATAAATACCCCTTTACATGCTTTGTTTATTTAGAAAAATAAAAATACCTACAACTTTAAGTGGATTTTCAAATATCATCGCTTCAAATGGGGGTCTAGCATTTGAATAATCCCACACTTCCTTCTAACTACCCCCCAAAAAAACTCTTAACCGTTGACATAAATAGCAAAACCTATTTTCAATCCAAAATATCTTATTACAACATAACTATTACCTCCTCAAGTCACTATGAGGGTTAAAAGCGATTTATTTTTATCACGGAACCTTTCGATATTTAAGCTCGGATAGTTTTATACGCTTTCTCGATTGGGGGTGCTCCGAGGGGTCAATTCAAACGATATGAGCCATTGAGTGTATAATATTATGATGGACCCTGTATAGTGTATGGGCCGTGTTTAGTGTATGACCCCGTATAAGTCTTTGTTGCTTTCGTTTCTGGATTATTTGATCTGGATTGAATGGGGGTTAGACAATGATGGGAGATAATTGTTTTATATGGAAGGAAAAAATGGACCTGTCAGTCAGACTACATACCTACAACAGATATCAAATAAATATGATATTATGTAAATAATTCCGTTTTACTGAACTTCTTCTGGCCCTTCTATACTAATATTAAGAAGCATCTCAGACATTAATCTACATGGTCCTCATATGACTTGAGCAATGTCTGGACTTTAAAAGAGACGGTGACCTCTGAGTTTGTTTCGGATGTTTCTTCTCAGAGTAGTCAGGTACGAAACACCGGCCCCATGTAGTTAAGTAGTAGTTAGTAAGAAAACATGGTGACTTGTAAAAGAGTTTTGTAAGCCAATTTACAGAAATAAATATGATTTATGATGATGATTTATGATTTATTTATGAAGTGGTAAAGTTTATAATAATATTAGTATTTTTTTTTTATTTTTTTGTGTTTTAGTATTTGTTTTTTTTTTTTTTTTTTTCGTTAGTGCCCATGATAGTTTAAAATCTTTTTATAATAATATGTTTGTAAGTTTGGATGTAGGGGATAATCTACAGAACTATTGATACGATTCCGAAAATTCTTTCACTAATGGAAAGCTACATTATCACCGAGTATCATAAGCTATGTTAAAAACGTTCCCGTGGGATAATTCCTGACCATAACGGGAGCGAAGCCGCGGGCTGAAGTTAGTATGTAAATGGATCGACTGCAGGCATTCCTATCAGGTCAGCTTCTGTTAACCTTTGTACCCGGTGACAGTATCACATGGACTCCTTTTGTCTCGTTGGTTCACCACTACTTGAGCATGAGGTCCTGGTTTCAATTCCAAGGTCAGATAGAATGTTATTGGATTTTCCCATCATGAGTTTATCAGTAGTAGTCCGAAGACTTATAGTGCCGGTTGATGGCAAAAGGCTCGCCCCTGTTACGAGGGACTTAAACATAACTGGTGAAATGTATGTGTACTATAGGTACACTTCTGCCTAACCCTTCGAGGATTACAGGCGTGATGTTATGTTATTTTATTTTCTTAATTTCTTTTTAAAAAAAAGACACCCAGAAAGGATTTTTTGAAACTGAGCGTTTTAAAGTTCGTATTTAAATGAATTCACGTGCAAACGCTACTGTATGTGTTCAAGTAAGGAATTTAGCAAAGTGACAATTAAAAGATGGAGTCTCAGATTCAACTTCACCCCCCTCTGCACCCCGCTGTACCATTCCATTCCCCTTAGAATAATTAAGTTCAGACGTAGGGGTGGTACCGTAGCTAACCTTGAGAAAATTCTCTACTTTTACCGATCATTGTGTCGTTAGATGTCCATGTTTGGATGATATTTCTATGGGATAGTAGCTTGATAATGAACCCTACGTGTGTTATATTGAGATAAAATTCAAATACATAGTTAAAATTCATAAAACATAGTCCGTGAACCAGCACTTATAGAAGGCTTCTCGTAAGTTGTGGGCTGGGTGTCTGTTATTGGGAATGGCGCATAATCAGCATATAATGTTCCCACTGCTGGGACACATGCCTCCTCTCTATGTAAGGGTGTGTCCACATTACTAACATAACATGTTATAAAACATGGTTATTTAACATATTCAATAGAGAGATTAGCAATGTTGTTTAAATTAGACGTGTTAGCAAAAGATTTGTAAAATGTTACTTAATCTGGACGCACCTTAAGAGAGCGACCCGTATCCATGCGCGCCTAGTACAGGTTGGTCTTTTTTTATAGTGTGGTTAGTATTTCAGAGTTTTTATGCTGTCCATGTGCCTCTGACTTAGCTTCACATGCCGTCAAGAAATATCTCTCAGGCATGCTGGTTTCCTCACGATGTTTTCCTTCACCGAAGCAAGTGATAATTATACAACACGCACATGAATCCGAAACATCAGAGGTGCGTGTCTTGGGTTCGAACTCGAGATTCATGACTTAACCGTCCGACGGTCACACCAATTACCATTTAAAAGAAATAATATTTTTTTAAATAAATCATAAAAGGTCGATGAAAGTTCATTCACTGCCATTTCAGCCTGAAAAATAGCCGTAAACACAGCGTGAAAAAAAACTTGAAAATAAAAACAACACTCTCAGAACTCAACTCCGAACATTCTTAAATTCGTTTAACCGCCAAACACCATAATCTCTTCAACTTTCCGAACCTTTCCATGCAAATTCCACAACATCGTATTAATTCGTTTAAAACTTTCCCCAATCCAATACGCTAACCCTATTCGAGCAAATCTCGCGTAGTACGCGGTACGCGGTACGCAAGTAATACGCATGTCAAGTCTAGCGTTTGTGATTAAGAGGGCATTGTACCGAGAAACGACGAATTTGTTACTTGTAGGGCACTTGTCACACCGAAGTGTAATTGTAATTGAGTTTCTGTTTTGAATTTTGCTCGGAAGCGAGCAGTGTTGAATTGTAAATTGTCGGAACTGAGTTAGGTGAGTGTGACGTGTTTTTCTTTTTTAAATATTTTATAATTCGGTTGTATTTTCAGTGTACTTACTCTTTAGAAGCGCCTTGTCTTTTGTTGTTTTATTAAAGGTACAATTTTGAAGGGAACGGCTAACCGCAGTGAGTTTGCAAGTGTGGTTTGTGGTGGCGGTTGTCTTCAGAATAGTACTGTTATACAGTGTACTTTTCATACTAAGTAACGAGTCCACATAGCAAAGGCAACACAACGTATTTTAGGGCTTTGCTTATAATTCTCAAAGTTTTAAGCTATTTCATGAATGATGATACTCTTTAATCATGGCTGTATTATTAATATGTCCAGAGGCACAAACAGGCGCAAAGGGTTTCTAGTAATTTATTGTCTTTTGCGTTTTTCCAGTTATTGCCCGCGAATTTATCTGCCATTAAGTCTATTTTTTTCTCAAAATCCCCATACCACCATTTAGGGACTTGAACAAGTAACATACAAACAGTTATTTTTTATTTAAAATATTCGCATGGATTTTAATTTCCAAGAAATGTAAAATAATAAAATAGATAACCCAAAGTGAACGCTTATTCGAGGCACGATAAAAGGCAAATCGGTTCGCTCACTGTTATTGTTTCATTTCAATGTTAAAACAGTAATTTGCATTGTCAATACATTCGATAGAAGCTCGTACGTTTAAAAGGTTGAAGGTTCAAAACCCAGTGAGCAGAGGTGGATGATCTTTGAATAACATGAGTGTTTTCAATTTTATATCATCAATCAGTTTATTAATTGAATCATAACATTATGAAGAATTTATAGATGACTGTTGACATATTAAAAAAATGATCGTTCACCTATTCAGATACTGAATTTTCCAATTTAAATGTTTTTTTGGTGAAAACTATTGAAAACCAATGCTGCTGCTAAAAAACATATTGGAAAATAAACAATAGACGTAGTACATGGACCTGAATGCAGGGAATATTATTAGGACTTTATATTAAAGAACGGTTAACAATGCGAGAGTGGATTCCCAACACAAGATATGCCACACCTTCTCTCCTGCCTGTCATGCACAACTAGTTGCGCCCTCCAGGACTTTTTTTTTTTTTTTTTTAACGTGGTAAAATCATCAAACCAACCCACACTGGGCCCGCGTGGTGGATTATAGCCCATTCCCTCATTCATAGAGAGGAGGCCGGCGTCCTAGCAGTGGGAACATTATAGGCTGATTATGCCATGCTTATGCTAAAATCATCAAATGAGTCCTCCCACCCAGGGCAGAGCGAGAGGGACTGTCAGACTTGTACTGACTAAAATCCACGGTGTCCTTCAGTAGCCCTTTATGTTCCAGGGTCACGGTAATTCTATGAGTCCCGCGACCGCCCTCCAGGACTTGAATGAGGCAAACGACAGAGCTGTCCAGTTTGCTACGTACTGGTCGGACAAAATCTGAATCATGGATTCGAGAAGAAGAACGGTAAAGTAGCCATCAGTTAGCTCGCACTAGTTCTTGTTATTGTTATTAGAAAATTTCGTGCAATACACGGATAAATTTACGTTTTGTTATTACAAGGCTCGCTTCGGTGTAAAACGCATCCACCCAAACACAATGTTACGCTGTAAAACTTCAGTCGTGTTCGGTGTGTTTAACTTTTATTATAATTCGGATGAAATTGTTCATACGAGTCTTAAAATGTAAAGAACATGAGTTATACTGCTACGACTTTGTTACCATTCGGAGAAGTTTGTGAAAAATGTTAAGAAAACATGGCTGCCTTCGTTCCTGAACCTAAGTTTAACTATTAAGGATATTCTCCTTTTAAAAATAGATGGAAGAAACTCATGAAACTCAAACTCAGTGCATTTATTTCAATTAGATCATTACAGGCACTTTTGAAAGTCAGAAAAACAAAGAAAGCGAAGCTACAGTCACAAGGCATAATAACTTGAGAAAGTACTGTTGTTGCACATTCTAAAGCGTAGATCTCTATGGAGAAGAATGGGCAAGAAACTCCGCGGGACAGGTGGAGGATGACCGAAGACAAGATTAATGGAATATGTGAAGAAGGTTGTGTAATAAACTTGAAAGTTGGGTCGTTTTCCAGTCTAACCGTAAAATAAATTGACATGGAGCGCTTGCCTGTCTGACCTCCACAAGTGACTGGGTAACATGATCCCTTTGTTGAAACCGGCTTTTGGACGTTCAAACTACAAAGCAACCTGATCTTTGGTTTCCGTGCCATCTTCAACAGATCATCTGTCTGTGTTTGTGATCAAAGTGATTTTCTCAAAAAAAAAAAAACTTAGCGAAACTTTGATCCTTTTCCAACCAAAAATCATAATCAAAAAATTACACCCTCAAAATCTTTTTCAAATGGGAAAATAACACGAAATATACGAAAAATTCATAAAAGTGTTCTGTTATTGTACACAATTATGTACAATGGTTAGATTTCCTCTCGCTCATTGGCTCAGGGCTATTTTACCTCACTGTCTATTCCCTTTGTGCGAAACGCCTTTGTTTTTGTGGGCATGTTGTTAATTTTTTGTTATTTTAAGGTTTTTTGTTGTATTTTTAAATACTTCATCCCCTATAGCGTTTGTGAATAGGGAGGGGGTAATGTCGATGAATATTTTTGGATAGTCGATATCTTCAACAACTCAGATTATCGATACAGGAAAAGTGTATTTAGATGTACTTACACGAACGAAGTAAACGAAGTACTAATGTAAGAATCGTAGCAGTTATCGTAGTGTAGTTTCTTCCTATGCCCATGTAAAAGAGGCGTGACTTTTGTGAATGTATGTAAGAAAACTATAAGTACAGGAAATTTTCGTGGAGTTTACAATTATCCTACCTTAAAATATGCGCAAATAACCGTGCCATAAAGTGCAAGAAATAAAGTGGAGTTCAATTCATGTAAAAAAAAACATTTAAACAGACAGACCTCAACGAATTATTTTACAAAAAAATATCTTGACATCCAAGTCCTTGAAAATGATATCCGACTTCAAATACATCATCTTTGATTTATTAACCTTACGACTCAGCCGCCATTTCCTACGTCTAGAGACAAAGTTTTTACATCCATCAGTCTTCGAAATAAGATTTGAAAAAAAAGGCGAAAACCTTAACCCTAAGATTAGATCGAAGCTCCAACCTTTATCTAACCAAACTTATTTGATTTATTAATCCTGCCTTGTCCAGGGTCCAAAAAAAAGTATTTCCGACAGCCATTATTTTACAAGGGAATCCGCAAAGTAACGCCTTATTCAATCAATTAAGGTGTATTGCTGAAAGAAAATACTCAGCAACAAAATTTAATTCGGAGTTTCAGTAAATCCTGTTACTTGGGGCAAGAAAAAAGGATTTGATTACGTTTAATGTATTTTTTGTTACTTATTTTGTAAAAATGTCGCAATGGATACTGATATAATGTAAAAGATAGATGATCTGAAGATAAAAGGGATAAGACTACATCTAGACTAAACCGATTGGAAACATAACTGAGAAAAAGCTCTTTCTTTTCTAAGGATAAGCATAGGGTATTTTTACTTATACGAATAGAAAAAAGTTATTTCAATTTAAAGAAACTAGACTGAATGTTGATGTAAGAATTCATTCAAAATATATTTTTTAAGATGCAAAAAAGCATCTGGTATTTTATAAACTTTAAACAAAAGACATCGCAAAAAAAAAAGAGTGACAAAATTTTATGATAAGAGTCGACTAAATCTAAAACAAATTAAAAATCATCGACATGCACACTGTCCCGTCACTAGGCTATGTAAGCTGAGCATAGGGGAAAGAAAACAAAGTGCTCCATTTAATTTCACGACGGAATTTAGCAAGCCCATAATGAAACACCATGTATATTAATAACATAATTATGATGCTTGAACTTATAATGAATCTTTTTGAATCAAAAGTGTTAATTATAGCTAATTTTCCATGGTAATGTCAGGTTTCTTTTGGCAAATTATTTCGCACCTAATTCTTACGCGGCGAAGCAAATTTCGAAGAACTTGGTGGTACGGGATGTCCGGTCCACATTGGCCTTGGATCGGAAGATCCGCAAGTCGTGGGGAGAGGCCTTTCCCAGCAGTGGGATGACACAGGCTTACAGTAACAGTATTGTAAAGCGATGGGACACTTGATATCTTGTCCTGCCTGTCCTGTTTGCATAATCACAGGAGCTGATGGACGCTACTGAAGGTGCCAAACTCGTCGCCAAAGGAGATTGTCCATTTTTGTATGTACGTTGGATCAAGTGCTGCCCAACATTGAATCATAGTGCATAATGTTCCTTATACTAATAAAAGTCTGTAACCCAAAGCGCTAAGTCTAATCATTTTAAATTGGCATCGACACGATAAGTAGAAGAAGAGGTAACAGTAATTCTTATGTATTAAAACTACATCAATAGGGCAACACTTGGATATGGGACGCACAGAACCGGGAAGTATGGCAGAAGAAAGGGCAGGCCTACACCCAACAGTGGGTTATTCTGGGGCTGATATGATACTGATGAAATAGGCATTGTATGTTGGCATAAGCTGGATGTTACTTCCTCGCTTCTTCATCATCTACTACCGTGGTCCCATGTTACTTGGGGTCGACGTTTTTTCTTCTATTCTCCTGACCCCGTAGCATGACCACCGTAGACAAGGATTTCTTTGACGGAAGAATCGATAAAATGACAGATTGTGTCGACACAATGACAGATTTCTTTGCACTATCTGTCATTTTGTCGATTCTTGCGTCAAAGAAATCCTTGTCTACGGTGGTCATGCTACGGGGGCTGATGTTGGCATAAGCTGGATGTTACTTCCTCGCTTCTTCATCATCTACTGCCGTTGACCCATGTTACTTGGGGTCGACGTTTTTTTCTTCCATTCTCCTGATGTTGGCATAAGCTGGATGTTACTTCCTCGCTTCTTCATCATCTACTGCCGTTGACCCATGTTACTTGGGGTCGACGTTTTTTTCTTCCATTCTCCTGATGTTGGCATAAGCTGGATGTTACTTCCTCGCTTCTTCATCATCTACTGCCGTTGACCTATGTTACTTGGGGTCGACGTTTTTTTCTTCCATTCTCCTGATGTTGGCATAAGCTGGATGTTACTTCCTCGCTTCTTCATCATCTACTGCCGTTGACCCATGTTACTTGGGGTCGACGTTTTTTTCTTCCATTCTCCTGATGTTGGCATAAGCTGGATGTTACTTCCTCGCTTCTTCATCATCTACTGCCGTTGACCTATGTTACTTGGGGTCGACGTTTTTTTCTTCCATTCTCCTGATGTTGGCATAAGCTGGATGTTACTTCCTCGCTTCTTCATCATCTACTGCCGTTGACCCATGTTACTTGGGGTCATCGCAACACGTTTTTTTCTTCCATTATCCTTTGTCTTCCTTACTTATAATTGTTACAAAAATATTGTGAAGCCTGATCTCTCTCCGATCGTGTCGGATTGTCATCCTGTCTGACTGAATGAGGCAAGTGATATTGTACATGTGTCAGTGTGTGTAAAACACAGACTTGAGAATTATAATAAAGGAATCGTCAGACTAGTCTCGGCTGAGATTGAGCACCGTGACCCAAATTTGTTCAGAAGAACTATTATTATAAAAATGAAGCGAGGTAAAGCAAAATCTTTTTATTTTCTTTTAATAATTTTACCCCTAAAAGTCCATAAAACTACCTGATTCATTCCACCGCCAAAAATCAGCGTGAAAATAAGAAAAATATTTGCAACAAACAGAATCCAATCATAATTTTCCAACAAATTACATTTTTGCAGGGTAGGTCGGGGCAAAGCAAACAGCCCACTCCAACGCAACGACACGGTACCGAAGCGGACACGGACTTAGAGCCATGAATTATTAATTTTCCATTTAAACCGGCACTGGCAATGTTTGCTTTTCCCCAATGTCCCCCTATTGACTTTATCGCTATTCGATGGTGGGGGAATTAATTGCGTTCGGAGTCGAAAATTTCCAGACTGATCAATTTCGATTGTAGCTTTTAGGCCTTTGACGGCGGGTTTTCTTTTAAAAGAAAAATAACGTTTTTAAGAATGAATTTCGAGATCGAGATATTGGTAGATTCGGTTTGGGTTTTAAACTTGAGACGGAGTTTATTTTGCGTAAGTGTGAAACGATTTAACGCACATTTTCTTTCGGTATTGAGGTTTATTTTGCAACGCAATTTTATCCCTTAAAATATTACTCATCTAACCACTAAGTAATCAAAAAACTTTTTCTTAGTGTACACCTTTAGTTATAGGATCTCTTGTGCAAAATATCAAGAAAGTACTTTAAATTTTACTGTACGTCAGTGAATCTAAAATTAATTCACTGGAATTAATTTAGATTTTTATTAAGTTTACATCACGAGTATCAATCAAATGCCTAGCATACAACATTAACAACCAATTACAAAATGTCACAAGAAATAAATTCAGCAAGAACCTAAGTAATATACTCAGCGTAATACTGGCAGAAATTCAGAAAATTCACAGCGAACCCAGGCAAAAGAAGATACGAAATAGTTCTTTAAATAGTAAATCAGACGGTCTGTTTTCCTTAGAGTTGCACAATGAAGAAATAAGAATTTCCCAACGCAATTTCCAGTTCTAAAATTCGAAATTAAACCTCGAGGAATAACAGAAGAAAACAGTTTCCTCTATTTAAATTCTGAGTAAATTTGGGTCGAAACTATTAAGAAAACATGTGCCGAGTTGAGTTACATGAAGACGTTAAGATTTTTAACTTAATTTTATTTTTTAAAACAGAAAAATAAAATTAGAATTTAATAGTACACCTTAATACCTGAGACTTGGAGGTTTTTTTATAAAAGCTGAATTATTTTTGACACATTTTAAGCTTTTCTATTAATATACCAAGTTCGTTTAGACTCAAAGGAAGATAATTTATCTTTGAATGATAAAATAAACCCATTTGTAGTAAAAACAGCTCACTATGAGTTCAACCAGTATAAAATATCTTTTGAAGCCTAATCTTATTTTATTGCAAATTAAAACCCAGTTTAAAAAAACTGTTACACACATACACAAACTTACAGTTTTATATAACTCAAGGCATACATTATTTCAATTAAATAGACCCGTGACAGAAACTCTTGTATAGTCAAAAATAAGCTCCCTACAGTCCAGCTACAGGCATAAAACTGTGATTAACCTGTAATTACTTTATCCCATCGACATGAAAATCATTTCTGCCTATCCCCGTAGGCAGAAATGATTTTCATCTGCATTTAGGTGGTAAAATATTTACTCGTCAGTTGGTAGAGCCTTTCAGGCATAAAACCGACGTCAAAATAAACAAACGTAACTTCGAAATCTCAAAACGAGATGGCGTTGTACTCAACTAGCATCTATACATATAATAAAATTGTCTAAATAGACCGATGTCTGTACATTGAAGACATTGAAAAAAAAAATATATATGGGGGTTTTTATTAGAGCAACAGAAGCCAAAACAACAGTTTTAAGAATTTTTGTCTGTCTGTCTGTCTGTTTGCACGCGCATCACGCAAAAACTAAGGCATGGATTTGAACGCAGTTTTCACAACTCCAGTTTTGGACCCGATAGGTGGCGCTGTGTGAAGCAAGGGCGAGTCGCTAGTTCTTAAATATAAACGTTGTAGTAGCGGTCTCAATCGAACGGTCCATTAATAATGCATGGCTGTCGTAGTCGTGTCGTCGGGAGAAAACAAACCGAAGACTTGGGAGTTTGTGAAGCGAGGTGGGAGTGTTGTTTTAGAGAGATCAGCTGAGTTAGCTTGACGTGTTGTTATTTGGTTAGCATTTTTTAAAATCATAACCTTCCGTCCTTTTCTGAAGCCTGTTGGTAACTTAACTTCTTTGCATGTGTGCACAGAAAAACCGTTTTTATACCGCCTAATTGCAAGAAACACGTTTTAACAATCTTATTATACATGATCAAATAACGTTACTATTGTAATAACACAGACACCTTACTTATTTTAAAATAAATGAGTGTCATTTTCTGCTAAAATAATTAGGACATCACGTCTGTCCTTTCACGGATTAGGCAGAAGTTATATTCTTGGCTTGCGAAATGGAACTATCCGATTTTTTTAAAATCAATAATAAACGTTCTCCAAAATTGCCCAATCGATTACTCAAGTTCACAGATTTCACCAATAGATGGCGTGCAACTCAAACAAACATTAACATAAATAGCTCGTACACCGCCGTCTCGAGCTCGTGTCGTGTCGTAGAAATAAACCTTTCTCTAACAATTTGTTTATAGAAGTCGTGTGTGGGGAGCTTAACTTTCTCGTTGTTTCGCTTATAGGGTGCGGGAGGAAAGAGAATATGAAAATATTGAGCATACTGTATACGGGTATAGTAAGGTGTGCTTGTAGGATTTTTGCCCCGGGGTTTTAAGGTTATCAGCACAAGACTTTGAAATGAACCGGCTGTGGACCGAACATCTAATAATAACAGCCATACGGATCGATCATCAAGGTTAGAGCAGTGCTTGCCTTGGTTGTTTCGTGGATGGGTGACCATCATTACATTCCGAGCTTCCTTCGTGCCTCGGAAAGCAAATTAAGCCGTTGGTCTCGATTGCCAATTGTTGATCTTTGACAGTCCTTAAGTAGTAAGTGACCCGTAAGTCTGACAACCAGTCTTACTATAGGGTATCGTATTACCCAGTACTAACTGGGTGGTGGAGGTCAGATAGACAGTCGCTCCATGTAAAATGGTAGTTTGTTTTTTTTGACGGCACGGCTGGCGCAGCGGCTGAGCGATTGACTGCTGCGCTTCGTGTCGCGGGTTCGATTCCCGCACGGAACAAATATTTGTATGGCCTACAGGTAGTGGTTCCGGGTCTGGCTGTTTGTGTATGTGAGCTTTAATGTTTGTAAACGCACCCACGATACAGGAGAAATTCCTAGTGCGAGGCAACGTTTTATAAAAAAAAAAAAAGAAAAAAAAAAAATGGTATTCAGCTACATCTGGACTGGAAGCCGACCCCAACATAGTTTGGGAAAAGGCAGGCAGGCGATGATGAACTCGAAAATACCTTTCTAATATCAACCAAAAAATCGAACTCATCCTCGCGCTTGCTTTTCAAAAGACAGATAAACCCACAAACTATAGTCAGTCAGTATATTTTGTCTCACAGCAGGAGAGCTCGACCCAATTTGATGCGATTGTGATACAAATATAATCCACGCGGGAGATTTAATGGTCTTATTACTGTCCCTATTTACTTTATTTTCTGTTTACTTTGTAATAAATAAAATATTACGTAAAAAATATGTGGATCATATTGAAAATTATCTATCTTTCAAGGGTAGTAGTGATTATGAAAATGGTTCTGCTTTTGACTGACTGGTGGTTTGTTTTTTTTTAACAATTTTTAAATAAAACCACGTTTTTAGTTTTCGTTGTGGATTGGCAGAGATAAACATATCAGTACAACCTCTCTTTGACTATCATGTTGGCGACAAGTGGATAGGTTGCTAATCTTTGACAGTCGTTACAGGTAGTCAGTGGCCCGATAGTCTGACAACCAGTCTTACCACGGGGTATCGTATTATCCAGTACAAACTGGGTTTTAGAGGCCAGATAGACAGTCGCTCCATGTAAAATACTTGTATTCAGCTGCATCCGGTTAGACTGGAAGCCGACCCCAACATTGTTAGAAAAAGGCTTGGCAGATGATGATGAAATACTTACATAGTACGCTGAGCTGCACAGTGCTTCTCATGGGGCTGTCTCGTTGCAGAGCCTCGTGTCTGGCCTCACATGTGAAGTCGGCGTAATCATCGTCTGCTGTTGCTTTGAAGTGTACTCTGTGAACAAAGAAATAAGGTTCTAAATCATTCGCTACGTTCAAGTTTTCAAATGCTACAGGACACAGACCGAACATTCGCTTACAGAGTAAATGTTTATTAACAACGATTTTAATTGCTCTCAAGACAAAAAGATAAGCACTGGTGCAACTTTGTATCACTTTTTCCGAAACAGAATTTTCTGGAATATTGTTTTTATTAGAATAAATCTGATAGCGTTTTATGGACGTTGGTAATCAGTTGGCTTGGTATGGGCATGTGATGCGGAGGAATGAGGAAAATGTCGTGAGGAAAGTTTTGCGTGTGAATATGGATAGGAGTAGAGGAAGACCAAAGCAACGATGGATGGATTGTGTCAAGGATGATATGACAAGAAAGGAGATGTCTGATGAGATGACGAGTAATAGAGAAGTATGGAAGAAGGAGACATGCTGCGGTGACCACAAATAAATTGGGATAAAGGTGGGAGAATGATGATGATATCTGTTAGACTTTTCTATTTTGACTTATTTCTATTGATCTAAATTTAATTTAATAAAAGCAGTGAGTGTCACGCTATGATAACCACACTTAATAGTTCCAATCTTCCAATTAAGAAGATAGTCCCACTGAGACTTTGAGTTGAATCAGAAATTAATTTAGTGCACAAAGTTTGGTTATTTCTATCTATTAAGAATTTTGTTAGATTTAATCTTCGACTGCCTGATTGGTCTAGTGGTCGCAAGCGCGACTGCTGAGCATGAGGTCCTGGATTCGATTCCCGGGTCAGGCAAAGTGTTATTAGGTTTTTCCACCAGGAATTTCTCAGTAGGAGCCACGGAGTCTGGATTTGTACCCGGTTGATGGCTATAGGCTCGCCCCCTATTACATGGGACTTAAACATAACTGGCGAAATGTGGGTGTACCTACTATTAGGATCACCTCTGCCGAACCCTTCGGGGATTACAGGCGTGATGATAAAAAAGTGAAAATATAATGTATTGAGGAATAATCTTGATATCAAAAATCAAGACCGTTTCCTTGTTTATATTCCTTTCTTAAGCATCAGAGAAGATAAAGATTTTACATATTCATGTTGTTATTTCGTAAGACTCGCCAGCCGTTGCATATTATTAAACTGTGTGCTATGGGGCCGTTGCTCACAGCTGGTGCAAGGTCGTTTCCTTATAAGCGAATAGCAAATATTACCTAATACCCGCGACTTTTTTTTTTTTTTTAACGTGGTAAAATCATCAAATGAGTCCTCCCACCCAGGGCAGAGCGGGAGGGACTGTCAGACTTGTACTGACTAAAATCCACAGTGTCCTTCAGTAGCCCTTTATGTTCCAGGGTCACGGTAATTCTATGAGTCCCGCGACCCCGGCAGGCTTTGGCCCTCTAGAAGGGGGCCCCAGGCTGACACTCTTTGAGGCGTTGAGTTCGGTAATTGTCCAGCACCGTACTACCGGGGTAAACAGTATCTAATGTATTAATCTAAGTTATACACTATATTTGTGCCATATTTCATCCAAATCATTGCTATCATTTGTAGATCTTTGATAGTCGTTACAGGTAGTCAGTTACCCGAAAGTCTGACAACCAGTCTTACTAATTGCTATCGTATTACCCATTAGTGACTAGGTTGTGGAGGTCAGATAAGCAGTCGTTCCATGTAAAATACTGGTATTCAGCTGCATCCGGTAAGACTGGAAGCCAATAAATGTGGAAAAGGCTAGGCAGATCATGATGACTTTGTTATACTCGGTAGCGATTTAGACACCTACTTTCGCTATGAAGCTCAATCTCAAACATATTTATATTTATTAATACAAAAAGGGTGTGCAATATCTATGCGGAACCAGTTATTACAAAACGTGACTCGCTAGCTAGACTCTAGTACAAACTTATGATACACTAAATTATGCTATGCATACCATATTGCTCAGACAACTATATTTTAAGATGGATGTGAAAAACTGGGGCAGATTTCTGGTTGAAACTAATACAAGATAAGTTATGTTTAAATCTCGTGTAATAGGGGGCGACCCTATTGCCATCAACCGGGCACAAATTCAGACTCCGTGGCTGCTACTGAAACATTCCTGATGGAAAAACACAATAACACTTTCCCCGACCTGGGAATCGAACCCAGGACCTCATGCTCAGTAGTCGCACTTGCGACCACTAGACCAACGAAGCAGAAAGGCCAGTAAGTATGTACATAAATCTATTTAGCGGCAAAAATATGAACTTTGACCCAAATAAATGTGTAATTAATACTGACGTTCAATATTATTATATGCTTAACATTGTTTGCTAATTATATACTACCTTAATGACACGTATTTCCCTATTGATGATTATAAAATATTTATATTTACAAACATGACATGTGTGGTATATAACGCACGATAAATTGAGGAACGAATCTATAAATGAGAACGCTGAGGATGTGTGTGATTGCCTCGTTCGTCTAGACACCGCAGAAATAACAACAAAGTGGGTATTTTAAAATAAATGAATGATCAAAACATGTCCTGCACTAGAACTGCAACATAGCCACCACATTCACAGAAATTTTCCGTAAAACATCAAGCTATTGTGGCCACGCATTTAATTTCAGACGGGACGTGTCCCGTAATTCCCTCGCTGTCACTTGCGCGACGTCCCGGATCCGGTTTAATCCGGTTATATCGGGTTAAATCTGCAATAATGCGGAATTTATTTCATTGCAGACTTTGTGACTCGCTTTTAATGGTGGTACACATGTTTAAAGAGAATAGGATTAGATGTGACTGTCTTTTGTTTCTGATGTTGGCTGTTTGGATGAGTTCTTGACAGGCTGTTTTATCCTGCTTTTTGGTTACATCAAGGTCACACGAGTTATTAGTATTGCATGTTTAAGACACCATTTTTCAGGAAATAATGATTAGTATGTTTTATTTAATAGTATAGTAGTAAATAAAATATTACGCCTGTAATCCACGGAGGGTTAGGCAGAGGTGTACCTAATACTACAAAGACATTTCGCCAGATATGTTAAAGTCCTATGTAATAGGGGCGTAACCTATTACCATCAACAGGGTACAAATCCAGACTCCGTGACTGCTAATGAGAAATTCTTGATGGAAAAACCCAATAAAAATTTAGCCGAAGCGGGAATCGAATCCAGGACCTCATGCTCAGCTGTCGCGATTGCGACCTCTAGACCAACGAGGCAGCCATTGCGTCACATCCTCTGTATAATGCCAATTTCTGGACACTAACCTCTTAATAGGCTATAATAATGAGTGATCTTGGCAAGGTCTTGCTGAAACCAGCTGAGGTTGCCAAGAGGATTGGTGATCGTAATATTAAGTCATTATTATGGAATATTTGACATTAATATATTTATATTTTTTTTTTAAATTGCTGTTTTCATCTTTCAAGTATAAGTACTTGAAAGATGAAAACAGCAATGCAATGCATTTCATACAACAGTCAAAAAATGTTCGGTGTGATTGGAATTATTCAAGTATCAATTACCCGACATTGCATCTACCTACTACCAGTACCAATAAACACTTCTTCAGAATGTAATAAAACTAAAACATTTAAATTCGTTTGCAATTAATAAAAAACAAAAACTGCATTCGCAATTTTATTTACCACACCAATAAAAAAAAAACACGCCGGAAAAGAAATAAAAAATGGCGGCGTATCTGCCAACTCACCGTTTGACAAAAATTAAACGAATGATATCGAGTTAAATAAAATAAAATATTTTATGACGGGAAACAGTCGTGTGTCATGGCTGAAGCGGATACATATTTTTTTAAGTTTTTTTTTCAAATTGGAGGGTAGTTCTGATTATTTTGCCTCACAAAGAATCGTGAGGGAAATATAGGTGTAATGTTTCCGACAGAGAAAAATGTAGGTAAGGTAAAATTTATAAATTTTTGTTTTATACATGGAATCTGAGAAACTTACTTTGTTCTTATTCTTATTCTTTATTGCACACAAAAAACAAATATAAATACAAATTGCAACAATATAGCTTATGTACAATGGCGAGCTTAGCCTTACTTTGTTGAGACGTGGAAGTTATTTAAGTGTGGGTACGAAAATTACATAGTCGCGTAATTAGAACACGTGTCGGACTTCTTAAAATAAATCAAACAGGTTTTCAATTGGTAATAAACTATATTGCATAAAAGCAAAACCTCAAAAACTGCTTTTTAATCTAATTTAATTTGTATTTTATCATTTATGAATTCAAACGACAATAAAAAAAGATCTTTCAAACGAAGCAAGCTTATAATTTAAGGCCTTTCGTCTTGAAAAGGCAAAAAAGAAATCAACAAAATCTTCAAATGATAAACCAACAATTTGCCCAAAATCACACACACTAAACATTTAATGCCCCACTATATTGTAACCCGTTTATCTGAGCCGCCGAGAAACCGACTCTGTAATAAACTTAGTGCATTTTAGAAATTTGCAGCTACGTGACGTTTCGCCTAGCACGAGACCCCGCACTGTGTTGATGTTAAATAAATCAAAATGTTGGACACTTACTGTGAGCTGAATTTCAAGTAGTTTTGATTATATTATGGAGTACTTACTATATCGTGTATTTAGTGACACATAACTAAAGACCTTAATTTTATTGCATTGTTGGAATTTAAATTTCAACATTTCGACGCTGAATCGAGTCGTGTAAAGGCTTTAATTTAGCTCATAGTTTTATAAACAGAATGTATAAGAAAGTGATGATATCCATTGAGTCATCATCATAATCGAAAAATTATTTACAAAAATTCGGACTGCGTCGTTGGTCCAGAGGTCGCAATCGCGACTGCTGAGCATGAGGTCCTAGGTTCGATTCTCAAGCCGGGCTTAGAGTCATGTGGTTTTACTATCAGGAATTTCTCAGTAACAGCCACGGAGTCTGGATTCGCGCCCGGTTGATGGTAATAGGCTCGCCCCTATTACAGGGGACTTAAACATAGCTGGTGAAATGTGGCTGTAGTATTAGGTATGTATATCGCTGCTTAACCCTTCGGAGAGGCGAGCTGTTATGTAATGTTATGTTATTTACAAAATTACAATAGCTACTCGACCTACATTCATGGGCAGTTAATTATTTTCCTCGACTATACGTACTTATTTCTTATTTTACCCATTCGCGTCACACACCACAGATCCCTGAGCATTCTCAATACAGCCAAATGCAGTTGCCTTTCATTCATCCCTATTGTGGCCCAACATTCTGATCCATACAAGACAGCAGGTCTAACCATGAGTCGCCTCTGCCTAATCCATCGGGGATTACAGGCGTGATACGTGATATTATGTTATGTTTTCAACTAACTTTAAAAACCGAATACATAATTTGTATGTATGTCATGTATGTTACAACTCGGCTCATCCTACAACGGTCCTCGCTAAAAACTTTTCAGAAATTTTAACAATTTTCATGAAAAGTTGTCGTCGTTACAACGCGTGATGTTTGTTCGAACCGTTATACAATGGGTGTTATTGGAACATTTTGGTAATTATTCATGTAAAATATAACATCACGCTTTTATTGCAGAAGATGTAGGCAGAGGTATATTGAAGAAAAAACCATGAAAACGGCACCCATGTATCCGAATTGACAATTTTCCTCGGCGCCATCTTTGATTTTCATTTTGTTTTTTCCGATCCGTGGATAAAACATTACGCAGCTCACACAGAGAAGCAACAAAGTGTATAATAGTATATGCGCGCACGCATCACGGCATGACAGCGTCATGACGTTTGACGTCACGGCATATGAGTCGGTTTTACTGCCAACGCGCTCCAATAGATGCTTTACATCAAAATAAAATTTTGATAGATAGGGCAAGCCTATTACCATGAGCTCAATAAGATTATCGAGAATTTCATCATAGTGAAACCTAATAAAACTTTGACATACCCGGGAATCAAATCAAGGACTCCACGCGGACGTCTCTACTGAAGTTTCTCTATGTACAAAAAAAAAACTATCTCAAAACCGGCCGCAGCAACCGTGGCTTCACCCCTCAGATTTATCGATCCGCTCGCTAAACATTTAACCACAAACCCCTCTTACATTAACCCAGGTATATGACCCCATAACTTCAACCAAGGGTCCAAAACGCTAACAAAATTACGGAACCCTAAACATCATGATATGATGTCAGTTAAACATTATATTAAAGGAACTGGTTCCGTAGCTAAAACTAATTTGTATCTACGACAATCGCTGTCAAATTTTGACACAGGTTACGTTTGGGACTAAGAGAATAATGTAATATTTCTTTATTAGAATTTATATTAATGACGATGTCTTGTTTTTTAACAGAATAAAAACATATTTTTTCTTTCTAGAAATAATTTATTTATGAAAGAAAATTGATAGTAATTAAAATTGTTTTCATAATAATTGTAATTTGAATTCATTACGAAAAGGTCGCGCGGGTATCTTAAGGTTTCTTTTGAAATATAATAAAATTGTTGTAGATCTTCTATAATATTAATTTTGAGTGTAAACGATACTAGTAACGTTTTAACCTTTGAGTACTATAAATATCTTGGGACATCATCATGAAAAGGGGATTTTTTATTTCAACATTTTGAAAGACAGTGTATTTTATGTAGGTATGTGATAATCCCGCGTTTATACGTAGGTACATCATGCGTATAATGTTTTTGTTTTATAAAAACCAAGCGCCTGCGCGCCCGCTTGCAGGTATTTAATTTATATTCTTTGTTACTACATTATGCTTAGTTATCAGTGTGTGCAACAATAGTTTATTGCTAACTGTGGAGGCTTGTAAATGGCTTGCCGTTTTTTTTTGCCTCGCTATAAATTTTTGTATTGTTAGCTGTAAGCCACCCAAACATAATCATCATCTGCCTAGCCTGGCATCCGACCCCAACATAGTTGGGAAAAGGCTAGGCAAATGATGAAGAGAGGGGAAGTCAAAAATGATCTGGATAAATTAATAAAAAAAAAAAAAAAAAATTCATTTAATTCAGATAACATGATCCATACAGTGAAATTAACCTCACTTTCTATCACAGAATTCTCACTGATCCCTAAATTCCATTAAAAGCTATTCTAGCTCACAACCGGTTCTGACGTCATAACTATCCTGTAGCAACTGCGACTGCGACTAGTTTTTGTCGCACGTCCCTATTGCAACCAGTTGTCAATTACTTGTGAAGAGTTGATGTGTTCCTGTCGTGTTTTGCTTTTTTGTACACTAACCCTTACTGAGGAGAAGCGGAATTTGTGTTTTTAGTACTGTTTTAATCTGTAGTTGATTTTGTATTTTTAATCAAAGTATAGCAGTAGAGTATGGTACGTTGTATGAAGTAAGTACGTATTAATATGATCTCGAATTACACAGAAACGGCGTAAGGTGACGGTGCGGCACAGCCGCAGCGCAGTCGTGGAATTTATAAGGAAACGACAGAACGGCATGCCTACGCCGCGCCCCTTGAGTGTAATTCACGACACGTAGCCTACGTACATTTTGTATAAAAACGTTTTGAAGCGGCATCATGCCTGCGCCGCGCCTTCACCTTACGCCTTTTCTGTGTAATTCGCGCCTTAAAGGGCTTCTTTTGAATGTGGTTCGAAAATTGATTTCTTTATTTCAATTCTTGAAAATATTGAAGCTGAGTATATCTGGTAAACTGAAAATGGACTGCAATTATTGTTGAAAATTAATATTAATTATTGGAAAAAAACACAAAACCAAAAATGCTGGATACATATCATCACTCTCCTGCCCTGATCCCAAATTATTTATGGTCGGCGCAGCATGTCTTCTTCTTCCATACTTATCTATTACTCGTCATCTCATCAGACACTAAATGCTAGAAACATATATCTAGGTACACAATTTCTAGATATGTTTACAGCCTTTTTCTCATTCATTGTCAGTTCAACGTAAAAACGGGAGCAGCTACCCTAGCAGCTTCACAAGAAGTGTATGGTATGTCTGAATAAATATAAATAACTAGCTGTTGCCCGCGACCTTCGTCCGCCTGAAATTTTATAGCCTATAACCTTCCTCGATAAATGGGCTATCCAACACTAAAATAATTTTTCAAATCGAACCAGTAGTTCCTGAGATTAGCGCGTTCAACCAGACGAACAAACTCTTCAGCTTTGTAATATTGTATTATAGATTTGTATTTTTTTAAAGAACAAACGAAAACCAAGGCGAGCGTGCTCCATCCTACGCCGTATCATAGCTTCACATCAGGCGTAAACGCAAGCCTATTTGGTATTAAAAAAAAAAAAACTCGTACCTGGATACCGTGGTGTATCTCATAGCCTTGGGGTTCCCGTTAGGATTCTCCACTTCTTTGATTTCTTCCTTTGACACTGAAACAAAAGAAATGACACCTTTAGTAATCAATAACATTATAATTGACTGGCTTATACCCGCGGCTTCGACCGCGTGTAGTTCTGTGATTGTCCCACGGGATCGAAGGGGTATCTGGGATATCCTATGTAAAACTACTGAACTGAGTTTATAACCTAGATTAACATCTAGGTTATAAACTCAGTTTAGTAGTTTTTGCGTGAAAAGTAACAAACATTCTCAGACTTTCGCATTTATAACAGAAGAAAGATTTGAGGTAGAACTCCTTACTTACAAGCAAAAATGTTTTTTGAAAAAAATATCTTGCTTAGGCAATTGTGTAGAAATTTAGGTTGTCAAAAGAATTAAGTGACACAGAAATATTGATTAAAGAAATATAACATCATGCCTGTAATCCCCGAATGGTACACCCATATTTCGCCAGTAACGTTTAATTGCCATATAATAGGGGGCGAGCCTAATTGCCATCAACTGGGCATAAAACCAGACTCCGTGGTTGCTACTGAGTTATTCCTGACGGAAAAAACTCAATGACACTTTGCTCGTCCTGGGAATCGAACCCAGGACCTCACGCTCAGCAGTCGCGCTTGCAACCACTCGACTAACGAGCCCGTCATTAAAGTAATACTGAGATAAAGAGTCCCGTTGAACCAGACTAGAACAAGTAGTGGTAACTAAGGTATATTCTTCCTCAGCATTGAGTCTCAAACAGAATGACATCAAGGTTGAAAAAAAGAAGTTAATTAACTTGCAAACTCATCAGTAAACCATTTAAACAAACAACAAATTAACATTTTAAATAAACAAGACACAAAACAATGTTTAAAACAAACTACTAAACTGTAAAGGCCGTCCCAGACATTAACATAACTACATATTTTAAGCGAGCGCTTTATTCGTACGTTGTAAAGGTGTGATCACACGTTGGGGAGCGCTTGTGCTTAATTTAAGCTATCTAGGTACTGACAGCAGCCCGCTGAGGATGTAGGGGGGGCGTGTTTGGGAATTAAAGTTCAGGACTGTGTTTTAGGAGAATTGGGCTTTTAAATAAGACTGGAACATGAGGAGGAGCTCGTGGCTAAATTATAACAGCCACTCGGGTCGATCTTTAGGTTAAGCTGCACTTGCCTAGGTTGGTCCGTGGATGGGTGACCACCCATTACATACCGAGTTTCCTTCGTGCTTCGGAAGGCACGTTAAGCCGTTGGTACCAGCTGTCATTTGTAGATCTTTTACAGTCGTTGCAGGTTGTCAGTGGCCGAATGTCTGACAAACAGTCTAACCGGCCTATTGCGGGTTTAAGAAAATACTTTTGTCGTCTTTTATATGCTTTGTTATGCATGCATCTGCACTGGACATCATCACCTAAAAGACATCTGCAAAATGTCTCAAGTCTCTTTCATTCACTGTAACGCTCTTCGCCACTGTTACAACTATCCCAGGCTTTCAAAACCACTGAACCAATTGATAACAGAAGTTTCCCACTAGCTTCCTTTTTAAAAGGGAAACGCGAAATATCCCACTCGCAGTATGTCCACCGCAGCGATGACGTCATAACGTAATGCGTCGCGATCTCCAGCGCGCGAATTTGTCGAAATGCCGCCATTTTGTGCGGATAAAGTGCTCTGTTACGTTAATGTTCTGTTTATATGCTGTGGGGGGTATTAGTTGCTCATCGGGTGTGTGAGAAGGTATTTGCGTGGAAGCGAATGAAAAGAATTTGGAGTGAGTTGATGGACTGTCATTTGCGAAAAGATGAGGATATCTAACGGGTGTAAAAGTACTCTTAACAAAGCACAGGTTTTTTTTTAAGTTTATAGCTTTACTTTATAACCACGACCCCAATATTATTCAATGCACCCATCCATCAGCACAAGGTTTTGTGTGCGTTATATTGAGTCCTACCGTAAAACGTGATTTTTAACCCCAAAAAAAAGTCGTTTCCCATCAATAATTTTTGCGTAGAGTTACTTAGTTTGATGTACAGAATGCTTGGTTGACGGCTTCGGGAAAGGTCCATTTACACCCTGTATTATGTATGAATGAAAGCCACCGTTATCTCTTATAGGCTTCATACGTCACTGATTAGTAGCGAGATAATAATCATATTTCAAACTTACTTCAAAGCTTAGATAATATGGTTTGCAAACTCATCGACCTGTAAAAATCAGTACATCATCTACATAGCCAAACTTTTCCCAAAATTCCGTCCACCTCGACCTGATGATATCCGCTCGCACAATCCAAATTCCCGGATCAGTGCCAAAAATAATTAATTCCCAATAAATCCTATCACTACTGGTTCGGATCTCGAAAGCCAATTAAATCTCCCGTTTTAAAATCTGTCAACCCAGCTTCAGTGCGGTTGTAATGAAAATTTTCGGGCCAAGTTATCGAAAGTCAACGACGCGACGACGTGTACTGGACAGTTCTGCTTCGATGGTATTAATTAGGGAATCTTTAGGAATATTTCCGAGCATATTATTGGAAATTCTGAGATTTAAGCACTCTGTTGTGGTTTTCGTTTGCAGTTGGCGATTTTAATTTATCTTCGTCGTTATTCTTGCATTGAAGTGTTATGAAATTGACTACGAATAATTTTGTCATAATGTTCCTAACCTTTCGTACATTTGCACACCTCACATGGTTACAGTATACGTTAAGAACCAGTTCACGCTGTTCACGCTGTTTCTACAGCGTATATTTAAAAACATGTGGACGAAACAAAAGGAGTACATCCTGTAGTTTCTGCCTCCATCCATGGGAGAAAAAGTGCGCTAGTTTATGACTACATAAATGTGAATATCAATAACATTGAGATTGACACTTTTGGGATTGCCACTGTCTATAACTATATTCTACAGCATGACAGTCCTAACAAAATGATAGGCACGGGCTGCATAAAAACTGTGACACCAGATTAGGAACTAACCACACGAAAAAGAAAGAAGAATGCAAAACAATAGTCCATCAATTTCCCTTCCATCAATATTTATCCTTGACCTACATGCTTCCTATCATTCACAACGAATAAATCCATATCCCAAACTTCATTCTAACTTACTACAAAAAAGTAATTTCTTTCCACAGACGTTTCAAATTGTGTCTTTACATTTTTGTCTGCAGTAGTATTAATAATACTGAATGAGTCTCCATCGGCCATAAGCTCCGCTATTGGGGCGGCTACAAAAACTCCTTCCTCCAATAAGTAGATGGTTTGAAAACCGCAAAACGCTTACAAATGTCTTGGTGGTAGGTTTATTTTATAAGTGAGAGCGGTTGTTGAGATCAATACTTAACATGATGAGAATGGGTTGAAAACGAGCGAGTGCCGAGATAACTTGTCTTGTCTTTTTTAGGATTCCGTACCCGAAGGGTAACCAACGGAACCCTAGAAGTAAACCTCCGCTGTCCGTCCGTGTGTCTGTCAGCGGGCTGTATCTCATAATCCGTAAAATGCAAACGGTTGAAATTTTCACAGAATATGTATTTCTGTAGCCGCTATTACAACTAACAATAAAAATAAATTAAAAATTAAAGGGCTACTACCCCTACTACGATGGTTTGGGACCCTTCATTCGCGATTGCGACTCGCACTTGGCCGGTTTTTAATTAAAATTTTCCATTTCTAAGCATTTTTAGATGTTCTCAATTTCGATCGCTTTCGTTTGTAACTCAGACAGTAAGTCAACGGAACGAGCCTTCAGCATCGGCCCTTTGATGGTTTCAGTATCTGTGTTATTGCTGCTATTATCTACAATATATATCTTTGTATTCAGATACATCATTCGTGTATGAATTGCTTTCAAGATAACATAAGATGAGGGATAAGTTTTACTCAGTATTTGTGGAAGGTTCAATCTTTTGTTGTTATTTTTTGTTTGGGTAGGTACCTATTACTTTTATTGACGAAACGGAAACGAAAAGGTTGACTGAGACTAAAAGAGATGGAACTTTTGTTGTAGTGATGCCTGTAATCTCCGAAGGGATAGACAGAGATGTACCTAATATTACAGCCACATTTTGCCAGTCATATTTAAGTCCCATGTAATAGTGGCGAGCTTATTGCCATCAACTAGGCACAAATCCAGACTCCGTGGCTGTTACTGAGAAATTCTTCCTACACTTATTACTAGTTTTTGCCCGCGGTTTCGTTCCTGTTATAGTCGGAAATCATGTCACGGGAAGGTTTTATACATAGCATAATAAGAAACTTTCCTAAGTGAAAGAATTTTCATGTATTCATATTTTTGGTTCTTGACCATGCTTGTATTAGCTTCCACTAATATCACACTTGCCGCGACCTTGTATTAATAATCCTATTTCTCATTCCACGATAATATTCCTTATCTCTTCATATCAAGGCCATATTTGTTTTGTTTTCCTCAATATATTAACTGAGGTTTCCGCACACCATATCCGTACTACAGCCACGATATACGCATCACGAAAACCTCATGTGGGTATAATATGGCTATGGTTTCCTTAAAGACATTTGTCTTCATAATTTCTACGTTCTGTTTTGTTTGCGGTAAAGAGTTGTCAACAGCATTGTCATCTGTCATTGAAGTTATTTTCTGCTATGACTTTTTACTGACAACATACATACGTAACATCACGCCTTTAATCACTGAAGGGTTAGGCGGAGGTGTACCTAATAGTACACTAACATTTTCGCCAAATCTGGCAACTAGTCTTACCAAGAGGCATCGTGCTACGCAGTACTAACTGCAGCTGCATCCGGTCAGACTAGAAGTCGATCTCAACATAGTTAGGAAAAGGCTAGACAGATCATGACATTACAGGCGAATGCTCCGGTGAATGTTGCTAAGCAACTCAAAGGAAAACTTTGAGCTGTGACTTCAGCCTTAAAAAAATTTTTTTAGCAACTAAGTACCAAGAAAGATTGAGAGTCCTCAAAAAGTAAATTGCTTTTAATCAAATATTTTCCTATTACCAAATTCGAAGAATTACGATGTTTTTCTGTTATTACCTCAGATTCTGAGAATCTTGTTGATATGATAGCGTTAATTCGGTTGGTTTGTGATTGTTGTTAGCAAATTGTTTGCGAAAATTTGTAATTTTCTGTAATGCCTATTTTTTTTATAACGCACATCGGTATAGTGGAGGAGCTCGTGGCTAAATGATAACAGCCGCACGGCTTAATCTTCAAGGTTAAGTAGCTGTTTCCAGGGTCGGTCTATGGATGGGTGTCCATCCAATCCATAGCGAGTTTCCTCCGTGCCTCGGAAAGCACGTTAAGCCGTTGGTCTCGGCTGTCAATAATAATTTACACCAACTAAAATGCCTTTTTTCGATACCACGACCAGCAGCTCATAATTCGCGGCCATCACCAATGAGCCATCACAGCTCTTCGGAGGAATTCAGGCAAGTCCCAAATTAGACCACGCCAACATAAATAGGGCACCCAAAACTCAACAAACACGATCGCAATATCGGTTTTTACTAACAAAAATCCACTCCCCGGATCACACCAATACCCAATCGTAACTTCATAAAGCGAATAAGAAATCAAATTAAAAACTTCAATGATTTCCCGATGTCAGATAAAAATGGCGTCGGGGGCGGAAATTCAGATTTTTTTTCGACCCCGTTTTTTCGCCCCCAAATACCGCGGAATATGGAACGGTGTGGGGTCACGTCAATGTCACATGCGGTTATTACTCGCGGAGTCGGCAAGGAGATAATATGATGACTGGATGTGGCTGGGTGTGAGAGGTAGTTTTTTGGGAGGAACCGATGATTTTTAATAGTTGTTTTGTGATAACATCTTTGACTAAATTCATTATAAATCGAGCAAAACAATTTTAAATTAGCTTAGTCATCCGATTGGGCTTAAAGACCTTTACAAAGTGACATTCTATCAGGAAGAACGATGATCGAAAAGTCAAAAAAGTATGTGACTGACAAAATCCGTATCTGACCGGTGGCATCACTTAATCAGAATACTAGCGCTGTGACATATTTTAAAAGTTACTGCAACATGCTGAGATAGGGGCCTTTTGGGCTCGTAGAGGACCACTTTAGTTTAATGGTATAATTTTTTTCTTGTTTACTTTTATATAATTTTGTGTTGTCCTGTGCGTGACAATTCTTATTTTCTTTAAAATTGTATGTGAATCTGTTGAAAACTGGTGTAGAACTACGACTTATTTTGGAAACAATTGCCACCAGATTTGGTCCTCTAACGGAGCTAAAAGTACTTGATAAGTTAGAATTCATAACTGTGATTACTATTGCAGCATTGGCTTACAAATACAAATGGTTACCATCGTTTTCCTGCCAATTTAAACTCGTAGTGAGAACTATGTCATATAAATTAACAAAACTGTGGCGAATTAGATGTAATTTAATTCCTTTTGATGAATTTTTTTTTTTTTTTTTCCTGTTTTAGTTATGAAAACCCTGCAGTAGTAATGGATAAGGATTTAATATTGCCATTAGAATACCTGTTCACCAATAATTTCAGTAAGTTTATTTTTATTTTTAAAATATTAATATATTATTGTTAACACCTTAATTCCCCTGACACATCTAGTGACCCTTTCAAACTGAATATCTAGTGATGCAACTAACGAATATCGACATCTAATATTTTATGCCACGAAACTCGTAGTTGCGTGTACTGACGGGCGTCGAAATCGACTTTTTTTCATTAATATTTGTCAGTAAACTTAGGTTTCACGTCAGTTCATTTTATTTTGTTTAATATGCGAAAAATTTGAGATGGATTATTTTTATGGTGGTATGGTTTTCTTGTTTTTGGAAGTGTGGATAAAAGTAATGGAGGAAAGTCGGTGTCATTTTCTTCAACCTCATTTTTTCGTTTCTTTTTAAGATTTTCTTCAGTTTCTTGTTAAGGATTATTCACTTTTTGAGGTCATTTGTTAGGTAGGAATTAAAACGTATTTTCCTGTTTATTAGAAACGATAATAAAAGACAAAAAAATGTTTTATTTCTAAATACACACTGACCCAGACAAATAAACTGTAAATTTCAGTATAATAAAAAAAAAGAAAATTTATTTAAATTTTATATGAAGTCCTTACCAACTACGTGGATTTTAATCAAGAAAAAATCACAGCGTATTTACAGTTAGAACTACAAAACAATTTAACTCACACAACAGTAGATATTTTTTACATCACATCGTAATACGCATAATAAAATTATCGATATCACCCCATCCGTACCCATAGAGCCTCGATAATAGCACAGTGCAATTGTTTACTAATTGAAATCGAAAACTTGTTTAATTAATGACCGTACAGAACGTAGCGATGAGCCAATTAGTGTTGGGACACCCAGTTATCGAGTGGAGTGCTTTATAAAGTTAACTAATATTTAATTTGTGTTGTTTGAGGGTAGTTTTGAAGTTGTGTGTGGTGAACGCAGTCACTGATATCGATATTGAAAAGAGTTTATTAAAAAAATGGTGTGATATTTTTGATTTTGCATTTTTTTGTTTGGGTGCAGACAAAGTGAAATTCTGTCAACAATGATGACAATGGAAATGTAAAAATGTATTCAATTTGACATGACGTGAGCTACCGAAAAATTTACGACAGTTATGTTTAAAGTCGTTGTAAGAATACAAAACGCTTTGAAAGTACTACTTCTCTAGCCTTGTGGCTTCAGTATTATGATTGAGTTTATCAGGTTGGAACTAGAATCGGACTAATATTCTATATTATTTAGCCAATAAAACAAAATTAAATATCTATAAGAAAAAAATAAAACAAACGAAGTAGGTCCTGTACGTGGCCAAATGGGGGGAGGGGGAGCTATCTCAGCACAGTATGGCAACATTTTATAAAAAAAAAAACTAAAGTACTGGTATTCAATTGCATCCGGTTAGGCATATGATGAGAAAACTTATACTGTCACTTACGGGATATCTTCCGTGACTGTTCGTTATTATGAGCTCCCGATATTTCGGCGCTGTTGCAAGCTCCATGATCGCGGGTTGACTGGAAAATGCGGGTGGATGGAAAATAAATTGTTAAGAGCAGACAAATCTATCTACCCTCTTTCTTTGTCTTTTGCTACGCGCACTACTGGAACTCGACACTAAGTCACGGCAATACCGGGAGCTCAAAATAATGAACAATCACGGAAGATATCCCGTAAGTGACAGTATAAGTTTAGTTGTAAACCGTGAAAGCTTAAAACAGTGGGAGATGATGAGAAATCACGATCCTGACCTCAAAAATCGACCCACTTAAACGAATCAAGCTACCCTTTAGAAATCGTTCCCTTAAAAAAATACAGTAAACATTGCAAATCCTTGTAAACGATTATTTCCATCCTCAGAACACGAAAACAATAACATGACGAAATCAAAAAATTCGGATACGATTTTTCGGATCAGTGACTTCGGGCACCGACAAATATTTCTTGGGGCTATCGAATACCAATACATGGCAATGGATAAATCTGATATTAATTGGAAAACCTGAATGACTGGTAAAGCGATATTGGTATTTTTTTAAATCCTTTCATTGACGAATTGGATTAAAAGTTGCGATATTTATTTTTGCTGTTTACGGCGACGACGCCAGACGCTCCAAAATGGCTGTTCGTATATGCTTCTGTATTTGTTTTGTTTATTTACTTTTCCTGTTACGTCTAAGAGTTAGAGTCTATATATTAGCAACGAAGCTGTTTAATTTATGTGGAAGCAATGCTAACAGAGCTACTTTAATTAAAAATTTTTGGGTGGAGAAACGAGCAATGAAATTTTTGTAACTGTAAGAAGTCTAAGTAGACGGGTGACACTAACTGAAGGCTTTAATAGGTGACAATCGTTTTCAAAACGTTACTATTTCCTTGACAACTTTCAACAAACTGACTGACACTTTGTTTGGGCCCCATTGGCTTAATTTGCTATCTGACTATGTACTCTTATTACTATTCTAAATGCGAAACTTTGTGAGGATGAGTGTGGTGTGTTGTGACTTTGTAACTGTTTCACGTAAAAACTACTGAATGGTTTTTAATGAAATTTGACACAAAGATAGGTTATAACCTAGATTAAAGCATAGGGTAATTTTTATCCCGGTAGTACGATCCCATGGGACAATGACCGAACTCCACGTGGGCGAAGCCGCGGGCATAAACTAAACTAGTACTTCATAATACTGTCGTACAATACAAACATACACGCAAAAACTCACGCGCTCTCTCACGTGGGGGCTGGCAGAAACTACAAAATTCCACATGCTCATTTTACTTCATCCTGGTTCATCGAATCCTACACGAGCGCGGTTAATATTACCACACTTGACCTCCAGAAGGATTGAGCACAAATGCTGTAAGTTTTGTAGTGCCCTTCAAAAGGGTCAGGCCACTGATAACTTGATGAAAAAGAGTAACCTTGGAGTTTCATGGAAATCTAATGTTTGAAACAGGAGGATAACCGACTACTTGAATATTCAGGCTATAGAAACTAATCATTTGTACAATGAATTAGTAAATACCAATAGTAACCCTCATTCTATTATAACAATAGACCTTACAGAGGACTCCTTACTTAACCATAAATATACCCATAAAGTTAGTAAAAATAAAATTAAGAAATATGCAAGATTGAATAAATTCATTAAAAAATGTAAAATATACCAGAAACAACAAAAACACTATTCCAAAAATATTCAATTAAGGAAAGAACGTGTTTCTCTTATTAATAGATTAAATAACTATCAGATAAAATTGGAAGATAGTATAAATATTTATGAAATAGACACTCAGCGCTTGCAATCTGAAATACAGGCTCTGAATATGTCACTAAAGTCTTTATGTAATAAATATGAAAGGTCTAAAAAGCAAATTAAGGAGCATATTCTTGCCACAAACGAGTTGATAGACACTTGTACTTGTCGGAGTGAACCCAGTCTTGATGCTCTCCAGCCTGAGGCAACGGAGGACCCGTCCCAAGCTGTGAGTGCTCAAGATGGTATCATCATCGACCAAGATATAATACCTGACATTACACTTCATGTTTCACAAGTAGTACAGCCTGAGATTGGTGATTTTGTCTCACCTAATAGTAATGATTGTAATCAGTCAGTTATGTTCTCTGACAGTATAGGTAGAGGGCTAGGAAAATTAATTAGTAATAACCTGAGTTATTGTACCCAAAACAATTGTATGCCAGGGTCAACCTACAAACAAATTATGGCATCAGTAACAAAAACTGTTTGTGATCCTAATACCACCATTACTATTTGTGTTGGTAATAGTTCTAAGATTAAAAAGGAAGACATCACTGACTGTGTATCAGAGTTGTTAAAGTTAAATTGTAGTAAAATCATATTGTGTGCTTTTCCATACTTTGAAAATTTATGTTATAGAAAAAACAATTATATACACATGTTAAATAAACATGTGCATTTTTTAGTAGGTCACTATAGTGACAAACTTATATATTTTGATATCAACACTTTTGTTGATAAACTTCAATCGACTCGGGGTAAAGTGTATCTACCTGTTAGATGTAGACACAAAATAGCTCGGCTATTAGCTTTTAATATTCACTCAGACATAAGTAGTATGTCGAAGTTTAGTTATATTATTAACACTGCGTCTATTAGTAATATTACTAAGGAACAGGTGGTGACCTTAAATAAATATAGCATTAGTGCTATAAATGTTTACAAAAATTGTATTGAGGAGGATCCATATGTCACCGTGGAAAATTCTCAATTAGGGTATTTTAGTAATAGGATTTTATTGTCTGGTGATGGCACGGGAGTCACGGGACTCACTCCAGATATTAATATTAATTTAAACTAGGAAGTGAGACAACAGAAGGTACCATTAACAATATTGTTAAACCTACCAACATCAAGGTACCTTCTTGCACTCATTTAGTTAGTAAAAAAGGGCCTCAGCAGAACACCTTAAAATTATTCCACCAAAATATCCAAGGCATTTCTTCCAAATTATTAGAAATTGAATTGTTTTTAGAAAAAAGTATGTTCGACATTATTTGTTTTACTGAACATTGGCTAAAGGATTACCAAATGCTTATTAATTATGAGAACTATACGGTGGGTAGCTGCTTTAACCGTAAATCTATGATGCGTGGAGGTTCCCTAATATTATTGAAAAATTGTGTTAAATATAAGCAACGCAATGACATAGTAGGTCTCTCGGCTGAACAGTGCGTCGAACTGTCCTGTGTTGAGCTGGATAAGCATGTAATTGTGTGTGTGTACAGACCCCCAAACTATCAAAACTTTGCCGTATTTGATTCAATAATGGAAGATGTCCTGGCAAAACTTGCAGCCAGTAATAAATCTATAATTATTTGTGGTGATTTCAATATCAATATTTTAGAAGAAAATTCTAATAGCAGTCGGTTATTAAATCTTTTTAAGTCATTTGACTTGACCAACATTTTTATAGAACCTACGAGAGTCACTCCATCTTCTGCTACTTGTATAGATAATGTTTTCTGCAATTGCGATTACTTAGATAAAGCCATAGTAAATTGTTTGCCGTCTGACCATAGCGGACAAACTGTAACTTTTAGGTGTAACATTCCACTGCAAAAAGTTCAGATTCAGTTTAGACCAATAACTACTAATAAATTAAATAGGTACAATATTTCCCTTCAGAATAAGTTAAGCGTTATGAGCCATCGTATGGACGATATTAATATAAATCAATTGTATGATAATTTCTTTTCAATAGTTCACACTGAGTTCAACAAAACTTTTGAAAAGAAGACAAAATGTATTTGCCCTAAATTTATATTTAGTGATTGGGCAACTAGAGGTATCAGAAAAAGTAGGGAAAGACTATTTGAGCTTTATGGCCTTAAGCCTTATATAAACACTGACACTTTTAACAAGTATGTTGCTAAGTATTCAAATATTTTTAAAAATACATGCAAGGCTGCCAAAGCCCTGCACATTAGCAACAAGATCAAAACTGCAGAAAACAAAATTAAGACAGTTTGGAAAGTCATAAATAACGAGACTAACAGGAAGAAAATACGTAACACTAGCTACACATTAGATACAGCGTATGGTCCTAAAAGCTCTAATCAGGAAGTAGCTCATGAATTTGTAAATTTCTTTACCGATATACCGTTAAAAACTACGGAGGCTCTTAATTCGTCTCCTGAAATCTCAATGGGTTTATTAAAGGCGAATGTGTCTGGCTGCCTGGCTGAATTTAAATTTAAACACATAAACCCTATGATAGTTATTAAAGCTTTCCGGCAAATAAAAGTCAAACTGACCGAAGATCTTTGGGGAATGTCTATCAGAGTTTGTACATCCATAGTTGAGACTATTGCACCATACTTAGCCTTAATTTTTAATTTGTGTGTAGACCAAGGAGTTTTCCCTGATCTAATGAAATACAGTAAAGTCATACCTCTGTTCAAATCCGGAGATAGTAAAGATACTAATAATTATAGACCTGTATCCGTGTTGCCAGTTTTTAGCAAGGTTTTTGAAAAGGTAATGCTGAATCAAATGCTCAATCATTTTAACACCAACAGAATCTTACACGATCAACAGTATGGTTTCACCAAGGGACGTTGTACAACTGACGCCGGTGTAACCTTATTAAAGCACATTTTTACTGCGTGGGAAGAGTCCCAAGACGCCATAGGAATATTTTGTGACCTCTCCAAAGCATTTGATTGCGTAAATCACGACACATTACTTTTGAAACTTGAGCATTACGGACTAGGTAAACTTGCACTTAGTTTGATGAAATCTTATTTGAAGGATAGACAACAACAAGTTCAAATAAATGGTGTTAATTCACAGGGTTTAAAAGTAAAAATGGGGGTTCCGCAAGGCTCAATATTGGGTCCTTTCCTCTTCTTAGTGTATATAAACGATCTACCCTATTTATTGAAAAACCAACCTCATAATATGGTGTTATTCGCTGATGACACTTCCCTTATTTTTAAGATAAATAGACGGGCCCAAAATCTAGATGACGTGAATAATGCCCTACTTCAGGTCCATAACTGGTTCACAGCAAACAATTTAGTGTTAAATGGAAAAAAAACGAAATGCATAAGATTTGCTTTACCAAATGTTAAAAGTAGCGATTGTGATATAGTATTGAATAAAGAGAAGCTTGAATTTGTAGATAAAACGGTTTTCCTGGGGATTACGCTTGATTCAAGGCTACAATGGGGTTCTCATTTAACATCTCTTGCGGGGCGGCTAAGTTCAGCAGCATATGCTATTAGAAAAATACGTCAATATACTGATGTAGATACCGCTAGACTGGTCTATTTTAGTTACTTTCATAGTTTACTGTCGTATGGCATTTTACTATGGGGACGGGCTGCAGACATTGAGTCTATATTTATTCTGCAAAAAAGAGCCATCAGAGCCATATATAATCTTCGTAGGCGTGATTCTCTAAGGGAACTGTTTAAGGAAATTAACATCATGACGGTACATTCTCAATACATCTATGAAAACATAATGTATGTAAGAAAAAATCTACATCTTTTTAATAAAAGAGGTGACAGACACAATTACAGTACTAGAAATAGAGACCAATTAGTTCAGCCAGGCTTCAGACTCGCTAAAGTAGACTCATCTTTCATGGGGTACTGTTTGAGATGCTATAACAAAATTCCACAAAGTATTCTTGAACTGAATGAAACGAAATTTAAAACATGCATTAAACGCACACTGTGTAGGCAAGCATATTACAAGTTAGACGATTATATCGTTGATAAAAATGCTTGGCTCAATGCCGGTCCTGCTCCACAAGGACAGGGGCGCATAAATGAATAGCATTACATATCCCAATCACCTGCGCTCTTGATGATTTATTTACTGCATCAGTGAGCGGGGTACACGTGGCTGAGTTTTGGGCTAAGCATATTTAAACTTTTTGCCATCGAAACGCTAAGAAGAAGAAGCATTAAATAGTATGTTGGAGCTGCTGAAGATTGTACAACTATCTTTGCTTTGTATAAATTCAATCTCTTTAGTATTATATAGCCGCATAGCCCATATTGTGTGAGTACTATGTAATAGAAAGCTGTCATTCGCGGGAAACCTACGTCTTTTCTTGACTTGAATGTGCCCTGGCGGTTAGGAGTGTGTCATGCTCACTCAAATGTCTCGCTGATGGTGGCGCGTGTGTCGGATCATTTAGTTCCCTTCAAAATGGTTGAGTTGAACGGTGCTGATACATGCGTCATGTTCGTGAACGGGCGCTGTCAGTTGTGACTGGTCATCTCTTGGTTGCCACGGCTTATTTGAATTGATTATTTTTATTTTATTTTTTTTGAATTGTTTACTATGGACACTTTTAACGTACACATCTGGCTACATCGTTCTCACATAATGTACCATCTCAACATGAATAATGTAACCAAGAGTTTGTAAAAGTATACTGATTTAAAAGAGTGTCCATGGAGTTTCTTGCCCGTTCTTCTCCATAGAGATCTACGTTAGGGAATGGGCAACTACAGTACTTTCACAGTTTTTATGCCTTGTGACTGGGACTGTAGCTATTGTTGTCTTTGTTTCGACAATTCAAAAGTGCCTGTAACTGGCCTATTTGAAATAAATGCTTTGATTTTGATTTTGATTTTGATTCAAAAGAGCGAACGGCCTAAAACATGGCGATAACGACGATGAAATCGTAAAAATGTATTGGATTAAGATAAACATTTTGGTACCACTACCTAACCCTTCGGGGACTACAGGTGTGGTGTTATGTTATTTTGGTAGACTGTCTCAATCTCATTTTTGAAATTACAACGCAGGGTAGGCAGAGGTGTAAATAATAGTACATCCACGTTTCACTAGTTATGTTTAAGTTAATGTATTGGGCTGCTACTGACAAACTTAAAGACCCAATAATACTTTGCCCGACCTAGGAATCGAACCCAAGACCTCGTGCTCCAAGTCGCGCTGACGACCACCAGGCCAACGAGGTACTCGAGGCATTTACAACGCATAATTCAGTGTTATTATTACAAATCGTATTTAGTACAAAATCAAGCGTTATAACACATCTTCATTTATTCAAAACAGTGGGACCATTTGACAGCTACCTACGATGTTGCCAACTTTCAGCTCACACCCTTCTAATTTCGAGACAAAAATATCTGATATTTTAACGTCAATGCAATCTTATCGTGATAAAACTAGTTATCTAATCCACGCGCAGCATATTGGTCTGGTATCCCCATAGGATTGAGAGGTGGTATGCTGTCGACATATCGACACCTAAACTTGGAGAGCGGGTCAGTCCCCAGCGGTAGTGTTGAGATTCTATGCAGGTCTGTGGCTGCTTTATCGATCTGGAGGCAAACTGCTGAGGAATTTTTAAAATGGAAGGAATCTTGTTTATTTATTCCTCTTAACCTAATGGGATAGTGTGGCTGTCAGCTATAATATTATTTGGGATAGTTTTTGTCTTATCAAGGTTTAAGGTTCAAGTGAATGAAGGTGAAGATTTCTTCTAGGCAAGCGTGCTCAACCATGGGCCGCAACTTTTAAAAATATTCCTTAATTTTTACCACAAATCTGTTTCAGATCCAAAAGTACCACTCTAATATTTAACAGAAATCGGTAAATAAAAAATATATAAATATATATATTATTTATAAATAGTTGTTATACGTTGTATGATGCACGTCATGTCCCTGTGACAAACCAATATTTTTTATTTCTTTCTTTCTTACTCGCTAATGTCCTTACGCACTACTTATACTACTTCGCTTGACCAATGTAAATCGGGGTTTGGCATGGGATCACATTTCTCTATGACATTTTTGTCTGATAGCCTCGCTGTAGTATCTTAAATCTCTTTGTATTTTCTTAAATTAGACTGTACTGTCCCACTGCTGGGCAAAGACCTTGCCCAATTCGATTCAGGAGCTCTTTTCCCGGGTCACCTCGAACCAGATCTTGCGGTATGCGCCTAGGTGTCATCTCACCACCTCTTTGTGGGCTGGCCTCGTCGGCGCAAAAGACAAAATTAATTTCTTACCTTTTTCCCCTTTCAGCTCCACATTCCCTCTGAACCACACGATCCTGGCAGCAGGCTTGGCGTTCTTCACCAGGCACTCGAGGGAGACATCTTCTCCCTCTTTGACCTCCAGTTTCGAGTTGGGGGGGTGATTCGTGATCTCCACTGCCGTTGGGGGTGCTGTGAACAAAAGAATATGAGTTTAATATTTTGTTAACGACGCGCAACGGCGCTAATTGCTGTTGATAGGACTCTCGAGTCATGGGCTGAATTCATGGCACCAGCAAAGAAATATGGGTTATGTATGAAGGGTTCCGTACCATCGTAATAGGGGTACTACTGCCATGAATTCAAGGTGGCTCCCCAGCTACCTTTAATTTTTAATGTATTATTTGATGTTATTTATTTTTTTTTTTTTTTTTTTACTTCATGTACAATAGTGGTACATAGGCGGACTTAATGCCACAAGGCATTCTCTACCAGCCAACCTTTGGGTTAAATAAGAAAACGTTGTGATAGGGTACAAAATAAATACATAAAAACTAACTTCAAACTAACTTATCATGAGATACATCCCGCTGACAGACAAACGGACAGCGGAGATTTAGTAATAGGGTCCCGTTGGTTACCCTTAGGGTACGGGACCCTAAAAATCAGCTGATTCATAGAATAGCCAGTAAAATATACAGTGAAGATTTTTGAAAACACTGTTGTACTGTCACTTACGGGCAATCATGGAAGATATACCGTAAGTGACAGTATAAGTTTAGACTTTTGAAAGTATTAGCCAGATAAAACTACTAGTGAAAGGTACTTGACAATGTTTTTAAAGTACAGTAATATAGTACTTGGATTGATTTTCATCCAATAAGACCAAGATTTCCTTACTAATTGATTGCACAGTCGGCTAAAAAGCACTAATAAATATTTCACCCCACCTGACTTTATCAGCCCCTAAATTATTTAATTAATTCAAAAAGCATAAATTATTATTAATCGTCAGCACCATTTTGTGGGTGGGTATTAAAAACCGAACATCGTAAATTAAAATATAATCCTTAAGGGATGTCGAGGAAGTCATTCATTTTCGGGAAAAATTGGCCTCTGATTTTTAGGCATGAAAAACGAAATCAGAAAAGTCGGAATATTATGTAAGGTGTGTGGATTATAATATTCTTAATTAATCAGAAAACGGCTGGAGGAATGATAAGTCATAACTTCATAAGCCACCACGCGGACCCTGTGCGAGTGGATGGCAATGGGTTCGAATGTTTGACAGTAGGACATACCGACTGCCTCGTTGGTTTAGTGGTCGAAATCGCAACTGCTGAGCATGAGGTCTTGGGTTCGATTCCCGGGTCGGGCAAATTGTTATTTGGTTTTTTCATCAAAAATTTCTCAGTAGCAGCCGCGGAGTCTGGATTTGTGCCCAGGACCCCACGGCCCCAGGGTTTCAAAACTATGAAAACCGATTTATTAGTGATGTACTGGTAGCAATTTCTAGCTTATTCATCTGCCTAGCCTTTGCCAGACTATATTAGGGTCGGCTTCCAGTCTAACCGGATGCAGCTGAATACCAGTATTTACATGGAGCGACTGCCTATCTGACCTCCACAACCCAGTTAGCTCTGGGTAACAAGGTACCCCTTGGTAAGACTGGTTGTCAGACTTTCGGGCCACTGACTACCTTTTCCGACTGTCAAAGATCTACAAAGGACAGCCGGGACCAACGGCTTAACGTACTTTCCGAGGCACGGAGGAAACTCGGTATGTAATGGTCACCCATCCACGTACCAAACTTCGCAAGCGCAGCGCTTGTTATGATTTAGCCTCGAGCTCCTCACCATCTGTAATTATTCCGACAGCCTTCAAAGTCAGAACCTTATCTTCTTGACTTTCACAGACTATTTTTCACGCTACCAGATTCTGTGTGAAGTTGAATATTATAATGTAATTGTAGCCGAACTCGCTGTGGTGCCTGCCACAAACATTTATAAACAGAGAGATGGTTTCCTGCTTAAATTACGAGCTGAAGCGGTTTTTCCAGAACGGGATGCTTTAAATTTACTGCCTCGTTTGTCTAGTGGTCGCAAGCGCGACTGCTGACCATGTGGTCCTGGGTTCGATTCCCAGGTCGGGCAAAGTGTTATTGGGTTTTTGTCTCAGAAATTTCTCAGTAGCAGCCAGGGACTCTGGATTGGTTGTCAGTTGATGGCAATAGGCTCTCCCACTATTACATGGGACTTAAACATAACTGGCGAAATGTGGGTGTAGTATTTAGGTACACCTCTGCTTAACTTTTCGGAGACTACAAGGCGTGATGTGTTAAAGTTAATGTAGAAATTCAGAGCTGAATTAGGTATGAGATCGTCGGTCATCGTATTGCACCTATTGCTTTCATAAAATATACTTACCCCTCCACCCACATGCTAACCTCCAAGTCTTTAAAATTAGATTTAAGTGACAGATTTCAAGTGGGTAGGTGATTATTTTAACAAACAATGGCACTATCAGGGCTGCGGGACTGTTCGAAAGAGATACCGTGGCCCTGGAACACAAAGGGCAAAGAAGGAACATGGATGGGTTTTAGTCAGTACAAGTCTGACACTCCCTTCCGCTCCGCCCAGAGTGGGGGGGGTCATTTGATGATTTCCCAACCGGAAAAAAAAAAAAAAAAAAAATGGCACTATTACATTATTGCCTAATTAAAATCTTCATAGATATACAATATAACCAAAAAATAGCACTTCAAATGCCACAAGAATCGAGTATTATACTTAAATCGGCACAATTACGATACATAATTTCATATAGCCTTCTCTGGCACATAGAATCTTAGAACTTTGAACCTTCAGTACCAAAACATCCAAACTATGTCTCAAACCATCTTCTCGAAAATGGCTCTCGAGCCCCCTTTACACTCGAAATATAAAGCCCGCTCCACACTTATAGCTTGCGGTCAGTAACCGGATATTACTGTCTGACAAGCGACGCTCAACACAAAGGTGAGAACCGGGCTTTGTTGCGGTCTGTGTGGCACTTTGTATTGGTTTTGTGTTGCCAGAGAAAAAAAAGAAATAGGTAGATGAATGTTTTGATTTCTGGTTAGAATTGGAGTCGGAGTGATGATAAGTGTCTTGTATCAATGATGTCGCTTGTTACCTGAATGCTTGGCAAAAATGGAGTTATGTTTTTCTTTAATTATTTTCAGTAATAACTATTGTATGTTAATTATTTTTTATTATAATTTTATTTTGTATTGTTGTTTTTATTATCCTTTATTTATTTTCATACAAATCTTATACATTTTTTAATATTTCTCAAAATAAAAATAATATAAAAAACATTTAAAAATTTGAAAAATTGTAGCCCACCGGTATCGGGAACAGGGTCTTTATTATTATTGGCTTTATTATTGTTATTAGTATTGTATTGTTTAATGAAGAAAACGTTGAGTATGAATGTAGATGGCTATAAGAGTTGAGAAAGACCAAAGAAACGATGGATGGACTGTGTGAACGATGATATGGCTAGAAAGTAGGTGACTGCTGAGATGACGAGTAATAGGGAAGAAGAAGACATGCTGCGCTGACCCCAAATAAGATGGGATAAGAGCAGTATGATGATGACGATGATGAAGTATTGTATAATTATCACGTGCGATATCACGGTGAAGGAAAACATCGCGAGGAAACCAGCATGCCTGAGAGATATTTCTCAACGGCATGTAAAGCCAAGTCAGAGGCCCATGGGCGGCATGAAAACTCTGACACCAGGTTAAGCACAAATTACACGATAAAGAAGAAGGAATAAATGGTGTAAAATCGTTATACTATTATATTATTGTTATATCGATACATATTTTAACATGACCACATAAAATACTTTACTTAGGTAACATTACCTGAGATGGATTGATGGATGTTTGTTACTCTTTCACGCAAAAACGACTAAACGGATTTGGCTGAAATTTGGCACACCGCCGGTAATTTAATTTATAACCTGGATTAACACATAGGATACTTTTTATCCCGGTGGTACGATCCCGTGGGATAATTACCGATCTCCAAGGCGGGCGAAGTCGTGGGAATAAACTAGCTAACTTGTTCAGTTTTTTTTAAGTTCTCTGACCTTCGATAAAGTTAAGAAGTAATTACTTATTAACTTTGAAATAAAAAAGATCTTTTCAATTTATTTCAGCAATATTCTGTGCCAAAAAACTGTATTTTTAATGACATGTCAGTCACAGGTTGAAACTATAATATCGAAGCCTGAAAATATTATTTATAGACAAAAATGATATCGTGGATAAGACTAAAAAAAAGAAGGAAAATTATTTTTTATTTTTATGAAAACTGGAAATTTAATCAGAGAAATGAGTCTCAGTCGTTTATCCATTAATATTGATATTATCTTTGAACCAACAGAATCTTTTTTAAATGCCAATATGATTTGAAATGATTGATTTTCAATTATTTTCGGATCTGTCAACTGCCGAGTCTTTTTCAACTATACAGGGTGTAAACAGACCCTTCACAAAGGCGTCAACCGAGCATTCTGTACATCAAACTAAGTAACCTTACGCAAAAATGTATTGCTAAGAAACAACTTTTTTTTTGGGGTGAAAAATCACGTTGTACAGTAAAAAAAAACATTGTACCAGCACAATGTATTTTTACTGTAAAACGTGATTTTACGCTGCATTGAATAATAAACGGGTCACGACGATGTTTAAAGTTAAGTAGGTATCTTAAAAAATAGTATTAAAAAAAAACTTGTGAAAATGAACTTTGACCTCCAATATCTCCGTAACTGGAAGGTTCCCAGGTATGGTCCACAACAAAAAAATAATCGTAATGACGAGGAGAATAAGTGCCTATCGGCTTCATCATCATCATTACAGCCGAAAGACGTCCACTGCTGGACATAGGCCTCCCCCAAGTGTCGCCACATTGACCGGTCCCGTGCTATCGGCTTCGTTAAGGGTATTTTGCACCCTTTATTAGCAACTCTAATCTCTAAAACTTTTGAGTAACACAATACCCCTTGATAAGACATCAGACTTGTCTACTGTCAATCATAATCTGGACATCATCTTCATAAGTGATGGATGGGTAAAACCACCCATGGGCAAATCTTGTTAAACGTAGCTTAACCTCCGATCAACTCGTGCGGCATTTATAACCAGAAAACTCAACCGACAAAACCATCCCAGTTCGAACACACAAGACAACTCCCACAACACATTTCATCAATACTATATAAATAGCTACATTCTTACCCAGCTATTATGGCTTCCGTAACCATGGCAACGGGGCCGGAAAGATTCTAACAATAAAATATGGATAAGATTATAGTAGGGGATATTATTCATAATATAGGAGGCTTTTTGGGGATGTATGCAGATGTGTGCGTGAAGATAAAGCGAGAGGGAAAATATAGGGTTTTCGTGAATGACTTTGTAGATATGTAAGTAAAAAAGAAACGAAACAAAAAGGTATGGAATCTATTTTCAATTTGAAAATCTGTTTCAGAGAAATTATTTAGCAATACGATGTTAAGCACTATATTTTTTTTATTGATAGATAAATAATAATGACTGTTTCGACGGTCTAGTAGTAGCAAGCGCTAATGCTAAACATGAGATCCTGAGTTCGATTCCCAGGTCGAGCACATTGTTTTCGGGTTTGCTCATTAGAAATCGGATGGCAATAGGCAGGGGCAAGTCTATTGCCATCCATTGCCGTTACAAAGAATTTAAAAACAAATTGGGTAATCGAAACATACTATAGAAGATGTAAATATAAAACGGACCCTTCACATATCCGTCAACCAAGCATTCTGTACATCAAACTAAGTAACTGTACGCAAAAATTATTGCTGGGAAACGAGTTTTTGGTGTGAAATATCACGTTTTACGGTATGATTTAATGAACACAATGTAAACATTATGTTGATTCATGCATTGAATAGTACAAGGGTCATGGAGAAGTAAAGTTATATATAACATAAAAAACTTGTATTTAAAAAAAATATGTGACCTCCCATATCTCCGTAACTAGAAGGTTCCTAGAAGGTTGAGTACTTACTTCGTAAAATGTCAAACCAGTTACATCAAAAACCGACTTCAAAAACACAAACCTCCTGGGAAGCTCCAAATCTATTCAGGCGTCTTCGAGTAATGGATGAACAAGAATAAAAAGAAAGATTCCGACGAATTGGGAACCTCCTCCTTTTTGAAGTCGGTTAAAAAGCCTCAATCACTTTAACACCCATAAAAAGTAAACAGTAATAAAACCATCAGCTAATACCTAATTAGGAATAAAGACGTCCTAACTGCCGACTTGCCCCTTATTCCAGACCCATCACTTATTCCGAACATCCCCCGAAGTTTGTGAACGAAAGAAAGAAAGTAAAAGGGTCTAACGAATATAGAGTTTGTGAGTTACTTTAGCTAAGTTTAGTAAATGTTTAGACGGAACGAGAATGGGAAATAGATAAGTAAGGCGTTAAGAAAAGGTGTTTTATAAATGAAGTTAAAAGAAATCAATTAATTTATTTTCGAAATTATTCAGTTAATGAAGTCGTTATAATTTTTTATCGCGATCAATTAAAATAATTCAATCTTATTTATTTATTTTAGTACATGAAGGACTTACAGCTAATAAAAACAAACAAAAAAGGAAACCATAGTCTCTAGGAAGCCAATTACAAATCCTCACGTTTAGACTTATAATACAAAATATGGTGTGAGCACAAAAACAGAAAACACACCGCTTCAATCAAAGTAAGAAGAATATAACTACTAGGTTTGCAAATATATGACTCAAATAATAGAGAAAATAGTAAAATAATAAAAACAAATAATATAACCTACCGCTATTTAATAAATTTGAGGCTTAAGTATCTTAAGGTGATATATTGAAAAAAATGTGGTTTTTCTATTTCGTATAACTTGTTAAGTATGTGGAATAGGGATTCAACATTTTGGTATATATTTTTTGACTCTTTGGTCTAGTATACTTAAATAAGGAATACACGATGCAATGAACTTTTCTCGATACAAAAAAAATGCAAAGTTATATCTATTTTTTTACTTTTTTCGACATCACTGCGTAACGCTTAAGAATTATTCAATGGGATTTACTTTAAAACATAGAGAATTATTATTTCAAAGTTTACTCATTGTAGTTTTAAATTTAATTAATTTTTTATGTTAAAAAAGGAGTAAATTCGTTTTGGCACGTACGTCGTTTTATTCCGAGCGCACGCACAATATAGCCATCTCTTTTTTTGCGTTTCAAAAGTAATTGCATCACTTTCGCTCGCTTACAAGATCAGTCGCCCGGTGGGCTTCATTGACGTCAAACCTATGACATTTTTTTGCAGATCGGTGCTATCGGATTTTCGTGATTTTAATAATTGTTTATATAGTAAAAGTTAGTAGATTGTGTTAATTAGTGTTAAATAGGTATATAAAGACTATTCTTGTGATTGAACAGTACCTATAACGTATCGTTTTTCTATTTGTGACTAGTTTTTAATGGAAAAAATATGAAACCAAAACTAAATAAAGTACAACGTTTAGAGCACAGAGCGACTGAGGGTGAGGGCTCAGAAAATGAGAAAGAGTAAAAAGTAAGTATATAGTTATGTACAATAATTATTAGTTTCTATTTATAAAATTGTTTATATTATGAAAAAGGCTAAAATGTACTTATATTTCATTTTAGGTTAGAAATATGTCAACAATACATTGATGTATACGTCAAGTACTGTTACCGCGTGTGACAGACTTAGAGCACAAAAAGGAATGGAGTCGCATTTGAATTGCAAAAAGAGGTGAGTTTTTAATCGAATTTTTTTTTGATCTTTATTGAGGTATAAACTTGAAGGAAATGTGAGTTCTCTTATTTTATTAACTGTGTACTATGAATTTTCCAGTATAGAGCTTGGCATAAATAGTATTTTTCCAAGTTGACTTATACTTTTTGTTTCAGGAGTCCAAAACTGCCGACATTAGTGGCCACAGAGTTGTTGATGTAAATTACTTTTTTAATGCCATCTATCGACGCACCGGGACATCATATTTTTTATTTACGAATGAGGGCACGCAAACGTCGGTGACCAATCACAGCACGCGTTTGTTCTCATTCAATTCTTTGTAAAGGTTCAATCTGTTTAAAAATTATTACCTGATGCACCCTGCTTGTAAAAAGACGAATTAAAATATTATAACAAAAATTCAATAAAACGATTATTGAAAAGCAACTGCCTCACGTTCCTGCACAAATTGCTTAAAATATCGAGTCACCAATCAATGTTTCAATGCGGCCTTACAACCATTAAATTAGAATCAGAAAAAAATTCTGGCCTTACACACATTTTCTTGTACATTATGTAAAACAAAGTTTAAAGTACAGAACTCAAAATAAAATGGTGGTGGCCGGGATGGTGACAGCTGGTTGTGGTAACGCTTAACTGAAGCAGTTTTCGGCTGCTGTCGATTTACCATCCATGTCGGAATACAAATCCAAAATCTTGCAAGATGAAATATGTGACGAATGGGAAGTGACGGCATGGGAAGAAATGAGGAAAGCGGGGGAACGGGGGAAAGAAGCGGCAGTGAAAGAAGGAAAAGCTACTAAAGATGACATACCAATAATAGATGTAATCTTAGATGATTACTGGGCTAAACGTTCATACAGAACTAATTATTCTGCACTATCTGGCGCTGCGAATATTATAGGTAGTCGATTTCGTCAAGTTCTTTTCATGGCAGTCAAAAACAAATACTAGTGTATTTGTGCTAGAGCGGTAAAACGAAATGAGGTAGTAAAACACCATGAGTGTTTTAAAAATTATAGTGGATCTTCAACAGCTATGGAATCCACTATTATCGCCGACAGTAAACAGTCCATAGAAATGCATGGCGTTATCTATGGAAGATACATAGCTGATGGAGACAGTATCTCTTATGCAAAAATACTTGACACTCGACCATATCCCTTAATCACGGTCGAAAATATTGGTTGCAAAAATCACAAATAATTAACAAAGGATGTCACCAAAATCTGCCCAAACGAAGTACCGAGGTACACTTAGTGGCATAAAATACACTAGATTACTCTGAATAATATTGCATTTATATATTTTTCTTATCGTTACCCGTGGACGAGAATAAAATAACTTTTAACGTAATAAAAAGCTCGCCATTTTGGGCACAATTATACTACCTTGGTCTATTACCTTACCTATTAAAAAAAAACTGTCATGTTGACAGTTGTCTGTCGGCTTCAGCTGCTGTTGTTTTGGTTTCGTTTCAAATATTTTTATAGTTTAATTCAATCTGAATTCAATAATAACTCTCATTGTATAATCGATTTTCGTTAGGCAAAGTTATGTACCTACCTAACATAAGAAAGGATGCTTATACCCAAAGTAGCTGAATACAAGCTGTGAATATTGATGAACAGTACTTAATATAGGAAGCAGTGTTAGAAGTCTATCAGAGCGAATAACAAACTCGATAAATAAATGAGTTCCTTAGCGCCGACATCCAAGGGTTCCAACTTGATGGGACCTGGATCCTCCAGGATCCAGGATATCCCAGCTTAACATAAATCAAGCCAGATCATCCAGGTTTCAGTGAATAGAAGTCGCATTTAAATGAAGCCTTTTATTGACTTGTATCTTGATTTCTTGAAATAAATAGAACATTAAGCCAAGAAACATCGAATTCTTATATAAAATACACTTTTTTATGCTTACTCAGCCTCTATTGTGATGTGCATAAGGGGTGGAAGTTGAATTTGAGATTAGATACTGAGTAGCCCACTTCATGAAATTCAATTAACCTTTCAAGCATTTCCTACTGTTATCGGGCCCTGGAGCCCGAGTGGCACTCAATGAATTAAAGCCTGGAAGTCATCTTTCCAGTACTAAAACCAATAACAATGGAATAAATAGACTTATCGAGTTAGTTGTATGGAATAAAACAACATTTTTTTTTATTTTTTTTATTAGCGTTCTTCATTTTCAATAACATCTCTCATTAAAATATTATCAAGGAAAGTGGCAGGCGCTGCTATTTATTCTTGATGCCGAGCCCAACCCAAAGCCTGATATATTTTAAATATATTTTCTGATAGCCTATTTGGATACTCAAGTCTGAGTATCCAAATCGTAATGTCGATTATGAATAGCCAATCCGTCAGGAGTACAGGAACCAAATCGTGAGGTAACAAAAGTCCAGAAATAATAGCCAAGATTTCGGAATCACTGTATCGTCAAGAACCGAATCGTGAGGTGACAAACGGAATACCAGAAAGAATAGCCAAGTTATTAAACAAAATACACAACACAAACGAACAACAGAGTACCCCGAAACGCAGAAACGAACGGAATGACATGTGAATGACATTCCACAAAAAAATGTCCACAGAACACATATACTACTAATGTCAACCCGTACATGCAAAGTTGCCACATGATTTAATTGTGTTACAGGTTATTAAAACTTTAAATAATTTATTATGTAGTTTTCAATTATTTATGGATAAAAACACAATTATTTTCGTATTCCTCTATTTTTTCTCTACGATTTGGTGCACGTGTACCTCGAGGTATATGTTTGGGCAAAGTTGTATGGGCTTTTGCTGACATCCTTTTTGTAACAAATTGCTAAACTTAAAAACGGATAAAAAATATGCTATAACAAAAAGGAATATATTAACTACAAATAAGATTTTAAAGATACGAAAATACATATTATGTAACGCCATAAAATATCATGGCTTACAAAATCTGCAGCAATCAGACAACATAAAAAATCTGCACCAAGATATTACGAATGCATTTATCATGCATTTGAGCACCATGATTCTTGTAATAAAAATTTATGTAGTGAAAATTCAAATGGCGAATCAAAGAATATTTGTAACACACGTCTCTAGCATCAGATGAAATATTTAATCTGCAATGTTGCATCACATTCAAAGAGCTCAAGCTTACTTAGCTTTAAGAGGGCTCTTCCCGGTCCATCTATCGTCAACGCAAGCATGGTCGAAAAGCTTGTTGTTTCATCCAGAGTCACAATGGCAATTTTTTTCAATTCTCCCGTCTCAGGGGGCCCCGACCCCGTACGAATCGTCTCCCGCGCACCTCATACCGCCTAACGCGATAACATTGAACGAAAATTTCATAAACTTGTTCCAGGAAATACGTGTGTGTGCCAAATTAGTTGGCGGCAAAAAAATTCTAGCCACTCTCCACTTTCACTCTGTAGTATTGTCCTCTCCTGTATCTCTTAGCGTTCTTCATCGAATTTTTCTAAATTTTTCAAAAACGTTAATTTTGTGAGGTTGTATGTATCAGAATCCACATCGGGTCGGTCGCCATAATTAACGAGCTTTTTAACGTTTGGTTGTACGTTCTTGTATTTTCTACTTGTTCTTCATATTTCTTGACTTTTGCTAAAGGGCTCGTATTGTGAATAGTTTTGTGGACGGTAGTCAATATTTTCCCGGAGTTAAATGATACTACTGCCCCTGTGCATCTTGCTTGATAAGTCAAATCAAAATCAAATCAAATCAAATCATTTACTCGCATAGAATGTAGGTCATGTATAATAAAGTTGTTAGTAAATATTGTGAGCCGGGTACATTCTGCCTGAGTTTTGGCATGCAAAATATAAGTATAAGACCGTTTAAATATAAGACCGTTTAAGAGCGTAGTTGACTCTTTTGCCACCAACTAATTTGGCAACTACTCCATTAAAACTCTCTACAATGTTGCTGTCTACATTTTCAATTAAACTCCGTGAATGTGATGCAACATTGCAGATTAAATATTTCATCTGATGCCAGAGACGTGTAACTTTGTTTATATGTTGTACATAAAACCATACTTGGGGATTATACCAGTGAAAGAATCATCAAAATCGGTTCAGTAGTTTACGAGAAAATTGCGAACATATTTTATAATACATAATATAAATAGACGAGTTTTTAAAGTAGGTTAAATATAGAAAAATTAAAACAATATATTAATTATTTAATAAAAAATATTCTTAGTAAATAAACATTTGTTATATGCCTTCATTACCTAATTAATTTTTATTACATGGTGTACTTAATAAAAAAAAAAATGGTTGACAATTAAATATTTGTATTATTTGTCTACTCCATACCTCCTATGTGCTAATATTTCAAAAAATCCAAGAAGTGCGTACTCGGTTTTCCAGATGCCACCGCGTACACTGCATTCGCCGCTCCCCGCGAGGGGGGTTAAGCCACGCCCATCGAGCTACGATTTATTTTCGAGATAGCGCCTTAATACATAACATCACACCTGTAATCCCCGACGGATAGGATTCGGCAGAGGTGTACCTAGTAGTACCCACATTTCGCTACTTACGTTTAAGTCCCACGTACTAGGGGGCGAGCCTATTGCCGTCAACCGGGCACAAATTCAGACTCCGTGGCTGTTACTGAAAAATTCCCGATGGAAAAATCCCAATATCACTTTGCCCAACTCGGGAAACGAACACAGGACCTTATGTTTAGCAGTCGTGGTTTCGACCACTAGACCAACGAGGCAGTCAAATAAATTGAAACTGCAACAAACTCCAGAAATAAACAAAACAACTTTAACGTTCCCCCTGAGCCTAAATAACACAAATCAGTTTACTTTTTAAACAAGAAAAACACGAAAACTCCCAAAAAGACCTGTTTCGTTAAAAATATATTTAAATAATTCTCTAATCCAATTTCTTGTAGGAAAAGGTTTCGGGAACCCTGAAAAAAAAAACGAGAAACAAAAGGGTTCCGCCGATCGAAATGTGCCAGGTTAATAATGCAATTAGAAGTGCCGCTTGTAAGGTTAGGGTGGGGGCTTGGTGATAAGAGGTAGCGAGGAATGACAAGCGTTAGCGTTTTATTCTGGGTAGTGGAAGTGGTAAAATGATTTTGAACATAATTGGGGTTACTGTATGATATTATGATTGCTTCGAATTAGATTTCATCATTTCACCAACTTTAAAGAACACCTGCAGCCCCGATTGTAAAATTATTCTGATTTAAAAGAGTGTCCATGGAGTTTCTTGCCCGTTCTTCTCCATAGAGATCTACGTTAGGGAATGGGCAACTACAGTACTTTCACAGTTTTTATGCCTTGTGACTGGGACTGTAGCTATTGTTGTCTTTGTTTCGACAATTCAAAAGTGCCTGTAACTGGCCTATTTGAAATAAATGCTTTGATTTTGATTTTGGATACGAACTGCAGTGGCCAATCTGGAAATCTCTTAACCGATTGCGAGCCCAGGTCTGAAGATATAATCTGGCCAAATGGGGTATCATCGATCCATCCCAAACAGATTACCAGTGTCTAGCCCCTCTGCACGATATGCTCCACCTACTCAAGATTTAATCGAAGCAAATGTTAGAACTGTGCAGGCGATTTCATACACACACACAGTTTGAGCTCATCGACAAGTAAAGAAAAATAATTAGATTTTTATTAATGATACCTAGTTTTAAGGGATCTTTGTACTTTGTAGACACAGCCTTCTGTATTACCAATGTGTAAACATTTCGTGTAAGTATGTATGATTCTTAAAAGCAAAAGGTATCGAAACTAAGTTTAGTAGTTTCTGCGAATTTGAGTTCTTTAAGGCATACAGACGACCGCAGACCGCAAATCGAAGCGGCAAGGTCGCCCAACCGCAATCACAAACCACAGCGACATTGCTGGTTTCTATGTAACTACAAAAAATGCTTCCGTAGATGACGACATTTTCGCCTGCTGCAATTCGAAATTGTACCTTTATAAAATAAGAAAATGATAATCGAGGTAATCTAATCCACAATAGCTTCTGTTTTTATAGTGCCCAGTCGCTCCAGGTAAAAAACTAGTACTAAAATGCATCTGGTTAGACTGGAAACCGACCCAAACATAAATGGGAAAATGGCTAGGCAGATAAACATTGACAAAAATCTAAAACTGTTGCCAAAATATAGGTAGGTACTCTGTTTATCAATCCGCTTCCCGCTTACACTGCGCCCCCACCCGCCTACTAAAAGCCACTTCTGACCGTGGGAAAAGGTAATTATTGACTTTTTCAACTTCCTTTCCTCCCCAGACGCCTGGTGAAAGTAGATAAGACCGGCCTAATTAAAACCCGGAGCTGTACTTCTTTTCAAGACTTTGACGAGCCCAGGGATAAGAAAGGACCAAAAATATCTTTGGTCTTTTGGGAAACGAAGTAATGATTAGACATCGATTATTGACCTCTGAAACCTCTTATTTAGGATTGGAAATTATACAGGGTGGAAGGGAAACCGTCGCTCAAACGATAACCATGTATTCAGTACATCATTCTGAACTCCCCCATATAAAAATGCTTCAACAGTTATTAAAAAAAATAGCTGGTCCATACATTTTGACCGTGTAGGTATTGCACTTTTAAAGGAAACAGCAGGATTTTTCTCACATTAATCTTTCGAATCAAAACTTACCACATATTTTGCACATATGGTATAAATTATTTAAAGTTTTTTAAGAAACTTGAAAGGCCCAGACCTTGGAATAAAACCCAAATAGGTATACCTCGTAAGGAATTTGTGAATGACTAACCTAGATCAATTATAAGGAAATACCAAAGCGGTAAAGGTAGATTATAAGTCTCATAAAAATAAAACTCAGTGACTCAAGCCAGCTTCATTCTGAAAATGGTAGAACCAATGCTAAAGAAACAAGTACAAAAAATCAGACAAGTGCGAATCGGATTCTCGCACGAAGGGTTCTCTAACACAAACTATTCCAGTAAACCTTTTTTTTAATTTTGGAAGATAGAAGTCGTAAAGCATATTCTGTGTAAGTGAAATAAAAAGACGAGGGTGACTATTTTGACGTAAAGTCATGAACAAACTAAAAATCTGTATTTGAATTTTATATGTTTTATCTTCGTTTAAGAGAAGACAAATAAATTAGAAACTCTCTTATCCAAAATTCGAGACAAATAGCAATGTCGGATAAAGTCTGGACGGGGAGCCCAAAAGCCAGACAAATGCAGACGGATCATAAACCTACTTGTAACAAACAGATAGACAGACCAAAATTATACGTAGTAGTATTTAGTACGTAGACGAAATTATACGGCTCCATTTTCACCCTTTAATTACAGAACCCTAAATTCCCACAAAGACCAAAGCCCAACTACAGAGAAAGGACCAAAAGAAAAACTCGTACTCGTACCAAAAGACCAAACGCCAAATAAGGACAATGAAGGCTTGACCCTCACTTAGGTACCTCATTTGGAGCTGTATTTACTCTTCGTCCACTATTTGAAGACCTATTGTGTTGTCTGATTGCGGTACTGGCTTTGGTTCTGGTAGTTTATTAGACACTTATGGACCTTGGTGGGAGTAAATTATTTAGCGAACGATGTATTCTTCTCGTCCACAATTACATGGGATTTAAAGTGGTGACATTTGGGGGTACTTCTAGGACACAGCTCTCTGCGTAAGCCTTCAGGTGTGCTGTTATCCATACATACAGGGTGTAAACAGACCCTTCACATAACCGTCAACCAAGCATTCTGTACATCAAACTAAGTAACTTTACGCAAAAATTATTGCTGGGGATCGACTCTTTTTTTTTGGGGTGAAAAATCACGTTTTACGGTAGGACTCGACGGAAAGCACTCAAAGCATTGTGCTGATGGATGGATAGTACGGGGGTCGTGGAGGTGAGTAAAGTAAAAATCTTACATTAAAAACATGTATTTTAAAAAAAAACTAGGGAAAAGGTTGGAACTTTGACCCCCAATATCTCCGTAACTAGAAGGTTCCCAGGTATGGTCTAGAACAAAAAAATGATCACAAAGACGGGGAGAACAAGTGCCTCTCGGCTATGTTAAGGGTCTATTTACACCCTTTATTATAAAATTTTAACAGGCCGATGTCTGTACATTGAAGATATTGAAAAAAAAACATAAATGGGGGGGTCTTTGTTAGAGCAACAGAAGCCAAAACAACAGTTTTTAGGATTTTTTATTTTCTGTATGTTTGTATGCGCATCATGCAAAAACTACTGCATGCATTTTCACGGTTCTGCTGCTAGATGCTTAACTAAAAATATATAGTTTTGGACCCGATAGGTGGCGCTGTACGAAGCAAGGGCGGGTCGCTAGTGTTTGTATATTTTTCTTGTTGTCTCGTGATCTAGTGGTGGCAAGTGATAATGCTTAGCATAAGCACTGGTTTCGATTTCCGGGTCGGGCAAAGTGAATGTGAGGAAGTGGGTTTATATATCAGGAATTTCAGAATTCTCAGTAGCAGTATAAAGTCTGATTTTGTGTCAGATTGTTGGAAAAATGCTCGACTACTATTTCATGGAAGTAAATCGTACGTAACTGACGAAATCTGGGTGTACGCACGACGGCCTGTCAAACTAGACAAAACCAGTTTAGGCGAATCTCTCATTGTATAGAAAATCTATACAAAGCGAGACCAAGTTATACTAAAACTGTACAGCTTCATGTGCCGCAGTGTGTACTATAAGTACTTCTCTGCTTATGCTTCAGGGAAAACAATCGTGATGTTATAGCAGTTACTACAACAAGTAAACCGCTGTGCCACTTCATTTGCACGAATCCTTTGAATTCTTGAACACACAACAACACAACGAATTTACGCTAAATGAATGAAGAATGTAACAGTACTTTTTTTGTTCAATATTTTTTTAATTTTCAAAGTGGTCAGATTAAAAACTCATACCATCACTCCTGTAATCCCCGAAGGGTATTGCATAGGTGTCCCTATATAGTACGCTCTGATTTCGCAAGTTATGTTTAAGTCCCATGTTATAGAGGGAGAGCCTATTGCCATCAACCGGGCATAATTCCAGCCTCCAGGCTACTGTCAGTGAATTTCCAAATTCATAGGAGATTATCTAATTGACTGGCCCACCCGCACGTAGTCGGGCCAAGACCATGGAGATGATCATGATTATTGACGAGTTTCAGCTCTTAGTGAACCTTTTAAATATCAAGTGACTCGTGAGAAGCTCGTGTCTAAATAATAACAGCCGCTCGGGTCGAACTTAAGGTTAAGCCGCGCTTGCCTAGGTTGGGCCGTGGATGGGTGACCGCCCATTACATACCGAGTTTCATCCGTGCTTCGGAAAGCACGTTAAGCCGTTGGTCCCGGCTGTCATTTGTAGATCTTTGACAGTCGTTACGTGTAGTCAGTGGCCCGAAAGTCTGACAACCAGTCTTACCAAAGGGTATCGTATTACCCAGTACTAACTGGGTTGAAAAGGTCAGATAGGCAGTCGCTCCATGTAAAATACAGGTATTCAGCTGCATCCGGTGAGACGGGAAGCCGACCCCAACATAGTTGGGAAAAGGCTAAGCAGATGATGAAGTAACTCATCCTTTAGAAGTGATTCATAAATTACTTTTTAAGAGAATGTTTTTACAGACACCAGCAAATCAAGCTATACGAAACTGTCAAAATTTCCCATTTAATCTTGAACCTAATGCTTTAGCGATAAAATCGAAAATCTATAAAAGAAATTTGACAAATTGTAGTAGCTCGATGTGCTGGCGACTGTACGTACAAAAGTTAAAAGATTTTTCTGACTATTGACCCACAAAGTGGGTCCATTAAAAATTAACCTTACAGCTCTGTAACAGAGTTTAGATACCTATATTTTGCTTTCACATAACTTTATAAATATGTAAATTTTCCCTGTATGTTACAATTGAAAAAAAAAAAAATTGACATTCCCAAACAAATATTAGATCAAAAAGCCAGCCAATCCTGAATACGAGGCAAAATCGGCACTTTACCACCTAGCTCCTTTTTTAATAAAACACGAATACTCTATCAACATTTGGGACAGAACATAGCTAGAGGCTTTTAATAAACAACAGGGCATATATTGACATGGCGCAAAGGGTACCTGGCAGAACTGCGAGCTTCAAATGCGTACGTCCGTGAAACACAAAGGACAAAAAAAAGAATATTGTTTTGTCGAGAGTTTTCGACAAATATTTTTGTTTTAAGTCAGCATTTTTTGTTCGAGTTTTATGCTGGCGAAATTTTAATTGAGTGGTTTTGTGATGGTATTTCTTTCTATAGATGATTTTGAGTGTGGATGAGCTTGGGGATAACAGTACAACTCGTAGCTTTGTGTATATAACCCGTGAAATTGTGATGATCTGCAGCTAATCAGTCACTCACAAAAGTGCAGCTGAGACATTTTTTGTACATCTTTAAGTCAGCTTTAAAAGGAAATATAGCGACTAGCTATCTTCCCTTTTATTAAGTCACTATTTTTATGCTTCTTCTTCATCGTGTGGTTAGTGCTTCACCTGGTGTCAGAGTTTTTATGCCGCCCATGGGCCTCTGACTTGGCTTTATACGCCGTCAAGAAATATCTCTCAGGCATGCTGGTTTCCTCAGGATGTTTAAGCAAGCGATAATATTATACAATACGCACATGAATCCGAAAAATCAGAGGTGCGTGCCCTGGGTTTGACTCGAGACCTATGACTTGGCAGTCCGACTGTCACACCACTAGGCTGTCATTGCCATTATTTTTATGAATTCCACCATTTTACTGCAGCAACGGATTTAGTCATACAATAATTCGTCAGGGTATTTTATTCTTTCTTCTTGTAACCTTTAGTCTATAATTACATTTTTTCCTTTTATCATTTCAGAATAACGTCAGAAGCATTCCTTTAAAGGAAAACTGGATTGTGAATGTTTAATGAGAAATGAAAATTAGCACAGTACATACAGATGGAAAATCAACATTAACCTTAAATAAGTTTAACTTGAAATAAGAGAACATAAAAATGCTACCAACCAGTGTGTGATGTGAGACTGTGTTCAATTTAGTAGACCTAAAGATTTCTTCTACTATAAAAGTATCATCATAATTCCCCTGCCCTTAACACAATTTATTCGAGGTCGGTTATCTAAGTAAGGGTTGGCCACCCTTTAGACATACCATCTTCCACACAGTCAATCAGATACATTTCCACACAGAGTCTAGATGATCATCATCTGCCTAGCCTTTTCCCAACACGTTGGAGTCGGCTTCCACTCTAAGGAAGCAGCTGAATACCAGTACTTTACATGGAGCGACTGCCTATCTGACCCCCACAACCCAGTTAGTACTGGTTTATGCGATAGCCCTTGATAAGATTGGTTGTCAGACTTTCGGGCCACTGACTACCTGTAACGACTGTCAAACAACAACAACTTTTGTTGTTTGACAGTACCGACCGGGACCAACGGCTTAACGTGCTTTCCGAGGCACGAAGGAAACTCGGTATGAAATGAGTGGTCACTCATCCACGGACCAACCTAGGCAAGCGCGGCTTAACCTGAAGATCGACCCGAGTGGCTCACACAGATTCTAAATACCAATACCGATAAAAAAAAACTGTGGGTATAGAAGCCCAAAACACTTGACAACAAGCTTAAAAACACCACCTTGGCTCGATCGAACTGCCCCGATTCTCAGCATCGAAAAATACGTACAGAACTACAAAATACGGCTCCACAACTAAACAGGAAGTTCCAAGATAAAAATCTGTATTGATAGAACCCCAGCAGTAGTATAAGTGCCAACATTTAAGATTGGACCGATATTCGACGCTTTGTTAGAAACTTGAATACGACAAAAGTTAATAAAGCTATAAAGGGTATTTTTAGAATTAAAATACGCAGTTCGTGGTCGAATATTTATGATGTTATAAAGGCTAGTGGATTATGAGAATTGGTCGAAGTTATAGACATTAATGAACTGGGCAGCTGAGAATATTTTTAGGAGTTATTTCTTGCCGTTTTATTTTTTCTGCGAATACTTTATGATATTTAAATGATTTTAGCTATCACTGCTTGCGTTAAGAGAGTGAACCGTTATGGAAGCATTTTCACTTCTTTTTCGCTTTTGTGGCTCTTCTTCACTGGCTTAAGCCACCCCAGTCCCTAAGTCACCATAAAAACGTCATGAAAACCGACAGTTTTTACGACAGTTTCAATCAAATAATGATTTGAATCTCCGAATGTCTCTCAATCGTTAAAAAGCATATGACTTTTCTAAAATGACACAACAATAAATCACAAAATTTCTGAGAGAGAAAAGATGTATTAGAATCAGATTTAAAGAAATATAATCTCGACCTCTTCTTCAAACGAGCACCTACAAAATTTGCTCAGATGTTTACTCATTCCAAAACGCCAGCTACCTAAATTCAAAAGACTCGAACATATTGTAATTTTTATCAAGAAAAATCAACGGGACTACTAGTCACGAAGACCGTTTTCGTAGAACACTGTGCCAAGTAACCCAAGATATGCATCAATGAAACAAAGATTCTTGGCAGAAAACCAAGTAGGATTGTTTAATTTTTAGTCTTACTGTACCCGGATTTGGCTCAGTTTAAGGGGATATCGATTTTTTTGAGTTATATGTTCAGGATGGTCATGCTCGCTTAGTTTTGTGGAGAGAGATTGTAATATAGATTAATGGAGATGGTGACAATTCTGCTGGAATTGCTGTCCAGGCTATAAGGGAAGATGATAGTGCTCTTACACCGCAATGTGATAATAGGATTGAATCAATTGCAGACATATGAGAAATAGTTGTATCAATTGAAGGAATGCCAGAGGAGATCGGTGGCAAGCGCTTACAAAGTGATTCGTATTTCTTCAACGGGACTCAAATGCACCTTTCAGTGGCTTATGTCATTCCAACAGATTTTTGTCTTCCCATCACGAATATCGCTGATAGAGGACTGTCACTTTGTCTAGGTAATAATGCTTCATCAGTTAAATCATTTAATATAATAATATCTTAAACTAAAGATAGTGAAAAAAACAGTCAAAGAAATTTTGTACTGTCTTAACTAACTTTGTCGCGGTTGATGTTTTCGTCAACATTTTTGATATTAGATTGCGCATCTTCTTGTTCTTTATTAGAATTATCTTCACTACACAATCTCCATTCCTCTCCTACAACATCTTTTTCAACTTATAAACCATCATTAACACCTCCACTTTAAATGTGATCCCCAAAATAAACCACAGCATGCACAGCAAGCAAGTTTCCATCCACAACCCCGTCAGTAACTGACCCGTCATTTTATCACCGACAAAATTAATCGACATTAATGATTTAATCGTCATCGTCCATGATTTACCGACTATGGTTATCGTCAATAAAAACGCCAGTCATTTCATAATGACTTATGAGCTATGCATTTTAATATTTGGAAATGCATAACGGATAGTGACAATGCAGTGGTCATAAATTAAATTTATTTTTCGTGGCTTTTATTTTATGGGTTTTCAAAGTTTATGGGCTTGGGTTTTTGACCTGTGGTTCTGAAATAGGGATTTCCGAAATTAGTTTCTAAAAGCGGACTTCAAGAAGAAAATTGTTTTTTGTTTTGATTGTTTAGATGAGTTGTTTAACTTTAAGATGTTTTCCCTCTCGCTGTCTAGTTGAAAGTTAATCTTTATCTATCTAACTAAGACCTTTGGGCTTTTGTATTTCTAAAAATAAACGTTTTATTTTCTAAGCTAAACTAAAAATTTAGTTCTGTTTCAGCATTTTGAACTATTTACTTTATCCACGCCGGAAAAAGCGTACATAACCTTACCTACACTTTGTCTATCATCACAACATGGAGTTGTTTAGCCTTGACAAGTGGCATAGCTATAGCGTTTGATCTTTCAACAGGATCAGCATGAAGCTCTTCGGTAGCATGAGTCAGTCCATACATTATGTTTTTTTCCGACTTCCTCACCACTGTAAGTTTATTGACACGAAAATCAATAAGGCGCATCTCTTCACAGTTACAAAAACATTTTTTTTTTTGTAAAATTAATCGTCTTAACGTCTTACTTAAACATGCGAAAGTTTGTAAAGATGGATGTTTGTTACTCTTTCACGCAAAAACTCCTGATCGGATTTTAATGAAATTTGGCAAACAGATAGTTTATAACCTGGATTAGATATAGCACATACACGTATACTTTTAATTCCGGTAGTTCGACAACGCGGGAGAACGACCAAAATCCACGCGGGTGAAGCCGCGGGCATAAACTACAAATAACAAAAAATCTGCACGAAATAGACAAGACTCTTGTCCAATACCTTTGGGAACAAGTCCCTTCGTTAGGCTCGTCCGAAATGACATCAAATTACTTGTAAATTGATCGGTCGTTTGACAGAAAAACTTATATTCTGATAACTTTTAATTAACTTCAGAATTTTGCAAGATTTGCAGAAGTTTTCGGTCTTCTGTTTGTCTTTGCAATGCCGATCTGTTAATGAGAATAGGAAATTAATGTTAATTCCAGTTAATGAGTCGTTTCTTTGATGATTCTTGCTAATAACAGTCAATGGACATGTAACATCGTTTCTGAGGAAACATAATTAATTTGTGTTTGGAATTGTAGCAAACAATATCATTCTTCTTGTTAAATATCTTATCTTTTGTACAGAAAAAATGACGTATAGACCACATAGGTGTTAGAGAAGTCACTAGTAAAACGACTAAAATGTTACAGAATATAAATATCTGTTTACCAATCATTGTAATCTAGATTTCTTCACAGTTCGAGTGAATTGTTTTCTTCTAGACAAGCGTGTTCCACCCTAGGCCGCATCATCGAGGTGAGTTGCGCCCAAACGCAAGACTATTTAGTGTAAAAATTCAGTTGACCAAGGCATTTAAACAAACCCGGCGCATACAATCACACATCTAATCACACACACAACACATCACACACACACATCATACATCTAATCTGATTATATCCATTCTTGAAAAGAAATGAAGGGCCTACTTGCGCCACAAATTAAATAAATGAACTATTTATTATATAATTCCATTTCTGTCAATCTTTTAGAAAATAGAGAAAGAATTCTGTATTCAATTCTAGTTGGTGCGGCTTCGTCCGCGTGGAGTTCGGTAATTGTCCCACGGGATCGTATCACCGGTATAAAAAGTATCTTATGTGTAAATTCAGGTTTTTTAACTATCTGTGTGCCAAATTTCGTTACAATCCAATCAGTAGTTATTGCCTGAAAGACTAACATCCATCCATCCTCACAAACTTTCGCATTCATAATAGTAGTAAGAACAACACATTGTGTGATCAGTAGTGCAAACGGGGACCAAAGTTCAATTTCACTTCTAATTCAACAACTATTCTGCAATCATCTTGACCAGCTGCACTGCGGACTTAGCCTCTCCTCACTCAATCGACATGGGAGGAATTGGGAAAATTCTCAGGATTTCGAAGCGTTGGTAATTGCGAATGAATTGCTAGCCGCCCCTGTGGTTCCTTGTGAAGACTGCGCTTATTTTCTATCTATATCTACATCGTTAGGAGTTGTGTGTTCATATAATAATTGATGTTTATGTATCAACGAAATATTTTCTATTTGAGTGTCTGAGATATCAGAGATCGAAATAGATAACATGTGGATAATACATAACATAACGCCTGTAATCCCCGAAGGGTTAGGCAGAGGTGTACCTAATAGTACACCCACATTTCACCAGTTATGTTTTAAGTCTAGCCGATTGCCATCAATTGGGCACAAATACAGACTCCATGGCTGCTAAGAGTACTGAGATATTCCTGATGGAAAAACCCAAACTTTGCTCGACCTGGGAATCGAACCCAGGACTTCATGCTCAGCAGTCACGCTTGCGCCCACTCGACAAACGAGCGATCGCTTGCGCCCACTCGACAAACGAGCGATGTGGATAATCCCTCCTTCTAATTTATTTTAATGCTTAAAAATCATTCTGGATTTTTTTAAAGAGGTTCACATGTTACATCGTAGAAGGAAGCTGTTGAAATAAATTAACCAGAAAACAACAAACAATCTGTTAAATCATATCAAAAAATTGTCTAAACCGAAGCTAAGTTAGAAAAATCTTTATCCAAGTGTGTTGTCCATCTCCCAACACGAGAGCTAAGCTCCAAAAATCGCGATCAAAAAGTTCACGACATAAGATTTTTCATTTCCATCTTTAAGTTATGATATTAACAAATCATATATATTTCGTGCCTATCCGTTGGTCGTCCGTATTTGCTGGCGGTTCTCCAAAACTGCCCCATAACGAACGCATACTGACTGCATTTGCTTGTGGTGTAATTTAAAAGCGGAATGTTGTATTTTAGTGTTGTATAATGTAAAATAAATCATTTTTGTGAATGTATAATTTTGTAAGTTTTCGGACAAAAGGTTTGTTTGTATTGTGGTGTGTTATCAGGTCAGCGGTTTTGTCCTAATTTTTGCTTGAGATTCTAGATTATTCTATTTTAGGAAAAAATGTAATAAAAGCTAGCCGCAGAATTTAAAATAACATTCCTGCAGTTGTTTTCGTTTTCATTTCTTTTTAGGGTGTTATTTGTACAAAGAAACCTGAATATGGGTGTTTCTGGTTAAAAATAAAAGCACCCTGGAATTTCGTTACTAGAAAGTTCTGTAACCGCTTGAGTGCTTGCGCGCTGAGTCATTACATACTTCCTTTTCAGACTAACTAGTGGCTTACTGTTTTGTCCTGTAGGTCAAAGGTCTTTTTTTACCCTACTCAATCTTGAAGACCAATCTAGCCCATAAGCGTCACACTTAGCATAATCAGACTATACTGTTCCCTCTGCTGGGACTCCTGCCTTCTCTCTATGAGAGGGAGTGGAGACTGTTAACCCACAACTAAGCCCATTGCTGGTTGGTGGATGCGACGTGCCTTCGAAGATATGGTCAGTTCCACGCTTCAACATTCATTATCCCAACTTATTTGGGGTCGGCGCAGCATGTCTTCTTTTTCTATACATCTCTATTACTCGTCATCTCATCAGACAACTCCTTTTTTGGCATATCATCCTCCACACAGTCCATCCATCGTTTATTTGGTCTTCCTTTACTCTTATACCCATCCATATTCATAATCAAAACTTTCCTCATGACATTCAGGTCAGTTCCTATTGACGAAAATCGCGGTTTTCTTATCTCATGCACCATCGTGAGTTGACCTACGTCAAGTAATTTATATACTGTGGCGCACCCGTCTGAGGCAGACGTTATTCCCAAATAATTGGACGATCACACATAAGACACATGTCGTTTATTATATTTGTTGCGGGGAAATTGATTATTGTTTTGTGGAAAATGACAAAGATTTCATTATATTTCTAATAGGTTTTTTGTTTTACAATAGTCAAATAGGTATGATAAACTTAACTCAACATATACCTCAAGATACATCTCACTTACTCAAGATATACCTCTGCCTAACCCATTGGAGATTACAGTCGATGTTGGTGACCCACACTTCGACAGTTATATTAAAGTCCTACGTAAAAAGGAGTGAGCATATTGTCAGCAACCAGGAATTAATCCAGACTACGAAATGCTACTGAGACATCCCTGTAAGAAAAATCAAATAACGCTTGACCAGATTTGAGAATCAAACCCAGGACAAGCTCAGCAGTAACTGTAGTGCTTGCGATCTCTAGACCAACGAGACAGTCGGAGGTTTTAATTATACCTTTGACCACCGATAACGGTGGTCGTGTTATTTTCGCCTGAGGGTGGACATCACCGACGTGGTCGGCCGCGACGAAGGTGGTGTGACGATCTGATCATGTTCGCGGGGCAAACGTGGCCAGAAATTGCACAGAACAGAGAGGTTTGGGGGGAGGAAGGGGGAGGCTATTGCCCAGCAGTGGGACACAATGTGGGCTACGAAAAAAAAAATCTAAATAAAATCATATCTTTTTTTCTACTAATGAAATGTAGTTTACATAACGAGAAATTACTCTGTCCTTAGGAGCATTTCATGATAACCATGTATATTCAGCAATTTTCAATGTTAATAGAACCTTTGAGAACCTATGACCACTTGGTATACTGGGCACAGCCTTTGACCATTTCCTAAAATCCAGTATTGCTTTTCACATTCAATTTACTTTACACAGGTACATATGTAGTTGTTTGTAGTTAATAGTTCTGGAAATTTTCGGTACGTTCAGACGCCAGCGCATCAAGTTACCACAAACTGTCAAATTTTCTCATTCAATTTTGAACTTAACCGTCTACATTTTATGGTTTAAAATCATTTGGAGAGATTTGACAGTTTGTGGTAACTTGATATGCTGGCGACTGTACTAGTTCACTGACGGTCTACCACTTTTCACCCTTATGCTCTAAGTAATAAGGGTGAAAAATGTAGTACATAAGCTGCCTTGTAAAAAAATTATGAGCTCTGAGCTGTGATCTGTCTCAAATCTCATATCATTTTTTAGTTTTAGCTGGTTTCGTATTCATCTCAGCAAACCCTTTCATTTGATACCCATATCATGGGAAGGCATAAAAAAAAAACTAGTCCGCCGTCTTTGGGAGTCCGCCATATTGGATTAAGAATGACGTCACTTAGCTACCCACGCACTGTCAACCAAACTAATCGTATATGCACGAGAAAGATACGAGTAAAGACTGTGCGAAGTAGCAACTAAACCACGGGATTTTATATTTTTCTACTTGAAATGACAGAACAGGGCTATAGGAGGTATTTAGATAAAAAAGCCACTTATAGAAACAGCTGACAATGCAAGCTTAAGCAAGAGGTATAGTAGCAAAAGTCGTACTAAGACACCGGAACATACTTTTTGCCATTAAAATTCACACTCACAGCACAAAGTTACCCATTCATAAACCAATAAAAAAAAAAAGTATAAAATTGAATGACAAAAATATTTCAAAAGTCTCCCCAGTAATTAAAAATGCTGGCATTAAGCAATCAAGAACAATAGGGGGTATAAAGGGGAGGAATAAAGGCCCGCTCACACAAGCAATTAGGGGACGCGTGCCAAATGTCACATTGAATGGTAGATGGCTTTATTTTATAGGAGACAGCGAGTCTAGATCACCCTTTAGAGTTGAGTGAGGTTTTAAATACCATTTTTGGTAATCATTGGTAGTAGTTTGTCCATTGCTGGTTTTGATAAAGTATGGCGGGTGTTTTTCTTTCTGACGGCGCAATGAATATTGTTCAGAGGACGTTTAGTTTTAGGGACTGATCCAGGCAAGAACCACTCTGTTTTAGTTTTACAAGACATGTGAAAATTACCTAGCAAGTATGACCAACTTACCTAGGAAGTATGACCAACTTACCTAGCAAGTATGACCAACTTACCTAGCAAGTATGACCAACTTATCGAGCAAGTATGACCAACTCACCTAGCAAGTATGACCAACTTACCTAGCAAGTATGACCAACTTACCTAGCAAGTATGACCAACTTACCTAGCAAGTATGACCAACGTACCTAGCAAGTATGACCAACTTACCTAGCAAGTATGACCAACTTACCTAGCAAGTATGACCAACTTATTTAGCAAGTATGACCAACTTATCTAGCAAGTATGACCAACATACCTAGCAAGTATGACCAACTTTTTTACCAAGTATGACCAACTTATCTAGCAAGTATGACCAACTCACCTAGCAAGTATGACCAACTTACCTAGCAAGTATGACCAACTTACCTAGCAAGTATGACCAACTTACCTAGCAAGTATGACCAACTTATTTAGCAAGTATGACCAACTTATCTAGCAAGTATGACCAACATACCTAGCAAGTATGACCAACTTTTTTACCAAGTATGACCAACTTATCTAGCAAGTATGACCTACTTACCTAGCAAGTATGACCAACTTACCTAGCAAGTATGACCAACTTACCTAGCAAGTATGACCAACTTATTTAGCAAGTATGACCAACTTATCTAGCAAGTATGACCAACATACCTAGCAAGTATGACCAACTTTTTTACCAAGTATGACCAACTTATCTAGCAAGTATGACCAACTCACCTAGCAAGTATGACCAACTTACCTAGCAAGTATGACCAACTTACCTAGCAAGTATGACCAACTTACCTAGCAAGTATGACCTACTTACCTAGCAAGTATGAGCAACTTCAAAACTGTTAGTGGGTTGTACTACCAGCTGCATCTGGTTAAACTGGAAGCATAAAGTTGGGAAAAGGCAAGGCAGACGATGACTCTTAGTGGTTAGTGTCGCTTTTTTTTTTTTTTTTTGATTAGTTTGAAATGAATCTTGCAAGACCCTTTGTCATTTTTAATAAGGACTTCTGTTGTAACATTTCATGCTTCTGGACCTAGTGGAGGCTGTGCGTTGCCAATTTCAATGAGCTTACTACATTCAATCCGTTTTTATCAACAGAATTAGGCAAAGAGCTCAAAGAGTTAATTATTCATCATCATTCTCCTGCCCTTATCCCAATTTATTTAGAGTCGGCACAGCATGTGCATCGTCTCACCATCATCATCTTTCATACTTTTCTATTTCAGCTGTCACCTCCTTTCTAGCCATATCATCCTTCACACAGTCCATCCATCGTTTCGTTGGTCTTCTTCTACTCTTATAGCCCAAATTCCTCAAAGACTTAATCATTAGGCTTCCAAAATCTGGACCAGGCTAAAACCTAACTTTTACCCAATTATCACCATACACAGTTCTCTCACCCCAAAGAACGAAGCTCACTCTCATTAGAAAACACACAAAGCCTTCATTCAATCAATGTTCAAAAGAATTTCCATTAATTAATTGATTTAATTAACATTAAAACACCCCACACCACTTGAAACTTGGGCCATATGTGCTTTCACGTTTACCAACTTAACTTTACACTTCGCACAACCTTTATTACTTGTCGTATAAGGTTGGTTTTGGTTTGGCATAGAACGCAAGTTTGTATATCATTTGTTTTGCAAGGCAATAGGATTCAATATAGCACCATATGGCCTGTGATGACGATTTCATTGGCGGAATCAAATCCAACACTTGCAGCAATTAGGGTTAAAACATTAATGTTGAATTGAAGTGTTTGTTTTATTGAAGGGGCTCGGTGAGGTGAGGGTTAAACGCCCTGCATTAAACGTCTATTAGGAGTTGGTACTTTAATCTTTGAACATGCGATCCTGAGTTCGATTCCCGGTTCGGGCAAATAATTGTTATTGAGTTTTTCCGTCTAGAATTTCTAAGCAGCAGCTCCGGAGTCTGGATTTGTTTCCGGCTGATGGTAATAGGCTCGCCCCCTATTATATGGGATTTAAACATAATTGGCGACATGTGCGTGTATGTACCATTAGGTACACCTCTTCCTAACCTTTTGGGGATTACAGGCGTGATGTTATGATATGTTACTGTTACAACATGGAGGTGACAATTCAAACCTGAGAACCCCATCAGCGAAAACGATGATAGAAAAGTGAAAAATATATTCGACTGGCATAAGCTTTCGAAAACCTTATGATGTTGTTCGCTTTGTCCAATCAGACGTATTTAAATGTCCTCCAAAGACTCCACAAAAACTAATAAAGGACACAAATAAAAAAGTAACATAAAGTGGCAACACTAGTACATAAAGTCCAAAACTCTTTGACACACTCGTCTTTGACGAAAAATACCCCTTTATTTCTCTCCCAGTCACAGAGCATAAAAACTCCACGATTTTTCATTCCGAGAATGTTGCCAGTGTAAAAAACTACTGCACGGCGATTTTTTCGCCGAAAGTCATCCTCATGTATAATATCCCTTTGTCTATACAAGCCCCACGGGGTTGTCAGTTCTTTTTCAATTTCTTCAGCAGACTGTTTCGATCACAATTTGTGTTGACGACTACAGAATTCCCAGTGGGTCGATAGGGATGGGAAATGTATCGAAAATCCCAGGGTTGCGCAGAACACGCCCGGGATTTCTGATTGATGCAATCGAATTTATCGAGATTTCGGAATTATTGATGGAAAGTTAAAAATGTGTTTTCGTTATTAATTTTCGATTGAACCGTTGATATTTAATACTGCAATGTTTTGAAATTGGAAATCAGAAAGTCAGTCAGCTTGAAATTAAAAAAGTTTAAGCGTAAAGTCGTTCTGATTTCCATTTCGTGTGTATTTTTGAATTTCTACGGACAATACTAATTAGTTTTAGTTTAATAACTTTACTTAAGTAAGAGCTTCGTTTCTTAGTTCTTAATGTTTAACTTTGATATCTAAACAACAGTTTTATCCTTTTGATATTAGTTAGAAAACAACTGAACCAACTTTATGCTTTACATTACAAGCATACCGTATGTGGCACAATTTCATTATAAATCATGTGACTACATCAACAAATATTACATAGTTTACGCAAAATGCACGCTTTGGACGTGGAGTGGCAGATACTAGCCTGATAAACAAAAAAATACCACATAATCATGAATAATAAACAACGCGTGATGGACGCAAAATATCCCGCAAAAATCCCGGGAATTATTCAAAATAACAACAACACTAGTACTCCAGATTTCAGCTCTTTGGCTGTATCAACGAGGTTTCGGATAAATTGATATGTTTCGGATACATTTTGTTTATTTTCGACTGCAGATATTCGAATAAAAATTCATGTATCCGTTTTTGTAAAAGATTTTTCGAACAAGATTTACTGATTGGCGGTTTTTGTCAGTAAAATTCGTAATGATTGTGTGAGTGTATTGATTACGATTACTGTAAGAACTAAAGTAGAAGCAAACACTGGTCATTAATGAATGATACTGTAATATTATTTTTTAAGCATTGAAAGAACGCTAAGATAAATATGTCCCATGTAATAGGGGACCAGCCTATTGCCATCTGCCTGGCACAAATCCAGACCACCAGAATGCCACTAAGAAATTACTAATGGAAAAAATCTAATAACAGTTTGCCCGACCTGGGAATCGAAGCCATGACCTCATGCTCAGCAGTCGCGCTTGAGACCACTAGACCAATACCACTTAAATTATATAACGTTCCAGTCCTTATTTATCCGTTGGGCTAATATCTATTACCTAAGAAGCACAAAATTCGAAAATACCAAATAAAAGGCAATTTTCTACCCCTTCAGCACTAAAACTACCCTTAAAATTCCAATTAATATCGAAATCAAATTGCTAGGCGTTCCACCGTGAGCCGAATAAAATTTATTCGACCAATAAATTACTAAGATAACAATGCTCTGTGTTTGTTTAATTTTATTCGAAATTATTCCGAATAATTTAGACTCGAAAGGTTTTGTAACATCATGTATATGGACGAATTAATTGACTGACAAATTGAGGACTATTTATGTCGAATTATAGATAGATAGCAGTTCTGTTTGAGTTAATGTTTACCTTTAGTTTTAATATTTCCTCATAATGAGGTTATTTAATTGATATTTTAATGTAGCTAAGCTATATTATGTTTACGTTAGAAGCGTAAGGTACTATTGCTTGGTTAATTTTAATATTTATCGTAGCTCTCTTTATAAATGACTTGCTGTCGCCCGTGACTTCGTTTGAGTGAAAATTTGGATGAGTATGAGTGAGAAAAAAGTCTTCGTGCTATTCTACCCTATAATCTATCTCTGTGCCAAATTTCATCGAGATCCGTGCAACCGTTTTGGCGTGATTTAGTAGCAAACATCCATACATCCATTCATCCATCCAAACTTTTGCATTTATAATAGTAAGTAAGATTTATTAACAAGAATAGAATAGACTAGAGAACTTGTACCTAGTCTTGTCAACCATTATTGTATGAAAAACACCTTATTTCATAGTACAGAAGGTCTATTGTAAAACCTTCAAAGCGCAAAATTGCCAGCAGTATATGTTAAACGAACTGGACAGGTTCCGTCAGAACTGGAAGGAGAACGCGCGGTTCGCGGGAAGTGGAATGAGTGGAAGAAGGCCTTTGCCCTGGAGCAGGCTAGAAAACAAATTGAAATTACCTTTAGATTCATCAAAAAACATCTTTTCTAAAAAGCTACGACTAGTTATTAAAACGATTCCTTTCAATTTTTTTTTTTTTCAATAACTTTGTGTGTCCCACTGCTGGGCAAAAGCCTCCCCCATATCCTTCCAGGTACTCTTCTCCTGCGCCACCTCGCACCAGCCTTCGTGATGCGCGAACGAATACTAGTATGTAGTTCGGACTGAGGAATAAGGAGTAAGGCACATTTCCCAATTGCCCACATCAAATTAGGACACTAGGTCAGCAGGACAATAAGCCAGTCCCGTATTGTATGGAATTTCCAAGGTGAAATATAAATGAGATAGTAGTCTTCTACCCTACACCTCTACCCACCCGATAGCGAAGATAAAATTTAAACCAGATGGGACAATGAGACGATCAGTCTTCAAATGAACGACTTTACCTGATTTTAACCATTCAATCGATTATCTTTTACCCTTATGGTAAGACAAAAGATATATTTTCAACCTGCAAAATACACCTTAAAAATCTTACTTATCCTTCAAAAGAACAGCCCGATATTTATCTCGGAAAACAAGTAAAATTTTCCTTGAAATTACAACAAGAAGTTATCTTGGAGAAAATTTATTTGTACCACAGTACCGTTTGATTATAATTACAAGAGAGGAAATGTTTCTCATGCTACCATTGTTTCAAGTCGTTCGGCAAAATAATTGCAGAAATCCCACGGAGATTAGTCGGGAAAATTGACGCGAAGGAATTTTGATTATGATGAACTTAGAAGAAGTACATTGCACTCGCTTTTGTATTTTTTTAGGCATCTGTGTTTGCTAGGAGTGAGACTTTTGAAGTATCTTTTCTCTGGTCAAGGGTAAAAGATAAAAAATAATTACGTTTCACCATCGCTGCCCATGACAAAAGCCTAATATTCCTTTATTAACTACGCTTGGTAGAAAAAGGATTTTTTATGTACGTTTTTCGTTTTTTTCTTTTACCCTGCCTCACTAATTGGCCTCTTTTTCTATAAATTAAATCAGATTCGTAACAACGAGTTTTGGGCGGTTAACGTTTTTACGTAGGATGGTTTTCATGTTGTAAAAGGGTAATAAAGGCTAAGTTTTTTTGCTTAACTTTCATCCTTCAAATAATTCGAAATTCTTTCCGAAAAATTAAATTAACCATTCTTTTCTAAAAAAAATATCTGTTTACTCCTAATAGCATTACAGCTTTAAAGGTCAGTACTAAAAGGTAATATTGAAATTTTACCCTTATAGTTATAACACAAAAATTAATATTATAACCACATTTGATATTATTACCTCATTTATCAAGTTATACTAAACCTACTACTTAATCCTGAGTCCAGGACGATAACTTAAAGTTTTCCTATGGAAAAGCCTAGTAACATTTTGCTTAACCTGGGAATCGAACCCACAAACACACTAAGTTTATCAGTCGCGTCACCAACCAATAAAGATAGGAAAGTAAATTTTTCCATTAAAAAGAAACAAACGTTTTTAACGTGGTCACAGCACTAGTAATCTGAATAATAATATAGTAGTCCAACTATTCAACATTATTTCGTAAAAAGATAACTGGCATACAAAGATATGTTATTTCCAAAGGATAGGGTTCTGTCTAAGGGAAGGGTCCGTTGAGGAAAACTGTTGACTAAAGAAAGAAAGTAATAAATTGGTTTGAGTGGAAAAAGAAAATTATATAATTTATGATATTATTGTGAGAGCTCATGGCTAATAACATTTATTGAGTCTATAAATTTATTGAGTTATTTTGGGTGAATACTCAAACGTAGGACGATTTTAAGTTGCTGAAGGTTAAGTTCTTTTTTTTATTAGTCCTTGATTTATTTGTCAATTATTTATATTATATACAGACTACAAATGGAACTAAAATAAGTTAAGTTCTTAAATTCGACTCTAATTCAGTTGACGTTAAGTCTCATGTTGTCTCCTGTCACTTTACCTGTAATAGAGGTTTTTTTAAAAACCTATTTCAGGCACCAGCTCTCATGTGAATTTATACAGCATGTAAACAGACCCTTCACAAAGCCGTCAACCAAGCATTATGTAAATCAAACTAAGTAACTTTACGCAATTATTGCTTGGAAACGACTTTTTTTTTGGGGTGAAAAATTACGTTTTACGGTAGGACTCAATGCAACGCACTCAAAACATTGTGCTGATGGATGGATTGAATGAATAGTACTGGGATCTTGAAGGTGTTAAAAGTAAAAGCCTGACATTAAAAAAAAAGTATTTAAAAAAAAACTTGTGAAAAAGTTGGAACTTTGACCCCCAATATCTGCATAACTAGAAGGTTCCCAGGTACGGTCTAGAAAAAACAAAGATCGCAATGACGAGGAGAACAAGTGCCTTTCGGCTTCGTTAAGGGTCTATTTACACCCTTTATAGTTCAAAACTGTTAAATGCTACAAAACCATTGTGAGAGAAAAATAATATAATTACGTTGTAGCTATTGACGAGCTTTCGTGTCAGCAATAAAAATATGGATTTCGTATTTTTTGCCGTACCTTCGACATAATTATGATACCATTGATGAATGAATTTCAGTCGAATTCGACCATTGGGCGAACACTCGTTGAAATAAAATTTTTGATATTTCATCCCATGTTTTACAGAAAATAAAGTTCAATTTAGTTTATTATTTCATATCTGGCCGACATTACTAATTAGGGCTTCCAAGTATTGAGGAATTAGCCAGAAATTTTCCGCACCCCCAAAATATTTCTTTGGAATATTTCTGTAATAATTATAAGCCGTACCCTTCATTGTTTTTAATTCCACTGTGTTGTGTTTTGTCGTCTGTTTTCAAGCTTTATTATCCAACGGGGTCGAGCATTGAGCTGAGCTGAGCTGAGAAAGATGGCGCGATATTTGTTGAACTGATGTTTTTGAATGCGTTTCGTCTTTTGTATCTCAGGGACTGTAATCTTCGAGGGTAATCTTCCTGATATTTCTTAGATTTCCAACGTTATTTAATCACGGTAGTGTACCAACGCGGTAGAAAACCTTTTCTTGCTGCCAAATTAGATCAGCAGAAGACAGCGTATCGTAGTGAGCTAAGTGTGAAGAAAATGTTCTTATGAACGACGATGGAGCCCCCAGTGGCGGTCCCATCAGACAAAAAAGCATCGTAGTCCACGGCTGGACATAGTAGACTACCACAAGACCCTGTTCTCCTCCGATCCAATCTGCCCCAGCCACCGTTTTAAGGCTGTCGGTCCACCTAGCTGGGCTAGACCTACGGTGGACGCTACGCTAGCGTGGCTGGCGACAGTCATTTAGTACCAAGTCAAACATACGGACAGGCACTCACGATCTTCGAACATAACCCAAATTGCCGAAAAAAATAAAAATTCTAACAATACTTTCTCCAACACATCAGCGAAAAAAAACGTGAACAGCTATCTACAACGCCCTATATCTCTGCCGACCCACAAACTACACTAGCTACATACCCCTTTGTCAGGTCCTAAGTGAATCAATTTATCACCAGTGATAAAACGCCCCGAGATATGATGCTAACATTTATAAACAGATGTGAAAAAGTAGATTTATAATACGTCTTTTGCAACAACGCGGCAGAATTGTATGAAAAAGTATCGCGTTTCGCGGGACTGTTAGGTCAAGATCTATAAACGGTATTAAGGACGTGCTTTCAGTTGATTATGATGATGCTGTCTAGCCGATTTCGGCCACAGCGACTACATTCGATGTCTGAAAACAACATGGTTCAAAACCAGTACAGCAAATAATCATCATCTGCTAGCCTTTTCCTAAGTCTGCGGTCGGCTCCGAGTGTAACTGGCAGTAAGACAAATGATATCCTAGGTATAATTCAATACTTAAAGCATGAAGCTAAATAATAATAATGCAATTTTTATTATATAAATGCTATTATACTATTAATGAATATGTAAATGACAAATTTTAAATTAAGAATTATGATTCAGTATTGTTACTTTTGTATACCAACTAATTAATAGTAAAATTAAAGCCCTCTTCCTCTCTCCTACCTTGCTGTGCCCTTACAGGGTCCATATTTATGTGCCTAGCTTTAAGCCTTTTGTTACATCTTTTTTACAATATGCAATGCAAAATAAATGAATCAGAATATGAAGCTTTTAAATTAAACAAATTCTAATGATACAATATTGTTTTCTCGAAATCACAAGTTCTTAGAACGACTCAAAACGATTCGCAGCATAAATAATAAATAACAACGAAAACCTAAATCTATCTTTTTGACAATGTAATACAATATACTTCCAAATGTTATCTAAATATTTTTTTTAAATAAAACTTATTTGGTTATATTTCTTCTGTATAATATTAGGTACTGGAAATATAACAATAACCTATAAAATCGTGACCTTTTAAATCAAGAACGTCTTCGAAAAAATATTCGACAGGTATTTTAAGTTGGGCGATCTTTTGAGTTATCTTTTGTCGCAACCGAGCGTAGGGTAAAAGATGATCTATTGTTACGCCTCGTTCACGACCTCGGGTCATACGACTAGAGTCATGCGACACGCGCGTATGTCACTTGTTTGCTTCACGTGAGTTCTCGTGAATTATTGTCTCGTGACATTTCTAAGCAATATTCTTTCAATTGTATTTCACCGTAGCCGTTGTCATAATACGCTGAGCGCGTATTTTGTGGCCACTCAGTTAGGTTGTGTGAGAAAAGTTACACGTGTCAGGCTTGTTTATCAATTTCATGTCTGAACACAAAATAAAATGTGATTCTAGAAGATTCCGTCGGTTTGGAATTTTCTACTAATCAATAATGTTCCATGAACTGTTGATAAGAGATCTAATAAGTTAGTATTTAAATTATTTTTACTGTATATCAAGTGAGGTATCTAAATTATGAGGTATACAGCAAGTCCCGGCTGTCTATCTACACCTTAAAAGTAGGAAAAAAGGAGGCTCGTGGCTAAATAATAACAGCCGCACGGGTCGATCTTCAAAGTTAAGCAATACTTGCCGAGGTTGGTCCGTGGATGGGTGACCATTCAATAAAAACCGAATTCCTTCCATGCCTGATAGTGCACCCACATTTCGCCAGTTATGTTTAAATTCCATGTAATAGGGGCGAGTCTATTGCCATCAAATCCAGACTGATGGAAAAACCCAATAACACTTTGCTCGACCTAGGAATCGAACCCGGGACCTCATGCTCAGCAGTCGCGCTTGCGACCACTAGACCAACGCGGCAGTCTGACTCGGTGAATTTTAAATCTTAAACTAATTCAGAAATCATCCCAACATGACCCCTTTCGATCACCACAAACAAACCGCAAAGCTAACTGCACAATTTAACCAGAAAACGCGAAGATAACTCGTCTCGCAGTTAAATTCTCTACTCTTGAGTTAATTCAAGTTTGCTAGATAAATTCCTGGAACTTTTGGAATATATCGCCGCCTTCAATCGGTTCGAAGTGAAGTTAATTTGGTTGGGGTAGGGTGGCCATGTGTGTTGGTGTTGGTGAGACTGTCCTTGGAGTTTCTTACCGGTAGATTTAAGCAAACAAAATATATTTGTGAGTTGAATTTTTTATTAGTCTATATGAAGTTTGAAAATAGCTACGAATTTATAGTGGAGGATTTCCAAATCCTGAGGCATTGGTCGCGCATGCATGTCCAAAATAATAATAATTTTAAATTTTACTAACGTAGCTGTAAGTATCTACCGACTAACATAATATGGACTGGTATCAATTAATCTGTGCTTGGTCTGAAATGAATATTTTCAACTCTATTTCATGTGAAGCATCATTTAACGTAAGTATGTGCGTTTTCGAATTAAAAAAAATGTAATTAAAATGCTCACAGTTTTGAAAATAACTATATTCTGACCCCAGCCATCATCGGTGATCATTAAGTTAAAACCAATGTAATGGTAACCATATATAAAATGTAAAGAAAACATTAGTGAAACAGTTCTCAGTATCCAATGGAATGGAGTAACAGATAACGGAGAAGCAAACTGGGTTCTTTGCTTCAGAATCATCCAATGAAAAGTAATTTCCATGACGGTATAGTAAAATTAATGTTTGGTGAGTAAAACTTACATTTACCTGATTTAATTCAACAAAATTGATCCTAATTGTGCTGTGTAGTAATTTTGATGTCTCTTAAATTATTCTCTATCTAACCATCCCAGGACTGTCCTAAAATAATCCAAACCCAGACCCACCCTACAAGCCAAACTTTATATCAGAAGGCGTACGATTCAAACGTTTTGCAAAACCTTCCAAGTTGAATGGCGATCGGGCCGCCATCGCCATTAATTAATTGGGCTAACTTCTAAAATAGGCTAGTTTTTGGGACGATGCTTATCAGCGCTCAATTTGAGTGGTTTAACTTGACTGTTCTGAAGATTCGGGGTGGTTAGCAGTGGTGTAACTTGTTGAAATTGTGGTTAGATTCGATGTGATTGTAGAGATTGATAAAGCCCTGGTTTTGTAAGCAATCGTAGCAGATGGGGTTCTGTAGTTTCTATCCACCCCCGTAGGAAAAAAGCGTGAATATATTAGGTGGAAAAACAGCATTATAACTTAGTAGCTTAAGCCCGTGGCTTCGCCCGCGTGTAGTTCGGTAATTGTCCCACGGGTTCGTACTACTGGGATAAAAAGTATCCTATGTGTTAATCCAGGTTATAAATTATCTGTGTACCAAATTTCATTCAAATCCAGTCAAAGAGAAAGAAAGAGTAACAAACATTCATCCATCCGTCCTCTCAAAGTTTCGCATTTAAGAAGTAATATGTCTGGTTTGATCGAGTACTAAAGGTTCACCTCTGCCTAACTCTTCAAAGACTACAGGTGTTATACAGGGTTTAAACAGACCCTGCCATAACCGTCAACCAAGCATTCTGTACATCGAACTAAGTAACTTTACGCAAAAATTATTGCTGGGAATCGACTTTTTTTTTTGGCATTGTGCTGATGGATGGATTGAATAGTACCGGGGCGTGGCGGTGTGTAAAGTAAAAATCTTACATTAAAACCATGTATTTAAAAAAAAAAAACTTGTGAAATAGTTGGAACTTTGACCCCCAATATCTCCGTAACTAGAAGGACTTCGTAGGTATGGTCTAGAACAAAAAAAATATCGCAAAGACGGGGAGAACAAGTGCCTTTCGGATATGTTAAGGGTCTATTTACACCGTTTATTATGTTAGGTTATGGGATGTTATATCAGTCTAAAAACTAAGAATTACATCTGCAAACCTAAACTTTATTTTCCGATCTTAACCCAATTTCCAAAATGAAAATAAAATCACCCCCAAAAAGCCCCTTAACCACATAAGTGGGTATTTCAAAACATTTTAGATTCGCATCAGATACCCGCACATACATCGGTGGGTCCTGCCGACCTCCCTAATATATTCACCGTTCCGTACTTATAAATCACACGGCTTCCCGACCAAATAATGGGTGGCTTTCTGATTTTAAATGTCCGTACTGTATTGAGGTAGCTAGACAAAAACCGTCTTAGAATATAGGTGTAATAGGCGCTTGCCTAAGTCGGTCTGGGGATTGGTGAACACCCATTATATACCGAGTTTCCTCCGTGCCTCGGAAAGCTTGTTAAGTCGTTGGCCCCGGCTGTCATTTGTAGATCTTTGACAGTCGTTATAGGTAGTCAGTGTCCAAAAAGTCCGACAACCAGTTTTACCAAGGAGTATCCTATTATACTATATTATATTACTACTGGGTGTATTAACTAAGTTGTACAGGTCAGATAGGCAGTCGCTCCATGTAAAATACTGGTAGTATTTTGGGGCATGGAGCATGTCATGGAGCTGTCAGCTGCACCCAGTTAGACTGTGAAGCCGACCCCAACATAGTTAGGAAAAGGCTAGACAGATTATGAAGAACTAAAGAGCAGCCTTCTAAAGAAACTAGGTTATAGTGCTACACGGATATTTTGACGATTGAATGACGTTGTCTGTTGGTAGTATTTTGTGAAATTATTTTGTGGTGAATAAACAAGACAGCATCATAACTTAAAAAGAAATTTTTGCATATTATGTACTAAGTTCTCTTACGTCTCATTATACCTGAGGCGAGCCTATTGCCATCAACCACTGCTGAATGCGGCTGTAACTACTAGAAATCCCTGATAGAAAACTAAACAACACTGCATGACCTTGGAATCGAACCTAGGACGCGTGGCTTGGGACCACTAGACGAGCCGAGGAGCCCTATAGTAATTAAAATAACATATTTATTCACGATTACTTTTGGATCAAACTGTCTACTTCATTAAGTTGCAAGATAGGATCCCACCTATATCGTTTTAGGTTGGTTCAATACAAAATGTTTCAAAAAACGACATCTTTTTTTACCAAATAAATTGCTATCCTTGTAGGTTTTCAACACAGATATAGATATACCTAGATAACGCATGAGCACCTACTTCGCGTGCCCGGCGTAAGCATTTTATGCTTAACATGGCTACTGTCGCAACAAGCTAATTTGTTTAAAACAACTACGCTACAACTCAAGAACTTAATTCTAGACATTTAAGTATAAAAACGTAGTCTATTTTGTTCAGTAACTTGTTTGTATAGCAATTAAATAGTGCTTATGACGTCATAGTAGATAGTCAAAAAATGGCACACTTGGTTCAAAATCAAAATCAAAATATTTTATTTCACATAGGCCTCGATGGGCACTTATAAAACGTCGGCAAAAAGGTGCACGGTTCGGGTTGGTCGTTTCCTATGGAGAAGAACCGGCAGGAAACTCCATGGTTACTGTTTTCATAAGAATCTTGGTACTTGCGTTATCTAGGTACATCTTAATCTGTGGAATTCAAGCTGATCAGAAACTGTAATGGAAAGTACTATAAGACTGTTTGATTACATCAGAAGTGCGCTCAGTTTCAAACTTTATCTTGAAAATATCTAAAATCTGGTACTAAATCTACTTAAAATGATAAATAGGCTGATAGGTAATGGGCTAAGTTAGTAACTTAAATAACTTCAAGCAATCTTTTAAATTAAAGTTATGGTCGTGGAATACTTGGTATATATTTGGGAATATTCTATGAAAGTGTTATTGGATTTTCTTTTTTCAATTAGGAATTTTTCAGTAGCAGCCACGGAGTCTAGATTTTTGCCCAGTTGATGGTAATAGGCTCGCCCTCTATTACATGGGACTTAATCATAATTGGCGAAATGTGCGTGACTATTAGGTACATCTCTATCTTATCCTTAGGAGAAATCGGGTGTGATTTCATGCTTCAATATAACCTATGCTATATTTAGCAAATTTTAATGTTGCGTTTTTGCTATTATTTAAAAAAAGATACATGTAAAAGAAGCAATAATAAAACCAATTGTAGATTATTCAATTATGTTCAATAAAATCTCATATTTTAACCAAAATGTTCCTAAATTCTAATCTTTTTTGAACCGAGATATAAAAGTGTAAGGCACGTTTCACAGCGCAGGGCCTCGGGATTTCGCGACACATCGGAAAGCCGTTCGTGACGCAACTCGCGAATTGTCATTGTTTTTACTGCGATCGCACAATGCTAATGCGTAAGCGACAAAATAGTTTCCTGTACAGTCAGGAAATAGTAATCAATGCAGCATTTATTTACCTATTACATACGTAATAACTTTTATTCTAGACCAAAGAAACGATGGATGGATTGTGTGAGGAATGATATGAAAGATAAAGGAGTAAATGACAGCGTGATGGTTGACAGAGGAGAATGGAAGAAAAAAACGTGTTGCGCCGACCCCAAGTAACATGGGACAAGGGTAGGAAGGTGATGATGATGCGTAATAACTTTTATTATCCAAACAACACAACACAAAAAAAAAACAACAACACAAAAAACAAAAACAACAAACAAAAAACAACTGACACTCGCTTTTAGAGCGTGTCTTATTTCTATAACGAACTTTCAATAGGTTCGATATATTAAGCTATTTATTTTGACATACTATTGCGTATGTCAGTCCAACTTATTCTTGTTTTTGACTTGTTTTTGTTTTTTCCAAGCCTCTGGTGTCAAAAGATTTTGACTGGTCGGCGTTTAAACAATATAACATAACTACTGTGTTTCCCCCCGAAGGGTGAAAGCAGTGTACCTTTTGCATACCCAGACTTTGCCAGTTACGTTTAATTCTTATTTTATTGGAGAGCCTATTGCCATCAACCAGGCGCAAATCCTGACTCAGGCTGCTACTATTAGAAATTTCTGATGAAAAACTTGCTCGAATCCAGTACCTCATGCTCAGCAGTAACTCTTGCGCAAAGAGACAGCGAGACAGGCGTCTATCTATCTCTTTCCACTGAATGCTGAACTTTTTCGCCGTGTGCACCAATGTGTACTTACCCTAAGTGGGTAACTTTATAACTGAGGGTAAAAGAATGATTTATCAGTATACCCTCGGGCCGAAGCATGAAATCTTTTTGATAAAGGTACAATGGAAGCCTCAGGAGTGTAGAATCAAAACCTGATGTGGCATTTGTTATTGAACAAGTGGGTATTTCTTGTTTTCAAGTGAGCAATGTTTTTGAAGGGCTTTTGTCCATTCATCATTTGTTTTTTTTTGGTATACACCGTAATATGCAAAAAAGGTATGGACTTATTTAGCATAGCATAGTCATCAAAGTGAACAACTTTTTGTATGGGACCCACATCGGAAAACCGAAATTTCCCCTTCAAAATTTCAATACCAACTCGAGTCGAAAATGTATGGGACAGCTAATTTTTCTTTTCACGATTACTATGTTGATCTCATTAAGAAAATCGTCCAGTTTGAATGATCTTTATATTCTTACACCTCCTTAATATGACCACATAATATGTCTGATACATGCTGTATAAATATAGTATGATTGAGTTTACCTTGTCACCATTTGTAGTCTTATATCTAAGGTTTTCAGACGATTTGGTACTTACCTGAAATAAAGAAAAAAATTATTAGCAAATAATGTTAAAAAAAACACAAGAAATACTGTCAATGGACAATCATCATAATCAGTAAAAGTACAATCGCAATCAAAATACAAAAGGCAAAATCCAACAATCTACTAGGAGAAAAAAACCATCCCAGTTAATAATCCACCCTAATCTTCCCGTCTTTAAATAAAAAGTAAAAGTCGCCCCAGGAAGCGCAATAAAAAATTAAAAATTCACCAAAAAAAAGAAAGTTAAATAGAGGTAACGCCACACTTGGGCTCAACTTAATAAAATTCGTGTTATATGTCTGGGTTTAAATGCTTTACAAAATTTAGTAAGTTGGCCTACAGTGTTTTAACTTTAGACATTAATCCACTTGAAACGGTTCAAGTTTTCGTACAACTAAAATAATGTACAGACGCCTTCGGAATATTTTATTTAATTAGATAAAAATGCTGCTTAATCTTTGGATGGAAATGGGCTCTTTTTCTTTTAAAGTGTGGCTCGTACTTATGTAGCAATTGAGTGAAGATTTTTTTTAGAACTCTAAGCAGTTATTTCAAAGATAGAAAGGAAAGATGTTAAAGATTTTTATTGACATAACTATTGACATAAATCAATAAGGTATTAATCAGGCGGGTTGCGGTCAGACGCAAGCTTATTTCGTGACAAAAAATAATAATTAGGTAGATATTCATAACCAATAATTAACAATATCTTAGTTTTATCAGTATTTAATATAACGATTTGGAAGGAGTGGAGGGAGGCCTTTGCCCAGCAGTGGGACAATGTAGGCTAGCTATAATAATATAATAAAAATATAACGATTGTGATTTTAAATTGAGTCCAATATTTGTTATTGGAATTTGTACCGAAGCTTTTATAATAATTATTACGTTTTAAACTACCCAATTCAATCTGCGAAAGTTTATGCAGTTCTATCTAAAACATAGTAAGGTAATTTTTCTTCTAAAAAATAATCTTGAAGCCGGCACAGATATTTACGATACTAACGGTAACAAACTTACAATTCTTTGTGTTAAAAACGCTAAAAGGAAGATAGAAAACTTGGGTATTAATAACTTGTTTAAGACTAGAATATTCTAGAATGTTCCCGGAACCCTTTACGGCATTATCTTCGTAATAAAGAAGGGAATAAAATGGAACAGTAAATGTTTTATCGCTTTGAGCTCGCGATTCTGAAAATTAAATAATAAATTTATGTTTTTCGAAGAGGTTACTTAGGTTATTATTTTTTAGAAAAGAATTTTAATGTGAAAAGGTACACAACAAGGAAACTATAGAGAATAAAAAGTAATAATACGTCTAAATCAAATAATACGTCTTTTTAGGAATTTCATATTTACTAAGGCATAGGCGACTACTATTCAAACTGATGTCAAAATAATACGCAATCTGTTGTATACGTCTAAGTGTCTACCTACATAAAAAAAATATTTCTCAAACAAAAATGTTCGCACCTGTATTATTGCTAAGCTTTATTAAAGCTACTAAAATATAAGTACTAAAACAATCAACATAACATAAAAAAACGCACAAAAAAAAAATATCGTAAAGAAAATTCATATTCCATAACACTTTTCTCCCCGACCGTACTCGTCTAACAAAAGTTTCCACACGGTAAAATTTATTGTTCCTATAATAAATCTTAAATATAAAATGCGAAGGTTCAGCCGGTATAAGACAGGCGGGGTGAGTTTTATCACTTTTGTTACAGCCGTTTGGGGCTCTTATTAAAACTATTTTCGGCTATTAAAGTTGAGGAAACGCTTTTGTGTGTGAGTGTATGCGATTTGCGACTCTATCGATACTGGTATATAGTTTGAGATTAAAATGATGAATGAGCTTTATGATTTTGCGACTGTGTCTTTGACGAGCTTATGTTATGATTTTATCTAATTCTTTGGGGTGTTTGTGTACTACCACGCTCACTGTCCGTGTCGACCACTTTTCACCCTTATGTCCTGAGTGATAAAGTTGAAAGTTGTTCGACCGTCAGTGAGTGCGGTAGTAAATAGATGTACGCATGGCACCCAAACCGCGGCACAAATAATCTTAAATTGATATTGGCAACTTCAAAAATCTTAATATTCTGCTTCTGCTGCCGAGCATGTCGTCCTGGGTTCGATTCCCATGTCATGTAAAGCGTCAGTAGCCAACCAAGCATTCTGTACATCAAACTAGTAACTAAGTAACTCTACGCCAAAATTATTGCTGGGAAACAACTTTTTTTTGGGGTGATAAATAACGTTTTACGGTGGGACTCCATGTAACGCACTCAAAGCATTGTGCTGATGGATGGATTGGATAGTACGGGGGTCGTGGAGCTGTTTAAAGTAAAAATCTTACATTAAAAAAAAATGTATTTAAAAAAAAAAAGTTAGAATTTTGACCCCCAATATCTCCGAAACCAGAAGGTTCCCAGGTATAGTCTAGAACATAAAAATTATCGCTATAACGGGGAGAACAAGTGCCTCTAGGCTTCGTTAAGGGTCTTGTTACACCCTTAATTATTTGACTTACTGTTACCACAGGACTGCAATACAACACGTGAATCATTAATCTATGTCACAAAGGAACTAGCAGTAAGACAAACAAATCCGAAACCGGAATGTGGACTAACAAACGGGAATTTGGGCAAACATCTCCGTTGATTCCGTGAACTTTAATGGGCACATAGTTTTAAGAGGGCGCGAGTCAGAAGTTGGGGAACTTGTGGCTAAATAATAACAGCCGCGCGGATCTTCAGATTAAGCCACGCTTGCCTAGGTTGGTCCATGGCTGGGTGACCACTCATTACATACCGAGTTTCTTCCGTGCCTCGGAAAGCACGTTAAGCCGTTGGCCCCGGCAGTCATTTGTAACTCTTTGACAGTCGTTTCGGGTAATCAGTGGCCCCAAAAGTCTGACAACCAGTCTTACCAAGTACCATCGTATCACTCACTGGGCTGAGGAGGTCAGATAGGTAGTCGCTCCATATAAATCAGTATTTACATATTACAATTACAATTACAATATAAATATAATTTATATACAATTTTATAAATTAGTAATACCAGTGGCTGAATACCAGTGTATTCAGCTGCATCCGGTTAGACTGGAAGACGACCCCAACATAGTTGGGAAAAGGCTAGGCAGAGGAATTGGGGAACTGAGGTATAATAGCTGTAAGTGAAGTCGCGTAGTTTGTTGTAAGTCAAGATACTAAATAAAAACATAACCCTAATTTACATCTGTAAGATTCGTAGAAATTGGCAGAGGTGTACATACAAGGTGTAAATGCATCCTTCGCGAAGCCGTCAACCAAGCATTCCGTACATCAAACTAAGTAACTCTACGCCAAAATTATTGCTGGGGAACGACTTTTTTTTTTGGGGGATGAAAAATCACGTTTTATGGTAAAACTCAAAACATTGTGCTGGTAGATGCATTTACTAGTACGGGGGTCGTGGAGGTGTTTAAAGTAAAGTTTTATAATTAAAAACCTGTAGTTAAAAATATGTTCGAGGTTTGACCGCCTATATCTATGTAACTAGATGGTTCTTAATAATGGTCCAGAATAAAAAAAATATCACAATAACAGGGAGAACAAAATGCCTTTCGGCTTCATTCACGCGAATCTTTTTCTTACCAAGTACTATTTTTATCAAAAAACACAATCAAAAATAATACCTCTAATAAAACAATCCGTAAACCAATAATAATCATTATTCCGTTCTCGTGCGGATATCTTGAGAGAAGTATTGAAAGTTGGCAAAGTAAAAAAAGAAAAGTTTTCTAAACAAACAGCTAAGTTGAAGATTGATGGCTTCACCTCAGAGGGTACATGCAGGGAAGTTTGGAGTAGACAGACAGTTGGACGATAAGGCCAACATGTTGGATCCAACGTTTGGAGCAACACAACTTTAGGAGACATCTAATCTAGCATCAAATCTAATGAAAAGAAAGGGTGCTCATGGCTAAATAATAACAGCCAAGTCGATCTGCAAGGTTAAGCAACACTGACCGAGGTTGGTCCATGGATGGGTGACCATCCATTACATGCTGAGTTCCCTCTGTGTCTCGGAAAGCCGTGGCCCGATAGTCTGACAATCAGTCTTACGAAGGGATACCGTATTACCTAGAACTGGGATGTGGAGGTCAGATAGGCAGTCGCTCCATGTAACACACGGTGTTCAGCTGCGTCCGGTAAGACTCGAAGCCGACCCCAAAAGGCAAGACAGATGATGAGTTTAATATCCCCATTACCAACAACTATTATTTCAAAGATGTTGCTATGAAATAAAGTAAATATTTATTTTAATGTTTGTTTTCAAAAAAATATTTGTCGTCTTATCATTTATCAGCATTTTCTCACTTAGGTGACAGTAGAACGACCGGCGAGTTCATTGATCGCTAACACGTGCTGCATCTTTCGGCACTGACCTCAAAGTTGAAAATTGAACAACACGCTTTGACTCCTACTTGAATTAACTTTGGAAGGGGGTAGAATTTGGTACTGTCTGCCAAACTCTTGAAAACTCGTATGACTGAACAAAAAAATAGGTACACATGGCGGCACATGAAGCTGTACATGTCCAGTATAACTTGGCCTCGCTTTGTATAGATTTCCTATACAATGACCACATTTTCGCACGGGGCTCCTATTTCTGTTTGCAGGGTTTAAAGTAACCTAACCTAACCTAAAGTCGGGGTGCCCCAAGTACCGAAATTTGCGAAAATGTGGTCGTAAAATAATACAATTTATCTCTCGTTTAGAATCCTACGAAAATTTATAAATTTCCTAGAAAATTTATAAATTGGCGGTTCTTGTTATTTTCCGGTGATATATATATCTTATTGCAAGAAGATAATCTAGTGGGAACAGCAGGATACAGTAGCAGGCAGCTATACTGCCGATACTGCCTGTCTAAAATTAATACTTAAATAAATAATAAAATTAGTTTTTTTTAGTATTGGATGGACACTTCTCACACACGGTGAATACCAAGAAAATTTCAGCTCAAAACTGAAGCGCTGTGTGCTGTGTGCTGTCGTTACGAATCAATAGTGTGAAAGGTTAAATGTCAACCCTCTGACGTCACGCAGAGTTTGGCGTCATTGAAAGTTAAGTGGACGTGATTGGAAACTAAGGGTCGGATACATGACGGGTTATAATAACATAATATAACATCGAGCTTGTAATCCACGCAGGGGTAGGTAGAGGTGTAGTTCAACTACATTTCGCCAGACGCCAGTTATGTTTTCTTCCATGTAATAGGGCGACCCTATTGACAACAAATTGGCACAAACTCAGACTACCGGCTGCAACAACTACAATTACGAAATGGATATATTACATTAATGAAAACCCTTTTTTTTAGCCTATTCCGTCCCGCTACTGGGCTAAAGCCACCCCATACCTTAATTACATTACACTTTACTCTGATTTTTATCAAACCTTGTTCCATTTCAGACCTCGTGTAATACGAGGAATTTACAGTTGTCCAATTGAGTAAAATTGTAATTGTATAAAGCACACGAGACGATGTGATAAATCCTGTCACAAGATATATGCGCCGAAATAATCTTCCGTGTGTAACGAAAAAAATTTAAGAAGAAAATCTAAGTCGAGATTTGTGTGAAACTCGGTCCCCACTCACAAATACTTTGTATCAACGGAGAATACCGATTAATCAATCTGTTCAGCTTTTGTTGGTCTTCTAAAATAATATGTCAAAGTTTTTTAACTTGGATTACTGGTGACGATGACGGAAACTCATCGAGGAGTTTGCTTTTTTGTCTTTTATTTTTTTATTTGATTTCGTATGGGACTCATACAAATCACTAGTAAAAATAGTACCTAAAGGCTTATATCAATGCTGTTGAAAATTTATGTAGAAAAACGGTTTTATCCTCATCATCATCATCGTTTCAGCCGAAAGACATCCACTGCTGGACATAGGCCTCCCCCATCTTTCGCCATATTGACCGGTTCCGTGCGACGCGCATCCAGCGGATCCCTGCAACCTTCACCAGGTCATCTGTCCACCTAGTGGGAGGCCTTCCAACGCAACGTCTTCCGGATCGCGGTCGCCACTCCAGAACTTTTCAACCCCATCGGCCATCCGTTCTGCGAGCAATGTGCCCTGCCCACTGCCACTTAAGTTTGGCTATTCTTTGGGCTACGTCAGTAACCTTGGTTCTCTTGTCGATGTATTCATTTCTGATTTGATCACGCAAGGAAACTCCGAGCATAGCCCTCTCCATTGCCCTTCGTGGTAAAATCATCAAATGAGTCCTCCCACCCAGGGCAGAGCGGGAGGGACTGTCAGACTTAGACTGACTAAAATCCACGGTGTCCTTCAATAGCCCTTTATGTTCCAGGGTCACGGTAATTCTATGAGTCCCGTGACCCCGGCAGGCTTTGGCCCTCTAGAGTGGGGCCCCGTCATTATGCTGACACTCTTTGACTCCATTGCCCTTTGGGTGACTTTAAACCTTCAGTTTTATCCCTCAGGTCCTTTAAAATAAGGAATAAAATATTTACCAAGACATTACAATTTTATATTATTTTCTGGGCCAGAAGATCTAAATGGACTGAACAATGCAATTTTAAAGATATTGAAATAAATCGATCTCTCAGAGACTGAAATTATAAAGGTAAGGCTCTAACTTACGCCTTATAAATCACTAAACTTGATTTATTAATCAAACATGATTTATTTGAGAATCCTTTTTGTGAAATGGTCTGGTGAAATCTATGATGGATTGTATTTGTCGCAAGCTGCTTAGGTCTGAAATCTGATAAGAAGTTTAACCTTAGGATATCTATATTTTCTAACTTGACTTTGAAGGACAAACAGATTTTTTACAACATTTGTTTGCATAAGAAACCTTACACCTTCCTATCAGAAAGGTTATGATGACAATTGATTTATGTTTATATGACAGTAATTTTGATTGATTGCCAGTATGCACTTTTAGCTACTAATTCACTGCTGGTAGAAATGATAAAAAATTTGCAAATGAATTTTAACAGTAAATAAATTTAGGTAAATAAATAGAGTTTAAAAACCAGCCAAGTGCGAGTCGAACTCGTGCATGAAGGGTTCCGTACCATCGTAGAAGGGAGCCCCATAAAACATTTGTCAAGGTCTTCAAAATAGACAGAAATAGCCGTCTTCATTTTTTTCCTCATCGCTGAATTATTGTTTTTCACGAAGCTCTTTTTTATGTTTGGGATCATTCGTTTGCTCCGTGATATTGACACCTTTATCTTTATAATCGATCATCAAAATCCCCTCTGAATCCCAAAAGACTGTAGCCATAATCTTTCCGGCCGATTGGACACCATGAACTTCTTAGGCGGTGCTGCGCCTTTTTTGTGCACTGCACTGCTGGACTCTTGTTTTGACTCAGGTTCATAGTGATTAATTATTAATTTAGCCCGAAGAATAGCCAAACTTAAGTGGCAGTGGGCAGGGCACATTGCTCGCAGAACGGATGGCCGATGGGGCCAAAAAGTTCTGGAGTGGTGACCGCGAACCGGAAGACGCTGCGTTGGAAGGCCTCCCACTAGGTGGACCGATGACCTTGTAAAGGTTGCAGGGATCCGCTGGATGCGAGACGCACGGGACCGGTCAATGTGGCGACACTTGGGGGAGGCCTATGTCCAGCAGTGGACGTCTTTCGGCTGAAATGATGATGATGATGATGATGATGTAATTAATTTGTATAGAAATAAATAAAAGAAATAATAATAATGTCTGAGGATGTTGCTTCAATCGGCCAACAAGAGCGCTGATCGTCTTCGATTGAGTCTCTGCCTTGCTTGAAAAGACTTTGCCACTGGCGAATCACTTATTTTAATCGTATTTGTAGTGGATGATTAATTTTGTTTTAAGTTCCTGTTTCAATTTTCCTGTTATGTCTTTTCTACACACTGTGTCTACATCTCTAATTCTACTTTCCTCTCGCAGGTCTGCTGGAAGAAATTTCTCATGAAATAAGCAGTACCTTTGTGCTCTTCTATTTTAATGTAATCTCTTATTAAGTATTTTGTGTGTACATAAATAAATAAATAAAATAAATAATAATAAATAAATGATTACCAATCTATGGACTAACCTTGGCAAGCGCTGCTTAACCTTGAAGATCGACCCGTGCGGCTGTAATTATTTAGCCACGAGCTCTTATTTCTATAGAAGACTAACACTGAACAATATCTTGGTATCGGCAAGTAACCGCCCATCACTTTTGAAAGATATATTATTATTGTAAATTATAGTTCCACGCTCATATAATAATTATGTAGCTATTGTCACAATAATGTAGGTCTTTTGTAACGCGCGGGATTTTTAAGGTCCGTTTACACCGAGACTTGACGCGACGCGACGCGGCGTGCACTCTAGCCATTTTTTGCTTTATCATCATCAGGCTGAAAAGTGGTCGACCGTCAATGAACTCGGGGACATGATAAGTTTTTACAAGTATTATAATTTGCCTTTTTTAGTTATATTTTTGGCTAAGTGGTGGTTTGGTTATTATTGTTAATTCTTATATTTGTAAAATTTTTCCGTATCATTTTACGATTATTTTTTTCAATTAAGTACCCACTTAATGTCAGGCCGAGGCTGTCCTCTCATACTTAAGTAACACTGTAACACAATAACATTGTAACCAACGTTGTTTTTTACAAGAGTAACCATGGAATTTCTAAGTGGAACCGCAATAAAATTTCATGGTTACTCTTCCTAAAAACATTTATTTGTCAACTACATAGGAAATGACCAACCCGAAACATGCATTTTTTTTTTAACACTTCGTAAGTCCCACAGGTGGGTTTATCATCAACATCATTCCCCTGCCCTTATCCCAATTTATTTGTGGTCGGCGCAGCATGTCTTCGTCTTCCATACTTCTCTATTACTGGTCATCTCAGCTGTCACCTCCTTTCTAGCCATATCATCCTTCACACAGTGCATCCATCGTTTCTTTGGTTTTCAAAAGTAGATTTATCTATAAATAAAATGGTAAACTGACTGACTGACTGACTGGGTGATATATCAACACACAGCCCAAACCGCTGGTCCTAGAGACATGAAACTTGGAGGGTGTGTTCTTTGTGAAGAGTAAGTATCCACTAAAAAAAGGATTTTTGGGAATTCCACCCTTAAAGGGGTAAAATAGGGGATGGAAGTTTCTATGAAAGTCCGTCAGTTTTGAAGTTAGGATCTTCAAATTTTGTGTTTAGGCTGAAGATTGAAAATTAATTTATACGTGTCCCAGCGTTTTTGATAATCCTACCCCCGAAGGGTTCCAAAGGGGGATGAAGGTCAGTACTTGGATATTTTCGACATCCGCGCGGGCGAAGCCGCGGGCAAAAGATAGTGTGAAATAAAATATTTCTTTTTTGATTCTATAATAGTTAACAAAATCCTCTAGATTCGACTAATATATTTTTGATCAGGTAAGTTTTTCTAAGTCTTGGACATCACAGACATCGGTGAATGAAGTCATCAACCCATCTAGAGCAAGCGTGGTGATCAACGCTCATGCTTTCTCTGTATGAGAGGAGGCCTTTGCCCAACAGTGGGATAGGCTGGCATTACTTATTACATTAAAAATTCTACCGACTGCCTAATTGGTCTAGTGGTCGCAAGCGTGACTGCTAAGCCTAAGGTCCTGGGTTCGATTCCCAGGTCTGGCAAAGTGTTTTTGGGTTTTTCCTTAAGAATTTCTCAGTAGCAGTCACGGAGTCCGGATTTGCGCCCGGTTGATGGCAATAGGCTCGCCCCATAGTACATGGGACTTAAACATAACTGGTGAAATATGGGTGTACTATTGATACACCTCTGCCGGCGTGATGTTATGTTAAAAACTCTACCGTACTCCGACGACATTTTAAGTTTTGAAAATGTTAGTTAACTATGTACGTTATTATTTACAACACCAAGGTTCATAATTTATATGGCTTAATAAAATACATACATTAAGACGTTTATGGTTGACGACACTGTTTGTCGGAGCGACTCATTTCATGTAAAACACTGGCTAGGCATCTACGTGAAAAATGAACATATTATTATGTATTTCTATTTCATTATTGTATTTGATAAGTGAGTGTTTTTTTATGAAATAATTATTGTGTTTGAAGAAATTGTGAAAAATGTGTGTTCGGTGTATTGAGCATTATTGTGAATCGCGATTTCCAATGCATCAACCTTTTCTTGCTCTTGAAGTAACTTTGGTGGTGGCATAACATTTTCGTCTTCCATTCTTCCCTGTCAGCCATCACGCTATCATCATCGCGGAACCATATCTTTAGGGTTCCGTACCTCAAAAGGAACAAAATGGAGCCCTTATAGGATCACTCGCGTGTCGGTCTGTCTGTCCGTCTGTCACAGCCAATTTATTCCGAAATTACTGAACCGATTGAGTTGAAATTTGGTACACATATGTAAGTTGATGACCCAAAGGCAGACGTGTAACGTAAATTAATGAATTTTAAACATGGGGCCACTTTTTGGGGGTAAACTAGAAAATTATAAAAAAAGTTTTGCAAACTATATTGTGTTACATATCAAATGAAAGGGCTTATTGTGATCGACTCGCTGTCCGACCATGGACCATGCCCGGGTCGACGGCGCGTTGTGTTCCACGCGCGCCTCAAAGAGTGTCAGCATAATGACGGGGCCCCCCTCTAGAGGGCCAAAGCCTGCCGGGGTCGCGGGACTCATAGAATTACCGTGACCCTGGAACATAAAGGGCTACTGAAGGACACCGTGGATTTTAGTCAGTACAAGTCTGACAGTCCCTCTCGCTCTGCCCTGGGTGGGAGGACTCATTTGATGATTTCACCACGTTAAAAAAAAAAAAAAGTTCTTATTGTGATCATCTCAATTTTTTTTTAATATTTTAAGATAAATAGTTTTGATAATTAGTTCTTTGCCTATAAATTACAGGAAAACATATAAGAAAGCTATAAGAACAAATAATAAAAATAAATTAAAAATTAAAGGGGACTCGCCTACTACGGAACCCTGCCTGCAAGTCCGACTCGCACTTGGCCGGTTTTTTTCTTTTATGTCATTCCTCACACAATCCATCCATCATTTCTTTGGCCTCAGCTCCCTCTCTCTTTTCCCTCTTAATCCATCAACATGAAAACATCGTGAGGGAACCAGCATGCCTGAGGGATATATCACGACGGCACGTAAAGCCAAGTCAGAAGCCCTTGATTGGCATAAAAACTCTGACACCAGGTTAAGCACAAGCCATACGATGTAGAAGAAGATCCATCAACATTTATAATATTATATTTTAAATATTTTTTTTTTTTTGATGCACCTGCGATTTTTTTTTTTTCTGTAAATTGGTTTACAAAACTCTTTTACAAGTCACCATGTTTTTTTTAAGACTAGATGGGGCCGGTGTTTCGTACCTGACTACTCTGAGAAGAAACATCTGAAACAAACTCAGAGGTCACCGTCTCTTTTAAAGTCCAGACATTGCTCAAGTCATTTCAGTCAGATTAATGCCACCTCATCACAAATGTGCATACCAAGCCAGATGACTCCTTTTCAACTTTTCTGTACTTTAAGACTTCCTTTAATATATTCATTTCTAACTTTATCCACTTTTGACACTCCATCTTTTTCCCATCTCAATGTTCTCACTTCAGAAGTAAAGTTTACCAGATTATAAAGGGTGTAAATAGACCCTTAACATATTCGAAAGGCACTTGTTCTCCCCGTCTTTGCGATCATTTTTTTGTTCTAGACCATATCTGGGAACCTTCTAGTTACGGAGATATTGGGGTCAAAGTTCCAACTTTTTCACGAGTTTTTGTTTTAAATACATGTTTTTAATGTAAGATGTTTACTTTACACACCTCCACGACCCCCGTACTTTTCAATCCATCCATCAGCACAATGCTTTGAGTGCTTCCATCGAGTCCTACCGTACGACGTGCTTTTTCACCCCAAAAAAAAGGTCGATTCCCAGCAATAATTTTTGCGTAAAGTTACTTAGTTTGATGTACAGAATGCTTGGTTGACGGCTATGTGAAGGGTCTGTTTACACCCTGTATGGTAGAGTCTGGCTTAGTATGATGTACAGGATGCGTTTATGATAGTTTTATGGTATTTTTACACCGTCTTAAAATATTTTGCAGATGTTAGTTTAGCAGAACCGTTATTTCCTAAGGATATAACTACGGTAGATATTGTACTAAGAGGTTTAAAGGACCAATCTTGGGATGAAGACGAAGCGCCATGTTTGGAACAAACTTTAACATTGATGATCAATGTGCGAAATTACACCGTTTGGGCAGTATGGAGTAAGTATTACTTAGATTTAAAATTCATCATCTGCCATTTCCCAACTATGTTGAGATCGGATTCCAGTCTAACCGGATGCAGCTGAATACAAATATTTTACATGGAGCGACTGCCTTTCTGACCTCCAAAACCCAGTTAGTACTGGGTAACTGTTGGCATCCCCAACATTTAATTCCCTTGCAACACTAGTATTATACTTAATGGCAATGTTTTTATTATCTGTCAAACCAACTGTCACTTGTCAGTTCACAAGAAATACACATATAGCAACTTGATTTACTCCAAGAACAAGTCACGTTTTTCATTTCAAACCTCTCTTTCAAAATTCATCAGTCAAACCCTATGAATTACAACTACAAACAGTAATACGTTATCCCTTGGTAAGACAGGTTGTCAGAATTTCTGGCCACTGTAACGACTGTCAAATTTTTTTTTTAATAACCGTTGCCCCACACTAGAAATTTCTCCTGTATCGTGGGTGCGTTTACAAACATTCAAATTCACATACACAAACAGCCAGACCCGGAACAACTAGCTGTAGGCCATACAAATATTTGTTCCGTGCGGGAATCGAACCCGCGACACGAAGCGCAGCAGTCAATCGCTCAGCCACTGCGCCAAATAAATATTTTTTTTTCTTTCCTTCACCGTTTTTGTGAGCCCTGATAATGAAACAAAATAAAGTGCTTGACTGGGTTCGAATCCTGGACCTGCAACTTGTAAATGCGGACCGTCACCAATAGGCCATTAATTACTGTTCTCAATGTTAATGACGATAACTCACAAAAAGGACATTAGTTATGTATTTCAGCAATCATTCACACGAGACACACGTCATGTTAATTATTCATTCATTTTAAACTTGAACAAAAACTCGTTACAAAAATGTTGCAGTATGGAATTCGATGCACCATCCGGTTGGTACTTTTCACGGGTCTGAGTACAGTTTGGGTAATTATGACCAATGTTTGACTGCACCTTCGAGGTCTGCTGACCCTCAAATGGTGACACAGTACTGTCTAGCTGATGTTAAGTTGACTAGCAAGAAAGGAAACGATCGTAATGTGCTGGGATCTACTGAAACTTATGTCGCTGTAAGTATAACTTGTACTATTTTTTTTAGAGTAAGTTAATTGATTGACTACTGAGCATGGAGTCCTGGGTTCGATTCCCGAGTCAGACAAATTGTTATTAGGTTTTTCTATCAGGAATTTCTCAGTAGCGGCCACGGAGTCTGGATTTGTACCCGGTTGAATAGGCTCGCCCCTATTACATGGGACTTAAACATAACTGGCGAAATGGGGGTACGTTATTAGGTACACCACTGCCTAACCCTTCGGGGATTATACGCGTGATTTTATGTTAATTGGTTAAATGATTTACAAAGCACATGTAAGTGGAAACGCCGAGACGGGACGCCCTAGAAGGACTGATGACCTTGTTGGTCTTCAGAACGGTCAGGTGCGGACTGCTTGCAACCGGTGTGCGTGTATAACCAGATGTATGAACGAGAACGATACATGACGCGTATAACGATCATAGGACAGAAGCCTCATGCAAAAAATCAAGCATATCGATGATCATTAATTCTCCAGTTTGGTGTCTAACATGAAAATATTGGCATAATACAGGGTGTAAACAGACCCTTCACATAGCCGTCAACCAAGCATTCTGTACATCAAACTAAGTAACTTTATGCAAAATTATTGCTTGGAACCGCCTTTTTTTTTTGGGGTGAAAAATCACGTTTTACGGTAGGACTCGATGGAAAGCACTCAAAGCATTATGCTGATGGATGGATTGAATAGTACGGGGGTCGTGGAGTTGTGTAAAGTAAAAATCTTACATTAAAAACATGTATTTAAAAAAAAACTTGTGAAAATGTTGGAATTTGACCCCCAATATCTCCGTAACTAGAAGTTTCCCAGGTATGATCTAGAACAAAAAAAATATCGCAAGGACGGGAAGAACAAGTGCCTTTCAGATATGTTAAGGGTCTATTTACACCCTTTATAATAGATTTTGAACGCAGACTACAACCTGATCTCAAGGCTCATTGACTCTGTTTTCATCAATAATTATTTTTACAGACCAAAACCGCAATAGGCCGAAACCTGAACAAAGTAATCTGGGGAAGCTGCCTTCCATCGACCTGCAAGCCTGGTTCTATTTCCAAGATTCTGAAGACCATATACCTGGCGAACCCTCTGACTCCATTAGAACCCGAGATTACTGTAGATTTCTGTCGAATTGCTGGTGAAAAGATGGAGTATAGTTATGGATTCTATGCTTTTATGTAAGTTGAACTACCCAAGAAAGATTTTTAGCTCATGTTTTTTTTTTCATGTGTTTAAAATGCTGGCAGACGAGACAGTTAAAATGAAATTGCCTGTCGAAAGACCAGAAAGTGTTTGAAAAGGACCATGTGACTATCCTTGTTGACTCAAAAATAACTGGTGAAATGAATAGTACTCTCACATAGATAAACATCTGTCTCAAGAATACAGAAGTGGTGTTTCAACATTTATAAATGTTGTGTAATTTACTAACCACATTTTTCTGAAATTCAACATTGAAAAATCCCAAATCAATACTCATCCTTGCAATAATCATTACCATTTCTTTCAGGTCACTTATAACTATGCTATTAACTGTAACATTTCTTTCAACGTACTACCTTCAACATTGTGGTTCAAAATCTGGAGGTAAGACCTTAGAATTTAACTAACACACTAAGTTTTTGTAATCTAATGAACCTGTCTTCCTTATGTAACTTATACCACTTAATGTAAGCAAAACTCTTGAGATTCTAACACCACTTGAAGTTAATACATAACTTAAAACCACAGTAACTTGGGGGTCTAAATTCTTCCCTTGAGAAACAGTAGAAGTAGACTGAAGGATCAGATGAAGTTAGCGGTTGAGAGTTTGTTATGTTCACTCAAATGTCTCGCTGATGGTAGCGCATATGTCTTTTAGTTCTCTTCAAAATGGTTGAGCTAAATGGTGCTGATTCTTACGTCATGTTCGCGAACAGGTGCTGTCAATAGGGACAGGTCATCTCTTAGCTAGCACAGCTTTTTTTTTTTAATCTTTGCCATGGACAAGTTTATCGTGCACGTCTTATAACATCGATCTTAACATGAATGATGAAACCAAGATTTAGAAACAGCATTCTGATTTAAAAGAGTGTCCATGGAGTTTCTTGCCCGTTCTTCTCCATAGAGATCTACGCTTTGGAACGGGCTACTACAGTACTTTCACGTTATTATGCCTTGTGACTGGAACCATAGCTCCATTTTTTAATTTTACTTTTTGACAGTTCAAAAGTGCCTGTAACTGGCGTACCAGATATAAATTCTTTCACTTTAATTTCAGTAATATACACCATCGCAGACTCATTCTCTATGGAACGAAATTGGAGGTCATTGACAAAAAAATCAGACGATGAAATAGGATCTCTGAACTTGGTAAAAGTAACGTGTGCAGCACTGGCTGTTGCCACACATACTGCATACTTTGAAGTTTTGGGACCCATCAGCAATGGGCTGGTTCATGATTGGGTAAGTTTCCACCAAGCAGAAAAATCCTCGCGCACTGTTTTGAGGTCACTGAATTAAGGACTGTACACTAGAATATAAGCTGTGTGTTATACTAACAAAATATGGATCTCTGTTGTCCGAAATAAATGTTTTTTTTTTAATTGTAAAATTCGACGTAGACAAAGGGTCTCCTTGTGCTTGCTCGAGGATGCACTGTCACCCAACCCTGTAACCTTTATTACAGGAAGCAACTAAAATTAAGTTTCACAGAACAAATACAACCAGTGCCTCCAAATAACATCAAATATTAGCTCATATTACTTATAATATTTCAGATACTGTTGGAAACCAAGAGTCCTTTGATAAATTCCTTAAAGCACATAGATTTACCAGTTGATAACTTCTTCGTGGTCTCAGGGCTACTGCTTGTTAAAGGCTTGATGGAGAAGAAGAAGGGACCTATGGTTGCTTTGGTTAAACGATATTTTAGGTAAGAACAAAATTAAATGTACCATCATCTGAACATCATCATCATCGATACCCCCACCTAATATTTTGATTGAAAAGAGTGTCCATGGAGTTTCTTGCCCATTATTGTCCATAGAAATCTACGCCTTGGAATGGCAACTACAGTACTTTCACAAGTTATTATGCCTTGTGTCTGTGACTGTAGCTTCGCCTTCTTTGTTTTTCTGACATTCAAAAGTGCCGGTTATGGTCTAATTGAAATAAATGCTTTGAGTTTGACCCAAATACATTGGGATCGGCTTCCAGTCAGACCAGATGCACTTGGATTACAATGCTTAATTTCACATTCCAGTAAGTGGGTAATACAATGGGGACACATACACACATGCAACTGCATACCGTGGTTTCAGAGGTGCGGACGGGACTTAGTAAGTTAGGGATGATCAACTATCTACATTTCAACCTCGGCCAGCGGCCTTGAAGATATTACTATCTAATCACGAGCCCAACGAATGTATTAAGTAATATTAATAATTAACTGGACGAGATGGACACAACCAACGACTAGTAGCCCCTATGAGTTCTGGACGGAAGAACTTGAAGTCAAGAAGAGAGGCCTTTGCCCATTTGTGGTATAGTGTCGTCATCAACTCCTGCGCTTGTCCCGTGTTACTTGGGGTCGGCGCAACACGTTTTTTTTTTCCTTTCTCCCCTGACAACCGTCACGCTATCATTTACACATTTTTCTTCCATATCATTAACTATGAACCCTTGTTTCAGAATATCACCTTCATTCGCAGTAGTAATGTTCTATGTGGCTTCAGTCTCCATATATACTGGCGATGGTCCTGTGTGGCAGAAGTTCGCTGGCAGAGAACAGAAGGCTTGTGCCGACAACTGGTGGCTTGGTCTTCTGATGCTCAATAATTATGTGGACGCCGAGAATATTGTAAGTTTGCATTTAAAAAAAAGGTCCAAAAAAAAAAAATCTCGTACAATTTCGCATAATAGAGTGAAAAGGGATGAATATAAATATTGATGGATGGAGAGGGAGAGGAAGACCAAAGAAAGGATGGATGGATTGTGTGAGGAATGATATGGAGGAAAAAGGAGTAAATGATGGCGTGACAGTTGATAGGGGGAAATGGAAGAAAAAAACGTGTTGCGCCGACCCCATAACATGAAACACGGACAGAAAGAGGATGATGACGAATTTAGGATAACAATATTTAGATATTTCTAAAAAAAATATATGTGCAGGATGAATTTTTCAAGTGGGCGTGGATTGCCAAATCTGAAACTATGAGGAATAGTGAAAAATACTAAAAGCAATCTCGAGACCAATTTTGATGAAAACTAATACTGCATCATTGGATTTTCGGAATATCAATATTCCTAGCCAGCAATCGAACCCGATTGATTTTGAAAAAAAATCTTCATACTGTATTATTTACACCATTCGATAGTGCCGCTTATATGGATAAAATTCTGCGAAGTAATCTTACGCGGTATATGAGAGCTATCAAGAAACTAAGAAATTAAGTTTCATTCTTTTTTGTGCCAACATTTTCGAGAATGAATGTGGATCTGTCTATGAGAGTAGAGGAACACCATAGAAACGATGGATGGACTGCGTAAAAGATGATATGATTCAAGAAAGCAGGTAAAAACTATGATGAGTATGATGTCATCTACTAACAGAGAAGCATGAATGAAAAAACTTAGCCGAACCAAATAAATTGGGATAAGAACAAGGGAATGAGGATCAGTATTTGTTATTATAACCTACAATATCTTTTCTTATTATAAATTTTCAGTGTCTTATAGTAAGTTGGTATATACCATGTGACTACCAGATCGCTATTGTGGGAACCATTTTATATTTAGTATGGCAGAAGAACAGGATTATAGGAAAAGTGGTCGTTACTATCACAGTAATATTGGCATTTCTGATACCTGGTTTCGTCACATATTGGAGAAAACTTCCTGGATTGATACTGTTTCATGATCTAGAGTAAGTATTTTTTTCTTTCTTAATGTCGAATGGGTGCGAAATACCAGGCTGCGTTTCAAAACGGGCCTAGTGGACGTTGGGAAGAAGGCTGCTAGGCTAAAATGGGATTAGGCGGGTCACGTCAGCCGCATGCAGAATGACCGCTTGGCAAAAGACTCCACACATTGTTTGCTGAAGACGGACGGCGCCGCCGAGGTCAGCCCAGAAAGAAGTGGCGAGACGATCTAGACGCGTACTACGAGGGCTGGTTCGAGGAGGCAAGGGAAAAGAGCATATGGAAGGAATTAGGGGAGGACTTTGCCCAGCAGTGGGACAGTACAAGATATCAAAAAAGAAAAATGACTTATCTCTGAAAGTACTGCTTTTCTTAGAAGCGGATCAAAGAATTTCTAACTTTGTATACTTCATTCATCATATTCGTGCCCATGTTAGTTAGGGTTTTAAGTATTTTTAGTCGGTTGTTTTAAGGGTGATGTTATCGCAAACTTCTTCTTCTCTCATATCACACAATCCATCTATTTTCTATGCTGTTCCTTTTCCTCTCCATTAATCAGCAATTATTACATTTTTAGTTTTTTTCCTTAAAAAAAACGTTGTCCAACACTAAATATTTCTCTGGTATTGTGGGTGCATTTTTACAAACATTTGCATAACTTACAAACACAAACAGCCAGACCCGGAACAACTACCTGTAGGCCATACAAATATTTGTGGATCTAATCCGCGACACGCAGCGCACCAGCCAATCACTCAGCCACTGCGCCAACCGTACCGTCAATATTCATCGCTCTTTAAGTCGCATGTGCTTCATCCGTCGTAGACTCAAGATGAGTGGGTCTCATCATCATCATTCTCCAGCCCTTATCCCAATTCATTTGGGGTCGACACAGCGTTGCCTTCTTCTTCCATACTTCTCTATTAATCGCCATCGGAGTCACCCCTCTCAAGGCATGTCACCTTTCACAAATTCCATCCATCGTTACTTTGGGTGAAAAATAATAATGTCAAACTTTTTTTCAGAAAAATATTTGACTTCAGGAACAATGAAGTATATTTGGACACCTACATTCGAAGTTATAATCGTGCAGGTCCTTACATTATAGGAATGGTCATGGGAATTATCATCTCAAATTATAAGCCTAGTAACTATAGAAATGTTATATCTAAGGTAAGTACAAAATATATAACATCACGCCTATAATTATGGTAAATCCCATTTAGAAGGGGCCAAACCTATTGTGACATTCCTGATGGAAAATCTGAATGACATTTACCTAGACAAATGAATGGCATTGTACACAAGACGAACAATCAAGCTATACAAAACCAGTTTATGCGGATCTGTCGTTGTACGAGAAATCTATTCAAAGCGAGGCCATGTTATACTGGAAATATATAGCTTGATGTGTGGCCTGTGTACCAGCGCGATGTTGGGATTACTCAAAAATGAATAAGAGTCTTATATTAATCAACTAACTAAACTAATATCAAACTTATACTGTCACTTACGGGATATCTTCCGTGTTGTTGTGTCATTATTTTGAGCTCCCGATATTTCGGCGCTGTTGCAAGCGCCATGATCGCGGGTTGACTGGAGAATGCGGGTGGATGCAATCACGGAAGATATCCCGTAAGTGACAGTATAAGTTTAGTTGTAAACCGTGAAAGCTTAAAACAGTGTTTAAACTAATATCATAATATAAGAATAAAAAACATGTTGTGAACTAATAAATAAACCACCACACATACTGACATACTTGAACCCAGAAATCATGATACTCTTTTGCGTTCAATCGTAGTAAATATGAACCTCTTTGAAAGCGATTGTCTTGTCGTCTAGCTATTGAAGCTTGACAGTTACGCTTGAGATGTCACGAGGCACTCGGAAATTATACCTCCTATTGTATGTTGAGGAAAATATAGAAATTCTATTTTGGTTTACATTACACGTGCCGAAGATAGTCTTCTAGAAAAAGCAGTTGCTAACAACGCCAATAATAGAAAAACCGTACGTTAACATATTTCTATAAGTCGCTATAACTGTTTTTCTGATTTTCTTTTTGTACTTAATATGTACTAAGGGTTCTGTCTCGCTGCGGGACTGTTCGAAAGAGATACCGTGGCCCTGGAACACAAAGGGCAAAGAAAGAGCATGGATGGGTTTCAGTCAGTAGAAGTCTGATACTCAGACAGAGCGGGGGGGATCATTTGATGAATTCCAATCCAAAAAAAAAAAAGTGTTCTGTCTCGCTCTTTTTACATGGGACGTCAAAATAACTGGTGAATATTGTGGGTATAATAAATGACTTATTATTAATCTTCGAATCTGCTGATCAGACAATATCGCGCAGCTTCATAGGCTGTATATAGGACGTTCACGTGAATTAATTTCCGTGTATAACGCGAGCGAAACCGCAGGCAAAAGATAGTGGTCACATAATTTTCCTGACTGTCCATTTCTACGTGTTAATTTTCTCTTTGTTTTTTTTTTTTTTTTTTTTAACTTTGTATCTTTTTTATTATGTGTGCTTGATGAACTGACGTCAAATAAACTTTATTCTTTCTTTCCTGTTTCAGAAACGTTTAGTTCTTCTCCTCGCAGTAGCGTGTACAATTGCTTACAGAACAGCCACAGCGCCTTTGTCTTGGGTTGCTTTACAGTATGACCATCTGAGTTCAGCCCTGTATGCTGCTTTCAGCAGAAACCTCTGGGCTTTGAGTACTTGTATTATAATTGGCGTTGTGGAGTATGGAGACATTGGTAAGTCTGATTTATCTATTCAAAAAAGCTGAACTTGGCAATATACAACATGTATCAGAAACTGAACAACTTTTTCCACTATAATAGTGAACGAAAAAAAAATCTGCTGTCCCGTACATTTGGATAGAGTAGTGTTGACATTTTGTATGGGACAGCTGAATAATTTTTTTCGCGATTTCTATGTACACGTTGTATATTGCCAAGCCCAGCTTTGCAATATCACCCTTTGAGTTAAGTTTTATGGTCCACTACATCCACAAATATGACCATACCTTTCTGGTACGGATGCAGCTGAACACCAGTTTTTTACATGGAGCGACTGCCTATCTGACCTCCACAACCCAGTTAGTACGGGGTAATACTATACCCCTTGGTAAGACAAACGCTGTTTATACTGACAAAAGTGCTCAGGAAAAGCCGATATATATACTCTGAACAATTCTTCTTCTTTGCGTGCCGATGGACTAAAAAAAACCCGACCAGTATACAGGTTGTAAGGGACAGCGCAGTGATTCAAAATAAGGAGCTGAGTGCACCCTGTCAGTTTGTGGAGGGCAGTCCTTTACACCCAGTATAGCCACCTGTACAGTTCTTTCATTGGCTCTGGGCTCAATTCATGGTAACAGTGCTTCGAGATCACCTTACACTGTGAAAAACGAAACGCTCGGGTCATGGGGCCCGAGTGCGCGTCTCCTTTTTAAGGAAATCTCTCGCCGACTGGTCGACACTTCGCGTGACCAGAGGGCTGGCTCTTTCTTTGGTCAAAGAATTAGCATTGCCATTCAGCGTGGCAATGCTGCCAGTCTTCTGGGCACGTTTCCAGTTGACAGCGATGCGGAGGAGTACTTTGACGCACTCTGAAGTGTCCTTTTGTCGTCGTTTTTTATTTGTTTATGTTTTCTTACTTTAATTTTTTTTTTCATTAGGTTAGTTCTATTTGTAGTCTATATTATAATGTAAATATTACTTAGAGGATTGTATTGATGAAATTAATGATTATAATTCTGTTACACCGTGTATAATCCATATTATTATTGATCTTCATTTTTTTTTTTCAGCGTCCATTCGTAAGTTCACAAACTGGCATGGTTTCACTATACTTAGTCGACTTGCTTACGGAATCTATTTGACTCATTCATTAATTTTACAACAGTATATGTATTCAAGGAGGAATCCACAACAATTTGATTTATTATATTCTGAGGTATGCTTACAATAAATTTACTTTTATTAATAATTAATTTGTCCCTTGTACCAAACATGACTAGGTTATACATAAGTCTCTATCTAATATACAGGCTGGCGCCGACAATACGACAGTAAATGAAAACACTGCAAATACTGGTTCACAGGAATATTTTTAAACTATCAAATAACAAACTAAATATCATAAAACTGTTGACGAAATACAACTCCATTATCAAATATTGGTTTACTAACCTTAAACAAATAAAATAAAGGGTGTAAATAGACCCTGAACATAACCGAAAGGCACTTGTTCTCCCCATCTTTGCGATCAGTTACGGAGATATTGGGGGTCAAAGTTCCAACTTTTTCACAAGTTATTTTTTAAATACATGTTTTTAATGTAAGATTTTTACTTTACACACCTCCACTACCCCCGTACTATTCAATCCATCCACCAGCACAATGCTTTGAGTGCTTTCCATCGAGTCCTACCGTAAAACGTGATCTTTCACCACAAAAAAAAAGTCGAATCCCAGCAATAATTTTTGCGTAAAGTTAGCTATGTGAAGGGTCTGTTTACACCCTGTATAATTTGCACTGATTCGCGCCTGGAAATAAACTATAAGGAACGAATTTGGCAAAGGTTTTTGAAGTAGCGAGTTGGCAACGTGTGGTTAGTCACTAAACACTAAACTTTAGTGTTTATACCGATGTGGGGTTCATTAACCTTTCGGCGCTAGCCTATTAATCTACATCATGTAGAAAATTCTGAAAATAGAAAATAATATCCTGTGACTAAACTACTGAATATATTCGAATGGATTTTTATATGCAGACTGGAAACGTCATGAAGTATACGCAGTTTAATTTATTGTCGCATTGTCGGCGCCACCCTGTATGTATGTTTAAAAATCACGCGTCACTATGTTCGTACGCGCTAATTTCCGAAACCACCAGAACGATCACAATGACTTTTGTGAATGTGTACGGTTGGTTCTATTTTGAAAGATAGTATAGTTTTGAACCCGATAGGTGGCGCCACGCGAAGCTGTGGCGGGTCGCTAGTTATTATCGTATAGGGAATTACTATTATCCTGGATTTGAATTAAAATGGCACACAAACTAATTACTTTATTTTTAGACAGTACACAGTTTTGGCTTCATGACGATTTCTTTAATGTTTGCCGCTTTGCTTTGGATGTTTGTGGAAGCACCTTTGAATAACATCGTCAACTTAGTCATCGATCCCCGGTAAGTGACTGACTTCATATGTTTAAACACTGTTTCAAGTTTTCACGGTTTAAAACTATACTTATATTGTCAATTACGGGATATCTTCTATATTTCCCTGACTCTCTCTTTTGTCAATCTTCCGGTTTATTTTTTTTGAAGTTCTTATGCCGGGTACACATTGGTGAAACGTAACATGTAATGTAACACACGCTGAAACAAAGTCGCCCGTTGTTGGGTTACATTTCATGTTGCATTGCATAAGTCTGGACGGCTCATTCATGTTACATTTCAAGTTACGTTACACCAATGTGTACCTGGCATTATGTTTCTATCTTATATATCAATATGATAATTTCTTTATTTAATTTCTCGTTATAAATAGCTTAAAACTTGTTTAAATCTAATAATATCTGTAATATGTACAAGAACCACTTTATTTAATTTAAAGATATTATAATAATCACAACAAATTACCAAATTAACAAGTCTTATTTTCGAATTTGTTAAAATTCTACAAAACTTGTATTTTGTTATTATTTGTAACTTTTATTAGTTTATATTAAGTCCCACTGCTGGGAAAAGGTCTCCCAACCCTTTTTCCTTTTAAGCGTCTCCATGTTGGTCCCGCAAACAAAAATATGAAACTTGTTTAATAATTCAATCTAATTTGCCTAAAAAAGTTTATCAAAAATTTGAACCCGTTTTTTCAATAAAGAATAATATTAAAAAAATCACAAAAATAAGGATCGGAACGTGTCAGGCGAGGCTATCACTATGTGTATAGTGGACTCAACGGTCATTGTGCCGATAATATTAACGTTAAGACCAAGTTGCCAATTGAACTACTGAGTGTCTAGCACTGCCTAACGTAGAAGCTCTTGTACGGTCAAGGACTGCTATCGGGGGACCTAAAATAACCGCTTTAGCAGAATCATAATAGAATAATAATACCAATTCAATGATATGATTAAGATTAATAATATTTACTGCGGTTTTGACCATGTTAAGAATTTTAATTTGAACTTTATCGAAAATATTCGGGAAGAAAATTTTTGTATGATTTTTTTTTTAATTTTGTTTTTTTTTGATTTTTCTATTTTTGTATGTTTTTTTGTATTTTCCCAATGTCTGCTGTATTAGACTCTCTTTGTTATTTACAGATCGAAAGACCATTCTCGGAACCAAAGGACCAAAGACGAATTAGAAACAACAGGTTTTTACGAAGCAGATCCTAAAATAAAACGGTCATGATAAAAAAACATACTTTGTTTTATTGACAAAACACTTCAGCTACAATTACTGAATTCGGTGACCTTGTAAAATGGTACAAATGTAACTTACGAAGTTATGGTTCTTTCTTACAAGCAGATAATTATCAACATGTCTGAATATAATATCTAATATATATAAATATAGCAGATAATTATAATCATTGTATCTTACAGTAGCGAAGGGTCAATTTTTGATAGTCGTTACAAGTAGTCACTGGCCCGAAAGTTTGACAGCCAGTCTTACCAAGCGGTATCGTGATACTCGTAATTGGGTTGTGGAGGTCAGATAGGCAGTCGCTTCATGTAAAATACAGGTGTTTGGCTGCTTCCGGTTAGACTGGCAGCCGACCGATGTTTAAAAATCAGAAGATAAGTAACAGGAAAAAATTCAAAATATAAGTTATTTGTATCCTTATATTTTGCGACCTACATCTTAAAGGTTAATAAATACAGAAAAACATTGCTCATGTGCGTCACACATTTTTCCAGTAATAGATTATGTGGTCGTTTTTTCAAAAGTTTGTAGGTACAGCTACTTAATTAAGGGTTCTCCAAGGGAAGTAACTATTTCCTCAATTATATCAATCAAATAAAAAATGAAGTATGTAATTAAGTAGGATGTAGGCAGATAGTACAATTGTTTAAATAGACACTTAGTAATGGATATTTAGAATAATTTATTAGAAAGACGACAAATCGACAAATGTGGACGGTACTTGAGGAGGCCTATGTCGCACGACAGCCTGACCTGGTAGCTGATAAGACGAACGAATAAAAGGAAAAATATGTATACACAGTTGTAATAATTAAAAAAAATATAAGCTTAGTTAAAGTTATAATTTAAGTTTAGATTATAGAAAAGAAGTAAGTAATTCCTATTTTATAGTTATGTGTATATATATATGTATAAGAACTGTTAACAGGTAGGTACATCAGGTCACAATAATACAGACAATCTTTAGATGAACCTATTAAAGGATGTGAAAAAGGAGTACAAGTAGGTACAGTAAAATAAAGCGTGTAAACAGACCCTTAACATAACCGAAAGGCCCTTGTTCTCCCCATCTTGGGAACCTTCTAGTTACAGAGATATTGGGAGTCAAAGTTCCAACTTTCACAAGTTTTTTTAAAATATATGTTTTGAATGTAAGATTTTTACTTTACACATCTCCACGATCCCGTACTATTTAATCCATCCATCAGCACAATGCTTTGAGTGCTTTCCATCGAGTCCTAGCTTAAAACGTGAATTTCACCCCAAAAAAAAAGTCGATTCCCAGCAATAATTGTTGCGTAAAGTTAGTAGTTAGTTTGATGTACATAATGCTTGGTTGACGGCTTCGTGAAGGGTCTGTTTACACCCTGTATATAAGAACTTATAACAGTTAGGTACATAAGGTGACAATGATACAGACAAACTTTAGATGAACATATTAAAGTATGTGAAGAAGGAGTACAAGTAGGTAACATCGGGAACTCATAAGAAACAGTAAACATGGTAAATATTCCGTTAGTATTAATAGTAATACAAGTAGGTAGGTATAGTAAAATCTATAATCGTTGGTGAAATAGTCGCAAGCGCGACTGCTGAGCATAAGGTCCTGGGTTCGATTACCAGCTCGGGCCAATTGTTGTCGGGTTTTTCCATCAGGAATTTCTCAGTAGCACGCAACCACGGAGGCTGGTTTTGTGCCCGGTTGATGTCAATAGGCTTGCCCCCTATTACTTAAAGATAACTGGCGAAAGGTGGGTGAAGTATTAGGTACACCTCTGCCTAACCCTCCAAGGATTAAAGACACGACGTTATGAAAATTACAACTTCGTCATAAAAGTTATTAAAATATGGCGTACGCAAGGACCAAATTTTTTCCGCCTCAAAATTAAGAACAAACACAAATCAAGCTAAGTTATCTTAAATGTACCGAGTAAGTTAGATAATCTTACTAATTAGGTATATTAAGTTAAGGGAAGTTTAAGTCTTAATCAAATTAACAACTTTGAAGTTTATTTTGCGGGTTATGAAGGCATCTTTGCTTAGAAACTTTCATATTAATTAAATTTATTATAAAGCAGATGCTTTCTTACTTACAACGAGCAGGGACTGGTAAGCTACGTCCGTTGCAGCTTGGACAGTCAGCACCGCCACCAAATTTCGTTTAGCCACCCATAAAACCATAACATAAGATATCCCTACACATCACGCCTGTAATCCCCGAAGGGTTAGACAGAGGTGTGCCTACTAGTACACCCACATTTCGCTAGTTATGTTTAAGTCCCAAGTAATAGGGGGCGAGCGTATTGCCATCAACAGGGCACAAATCCAGAATCCATGGCTGCTACTGAGAAATTCCTGATGGAAAACAAAATAGAACTCTTTACCCGACGTGGGAATCGAACCCACGGCCTCATGCTCAGCAGTCGCGCTTGTGTTGCGTTCCAAAGTCCCAAGTAACTATAGTTTTGTAAAAAACCTAGTGCCTATCGCACTTGAACCAGTGGGTAAAGGAGATTGCGACCGCAGATTCGTCATTTTGCATAATTTACGTTAACCGCACACATAATGACTATTTATTAGAAATCTGTATCATAACAATTTTATTATTTCTGTAATCCCAAAGTGAATTTTTCCGTCAGTGTGACACGTTTTACCTACTAAACTACTGTACCTATTTTGGCCCTTAAACACGTTGGTTCTGGTTTAAATTTCTTCTCTTTTACTGATGGGTATTCAAACACCCGAAAGTCTGATAACCAGCTTAACCAAGCGGGTAACTCAGTAGCTAGGTAGTTCCAGGTCAAATAAACAGTCCAGTGTTCAATACCAGTATTCAGCTGCATCAGGTTAGACTGGAATCCGACCCCAACATAGTTAATAAAAGGCTAGGCAGACGATGATGACGTTAGGTTATATTGAGCTTTTATTCCAAAACTATGATTATATTATAGGTAGCCCGCATTGTCCCACTGCTGGGCAAAGACCTCCCTCCATTCCTTTCAAAGGTCACGCTTCTGTGCTACTTCTTTCCAATTCTCAAGGAAGACATCCAGTTCGTCCCGCCATCTCCTTCGTGGTCTGCCGCGACCTCGTGCCACTGTTTCAGGGCACCAATCCTCAGCTTTACGGGCCCACAGTTCGTTCGGCGTGCGACAGACATGTCCTGCCCAGTCCCATTTAGGTTGGGCAGCTTTTTGAGCCACGTCAACGATATTTCAGATCAAAAATTGTTAAAGAAACAATCAAGGTACGTAGGTAGCTGCGGGACTGTTCGAAAGAGATACCGCGGCCCTGGAACACCAAGGGCAAAGGAACATGGATGGGTTTTAGTCAGTAGAAGTCTGACACTCCCTTCCGCTCCGCCCAGAGGGGGGGAGGGTTGATGATGTTTATAGTCCATACATACATAAACTCACGCTTCTGCTTTTGCAAATATCCTTACATACTCCTTTTGCCTCGTCTGGTCATGACCAGACGAGGCAAAAGGAGTATGTAAGGATGATTTATTCCCTTTATGTCGAGTCCCGTTATGTCGAGCCGAAAACCTTGTCTCGCTTCTATTACCCCTATGTCGAGCTTAGTTTTCTGTCCCGTTTCTATTCCCTTTATGTCGAGTTTATTTACCACGCTTTTGTTACCTTTATGTCGAGTTTAATTATATCATATTTTAGAAGTACAGTCACCTCCAATGAAATAGTACTACGCAACTGAACTTTCTGATGAACACCACCAATAAGGTCAGTGCATGTCCATCTAGAGGGTATTCCCTCCCAGTGTTATCACTCACATCCTTGTAAATATCTTTTGTTAGTCACCTTAGACTCATCCTCTCAACATGACCAACAAAATTGCGTTTATAGGTACCTAATCATATTTAGAAAAATGGCTGTCGTATTTGAATAATATTTTTATGTAAATTAGATGCATTTAAATTTAATCATAAAAACGTCTTAGGTAGGTACAGTACAATCCAATAAACAGCTTGACATTTCCGTATGTGAATAAATAAAAATTTAACTAATTATTCGATGCCCATGTTAAAATCTACTTTAGATTATATTAATCTTACCTTGTGACTTTGTGACTGGCAGAAAGAGCACAGCCGCAAATCATCATAAATCTTTATTTATCACGACATCAGAAATTACAGCCGCTGGTATATGCACAATCTTTTGGAGAAAGGTGTCTGAAGTAGGAAAGTCCTGAGGTACAGATCACCTCTCCGGCTTAGATATAACATTTTATTTATGACATCTCTCATGTAGCCCAAAGGATGCACAAACATCAGTATTATAAATGGAGCGGCTACCCATTTGATCTCCACAACCCAGCCACCGGGTAATACGATACCCCTTGGTAAGACTGACCGATGGTTATATTTTATATCTATACTAATCGATACTGTTAATACAAAGAGGTAAACTTCGGAGATGGCCGATGGAGCAAGCCTTTGACCGAGTGATGACCAAGGTAAGGCCAAAGAAACTAGGGCCGTCCTAAAGCTCGTTGGGTCGACGATATCATCACAGTCGCGGGAAATACGGGATTAGGGACGAACAGAACCGGGAAGTGTGGCAGAAGATAGGGGAGGCCTATACCCAGCAGTGGGTGGTTCCGGGCTGATATGATGATGAGGATGAGGAAAGTTGGTGAGTCTGGATGTAGAGGGTTCGGAGCTACTGATGTGATTCTGAAAATTCTTTCAGTTATGGGAAGCTACCAGTGGCGAAGGTTTCATTCAACTAGATTCCTACCGGCTTCCCTTTCAAAATGGCACAGTCAGTATTCTATAGACAAATAAAATAATCACAGTAAAGATATATACTCCGGCTTACCTTTTACAAAATTGACCCTTCGCTACTGGAAGCTACATTATCTACTAATGTCATTTGTATTTAAAACGTTCCCGTAGAATAAGTACCGACCATAACGCGACCAAAGGCAAGCAATTTATAAATTGAGAAATATGCGGCGGTCTACAATAATGATGTAGAACTATTAATTTGCTTTACCGCATCAATGATTAAATATTTGTTTAGTCAAAATATACGACATATTTGTTCTATTCTCGGCATTTTTGTCTGTTTAGTTTTGTGAGCAGAAGATTTGAACGAACACGTTTTTATTTCTGGTTGACTTTATAATAGATAATTGAGTTTATTTGTTGATTAAAGTTTAATTTCTTAATTTCTTTAACTTAGGTAAAGATTCTTAATTTTATACCTATGCGTCATGAAAAAAAAATTAGAAAAGGTTTTATTTTTAGTGTTCCATAAAATAGTTTAAAATACTTTTTCGGCAAGGCTTCAGAACTATTCATAAAATGTAAACTTTTATGGCAATGGATGACAAAAAAAAAATAGGTCATAAAACTTGCGAATGACTTCAAAGTATTATAAATTAAGTGTAAGTAGGTAATATCAAGTTACTTTTTTTTTAAACTTATACAACAGGGGGCCTAAAAAGGCCGCTTTAGCAGAATCATAATAGGATAATAATATAAATTACGTTACAATTCGTAAAATGAATCCAAAGCGACCATTTTACAAATTGTAACGTAATTGACATTATTATGTTTTTTTTTTTTTATAGGAAACGTAAAACAAATGCTGACATGTCTTTTAGCATTACATTTGCACTTAAACCTTTTTGTCCTGCGCCAAATCAATTGTAAATTATTATTAAAAAAAAACAAAGTTTGTCTCTGCAAAAATAAATGTAGCGTGAGAGTAATGGCTTGAAAAAAAGTGGTTTGTCAGACGTCAATGGGTTATCCCGTCGATGTTAAATAAGCAGCTAAAAAGAGCATAAAAGGCTTTTTTTCCTGTAGTATGAATCGAGCCCTTGGCCCTTAAGGTGTTCAAAGCTATTTTTAAAAGTTACATTATTTTTTAGAAACTAAAAATACTTTTAATGCTAAATTAAAATTGGTTTTCACATTTCAATATTTATAATACATTATTTTTAGAAACTAAAAATACTTTTAATGCTAAATTAAAACTGGTTTTCACATTTCAATATTTATAACTAACCTATCAATTTAATTCTGGAAAAAGAGTGTCTGCCACAATAAATTGTGCAAAAAAAATGTCATCTGGTTTATAAAAAAGAACTAGTTACTTAAAAATATATGTCAATTCCCATAATTTAATTCATAAAATTAAAATACTAGTTTATTTAGATATTAACACTGACTTGAACCCGGCTGTTTATATATCATTGAGTACGTTACTCGTGTTTTAGTACCAAAGTAAGGCCGTGACAGATAGGACATTAAATGTGGTTAACTTTAAGTGATAAAATGAAGGTGACATGTGTTTTCATTCAAATAGTTCTGGCCAGTGTTTTTTGTAAGTATTTTTGTTTTTATTATTATTGACTATCGCTTTTTCAGTATCGAAGATATTTTTGTAAATAAAAAAAGTATTTGAGGAAAATCAAACACATAAAAAAAATTGTGACGCAGATAAGATTTTTTTTTTTTCAAAAGCACCTTTTTATAAATTGGTAATTGAAGTGATTTTACGAACTATTAATTGTTGTAAAAGTCATAATTAGAGCGATTTTTAGTTTCTGCTTACCCCCATGGGAAAAAGGCGTGAGTTCGTGTATTTTAGTAAAAACATAAGTGTAGTAATAATTACTTTAAAAGCATTGTTTTAATTCTTTGACTGTTTGTATTTTTTTGCTAGGCAAAAAGGCTATGCGGTTATTTTCTATAAATTACTACAGTGGTCGGTTCACGATCCGAAAGCTACGATTATTTGTATGAAGTTCATAATACACAGTTTCAGGACTGTCTCCTTGTCTACAAATGAATTTACTTCAAATTAAGCTAGGGAAAACGTTTTACTAAACAAATAAAATACCAAGTTGTACAGTCGCCAGCGCATCAAGTTACACAGTTCACAGCGCGTCAAATTTTCTCATTCGATTTTGAACTTAATCTTCAACATTTTATGGTTTAAAATCATTTGGAGAAATTTGACAGTTTGTGGTAACTTGATGTGCTGACTGTACGTATCTCTGCTACTATTCCATTTGTTAAAAAAAAAAACCTTTTATTTTACGCAGTGTTTTAAATATTTTATTTCTTGTGTTTAAAAAATACGATGGGTAACTAACATGTATCTATACATATAATAAAATTGTAACAGGCCGACGTCTGTACATTGAAGATATTGAAAAAAAAAAATCTGGGGGGGTCTTTATTAAAGTAACAGAAGTAAAAACAACAGTTTTTAGAATTTTTGTCTGTCTGTCTTTGTGTCTGTATGTTTGTACGCGCATCACGCAAAAACTACTGCATGGGTTTGAACGCAGTTTTCACCGGTCTACTGCTAGATGCTTAACTTAAAATATAGGCTGCATTAGATATAGTTTTGGACCCGATAGGAGGCGCCGTGCGAAGCAAGGGCGGGTCGCTAGTACATTTTAAATATAAACACTGTTTCAAGCTTTCACGGTTTACACATATACTGTCACTTACGGGATATCTTCCGTGATTGATCGCGGGTTGACTCGAGTCTCAGTCAACCCGCGCGATCATGGCGCTTGCAACAGCGCCGAAATATCGGGAGCTCAAAATAATGAACAATCACGGAAGATATCCCGTAAGTGACAGTACATTTTAAATATAATTATACATGAGTAGTCTAATATAAATAATTTTATCAAGATCTGGCTTAAACTGGTATTCTCCATCATCAACATCTGGTCTAGCCTTTTCCCAAATAATAATTATATGTTGGGGTCGGCTTCCAGTTGAACTGGTTTGCTAAATCATGTTATTTTGGGAATATCTTCCAACAATTTAGAATAAACGTAAAGTACCCAGTAAAAGGGGGCGAACCTATTGCCATCAATCTAAAATTAGAGTCTTAATGATCAGAAGGAAGGCCAAAGACATGGTGCCTATTTATTTTATCAGATAAAATAAGATTAAGTATAGAAATGATTCACTAAAAAGTTATATTTAGAAACGTTTTCAAGTTTATTTTTGGAGCAATTTAGTTGTTGCTGTTATACGGGATGTTTTTATTTTAAAGGTTTTTTTTTTGTTTCACTTGTTATTACGATCTGATGGAGATTTTTAACATAGTTTTGGTTTGCTTCTTTTTGGCCTATCAATTTGAAACTTTGATTTTAAAGACGAGCCATTTTGAAGACTACAATTTACTACCGGGTCCTACACAAGCGGCCAAGCCTCTTTCAATACAATACATGTTTACACGTATACGTTCCATATTTCTAAAAACGTCTTTCACCAGAGTGCCTCGTTGGTGTAGTGATTGCAAACGTGACTGCTGAGCATGAGGTCCTGGGTTCGATGCCCGGGTCGGGCAAAGTGTTTTTCCATCAAGAATTTTTCTGTAGCAGCCACGGAGCTCTTCTCTTCTCAGTAGCAGGTTCTATATTTGTGCCCGGTTGGTGGCAATAGGCTCGACCCATATTACATGGGACTTAAACGTAATTGGCGCAACGTGGGTGTACTTTTAAGTACACTTTCGCCTAACCCTTCGGAGATTAGAGGTGTGAGGTCATATATGTATGTTTTCCATCAGGATTGACATAGAGTTGTCAATCGAATACATTTTCGACATTCACATCATACTAGACCCAAAAGGGACCCGTAGATGCTCACCAGTTATCCATGCGATCCCTCCACAAGAGAATCAACTTAAAAACTCATGGTCAGAAAGGCTTATCTGGGGAAGTACGACCACCCGGTACACCAATTCCTACCACAAAACTGTTGTTTTGCGGTAAAACACAGCAGTGTTGTTTTAATTCCGATTCAAAATGTGTGGGTTGTGTAATTGCATCCACTACTGCGTGCGTCATACCAACTTTATCTCAATGATGACAATGCATGGGAAAACCCCTTCGAAATCACGTGTTTGTTAACATTTTCCATTAAGGGGAAGGGCCAGAGTCATCATCAGCCTATAGCAGTCCACTGCTGGACATAGGCTTCCTCAATCGCACGCCATTCAACTCGATTTTTAGCAACTCTCAGCCAGTTGCTACCAGCCACCCTGCGAAGATCGTCGCACCGAGCCCGAGGGCGTCCCACCTTACGTTTGCCGATTCGCGGTCTCCACTCAAGAACACGTCTACCCCAACGGGCATCGGTTCTACGGCTAATATGGCCGGTCCATTGCCAATTCATCTCACTTATTCTGTGAGCTATGTCGACAACTCTGGTTCTCTGAGCCAGAGTAACCCGTAAAATTCAAATTTTCTGACGTTTCTTGCAATTTTTTCATTGAATGACTATCTCATGAAAAAGTCATTCATTTCAGTCATGGGATTAAATGAACTTGGAGGGTTGTATTGTTGATTTTAATGATTACATCTCTGTAGAGCCGAATACGTTACGGCCGCGAATCATATTTTAATCAACATACAACTTGCCACTGACCTGCAAAACGTAAAAAGGGCAATGCTCAATTTTGTATGAGTTCGGCTGTTCTTGTGTCTCGACTGAATCATCGGTGAAATATAGAAAATGTAGTACGGCTTATGTTAATTAAAAATCTTCTAAGTCGCTGCTTCTGACTAAAATAAATATAAAGGGTGGAAATAGACCCTTAACATATCCGAAAGGCACTTGTTCTCCCCGTCTTTGCGATCATTTTTTTGTTCTAAACCATACCTGGGAACCTTCTAGTTACGGAGATATTGGGGGTCAAGTTCCAACTTTTTCACAAGTTTTTTTTTAAATACATGTTTTTAATGCAAGATTTAAAAAAAAAAAGTCGATTCCCAGCAATAGTTTTTCCGTAAAGTTACTTAGTTTGATGTACAGACTGCTTGGTTGACGGCTATGTGAAGGGTCTGTTTACACCCTGTATGTGAAATGATAATGCAAAAGAAGATTTTTGCATAACAATGGAAAAGACGCAGCTATAACATGCTTTATGGCATTGTCTTTCAAATGCGGGTTACTTTAGCCCATCCCACTTAAGTGTTTCTTTATAGCCGTTTGACAATCTATCGTACATTAAAAATAACAGGTAGTTTAAGTACTATTTGTTGACAGTTTTACTATTCAATACGTAGGTAGGTAAACATTGTATCAAGCAAGACTGTATTGGAAACCGTTAATAAAATCCTGGATTCGTAAAGGACCAAGGCAGTCTGTGTCAGAGGAGCTGCACAAAGTAGTGTTCTCATCAACGACTAGCTTTTGCCCGTGACTGGATCGGTAGTGCTGAAGATTACAGTTTGATGGTTTGAATCACCACTTAAGAGGTATTGCGGTGGGTTGCGGGACTCTTCGAAAGAACGCGGCCCTCGAACACAAAGGGCAAAGAAGTAACATGGATGGGTTTTAGTCAGTACAAGTCTGACACTCCCTTCCACTCCGCCCAGAGCGGGAGGGGTCATTTGATGATTTCCCATCCGAAAAAAAAAAAAGAAGTATTACAGTTTTCGTGTTACACCCTGTATAATTGTCGAAACATGGATGTACTTTACAGATTTACATCTTACCCCTTTTGGAGCATGGCGGTGTAATAACAAAGTCTGTTCATTTTTCAGGTCTATCATCAGCTGAAATTATCACAAAACCCAGAACGACAGAAGTGGACATCGTCATAGAAGGTCTAGAAGATCTAGAATGGAACGAACAGGAGAAACCTTGTATAGACCAGACACTGCTGATATTGGGCAATGTGAAGAATTATACTGTTTGGGCGGTGTGGAGTAAGTCTTAGATTTTTCTCTTATGTCTGTAACAGCACTACAAAGAGTCATCATCATCATTTCAGCCGAAAGACGTCCACTGCTGGACATAGGCCTCCCACAAGTGTCGCCACATTGACCGGTCCCATGCAACTCGCATCCAGCGGATCCCTGCAACCTTCACCAGGTCATCGGTCCACCTAGTGGGAGGCCTTCCAACGCAGCGTCTTCCGGTTCGCGGTCGCCACTCCAGAACTTTTCGGCCCCATCGGCCATCCGTTCTACAAAGAGTACTAGTGCAATATAGAACAAAAAGTACTACAGTGCCATCTATGACACAGATGATGAACTAAACATCGAAATACATCTAAATCCTACATCGCGCAAGTAAAGTTATCCGCGACGATATAAGACTATATAGAAGAACCTGACAACAAATATCGCGCAGTAGCCCTCCAGACACGGAGGATCCTCTCTTTTCTATGGGGGATGAAGAACCCCCCTACACCCCCCTACCCTGTTCTTCATACCCCCAAATGACCATAGAATAATCAACCTGGGTGCCAAAAATGGCCTCTTTAGCAGAATCATAATAGTATAGTAATAAGCACCGCGTTTAAATTCTTAAAATGGTCACAGACGAAATTAATATTATGGATTATCACTTTGTGGCCATTTTATAGACCTCGCCCTGTCCCCGACGATCGATCTCCGCTTATAATATGAAGTATACAAGTATAGAAAGGGTTACAGGATGTCAAAAAATTCGTCCACATCGCTGTTAACAGGAAAAGTGCTCAGAAGGCTGGCAGCATCGCCACATTGGATGGCCATAAATTAAAAGACATACTATATTTTTCTAGCTAACTGTACTATTGAATGATGATGATGAACCGTACTTTTTGATACGCAATTTTATAGTGATGACGATTCGCCACTGCGGCAACGGCGACCGCGAACCGGAAGACGCTGCGTTGGAAGGCCTCCCACTAGGTGGACCGATGACCTTGTAAAGGTTGCAGGGATCCGCTGGATGCGAGACGCACGGGACCGGTCAATGTGGCGACACTTGGGGGAGGCCTATGTCCAGCAGTGGACGTCTTTCGGCTGAAATGATGATGATGATGATGACGATTCGGGAACATCAATATTAAATAAAAATTCATTTGACGAATCGGGACTTCTTGTATGGAAAAATATGGTGACGAGTCGGAACAGTGACGCGTCGGGCAATAGTCTTCGTAAAGAACATTCTCAGTTCTTATTACAATTTTTTTCTTTCAGTATGGAATTCAATGCACCATCCAGTGGGTAGTTTCTATGGTTCCAAATACAGTTTGGGAAACTATGACCAATGTCTAAAAGCACCCTCTAATTTCGGTGAACCTAAGATTGTGACACAATATTGCCTATCAGATGTGAAGCTAACGGATCAGGAACAGAAGGAATATGGCAGTGCTGATGTGTTTGGACGGACTGAAGAATTTTTAAACGTAAGTATGTTTTTTTTTTGTAATACCTACATAGTGCCGATCTGCAGACGTAGACCTCAAAGTTCCTTCAATATGTGAAGATGTTGTAAACTAAAAAATGGTTTGACGTCATCGGCAAAGTGATAAAAACATTAAGACGAAGAACTCACACAACTGTAGTGGCTTGAAGAAAACAAAAAGAGACGTACACTCAGTATTGGGTGATTCTGGGCCGAGATGATGATTATGATGACTGAAAAGATTAATAGAAATTTAAAACCATATGTTTAAGTCCCATATAATAGAGGGCGAGCCCATTGCCATCAACCGTGGCTGCTGCTGAGAGTTTTCTACCCAATAACACTTTGCCCAACCTGGAAATCGAATCCAGGACCTCATGCTCAGCAGTCGCGATTGCGGCCACTAAACCATCGATGAAGTATAAAAATATCATGGATTTTAAATCCGTTGGAGTCACTTTAGACCCTAATCGAACTCTTAATCTCATTATAACATGCATCAATCTTTGTAAATTGGACCCAAACAAAAATAATTTGATAACCTTATGTATGATGCATCTTGTCAAGTAACTCAATGAGTTCGACAACCTCACTTTACCCTTAACTTGAAAGTTGAAAGAGCGATCCTTTATTTACGGTAGATAATTATGAAATTAGACGTGATACCAGTACCTAATTCGAAACACTTTGAAGCAAAAGAACTGTGTAAACATTAAAGCAGATGGCGTTTTGTAGTTTCTCCCCGTCTCCAAGGGGGAAAGGCGTGGGTTTGTCTATGTTCTAGCATATACCTGCGTCTTTGCAGCCCCGGATCTAGAGGGGGGCAAGCCGGGACCCGTGCCCCGGGCGGCTAATTTAGAGGGCGGCAAATTCAAGTTTGTAAATATAGGCTTAACAGAGAAAGAGCAGCGCTTGACGGGTCGTTGTGGCGTTCTTTGGAGGAAGCCTATGTCCATCAGTGAGCGTGTTATGGCTGAAATGATTATGATGATAAAGGTAAAAATATTGTCAGGCGGGGGCGGCATTTTTCAGTTTTTGCCCCGCCTTGAAATTATTCAAAATCCCGGGCTGCGTCTTTGCTTGCATGGTGTTCGGTAATTGTCCCACGGGATCATACTACCGCGATAAACAATATTATATGTGTTAATCCAGGTTATAAACTATCTGTGTGACAAATTCCATCCAAACCCATTTAGTCGTTTTTGCGTGGAAGAGTAACAAACATCCATCCACCCTCACACACTTTTGCATTCATAATAGTAGTAAAATAAGATAGAAATAAATAAAAAAGATGTTGAAACTCTTTCCCCAGGTAAGATCCAGAGAAGGCAGAAAGGCAGACACAATATCATGGGGCACCTGCTTACCAGCAGTGTGCAGCCACGCATCAGTTTCCAAGATCCTGAAGACGATATACTTGGTGAACCCTATCACCTCGATGGACCCTGATATCACTGTGGACTACTGTGATAACGCTAGAGAAAAGACTGAGTTTAGCTTGCAGTTCTATTTGTTCATGTAAGTCTTAATTAGATATCTAATGTAAGAATTGCAATATTCATGGTTAAATCAAATAGATATGGATGAGAGTCGCAGAAAATAGCATCGAATGATTCACTTATCGACCAAATTAGAAGCTCATAGGATCTAGATAAATGGCAAATTGTTCCGTGCACTTTTCAACAGTAACATAAGCTTTTCAATAGCTTATGTAAGATCCATATATTTTTGAATTTTGGGTGGTTTTGAGGGACTCGTGGCTTAATAGTAATAGCCGCTCGGGATCTTTAAGATAAGCCGCGCTTGCCTCGGTTGGGCTGTGTATGGGTGACCACCCACACACACGTTACATAACGAGTTACCTCCGTGCCTCGGAAAGCACGTTAAGACGTTGGTCCCGGCCGTCATTTGTAGATCTTTGACAGTCGTTACAAGTAATCAGTGGTCCAAAAGTCTGACAACCAGCGGTAGGGTATTAGTTTATTTAGTTTATTTAGTTTATTTAGTTTACTAACTAAATAAACTAGTTACACTGTCACTTTGTTTAGTGTACTAACTGGGTTGTGGAAGTCAGATAGGCAGTCGCTCCATGTAAATACTGGTATTCAACTGCATTCGGTTAGATTGGAAGTCCAACATAGTTGGGAAAAGGCTAGGCAGATGATGATGTCTTTGTTTTAATCGATAACATAGGTCAAAGTCTATCTTGACATTTGTGGATTATTATTCAGCACGACTGTAAAGATGCTGACGTAGCAAGTTAAATATTGTTCGGAAAATACTCGTATTTTGCGCTTGCGCAATCAGGGAAATTAACTGTTTCAATTCGATAAAATATTTAGATTTGCCATGTCATGTCCTATAAGGAAGGACAGTCGAGTAAAGTGGCTAGGTATCATTAATTTACATAACATCGCGCTTTGTAATCCCCGAAGGGTTAGGCAGAGGTGTACTTAATAGCACACCCCCATTTCGCCAGTTATCTTTAAGTCCCATGTAATAGGGGGCGAGCCTATTGCCATCAGCCGGGTACAAATCCAGACTCCGTGGCTGCCACTGAGAAATTCCTGATGGAAAAACCCAATAACACTTTGCCCGACCTGGGAATCGAACCCAGGACCTCATGCTCCGCAGTCGCGCTTGCGAGCAACGATGATCAATCATTAATTTACCTGACTATTTATTTAATAGTTTCTTTTTTAACTTTGTTGTAAGATATTGTATTTTTATCGAAGATTGTAATAATTTTCATTAATCTTTTCAGAACCACTATGGTAGGATTAGTTCTTGCAGCGATATCATCTACAATCTATCTACAATACGACAACACAGATTCAAGACGTAAGTTAGCTTAACAAATTTTAACATAACATCACGCCTTTTAACCCTTCGGGGGTTAGGCAGAGGTAGAAAGTACTCCCAAATTTCGCCAATTATGTTTAAGTCCCATGTAATATGGGCGAGCCTTTTGCCATAAAAAGGGCACAAATTCGGACTCCGTGGCTGCTACTGAGAAATTCCTGATGGAAACTTGCATAACATTTGGTTCGTTGTCACTAGTACCATTGACAGTTCCATGATGGAACTACTGATTGTTTTTTTTTATCACTACTTCCATTTTAAAAGATTCAGAAAATAATAGAACTAACGTTGAATTTGGAACTGTCAATGGTACTAGTGACAACGAACTTAACATTTTGCCCGACCCGTGAATCGAACCCAGTACCTCATGCTCAGATGTCGTGCTTGTGACCACTAGACAAACAATTACCAACAATTACTAGACAAATAAAATTTGCATAAAATAATATTATCGTAATTAACTGATGGTTTATGTCGCGCGATTATTGAAGAGTAAAGATAACAACAATATTTGCTGCGACTAAAACACTTTTTAGAATAATATTATGGTAATTATAGTGCTTGTTTAGAGTCCTAGAATAATTATATTATCATAGTAGCAGATTGTCTTTATTTATTTAAAGAGACCGGTTAATACCACATCACTGTGTATAATAATATTTTGCATAACATTTTATTATTTGCAGCAGTTGTATTTTTACTACAAATTTTGCCCACGCAGTTTTGTATGAATCTGCTGTTTTGGGGTTCGCGTAGCTAAATAGAAAAACGGAAACCTTATAGATTCGTCTTGTCCGTTTGTCTATCCGTCCTATAATGAGATTTGATATTAATTTAGTTTATTTGTGACACTGCAGCAGTAACTCTGTTTTCCAGTAACATACTGTGAAAAACAAATTTAGTTTTGCTGTTGTTTTGTTTCACAAACAACGTTCAGGCCTGTAATCCCCGAAGGGTTAGGCAGGGATGTACTAAAATTTTGTCAGTTATGATTGTTTATGTCCCATGTAATAGGGGGCGCGGCTATTGTCATCGACCAGGCGCAAATTCAAACTCCGTGGCTGCTGAGAAAATCCTGATATAAAAACCCAATAAAACACACGTTGAATATTTCGACACATTTAAAATAACTGAAGATAGATCAATTGTGTTCTCTTTCAGTCCGAAGAATAGCCTACTCCTTCAGTCTCAAAAGGAACTGGTCCTCTTTCGTCAAGATTTCAGATGATGAGATACCGGTCCTCAGCTTCACTAAGGCCGTGGTCCTAAGCTTCACCACTTGCGTCCATGTTTTTGTGTTTATCATCGCTGGCTCTATCAGTAATGGACATGATTATGATCAAGTAAGTGTTAATATTATTAACTGCTGGGTGTTTTTTTTTTGGAATTGGTTTCGTTTTCAGAAAATGCGAGTAGTCTTTATTTCATTAAACTATATTGCTGTTATCGAGCTATGTTATAACGATTAATTGGTTTAAAACTAAAACTTTTACATCATTCAAAAAGACAATACTGATAGGCATGCCAGGTGGAAGGGACACCGACGCTAAAACGGGTACCACGTATCCAGAATATCATTCTGAGCCCCACATAGAAATTTTTCATCAGTAATTTAGGCAGTCGCTCCATGTAAAATATTAGTATTGAGCTGCATCCGGTTAGACTGGAAGCCAACCCCAACATAATTGGGAAAAGGCTAGGCAGATGATGAATTCTTCAGAAATAATAAAAATGGGGCATCAGATGTCGATTATTATTTCCTTTATTTATATTTTTACAATTTTTTTACATTTTTAAACATTCCTTAGAAAAAATAAAATAAAAAAAAAACATATTATTATTATAAGCCTATATTGTCCCATTGCAGGGCAAAGGCCTCCCTTCCCTCCTCCATGTCGATTACGGTGCATTTAAAATTACAAGACGAAATATTTAAGGAACCTAACCAATTCTTTTTTCGATTTTCCAGCTAATAAGCGTGAAAAGCAACACACTAGGTAACACATTCCAGCACTTAGACCTACCAGCAGTGGAGAACTTCTTCGTCATATCAGGACTGCTCCTCATGAAAGGTCTCATGGAGAAGAAGAAGAATCCTGTTATTACTTTGATACAGCGTTATGTGAGGTAAACATTATTTTCTCAAATCCGCATATTTTGTCGGTGCCTGATGAAGAACAGAATAAACTTGAAGATTTATATAATGTAAATGATAATACGAGTAGTAGCTTAATAATAACAGCCGCTCAGGTCGATCTTTAGGTTAAGCCGCGCTTGCCTAGATTTTGCCGTGGATGAGGTGCCTCGGATAGCACTTTAAGCCGTTGGTCCCAGCTGTACTTTGTAGATCATTGACAGGCGTTACAAACGACGCGCGACGCGTTTTAAAATCATAATTTAATGTGTCATTTAAAACCAACATATAAAAATAGATAACATTCAAGTTCTAGAATCGAATTTGTATAATTAACTATTTTTAGTATTTTATTAACAGCGTCCGCTTTTTCTAATTTACATAAACTGGTATGATTCTTATTTTCTGATTCTAATGAGAGAATATTATTAATTTTCAACTACCTCTTACTAATACCGATACTGTTAGCTTGCTTCATCCCACTGCTGGGCAAAAGCCACTCCCCATTAATTCTCACTATGTATTTCCAGTACAAAATTTCAATACCTACTCGACCCAAATGTATGAGACAGCTGATTTTTTTTTCGCGATTTCTATTGCGATCCCATTCAGAAAGATGTTCAATTCGATGGTCTGAACCACACCCTGAAATATGACCACACCTTTCCGGATCACGTTGTATTTACTTATTTTCGTTAATTTTCATCTTTATCTGATTTGATTATGTACTCATAAAATATTGTTCTAGATTAATAGGCTCCTTTGCGTTCCTAATATTCTACACGATAGCAGTATCAGAATATGTTGGTGATGGCCCATTGTGGAAACGCATCATGGGCAGAGAACAGCAGGCGTGTACCAAGACCTGGCTGCTTGGTCTACTCATGCTTGGCAACTACGTCGATACTGAGAATATTGTAAGTGGATTTTGTTTTGTTTGTCTTCGTAAGATTTATTTGGAAATTAACAGTTTCTTTGGGCATGGTGACATACATTTTTAATCGTCAGTTAGTAACTCGAAATGATGTGTAGAACTCCATTTCAACGGGGTGGAATAATACCCTTAAAGAATTCGAGAGGCAATTGTTCCTCCAGTCATTAGACCTTTTTTTCTGTACTGGACCATACCTTCTAGCTACGAAGATATTGAAGGTCAAAGTTACAACGTCCAAAGTTATTTTTAAAAAAGTTACTTTAAATACCTCTGATGATGCATTGAATAGTATAGTGGGTGTACTATTCAATGCATCCATCCGGACAATGTTTTGTTACATTTAGCGTTTCCGTAAACCGTGTCAGTTCACACCAAAAAAGAAGTTTTTTCTCAGTAATATGGATGAGTCATTTTACATCCTGTATTTACGTGTCTTGTTAATAGTTGTTTTATGATAATTATAATCACAATTGCGTTGCACTTTCACAAAAAAAATAACAAACACGTTGTGGAAAACTTCATTTCTATCAATTGCAATATCCATCAATTCTTCCATAACATTGTTACTCATTTCTTTGTTCATCATTATTGCAGTGTCAACAAGTATCCTGGTATATACCAGCAGACTACCAATTGGCCGTCATGGGGACCGCCCTATTCTGTCTCTGGCAGTGGAACAGGCGTATCGGCAAAATTGTCACCACCGTTGCCGTTGCCTTTTCGGTGGTCATAACTGGTATCACCACTTACACCAAAGGATTGAATGGAATCTTGCTCTACGATATTGAGTAAGTCTTTTTCGTCGTTATTTTGATCTGATTCTGGTTTAATGGAACTGGTTTTTGTGATTGTCAAGGTTAATTATTTAATTATTTTATAAGCATATCATTTTATGTTAGTTTTCGTGAACATGCTAGAACATCAGGTCAATAGCTTGAAAAAAATGTCATGAATGTTATTAATATAAGTATGTATCTTTAGAGGAACGCATAGATATCATAAATTAACCAGGGGGCATAACATAATAATGAGTCTTGTTAAAATTCTTAAAATTAATGATCATAGACGCAGCGGCAGCTGTAGACCCCCAGAAAGATATCATCGTGGGTTTGATCCCCACCATCGAACACGACTTCTCGCTACACAGTTCGCGCCGTAATCATTGAGATGCCTATTTTTCATGCCTGTTTGTGGTTAGATCATGAAACTTATGAAAAACTTTAGTTGTTTTTCCATTTCAATTGTTTTCATATTTGCAACAAATCACATCGTGTCAATTAAGTGTTATGGAAAACTCGTTAACGCCTTACCGTAGCGTTAAAGCTTATAAAAATCCAATTTGCCTTGATTGACGCTTTCACGCGAAATTATTATTTGAAAGAGATTTTCATTGAAAGCTGCATGAATGAATTTCTTGGAATACGTTTTACATTTGTAAGCAATGTAATATATTTTACATATATGGACATGTGATGAGGAGGGACGAATCGCATGTGACTAAAAGGGTGATGAATATAAACGTTGATGGATGGAGAGGGAGAGGAAGACCAAAGAAACGATGGATGGCTTGTGTGAGGAATGATAAGAAAGATAAAGGAGTAAATGATAGCGTGACGGTTAACAGAGGAGAATGGAAGAAAAAAACGTGTTGCGCCGACCCCAAGTAACATGGGATAAGTAGATGATGATGTTTTACATGTAAGCTTCCCAGAAAGGTACTCATTACAAAAAATAATGTACTTCACTGGTTATGGCACAATGTTTACTTTTGAATTTCCTGTTCGAATTTTGTTAATATTTTCCTTGACTTTAAAAAGCTTAAAATTCGACAAAATCCAAGCCTGTGTTTGTGTTTAATTTGGAATTATGTGATATATCTTCCATGACATTTTCCTTGTTGAATGTTTAATCGTTGATATAATTATCTTCTTGCAAAAACAGGATCTCACTTGTTTTGTGAGATTCTTTTAGACCTTTTGCTTCTTTTTTGAGAGCCCTCTTACATTTCAGCGTTACGAATTTTACAATTTACCTAAAAGACATGAAACGAAAATGTATTCTATTGTTATAAAAGTATTGGACATTATTGTGAGATGAAAAAAACAATTGATAGTCTATTATCAATAGAATCTATAAATTAGGGGTCCCAAATCAGGTCTCCGTGAGTTTTTGCCTAAACATGTATTGGGAGAATTATTAACAATCATTATCCTTTTTATTAATTTTAGAAAATTTATTTATTTAGTAACCTAAATAAATAAGTTTTCTAAAATTTCCTTCATTATTATTGTAGTAGAGAAAACGAATACCTATTTTTAACAAGTAATTGTCATTTACTATGAAAACCATACAATTTTAACGAGGAAACCTTGCAGCTTTGCGCTTTTTTTGTAATTTCAAGTAATTATAAAATATTTTTTGTAAGATCAAGCTATGACTTAAGCAACTTGTTCCCTTCAAAACTTTTTCCTCCGCCTTCCACGACCACTCTGTCAGTGGTCACTCTATCTATCTAAGCTATAATGCCTTTACTACATCTCAATCATCACATTTTCAGAAAGCTAATCAATGTCAGGGACAACCAAGTCTACATGGAAACCTACATGAAGAGTCATCACAGAGCTGGTTCTTATTTCCTCGGCATGGCTATGGGGTACATCATCACCGTATACAGACCTACTAAGTATAGAGGAGTTATTTCTAAGGTGAGCAGTTTTGCTATTCATCATTATCATTATTCCCTGCCTTTGTTGTAATTTATTTGAGGTCGGCGCAGCATTTCGACTTTATTCATACTTCTCTGTTACTCGTTATTTTATTAATATAAATCAATGGAGCGACTTTTGTACTGCAATAGCAAATAAATTATATGTCAATAGTCATGATTGTAATTGAATAATTATGAAAAGATTATTTTTACCCAGTCGTTACATTTTAATTACTCTGTGGATTACTATTACCTTCTTTATCATTTGTCTTTTAGTGGATTTGTTAATCAGGTTATGATAATTGTTCACTGTTATTATCTAAGTCCTAACCTACAATTTCCTTGCATTCCAGGAATGCTCCTACATAGGCCTTGCAGCTGCTTTCTGGCTAGGTCTCAAAGTACTAACGGCGGCCCCAGCATGGTGCCTTGGTGAATACAACGCTTGGAACGCAGCGGTGTATGCGGCCCTCAACAGAAACTTATGGGCTTTGGCAACCTGTGCTTGTATTGGAATTACAGAGTACGGGGATGTTCGTAAGTAGATTTTTCATTTGTTTTTATATAGAAATGTCAATAACTAACATCTGTGAGCGTATCAAAGGCTTTCTTTGATGCAAGAAAGGAACGAGCTTGCTCATTACGTGCTAGCGATTTCAGATATTTATTACAGGTTTCCTTGCGATGTTTTATTTCACTGTTAGTTCGAAAGACAAAAATTTGAAAAGTACACATGAAATTTAAAAGATGGTACTATTTTTACAAAAAACTCACAAATTCTGAGTCAATAACCAAATTATTTCAGTCAGCAAGACATTGAAATATTTATATACCGACTTATTGCTTTCATTTGGTTGAAACAGTATTGTTAATCTTAAACTTTTAGTAAATGCATGTACTGTTCCTCGGTTCTTAATAATACAGTTATTTGCTTCTCGGGTAGGGAATTCAACCAGGAAACTATGTCGGAACAATTAATAGTAGCTAAGTTAAGAATGGATAGCTACCCGCTTGAATAATTATGATACCCAAGCTAAGCTAACTTCTGACGGATATTAGACCGCAACGTTTTGTAGTATATAAATATGTAGAAATACATAAAAATGGCGAATAAGGTGATTGGTTAGAGTGACCTATATACTTACATAAAAATGGTATATAGATTTTAGTTTTTGGTTTGATTGTTTGAGATGAGGATAAATAGAGAAGTGTGGAAGAAGAAGTAGTAGTAGCAATATAAATTTGGATAAGGGCAGAAAAATGATGACGTAAATACTTGATTGTATTCAACATTACGGACTACTTTTACCACGAGACGAACTCTGAAACCGCGAAACTTTTCTGATTCCCATAGTAAAAATTGTTTTTAATGATCAATCCAATTTGATTTTTAAGTACCGGTCACTTATTACCAGGCACACAAATAATACAGCTGAAAAACATTTAAATAATTAAAATTTAAAGCAAACAGAAGATAAAATAAATAATGATTATGGATCTTCTTTTGATAAGAATTCTCTGTATTTATTTTTAATTGGGAGAGCACAAAGATAGTTTGACGAATGAAAATGTGGTTTTGACTACCTGGAAAAATATTAAATCCTGATTTATTGAAGCATACATTCAAATATTTACACGAGGTATTGAAATAAGTTTAATATACAGTTTTAAAACACAGATTCGTATTCATCCTTTTCTGCGTATTTTTGGTTTCTCAACGATTTTAAATTGCTTTTGCTGTGAATGTGAATTCTGTTAATAAACTGCTGTGCAAATAAGCGTTCTTGTGTACCATCAGCAATATTTCAGTATGTGAAATATTAATAGATACATTCATCACCGACTGATGCAGTAGCATTGCTTACAAGCTTTTTCGCAGGTTAGAATTATCATCATCATCATCATCATTTCAGCCGAAAGACGTCCACTGCTGGACATAGGCCTCCCCCAAGTGTCGCCACATTGACCGGTCCCGTGCGTCTCGCATCCAGCGGATCCCTGCAACCTTTACGAGGTCATCGGTCCACCTAGTGGGAGGCCTTCCAACGCAGCGTCTTCCGGTTCGCGGTCGCCACTCCAGAACTTTTCGGCCCCATCGGCCATCCGTTCTGCGAGCAATGTGCCCTGCCCACTGCCACTTAAGTTTGGCTATTCTTCGGGCTACGTCGGTAACCTTGGTTCTCTTGTGGATCTCCTCATTTCTGATTTGCTCACGCAAGGAAACACCGAGCATAGCCCTCTCCATTGCCCTTTGGGTGACTTTAAGCTTTCTGATGAGGCCCATTGTGAGCGACCACGTTTCGGTCCGAATATTCCGATTCCGAATAGTCCGGAATTCAATAATACGCCGGTTTCGGTTATAATTATACGCTGATCAAATCCGTACCTACTACTCAACTCGATTGCATACTGAATACGGAAATCTCTATAATTTCTGTTACACATATTGATTTGGATACAATTAGCTCATAATCTGACAATGGTTCTTAGAATCCGAAAATACACTAGCTCTCCTATATCAAACACAAAAAATACTGGCCAAATTAATATATCACTTTACTGAGAAATTCCCGATGGTAAAATCCAATAGCGCTTTGCCCGACCCGGGAATCGAACAAAGGACCTCTTGTTCAGCAGTCCCGCTTGCGACCACTAGACTAACGAAGGATAATCAGCCTATTATGTTCCCACAGCTGGGACACACGGACACTCTAAAGAGGGAATGGGCTATAAACCACCACGCGGATCCAGCGCTGGTTGATAGATGTCCGATGATTGACGAAGCAGTAAATTAATAAATCTAGGGCATAATTCATTTTAACCAGCGAAATATGAAAACAAAATACTAGGAAATGGGTTGCTAGCTAGCCTTTTAATCCCTTTAACTAAATATACTCGTCCTAGGGGCATGTTGTACATAGCTACATTTTTTTCTAATTTCCCAGGAGGACCCTTAGTTTCCCCCCGTCAAAATACCGGTATTATATTTTCATCTCAGTTCCAAGATATGACTGTTACTGTTTCATCAAAATCTACTTTGTCTTTGTTGAGATGTTCTTTGGAAATATTATTGTTGTTGTTTTTTCTGTTATAATTATGTCGCATTTTGCTTTCGGTTATTGGTTCAAATTAACTTTTTACTATAGTTTTAGCATTTCATGAGTACACGCTAATCATTGCAATTTAAATTTTATGCTAATGGTAATGGCGTATTCGTTTTACAAAGATCGCTTGTTTAATTGCCACTGCTCTCAAAACAGTGAAAGACATCAGACAAGCCACACTAAGCCTGTGTGGTGGATTACACACAGAGAGGCCCTTTGTCCCAGCTGTGGGGAGGGAATAGGCGGATTGTGTTTATGCTTATGTTACCTCTTTGTTAAAAGCAGTAAATGGAAGAAAAAAAACGATTTGCGCCGACCCCAAATAACATGGGACAAGAGCAGGAAGATGATGATGATTTCTTTGGTAGATTTAGTGCTATCTCAAAAGATCCTTCCAAACTAGTTGCCAGATTACAATGAAAGTACAAAAACATTGCAATAAAAGCGGAGTGACCTATATTCATAAAATGGTGTCACGTAAAAACTATAATAAAGAAATGACCGAGTTTCGACGGTTCGGATATTCTGGCTAAGATACAGATCATTAATTGACGTCAGAGAGAGATTTACGGCTTTAAAAGGAAGAAAGGGTATTTTTACGATTATAATAATTAAGGAAACAACATCGCGCTTGTAATCCTGGGTACAGACTTATGTTTGAGTCCCATGTAATGGGAACGAACCTATTGCCATCAACTGGGCCCAAACCCAGGAACCGAGCGTTTTGGTTATCGTTTCGATGGAGTTTTCGTAGATGCGAGAAGTCGATACCGTGTAATGTTGGGTTTGTATGATGTGGACGGTCTTCTACTTCTTGATATAAATGCACAAAACCGCTTTGTGACCTGGGAATCGAACCCAGGATCCCGTGCCCAGCAGTGATGCCGGCGATCAATTAATAAACGAAGCGATTTTTTTTGTATAATTGGTTATTATTCTAGTAACTGAAATTGTGTTAACTCTCTCTTCAAGAGTTGCTTGTAAAACAAAATTTTGTCTAATATAATTTATTTCATTTCAGAAATCCTAAGAAACTTCATGTCCTGGCCCTTCTTCACGATACTCAGCCGTCTAGCTTACGGGGTCTACATAACACACTCGCTTATACTGGAACGGTTCCTTTTCTCGCAGCGGAATCCAATGCAATACGACATGTTTAACTTGGTACGTATTTATGATTGCCTAGTATCAAAGAATAGAACAGAAGGGTAAAAATAGCGCGTCTCTGTCAACTATGTACCATTGTCCTTAGTGGACACGATCTGAAACTAATGCCGTTCGCGAGTACGCTGGCACTCGCTGTAAGTGAAGCGTGTCTGTGTGCCTGCGTTTTTGCTGGTTGTACGAACCCGACCTTCTCTAACTCATGTTGTGCTAGTACTAGGAATTTCACTTTCGTAGTTATTTGTAAGAATCTTGGTTACTTTCGCAATTCCATTTTCAGTATTTTTCTTAGAATTGCATTGAGACCTCAAGGCTTGATTCTTAAAGTAGGAGGTACTATAAATGTTGTTTGGTTTACATTCTTTTAGTAGGTTATTGGAAATACTCTTTTATTACTTACTACCAAAAGTGGTGCTTACAATCTTTATTGAACGTCGCAAATCTTCAGTCTATACGAAGAGCTATGTCAATCAGTGGCACTTTATTTTTACTTTCTTTAAAATAAATTGCTCGTTAAAATCTTGAGGTTATGTACTCTTTAGTGGACTGTCCACTCAGCAGTGCATCGACCAGAGCAATTAAATGATTACGATGCCAGTCCGGACACCGCCGCATCAATCCGCACTTAGCCCGCGTTGATCATGGCCCACTCTTTTTTTATAGAGAGGAGGCTTGTGCCTCAGCAGTGGGAACATTCTTAGCTGATTAGTCTAATCATGTTTGTTTCACAGGGTTACTACTGTATTCATCAATAACTGGATTGTGGAGATCAGATAGGCAGTTGCTCCATGTAAAATACTGATATTCAGCTACATTTGGTTCCTAAAAATAGTTGGGGAAAACCTAGGCCGATGATGTCTCTTCTACGTCTAAATACTAAACGAAATGAAAAGAAAACAGCACAAATCTTCCAACAAACACACATTTATACTTAAGCTTTTAGCTCTAACCCATTAAACAAACAATCTGCCCACCCCTAACACACTACAGCTTGAACATACTAAACTTCTTAATTGAATTTCAGATACTAAACGGTATTGGAATACTCATATCGTCGGCACTGCTCGCGGTGCTGCTATGGCTGTTCGTGGAGTCGCCGCTCAGCAACTTGGCTAATCTTGTTCTAAACCCTGTGTGAGTACTGAGGATGCTGTAGTTAAATACTAATACTAATAGATTGTGGGAAGATGTAGTGTGGGAGCGGAATATATGGATGGGAATGGTAGGTTTTGAGAAGATTTTTTGGGATTCAAAACGTGGTTTTGTGTAAAACAAAAAAAAAAGAATTTTCTTTGCTGACCTGTCCTTTGCTAATGAGCTTACTGTCAGTGTTCTGATTCAAATGTTTTTTTAAACAGTGCGTTACTGTCTAAAATCAGTCATACTTAGGCTATACCACACCCTTAGAAATGATCACGTATTTTTGATACAATCATGCTGTATACAATTTTATTGTCAGAAAAAAATATTGAGTCTTCTATAGAATTGATAAACAAATCTTTTGGATTATTTGAAAGTCATCAAAACCAATTGTTTCTTTTTGTTGTGGTAGGATAATTTTTAGTTTAACAAACATGAACGTAGGCATTATGGCTTATTTTATTGGTACAATTTGCTTTCGATTCATTTCTAAACAAGTCGAAAACGAACCCCTCCGTTGCCCACTTCACTACAGTCAAACATCTTGAACAAATAAAATAACTAGCAAAAGCGAACAAGCAACATACATGATTTTATTTCAACTTTAAACAAACTGTTTCCTTTACCTTTTCAGTAAGAAGCAAACGTCGAATGGAATTGAAAACAAAAAGGAAATCAACGGGCAGACTAAGATTACAGACTTGAAATATACAAAGGCATTGTGATACAAGAAGAAGTCTTTGATCTTGTTAATGAAGAAGACCTTATTTTCTATGTAGATTTTACTGTCGTAGTAGATGCTCTCTAAGCTATCGAAAATTACGAAAAGATTAAGGATAAAATGAGTGTTATTCTAGCTGTATTATTGTGATATGAAAACGAATAGGCGACCGAAAGTCTGGTGTAATCTTAAGTGCCAATATTCAGGCTTGATTTTTTTAGGATAAGGAAGAATAAATTGCTTTTTTTTACTACGTATTTATTGGGATTTTCTTTGTGATTGTAGAATGTAAGGGAAATAAACATATCTGACAGAGAAGTGAAGAAAACATAAGGAGTATTGCGCCTGCCAAAATTTTGTTAGCAATTAATGTGTAACTTGCTATTTGAATTTCGACAGGCAAATTTAAAAGACGCCTGACTAAAATTGTGTTCAGTCAATTTTACCAAACATTTTAAATTGTATAAAGAGAGAAAGCTTACAATAACGGTGCCGGTTCTTACAGCACACAACATCATTGATAGTACAAATAGATAGGTTTTGCTAACAACATTTTGTGGAATATCTGTAATTACTTTGGTAGTATTAAAACAGCTTAAATTCTACCGACCCCGTATCATAAGGAAGTGAATCATACTTGTAATCCTACAGCAAATAACGTTATACACGAACGATTGACTAACTAACTGTAACATAACTCAACCGCTGCTGAAACTTTTAAGCCCACTACGATCCTAATTTATGTGGCTTCAATGAACGTTAGCTACACTTACATGTATAGGAAGTATTAGAGAGTTAAATGTTGCCCCAGTTTCTAAAACACACATAATTTGTATGAGAAAAAGCACACATTATGAATTGACGAGAGAGATTTGCAACTTAAGAATTTAAATCGATGTTTTGTTTAATTTAAGATGATTCACGTTTCCTGTATCTTTTGTATCATGTACAGTAAAGGAAAGATGAGCCACAACACTCTCAAAAGATTAAGATTCTATGAAATTCTCGACAAAGAACAGGCAACCCCTTTCACGCCCGTACCGTGGCTGTCGTAAAACACGATTGGAGGTTTACGTCTAAAGGATGAGTACCTAGCCGGGTCGCTGTTTGCAAGTAACAACAAACTGCGAACACCGATCGAGGAAGCTTAGTAATTATTGCAGTGTCTCCTCTGGCCATTTCCATTTTCCTCAACATCCATCTCCATTCAGAGTATGAATTGGTGAATAATTTTAGACCGACTAGCTGAGCCCTAAGTTACCTAAAGTTGAAAATAAATTCAAAGCTACAGAATTTATCTAGTAATAAAAATAAAAATCACGTAAACCCGATAAGTCCTTCTCGACATCTAAGCGCAATAACTGGTAGACACGCTGTGAATCGTTGCGTTTTATAATATACGGAAGGAGATATTACTGCCTATTCATCCCGTTACCATGGCAACGCTCCCATCTTCCTTGTATCCATGTGAAGCTAATTTCATCCACACACAAACGATATCACAATGTTTACTCAGTCATGACTGCTGCTGAAGCCTGACAAATGTTTATATAGAATTCAATTCAACCTGATTCAATTCCACGGCTGTTATTGGATTTAAAGGTAGGTACCAAGGGATATTAATCCTGTCACGAATGTTCAGATTACTAGAATTCAATACGACTTTTATCGGTGTCACTGGTGTCGGATGTCTAAGTATTGTTTGTTTTGATAACAAAGGAATTGAGAAGACGAATTGTTGGTGAAGGATATTAATAGACTGATTTGATTGATTTTAGATACGAATGCAGATGAATAGGAATTTGTAGCGTCAGACTAGAAGCTCTATAAATAACTAATAATTGATTCTACAAGAAAAAGAAATCGGCAATCCAATCAATTCAGTAAGAGGAATCAACAAAAGGCTACCATCAGTTACCTATAGTTTCCACAATACAGGACATCAAAGCGTCTAATGATAAAAGCGTGTTCCATTATCTGATTAGTCTGCAAAAGATAAACATAAGCACAAGAAAACTCCACAATTACTTTCTAGAACAATAATGTAGCATAATCTTCTCAAACAACAATTTAACTTATATGTATAGATGATATTCTAGTTTTATGTTACAATCTAAAGGAGGGGCGCTCCAGGAATATGTGATTGCTTTCCCAGATTAGTTTCTAGAATTAGGTTGTTCAGAAATTATAGTATGCATTGAATTTCGAGCTGATATGGGTAACGATTATAGTGTTGGTGTATATCGGTTTATTGGCGGGTTATGACCTAGTATTAGTAAACTGCGCTTCGGGTTTTAGGGTCCCCGATTTGATCTTAACGAGGCAGAGGTTGGGAGCTTTAGTAGAATACTTATCTTAAAGTTGAAGGTTAGACCAAATAAAAGTCAGGGTTATTTTCATCATTAAACGTTCAGTGATTTCGTAATTTTAGTTGGGCGCCATTAATACTTAGGTTGCGTAGTCATCATTTTCCTGCCCTTATCCTAATTAATTAGGGATCGCCGCAGTATGTTTTCTTCTTTCATACTTCTCTACTAGTCGTCATATCAAGAGTCACCCCGTTTTTTGCCATGTCATCTTTCACATAGTCCATCCATAGTTTCTTTGGTCTTCTCCTACTCTCGTAATTATCAGAATTTCATCCTCAAATCTTCCCTTACGATATTTTTATTATTTTTCTGGTTCACACTATTTCGTTATTACACGAAAATAACGCAATAGTTTTGTCTAAATCTTGAGTATGTTTATTTTAGCCTATAATTCACTGTCTGATGTAGATTCCCCTAATGAGCTTTCCCGGGAGCCTAGCCATAATCAACGCGCTTGACTGAGTAAGAGGACGATACGACATTATAATATACTCCAGGGTTGTAAATTTGGTAGCAAATTCAGGTGCAGTGATCGACAACTTTGAGTTTGAATTAGACATAACATAATTCAATTCAAGACTGTAGTCCCCGAAGGAGGACACAATTCGCCAATAATGTTTAAATTCCATGTAATTGGGGCGAGTCTATTGTCAGCAACCGGGAACAAATCCTAACTCCAGGTTTACAGTGATTTTTCTGATGAATTAAGCCAATATAATTTTATCAGACCTAGAATTCGATCCAAGATCTTCATGCTCAGCTGTAGCGCTTACGACCACTACATCAACGCGGCATTCTTAATAGGACTGCACGTGTAACTGATGATACTAAAATTGTTAATCGAATAAACGAATTCAATTCAATTTTAGTTCCAGAAAATCACAAACCGATGCGTTAAAGGTAATTATTTTCGCAGATTCGCTAGAATTAATTTGCCACTAACGAGAGCTTGAACTATGTAGTTAATCGTCATCATTAATCTTCATGTTAATTACCATTTCCATCAGCTGTGTTCCCGTGAGTTTCTAAATACAGTAAAATCAGCCTATAACGTTTCTACGTGGGTCATAATCCACCACGCGAGATCGGTAATGTCACATTTCATAACGGAATACGAATACTAAAAGTCTTTTTAAATTTTTCAATCCTCATCTTGATCCAAAATCCAGCTTAATGTACTGCTCGCACTTTTGCTAATCGTAATCATCTAAAAAACATAACAGCTATTTTATTTTTTTCATAGGGGTTAGGCAGAGGTAAACACATAGGTCATCATCGTCATCTTCTTATCCTTGCCCATTTTATTTTTGGGGTTAGCCTACCACGTCTTCTTCTACCTAAGCTATAGTTACTTACTGTCATACACACATAAAATGACCCTGCTTTCCCATGTTACATACTCCTTTCGCCTCGTCCACGTTCAGACTGGTCTGGTCATACACGCACGCCGGTTGCGAGTGGATACTGTGCACCTGACCTTTCTGAAGATCCTCACCAATAAAGTCTGTGTTTTATCTTAATCTTGAACTAAATGTAGCTGTAATTCCTGTTCCAAAATTCTTCAAAACAAATGAATACAGAGCATCCACGTTCACATCATATCTCTAGATAAAGCCTCGCGCACAGTCTCTTTGTCACGCTGACGAGATTTGTCACGCCGCAGATGAGAAGTGTCACGTCACGCTATTGGAATATTCAGACGTTGCTAATTAACGCTCATGAAGATACAGCCTAATTAACTGTTCTGGGGTTTGTTTAAGAAGTATTTTAAACGTTGCAAGGATTAAATTGGTTGGAAGTTTTCTTTTAAATCTTTGAGTCTAGAACGGAATGAAGACCGCGTCATAAGCTTACATAGTTATACCAGTGATGGGATGCTCGTTCTTTACAAAAACGGTCTTGCAAGTACATTTTATTAGGTGTCCATTTTTTTCCGCTTGATTCGAACTTAGGACGTATTCTTCATTTCACTCTATTGCAGCTAAGCTTTCGTATGACCTACTGTTGAGTCTGCTGGGTTTTCAGGTTGAATCCAAAAGTTCTATAGTCCTTAGTTCTATTGTCATCTAAGCAGTTGTTTCTTTGAATGAGGGTTTGTCAAAGGCTAGGCAGTAACTTAGCGAGTTTGCATTTGACTAGCTGCCTACATTTTCTCGAAAACTATGTGCCTAAGCTTTCTGTTGGTTCATGTTCATGGTAAATTGTTTTATCATTGAGACTCCACAAAACAGCAACATATTTCACCGAAGGTCGAATTTCATCTAAATTATTACGTAGCGGCAAAACCCCTAATTTGTTTCCAACAAATAATACAATTAAGAGATGTTCCTGTTACAACAGGCGTCATAGCAACACCCTCAATTACTCCCGTTTCTAATACCAAACAATTTATGAAATAAAAACTTCTTGATTGTTCCAAAACTGTCACACATTATGAGAAACGGGATCCCCCTCATTTGTCCCATTCATCATTGTACTTTAAGCCTTGCCACGAAATATGTGGCAGAAGAACCAGTCTTCGAACGCCTTATAATTTATTCTTCAGGTTAAGCCGCGCTTGCCTAGGTTGGTCCGCGGATGGGTGACCACCCATTATATACCGATTTTCCTCTGTGTCTCAGGAAGAACGTTAAGCCGTTGGTCTCGGCTGTCTTTTGTAGATCTTTGACATTCATTACAGGTGGCTCGAAATTCTGACAACCAGTGTTACTAAGGGGTATCGTATTATGCAGTACTAGCTGGGTTGTGCAGGTCAGATAGGCAGTCACTCCATGTAAAATACTGGTATTCAGCTGCAACCGGCTAGACTGGAAGCCGACCCCAACATAGTGGGGAAAAAGGCAGGCTGATGATGACTAGTGACAATCGCCTTAAAATGATATTCAACAAGATGTAAAAGATTTGAAGACATTTTTGTTCAGTATTCAATAATATATCAGGAATATAATTGAAGTATTTGGATTAGAGACTAAAATCCCGAACCTTTTTAGGGTTGAGAATTGTAATTCCGACAGTGCGTATATCGTTCGTCACTCATTGAGACAGTGTGAATTTTCGCACGCAGTGTCGACTGGACCTTCTGTCCACAACGACTGTGTTCTAAGCCTTACTTTATTACATGCCACGTATGTTTTCTGTTACGAGCATTATTAATAGCTCTATGGGGAGCGTTATATTACTGGGTAGGCAGAATTCAAGGCACCTGTTGATTGAAGATACCATCTTTGGTGGAAAAAATGTAGTAATGAAGGGATAAGGCCATGGTTTGGAGCAAGAAATCATGTTAGGGCAGTGAGATAATGTGGGTTATGAAATTGAATAAAATTATGGTTTTCTTCAGCATAGCTCAAGTTCCAAGTTGGCTTCGTGTATAACCAAGAGCAGCTGAATAGCAGTATTTTGAGTACCAGATGTGAGGTAACACGACCCACTAATAAGACTGGTTTGTCAGACTAGTTGGAACGCCTTTTAGCATGGCTAGAGTACCCAATGTCCTTGGAAATTAGGTACTTTAGCATTGCTAATGAATTTAAGAAAACAAATATCTATCGGGGGCACGGCAGTGCCCCCGGCAAAAAGAGCCAAGCCAATATTTATAAAGTGTTTTGTTAGTTTTGTAGAAAAATTGTTAAAAGCTTTTGCAATCATTAAGGGCCATAATGTGAACGGAAGCTTTTAATAAACCGACAAAGAACGGATATTGAGAAAATAAATCGTTTAAAAATTAACCTTCCATAGCAAAGTAAGTCAATTAAAAATATATTTCTGAAGTAATTAATTTTATTTACCGACAATGCTTTTATCGTTGATTCAAAAGCCTGCAATTTTTCTTTTACAATTTCATTATTTCGTTTTCCTGGAACCAAGGAATAAAGAAGTATTCTTGATAATGGAATAGATTGCTAAGTTATATTTGTAAAAAATAACAGGAAGATTTTAATTGGTCCACGTGGATGTCAGAAATGATCCCAAGGCAACGTACTACCGAGACAAAAGAAATCCTATGTCCTAGACAAAGTCATGGTCTACCTGTGCGCCAAATTTCATTCAAATCCGTTCAGCCGTTAGGGTGTCAAAAGTTAACAGACAGAGAAAGTAACTTTCTCATCTATTTAAGGGCTTGTCCTTGTGATATTGATTTGTTTGGCATTGAAAGCACAAGATTATCTTAGTTACTCGGTTTTCCCGTTTTTATGACCAATGACCAAACCCAGAACCTGATGCTCTGCCCTGTAGTATTTGCGACCACGAAACCACTGAGGCAGTCAAATTAAATAACTCCCTTTCCTTTGCGAGATGAAACAACACTCTTATTTTGGCTTCCTAGATTCATTCATGTTTCAGATTTCAGAAGTTTCTAAAATTAAAATTAAAACAAAGGCTTCTGCCTACCCACAAAAGCACGGTTATTTTCAGCTACAATATTATCAGCTTGATCAACATATTTTTAGCACAACACCCATCCTATCCGAGTTATCTGGCAACCAGTATCAGTTTCTATTATAATTAAATAAGATGTGGTTTGGTCCAAAAGAGAGGCGCCAGCGATATAACACATAAATAATACTGCACGAGAAATATGCTTATATGTGTGACTGGCAACTGTAATGCTGATACGCTGCTATCTTATTGGTCAATACTTCGCTTAAGGCGCATACAAAAAGTTACACTTTTGCTATTCGTTATTGCCCACTATTACTTGCTTAACTACTTCTTCTTAGCTTGTATTTTGCCCAAAATTCAGCTACGCGAATTCTGCTTGCTGGTGCTAAGATCGTCAACTGCGGAGGTGTCAGAACATGCAGCGCAAGATGGAAGGTAGACCATTGTCTGTGGAGACTCGCTTGAGATCTAGCCGTCCATGAACCCCCATCTGAAGAAATTGTCTTTGCTACGGCTGACTTGGGTTCGGAGTCCATTTACAGATTTCCAAAACGGCCACGGCAAAGCATGCCCAGGTGGAAGGCTTTCAGACGGGTCGATGAAGCTGTCAGCAAACTACATTACGGTGCCTACTCGCACTGGGCCAGCGTAGTCGATTAGAGCCTATATATAAACCTTTAACAGAAAAGAGGCCTATCGTATTTCAGGAGTCGGAACAATGTAGGATGATTATACTATGATTACTTACCCACCTAATCCCATTTTATCGTTATAAGAACTGACAAAGATTGAAGAATTTTTTTCATTAATTAATTTAAGTAACACAATGTGTTAATGCACTTAAGTTTATCCTTTACTGCAAATCTCACTGTCAAAATTTGGTTTGCTGTAAGAAAACCCAATTCTGGGTTAAGCTCGCCATTGTACATAAGCTACATTGTTGCAATTTGTATGTATATTTTGTTTTTGTGTGCAATAAAGAATAAAGAATAAAGAATAAAGAAGAAGATCGCAACAAGCTTGAATTTATAATGACCAGCTTGATGATCTGACGACTTGAAATTGTACTTGGATAAATAATTCCGCTAAAAGCTTAACGAATATTAGCAAAGATCGGTATATCTCATGAAGAAAACCCGTAGTTTTAACTTTCAGCGCGCTGCCAAGAATTTTCCTCAAAGTTTTTTACTTTGAACTTATTAACCACGTACATTTTTAAGCAGTTTTACCATCATTTAAGCTCTCAAAGCAAAAACTTTTTGAGTCTTTGCGAAAGATATTTTAAGTTTTGAAAACGCTAATGCAGTTTTAGTGAAAGCTTCTTACGGTTTTTTTTTATGAAAAATAAATAAGATGTTTTTAAATATTTTTATTGACACTTTGAAATTCGTATTAATAATTCATTTTCAATTGAAACTTCATATTTAATGGTTCTTTAAAATCTCGACACATTTTATTTTTCAAAATACTTTCGATATTTTGACAGCCCCCTTTAAAGCACAATGCTGGAAGATTACTTTAGCTTGGTCTTAATCAGAACTGACGTCGCCATCTTGTTTTTCAACACAAATTCCACAAGCAATTATTTTACAAACGTTTGCCAATAGTGCGGGGTCCTGGAAAAGTCTGTCAAGCGCCATTCCGCATTAGCCCTTATGTGTCACGTTATGTTACCTTTGATTAAGCATAACAACGATTATTCTTTTCTTAGCTATAAGGTTGACATGTAAAAACTGAAATTAGTGTAAACCTACTACTCTCAGGCGCCATTTTGAATCTTGTCTATCAATTTAACGCTATAATCTCAACACTTGGACCCCATCCTAAGGGTAGCTAATTTATTAGCGCCACACCCTGTTAAATAGTGACTTATTTATTTGAAATGGGAGTGTCTCTATATTGTGTCCTGGTAATTAAACTTATATTGAGATGACTATGTATGGGAGATGGTTTGGAGATAGGTTGGCTTTTCATGGAGGCCATTTTGGATGAAAATATCCCTGTACTCTGAACATGACATCGCGCCCATTTTTTTCTGAAAAGTTAGGCAGAGATGACCTATATTATGCCAAATAACATTTGGTTGTATAATCAGGATGCTGCCGAGAAACTCATAATGGAAAACCGTAATGATACTTTAACCGACCCAAGAATCGAACCCAGGACCTGATACTACTAGACCACAGGGGCAGTTAATACATTGTATTCAGTATCTGATAAATGGCTAGTTTTATGTCATTTTTCTCTTTTCAAAAGATTTACCTCGTCGAAGTATTTAAGTACAGATATTCATTTGTTTTCCTATATTATTACAATCAATTTTATTTACATTATACAAGGTGTAACATAGTAAACGCAAGACCTCCCGTGTTGTCTCTCGGACCATTAAACTAAACATCTTTTGTTCTACGAGTTCTTGAAATTCGCAAAAAAAAAATACTTTTTATAGGAACGGACGCAATTAGCTGATCCACATGTATGGTAAAACTAAAAAAAAAGTTATGAATTTCCAAAAGTCATAGAACAAAAGTTGTTCAGTTTCATGGTCTGAGACACCACACGAGAGGTCTTGCGTTTATTATGTTACACGTTGTATACAGACTACAAATAGAACTAAATTAATGATAAAATAAGACTAAAAGTAAGAAAATATAAACATCTAAAAAACCTGATTGTTTTCCTTATTGTCGAATCAAATAATTATGTTTTTTTTCTTTGATGACAATATCATAGCGTTTTATGAATAAGTTGCAAAACCGTTAAATTAACTTTCACGAATATTCCTTCTTATTTCGTCGTTTATTTTTCTAAAAACAATAATAAAATAAATAATTATATTTTCTATGAAATAATTAACGATTCGAGCGCCCTTAATAAACACTCGGATACACAAAAGAGCTGTGTTAAAGTTCTGGGTGCAATAACGTACACATACAGTCTATCTATTCGAAATAACGAAACTTTGACATTATGATCCTCAATGTTATCAATACTAAAGAACTCAATGACATAAAACGTCAAAAAAACCCTGTAAAAACCTCCACAGCCCTTTGCGAGCCAAAAATAATATTCACCAAAGTAAACAGTTTTCATTTTTTTAACGAAAAAACTGCTAGAGGGGAATGTCACTCTTATCTCGAGAGATAAGCGTGACAGAGACCCGACGTGACAAAAAAAGTGACAAAAAAATATAGTCACGTCACAAAAATGAATCCGACATAATGTTTTTGGAGCTGAGTGTACTTAAATATTAATGTCACAGTGCTTTTAGCTGACTGTACCGTGTCGAAATATTCTTTGTTTTTTTTTGGGAATTAATTTTAGTTGAATTGTGTTTTGGGGATGGGGTAAGTGATTTCTAAAGGTAGATATTATATGTTGGGGTCGACTTCCAGTCTAACCGAATGCAACTGGATACCAGTATTTTATATGGAGCGACTGATCTGACCTTCACAACTCAGTTGGTACTGGGTAATAGATGACTCTTGGTGAGACTGGTTGTCAGACTTTCGACCACTAACGACTGACAAAGATCTACAAACGGCAGCCGAGACCAACAGTTTAACGTGTTTGCCGAGGCACGGAAGAAACTTGGTATGAGATGAACCACCCAACCACAGACCGACCTTGGCAAGCGCGGCATAATCATGAATCGACCCATCATCACGACCGGTCATTATTTCGCACTGGGCTCACGCGGTGGATTCCACTCACTGCGAATTGGCTTCTACCCCAGCAGTAGGTTCAGCATAGGCTGATTATGCCCAAACCCCTTCAAAGGCTCAGTATCCCAACACCCACGCCACAAAACTAAACCCAAACCCGTATAGATGCGTCCAAAGTTGGTCTGCCGAGGAAGTTACACAAACATGCATTAATTGCTGACCTATATGCTACTTTAATTAAATGTTCCGGAGTCTCTCGGCTCCTACCTACCTACTGATTGTCGTGGTTTGAAGCTGACTATCAAGTATTAGAGGATGTTAGTGTGGTTAGACTTGGACTGGAGTCTGGGATGATGAATATAGGTCAAATTTGGGAATAGGGAACGCAAACTTAATGGTTTACGTAACGTATTTTTTTGTGGACAGATTTGAGGCGAGATGAAACTGGTGATAGCAATGTTTTCGGAGCCTATGTCCAGCAGGAGATCTCTTTTGGCTGGATATAATGATTATTTCTTTGTATTTGTTGAGTTTTGTAACTGATATTGGATATTGCCATTTTTCCAGAATGACCAAACTCTTAAAACTAACAACCATAACATTAAAACATCACGCCTGTAATCCCCGAAGAGTTTGGCAGAAGTGACCTATAAGTACACCCACGTTTCGCCAGTTATGTTTAAGTCTCGTGTAATAGGGGGCCATCAACCGCGCACAAATCCACACTCCGTGGCTGCTACTGAGAAATTCCTGGTGGGAAAAAAACAATAACAATTTGCCCGACCCGGGACTTGAACCCAAGACCTTATGGTCAGCAATCGCGATTGCGACCACTAGACCAACGAGGCAGCAGAGCCCTTGAAATCAAATCCGGTAAACTTTTTGCCAAATTAGCAGAATCTAAAAGACATTGAGAGCTTTCAGAGACCTTTCTGATTCTACTTTCTTCAAGTCATCCAATCTTTTAGGTCTCCCTAAGTAAATACAGTGATACTTATATATTTATAGAAACCCAATTTAACAGTAAAAAGGCAGCCGTTTTGACACAAAAACTATAATTTGATTGCTTCGTCAATCTTACGATACTACGTCAATATAATGATACACCTACACACTCAATAAGTAATGTTAAACTAGAAAAAATCTTACAGAGCGAAAAAAAATAGGACTACTGGCCCACGACTTTGGGTGCGTCGGGGTGGGGAAGTACCCCACGGGATTGTACTCCAGGGGTAAAGCCGGGTACACATTGGTGTAACGCAACGTGTAATGTAACACGAATGAACCGTCCAGACTTATGCAATGCAACTTGAAATGTAACCCAACAACAAGGCAAAGTTGTTACAGCGTGTGTTACATTTCATGTTACGTTTCACCAATGTGTACCCAGCATAAAAAGTCTTACCCAGGTTTACGCGTGTGCCGTTCAGCTGTTGAACAAGGTAGCAGAAAACTGGTTATCCTACTAATATTATAAACTAGCTGTGCCCCGCGGTTTCACCCGCCGCTTCTGACTTGTTTTCTTTTTGCGTAGCGTGATATATAGCCTATAGCCTCTGAAAATTCAGACTCTGTGAGTGCTGCGAACTTCTTAATTGAAATCACCAACCAGACCCGGGAATCGAACTCAGGACCTCACGTTCAGCACCCTTACAACCTTTATTTATTCAGCTAACTGATGGGTAAGATCGAGATTAATCGGGTTCTTGGATTATTGTTAGTTGTCACTTGTCAAGTCAAGTAAAATTAGAAGTGAACAGCGAAATGTTGGACACCATCCCCATATTTGACTGCCTCGTTGGTCGAGTAGTCGCAAGCGCGACTGCTGAGCATGTAGTCCAGGGTTCGATTTCCGGGTCGGGCAAAGTGTTATTGGGTTTTTCCATTAGGAATTTCTCAGTAGCAGTCACGGAGTCTGGATTTTTCCCTCTATTACATGGGACTTAAACATAACTGGCGAAATGTGGGTGTGCTATTAGTTGCACCTCTGCCTAACCCATCGGGAACTACAGGCGTGATGTTATGTTAGCCCCATATTTGTATGGAGTCACCCATAAGCATTAACCTAGAAAAAAAAAAACTAAAAAAAAGAGAAAACGTATTCGAGTATCTTTACCTTGCGGAGCGAATGCTATGATGTGTAACTTTGCTCCCATTTATTTGGACTAAGCAATTAAGGTCCAATAATAGAAACCCTTTTACCCTATTGTGATTACAATATTCTTTGTTATATATTATATTGTGCGGAGTTACGCCCTAGGGATTAACGTTAGATCGTAGTGTCGGGAAAATAGGACGCTGAAATAGGATTTGTATTTTTTCCCTGGCCGAAAGCCGAAACTCTGATAATCCCAATATAAAGAGTGCATATTGACCTGACACTTGCTTTCTTAAGATACTGTATCACTATTATGTATAATGTTAGTGGACACAAAAACGTTTGGAAATAAGTCTTTACCGTAATTCTTAAACATAGCTGGCGGAATGTGGTTGCATTGTCGGTACACCGCTGACTAAACTATTGGGGATTACAGTCGTGATATTATGTGTTCGTGTGAAAATAGTCTTTTCCCAAGTAAGAATTCACTCATGTTTCATTATTAAACAAAGCAAGCTAGCCAACATAATCAGGAAAGGTAAAGGAAACGACGCAAAGGACGTAAAGCATAGTTTTGTTTATCAACCACCTTTCAATAAAAACCTTTGAAACATCAAATCATACCACAACACTGTCAACGTCCGTCATTCAATACAACGCATCGAAACCATATTTCATGAAAGGCCGAATGTCGAAAGCCGAAACCGCAAACTCGGTACATCACTAGCAGACACAGTTTATATCAGATGAAAAGGGTTGGCATAGGATTCTGGGCCGTCACTACTCATTTCTGTTGATATTTTGATCTTAATATTTTGGATTTAAACAGCTTTTGGTTAGGCCTTCGTAATACAAAGAGAATCTAAAATGTTGTTGGTTTTCTTTTTTTATCTAGACAGGCAATAAAAAGGGTATTTTTCTGTCATATAAGCGTAATGTTAGGTTAGAAAATATGTTCGTACTGGGTGAATAAAAGATTTGAATCTGTGGTTCATGAAAATTTTCAGCTCGATACCTCCACGCGTTCTTGAGAAAAAGGGCCTTGACAGACGGACAACACAGTGATCCTACAATAAGGGTTCCGACTGAGGTACAGAACCCTAAAAACTACACATCAATATTGCTTAAACCACTGTTTCATTTTATTTAAAACAAACAGCTACTAAATAAAATACCACTATTAAACTCCACTTTAAAAAAAAAAGAGAAAATACAGAATGACCCGCCATTTTATCTCAATGACCATTATTTTCGGAATAACCCTGTGAAGTGTCATAAAAACTCTGCTAACTTTGTAATCCTCACTTTTTAACCTGTCGGTAATACTAACGTAGTGTCCCGCGGGTCTATTTGGCCCTTAAACTGTGGGGTTACTAACAGACTTGTTACAACTCGGTTTTTAGGGGGTTACTACAAATTCTCGAATGGTTTTTCGTGTGTAGTGGGTAGATTTATGTGGTTTTCCGACAAGGGAATGTTGATCATAATGCATTTAGATCGAATAAAATCATTTCTTAAATTAGCCCATGATTTTCGCAGCTCATGATAACCCAATCAGCGAGGGATAGGATCTTTTTAGACTGAACTTAAGAAAGATCTAGTCTTGCGTCCTTCCTACCCCATAGAAATATATTTTATCATATTTCTACCTTCAGCAGTTTAGATTAAGCGTGATCTGACAGAAGAAGAAAGGAGAGACCCAGCAGTGAATTAAATGTTGACGTGGTCTGACAGTCAGTCAATCAGCAATTAACTTTTTTTTCTGAACATCAACATATTCATAATGGTGCAACTTTATATAGGCGGCGCTAACCACATTTTATCAATCCTCCGAGCACCTAACCTACATGTAGAAACATAACTTCGATACTTACAATTCTGCGCACCCCATTCACCTAAAAAGCGTATAGTTACCACGGCAACGATTGTAATAAACTTCTACCATATTCTCGAACGCTTTGGCAGTAATATTATTAAATGGAATCACTATGCTTGCACGCTCTTTAGGCAACCAAGCGAGCGCAAAAAGTGGAGGATTAGAACTTAGAATTGTGATTCGTAAGGTCTTTGTAGGTGCGGAAGGATTGTATTTTGCAGGATTATAGCACGAGTTGCACACGTAGTAGAGTACACAATATACACAATAGTAGTGGAGGATAAGCTGAGATGTCGTTGGATTTTTTGATATTAAGAGTTTGTTACAAAACATCACAATTATAGAGGTTGTAAGGGACAGCCCTCCACAAACTGATGGGGTGAATTCAGTATATCATACTGAGATGACCGGTACAAGAAATTACTTCAGGAATGTTATGAGAATCCAATAAATTTGTTTTGCTCATATGCAATGTATCGTTACCATGGCAAAACGCACGTAGCGAACGGCAAGCGCGACGATGAGTTCGATGAACTCTGTAGCTAGGCAGGAAGTGAACAGCTGATTTCACGCGTCGTTCGTTAGATTATTTCAACATCCATTGTTGGATTTTTGATTTTAGCCGTATTATTTACATAAATGGAGTGCTGCGTACAGGGAATGTAGTTTTACATTGAGATAAAGGAAACAGTAACTAAAAAAAAAATTTAAAAAATAATAAATCCCGGAGAAAAATTCCGGTGGAATATGATTCAAAATAAGGAGCTGAATGCACCCTGTCAGTTTGTGGAGGACTGTCCCTTACACCCTGTATTTCCCAAAAAGGTAGGCGTACGATCATGTGTTGTAAAATACTGGTACTCAGCTGCATCCGGTTAGACTGGAAGCTGTTCCCAACATTGTTGGAAAAAGGCTAGGCACATTTCATCATCTGAAATGACCCAAATGAATGAATAAAATGAATGAATGTCCAAAATGATCCCATGCCTACATCGTCAGGGATCATTTGGGTCTCCACAATTTGCTCATGTTTAAGTCATATGCACAAGGGATATACCGTCATTAACGGGTCAGACATCCAGGCTAATACTGAAGGAACCCTAATGCAAAATAGTAAAAGTACTGGACACGGTTCGAACCCCGGATCACAGGCTCAACTGACCTGCTTGCGACCATTATAGCGTCAGATTTCATCAAAAAGTTTACAAGACTGAAATTAGCAATTTAGAGTTGGTTTTCAATTAAAACATTAAGAAATAATTACCCAAATTTAATTAATTTAATTACTTCCCAACAAAAATTCCTCTTTCGTAAAAAAGGTTGCATGCCAAACGGCTTCTATGGCAGTTAGCGATGGCGACTCGAATCGATTGTCTTTGACTCGTGATTTTACCGCATCGAATGAACCGATTAGTAATCGTTTGAACTGTAACAGTTAGCACGTGTCTTGTTATTTAGTAACACCATGGTTATTGTTAACTGCGGTTATTTTTATAGACGAAGTTCAATTTATGGATTTTTGTTTTATTTTAGAGAACACACTTATTATTTTTGATGCCGTTGGGTGGCTAACTAGGAGGAGGAGCTCGTGGCTAAATGATAACAGCCGCACGGGTCGATCTTCAAAGTTAAACCGCACTTGCCAAGGTCCGTCTATGGATGGGTGACCATCATAACACACCGAGTTTCCTCCGTGAAAGCACGTTAAGCCGCTCGGAAAGCAAATTAAGCCGTTGGTCCCGGCTGTGATTTGTAGAACTTTGACAAAGTCTGACAACCAGTCTTTCGGGCCACTGACTACCCCATGTAAAATACTGGTATCCAGCTGAATCAGGTAAGACTGGAAGCCGATCCCAACATAATTGGGAAAAAGTTAGGCAGATAATGATATCCTCGAAAGAGAAAATCTAAACGAAACATCTTCACGCTAGAATCGAACCCCGAGTCCGACCTCTCATCGCAAACTTAGCAGCCGATGAATCAAATATTTATTGAACGAACCTTACCCTTTCAGATTGACTCGGCGCGGCGCAAAGACTGTTTGTCTAAGCTTTGATTTTCTTTGTTATTGTTGTACCAAGGAAGGGGGGCGAATGGGGGTTGTTAATATCGTCAGTGTGATTGTTCCCCGAAGAGATGGGTAGTTTTCAAACAGATGTTCTTTATAGGGGTGTTCATGGTTATTTTTGGCGACAGTGTATAATAAATTAATTGTACGCTACTGAGCTCAATCATGGGCTATTATAAGTACTGATCATAATTAACTAGGCTAGACTACAAGGAGATCGTCATTGTACTGTTGCTGTTAGCCTGTGTCATCCTACTGCTGGGCAAAGGTCTATCCCCATGACTTCCAAATTCTTCGATTCAGAAAACTTATACTGTCACTTACGGGATATCTTCCGTGATTGTTCATTATTTTGAGCTCCCGATATTTCAGCGCTGTTGCAAGCGCCATGAACAAAAAAAACAAACAATAATGAACAATCACGGAAGATATCCCGTAAGTGACAGTATAAGTTTAGTTGTAAACCGTGACAGCTTAAAACAGTCTTCGATTCAGGACCACTGGTCGTAGGTTTTATCCAGCTCGTCTCGCAATCCCCTGCGAGGTCTGCCATGTCGCCTTCTGACTGTGACAGGGCTCCACATCGCGGTTATTTTGGCCCACATTTCGTTGGGCATATGGCAGACATGGCCATTCCAGTCCCACTTTAGTTTAGCGGCTAAAGTGGGACTGTTAATTGTACACAGATTAAAAAGTATTGTAAAAGAGTAGTGGCGGTAGTTTCATACGAGTCTAAACTCTTGGCTTTAACTTATAATCTTCATGATGTTCGAGCTTCTGAGCAACCTGCTTGCCTTATGACCTTGCCATATTCATCCAGACACGCCACTGTAAAAGAGCTATGTAACGATTTTGGTGGATAATAAAGGATAGTCTGTCCATCTAAGTATCTATTCTCATTTTCTTCATCAACGGCAGATAACCGTTTTGATTTTCAACGATGAGGGGTCGAACACTCAAGTACCTACAACTCAAAACTATGGCATTTCTACGTCTCACTTGAAGGTGTATAGTGGCTATAGAAATACATTTCAGAACGTGTTAAAGTGTAAGTAATTTAAAAAAAATAATCTTCACCAAAATCTATAAAAGTCGTCTAACACGAAATTGCTATTTTAGACAGACGCCAACTTATGATTTGTAATGGATCTGAGACTATATTTAGTTACCAAAGTTATACCAGTATTTCTTCCCTTACTATGAAAGTCCAAAACCTTGAAATTCAGGAACATTTCAGTAGCTTTCTCTTGACAAAATCACTTTGAACCAATGATCCGTTAAGCTATGCGAGCTCAGCCAGAAAAAGCTTAGTCCAAAGAAAAAACCCCAGTAACAAATCCTATAATCTTCAAATAACCACTCAGGATTGCACTACGTACTTTAGCTTTTACAACAGATTAAAAATTACCATCCCCAAACAGATATAAAAGGTAACTACACCCCGGAATGTGTTTGAAATTTCTGCTCGAATTCCCCGAAATTCCGTACGGAAAGTAGTCAGGAATTACATAATAATTGGTCTTGTATCTGGCAATAGGGAAAAATAAATTTACGCACTGAACAAAAGAGATGGAAAGATCCAAAAGTGTAAACGAGAGAAAGGGACAAAGATAGGGTGGGTTTCAAATTGTCGCCATTGCAATATTCGAGATTAAAAGTAACGCCTCGCTTGGCAACAGAATTCCGTCGGACAGTCGTGAACAGAAGTGCTCTTTTTCGCGACGATTTTTTTTTCGCCCCTTTTTCTTTTTTCTACTTTTTTATTATTTTTCCGCGTAGGTAATTGGATTTTTTCGGGATGTACCGTTCGTGACGGCTCGTTGGGCTATTTTATTGTTACCTGTTACCTGAATGACCATACGGCAGCAAACGGTGCCAAATTATAGGGTACCCAGTTAACTCGTAACTGTCTAAAATTGTTATTGCTGGCCTTTACGTATTTTAATTGACAGTAACTAGTAAGCTGTAAAACTAAATAGGATCACTAAATGCTTTTCATGTTTTGTTGTTGGAATATTTATTTGGAACCAAAATTAAAATCTAGCTCAATATTTTAGATTGATTATTTTTATCAAGTACGTGTACGATCCAATTTTTATTTGAAAGTTCAAATATCGTAACACAGTTTTCAACTATAAAACGCCATTTTTCTTGGACTGTAGCCAGACTCCAGAATTGCTTAACAGCAAAATTAATTGGACCTTTTGTACATTCATTAAAACTAGCCATTTCATCAATTATTTTTTACCTTTCTGTTTCACGAAAAAATCTGAGCAAGCAATCTTTTTTTCGATAATGGTCTGTGTAAGGAAAATAAGGGTCTAATATAAATACTTAGTAGGAATCATTTTATAAAAAATAACATAAAATCAAACCTGTAATACCCGAAATGTAAGGCACATATTTACCTGCGTACCACATTTGCCAGTTATGTGTAAGTCCCATGTAAAACGGGGAGAACATATTGCCATCAACCAGCCACAGTTCCAGGCTCCGTGCTGATACTAACAAATTTCTGATGGAAGACCCCAATAACACTGAGCCATGAGAATCGAAACCAGGACCTCATGCTCAGTAGTAGCATTTGTGACCACTTGACCAACGAAGTAGAGAAAAGTTTTTATACAAATGCTTTTCATGGAAAATGTCGTGAGAAAAGGTTTGAGTACGAATGTTAAGGGCTATAAGAGTAGAGGAAGACCAAAGAAACGATGGAAAGACTTTGTGAATGATGATATGGCTGCAAAGGAGGTGATTGCTAAGGTAATAGAGAAGTAATAGAGAAGACTCAAAATAAATTGGGATAAGGGCAGGAGAACGATGATGATGATTTATTAACTTTTACATAATGTTAGGTCCACAAATCAAATCTTATTACCATTTACAAATATGATGCTTTGCAGTGAAAACCAGCGTCGGGCATTAGTTGTATTTTGCTGAACTGGGCCTATTTGGCGCAGCCGTGAGGCACACAGTGTCACACAATTTTATTTTTCTGTTTAGATTTAAGTTTAAAAAAAAATTGTTATTTTTTTATATTGTGTGCACTTGTGGCATGTGCCAAATAAATGTATTTTCTTTCTTTTCTTTCAGTGTATGAAAAAGGTTTTCACGGAACTTCACACGAGGTCATAATTTTAATTCATGCAACTTGTTTCCCAGTATTCTGTGCATTCGAAACTATTACATTATTTAGTCAAACTGTTTCACCCCTTATCACCCCGGAAACGTCTAATTAGTTACAACCCCTCTATCAATGTCTTTTGTTGTAATACGTCGGGGTGTAGCAAATGATTGGGGTTAGAATTTGACATGGCACATATTAATGTGACATTTATGAATATTTGTTTGTTTGTTTGACGTTTTAGGGTAACAAGGGTTATTGGCAATGTTTAAAAATAGTTGGGCCAAGCTAATAAAAAGAAACGCGGAATGCCTTATGGCATTAAGTCCGCCTATGGGCCACTTCTGTATATAATATGAAGTTCAAATCTAGTCAATAAATAAAATTGAAGCATATTTTTGTAATTTCAAAATAACAGCTTTATACTGAATGCATTATTATGAAAGTATATTTATATACCTACAGTGCTGATAACAAAAAAAAACATTTATTTATATTGTCTGTCTGTTTGTTCCGACTTATCTCCGAAACGACTATACCGATTTTGACTGACATTTTACTGGCAGAGAACTGATGTTATAAGGACTAACTTAGGCTACTTTTATTTAAGAAAATAGATTGGGGATCCGTGCAAAAAAAAAACCCTTCTTATTATTAAGAAAATCCGATTCAAATAGGGAAGTAATATTTTTATAATAATATCATGCAGACAAAAGTCGCGAGTAGCAGCTAGTAAATAATAAATGTGTAGTTTTTTGTCAATTTTACCTGCTTGTCTTTCAATGTACGGAAAACCGCTTAAAATGAGGTACTTACCTGAAACAACAAAAAAAACTTAATTAGACACACGTTTATGACCAATTTTCATTCAATTACACAATACATAAAATATAATATCACGCCCTTAATGCTCGAAGGCCTGTATACCCACATTTCAGTAGTATCATTTCACACAGTTATATTTGAAAACTACAATTTTATACAAGTCTATACCTGTTTCTTTATTAACGACCTGAAAAAATACACCGAAATACTACAACGCGGGTAGCTGGCAACGGCTCACAAAAAAAAAAAACTTAGAAATAAAACAAAAAATCTTTAAAAAAGGTTCTCGATTCACTTTTCCGCCCGTCAGTACTAACAAGCAACCCAGATACATGGTCTACCATATCGTTGCCCTCAAACAGACACGCTGCCATTTTGAGACCACTACCTGAATTTCAGGCGTCTGTAGCAATTTTCTTTTGGTAGAATATTTTCGCGTGAAAAATTACCTTTTTGGGGACGACGGGTGTAAGTGGCTGTTGTGTCGCGGTTTGAGGGTGGGTAGTGATGTAGGTGGCTTGTCTTTTTTGTTGGTAAATGGTTTTTGCCAAGGTTAGTGATTATTGATTAAGACAACTGCTTGGATAGATGTAGAAAGAGGTAGATGTATATGAGGAACATCAATTTAATTAAAGCAACAGAGAAACTCAGCTGATTTTCAAGCGTGTATATGTTTAATTAATGCAAGGCAATCACCGACGCACAAACGGCGTTTCATCGATTTATTTTTTAAACTAGCTTCTGCCAGCGGCTTCGCCCGCGTGGATGTCGAAAAATATCCCACCCGAACAAACATAGTTACTTACCTTCATCCGCTGAGACACGTTTAAATTAATTTTCAATTGCCAGCCTAAACACAAAATTTGAATATCCTAACTTCAAAACTGACGGACTTTCATATAAACTTCCATCCCCTATTTTTACCCCTTTATGGGTGGAATTCCCAAAAATCCTTTCTTAGTGAATACTTACTCTTCACAAAGAACACACCCTCCAAGTTTCCCTAAGACGTAGTTTCTCTAAGACCAGCGGTTTGGGCTGTGTGTTGATATCACCCAGTCAGTCAGTCAGTTTACCATTTTATTTATATAGATGGTAATGTAACACAAAAATCAGCATCACTTAAAGTGAATCCGAAGATATCTTTATAAACTTTTATTGAGATAATAATAACAATAAGTTTAACCGATGTGCTCTTTCCTCTGCCGATTCTTGAGAACGCCTATTTCTCATTCTCTTAGCTTCTCTCGAATTTCGAGATAAAGATAATCGTTTTTTAGGTGGCATTGATGCAGGCAAATAAAAATAAATAAATATTATTAGTGTATTTCATGTATAACTTTGGTGTTTCTATACCGATTTCTATGATTCTTTTTTATGGAATAGTTAATAATATTAACTTTTTTAATTAGGGATGACTGAGAGTGTTATAAACGTAAGAGTAGACAAATATAATCAGAAAGCTTCGAACTGCTAAGCTATCGGGAGTTACACGTGATATTGTGAGTCAACCATAAAAGATAGACATATGCTGTCGTGGGATATTTTTTATATAATTTTAAGGAGAACATTTCCGTGATACATGATTTCTGTGTAGCTTTAACCATTAAGGTTGCACACGCGACGGAAGCTTAAAAAATGGAGTAACTTCTCCCGTTTTCCCAACATTTCCCTTCACTGCTCTGCTCCTATTGATTGTAGCGTGATGAAAAGTATACTATAACCAACTCAGGAGTATGAAAAATAATTGTACCAAGTTTCGTTAAAATCCGTCGAGTAGTTTTTGTTTCTATAACGGTTATACAGACAGACAGACAGACAGACAGACAGACAGACAGACAGACAGACAAAAAATTTACTGATTGCATTTTTGGCATCAGTATCGATCCCTAATCACCCCCTGATAGTTATTTTGGAAATATATTTCATGTACAGAATTGACCTCTCTACAGATTTATTATAAGTATAGATGTGCTGTTGCCGTGTAGACATTGCACTTTTGTAGGACAAAAGTGTAATGCCTACACGGTCAAAATGTATGGAAAAGATATATTTTTTTTAAAATTACCGATGAAAAATTTCTATGTGATTGTTGTAGGTGGTTCAGAATGATATAAGGTACTAGGTACTAAATATGTGGTAACTGTTCGTGCGTCGGTGTCGCTTCCATCCTGTATAGATCGTTGGGAAAAAAATATACAACCCATTTACTGTCGCACTTGAAATCGAATTTAGGACTGCGTAAGATAAAGCGTGTTCAATCTTTTTTAGCCTATATTCGCCATAATCCTCTTATAACGAAATAAAAGTAGTTCCAAACCATTATTTTTCGTACAAAACCATTATATTTTGTATTTCATTAAAGTTAAGTGTCCTTCGACGTACAGAAGTTTTTCTCTGATAAAAAATCTTATTTGGAACGAAAAAAGAGTATTTTACGAAACTATCTTTTAGTTTTTAAGTGGATTGCGAGTAGTTGCTTTTTCTGGAAGTTTCTGAAAAGATCAAGTTTCCGAAGTTTTTTTGATTTATAAAATGTTTAAGATTCGCTTCGGTACAGTCGTTGGGAAAGTTTTTAACTTGAAGTTTGTATTGTGTTAAAAGTTGTTTGGCGTGACTGATTGATATTACTTTTGAATATTGGTACTTATTGTTTTTGTTGTGGTACTTCTTTAATATTACTTTGTTTAACAACTCTTTTATTAGAAAACATGAAATCTTAATAAGAAATAAGTTTTTACGTTGGAAATCGTCTAAAACCAAGATAAATCTCAGCAAATGCCCAGCACAGCCAAAAAAATCACAAAAAACCATCGGCCATTACGGACTCAATAAAAAATCGCACCGAAAACGGACCAAATCCTTTTTTTTATTAGAAACAAACATTCCCGCGATTTATAAGCAGCCATCTTTTACAAGGAGCGCTCGTATTTCGCGTCCCTAACCCAACTATTCAATGTCCAATGATTACAGCAACAAAAAGAAAAACTAACCGTAAAAGATAACTCTGTTTACGTAAAAGTAATAAAGATTACACAGTCAGCCCATTTATAACGACAAAGTGGACAATATCGTTGCGTAAAAAGGAAAAAAAGGTATTTCTTTAGGCCTTTTCCGATGTTAGACTGTATTGTGTCGACTTAACGAATGGTGAACGAAAATTGCCGAATCTAGCCGAATGGTGACGAAGTTAGTGTGATGCGAGTTTATTTATTGTTATCGGTATGTGTTTTGTTCGTGATTGTACTATTTGTTTTGGAAATTTTAATAGGAAAACAAAATACGTTGCTGTGTTGTATTGGCTGCTTTTAACAAGATTTTTTTTCTTAAAAAAAAAAAAATGTTGCCCGACACTAGGAATTTCACCTGTGTCGCGGGTGCGTTTAAACTCACATACACAAACAGCCAGACCCGTAACAACTACCAATAGGCGATACAAATATTTTTTTCGTGCGGGTATCGAACCCACGCCACGTAGCGCAGCAGCCAATCGCTCAGCCACTGCGCCAACCGTGATGTAAACAATACATTGCGATTACCAATACATCTGCTAGTTGCGGTGTGGTCACTACTATCCAAGGAGATCTTATTTTCAGCAATATAAACATATTTCATTTTAGAATAAGACATTGTAATTGGCAGACCCTAGAATATCGACCATGTAGAATAATGTCTGAATGGTGGGACAACTACTCCACCAAAGTAAACATTTAAGGTCACATTATTTAAAACACAAAACAGACCGTTTTAAAACCCCTTTCATTCCTAGATAGTATTTAAACTGGTCCTTATTCAGGCCATTAGGCCTAAAACACGGCCTGACTGGAACCTTAAACTGAAAATTATAGCCCTTACCTTCCTATAGGTCCCCGCCACGTTAAAGAACGCTGAGCGCTGAAGTAAATATTATCTATTTATTTAATTCCAGCCTATTCCAAAGAATTAAGTAGCTAGTAAAGTATACCTATGATGATCTTTACTAATATTATGAAGAGAGAGTTTATTTGTAAGTTTGTATGCCCCTACGTAACTTCAGAATTACTGATCCGGTTCCAAAAATTCTTTCACTGACGGGAAGCTACATTATCCCCGAATGTCATAGGCTACATTTCAAACTTTCTCGTGGGTTAATTTCCGTACATAACGGGAGCAAAGCTGCGGGGAAAAAGCTAGTTCTCCAATAAAATAATGAGACTTATAATAAAAAAAGATTAGCCTAGCACTTTAGGACGCGATTGTAAAACGTGCACGAAACATCACCTCTACTACCTCTATTTATTTTCCATTTATCCCGCGATCATGGTGCTTGCAACAGCGTCGAAATATCGGAAGCTCAAAATAATTAATAATCACGGAATTTATCCCGTAAGCGACAGTACAAGTTCAACCAAAATCGTCTAAAAGCAGAATCACGAAACCAACTTGTAAGCATATAAAAAGGCATTTTAACCCAGTTACGTGTGAACTACAGGCACATATTCTGCCAACCGCCATATTGCTGCAACTTCAGAGCCGTAGGATGCGGCAAAACGTCTCACATCACGCAATAACTATAAAAAATAACTGCAAAAGATAGAAGACATGGTTTTAGCTGTTCGCTATGAAATGATATTGGAAAATAGACTTAAGTGCAGTACCATGTCTACCCGATTACGGCGGAAAGGAGGGTAATGTGTTTACTAATAGAATGAAGTACCTAAAGTAGGGGAATACGGGCAATATTATGCCTATATTTCGCCGTAGAGGTAAGGCCCTCCGTACCCACACCATGTAGCCGTGCTCGTGGAGTGAGTGATAACAGCTGGGTCGATAGCAGGTTAAGCGACGCTTGGCGAGGTCTGTCCGTGGATGGGTGTCTTGGAAATTAAGATAAAAGCCGGTGATCCCGGCTAATATGTATAATAGGTCTTTGACAGTTACTATGGGTCTTGAGAAGCCTGACAACATTCAGTCTTACCAAAGGGGTATCGTTTTACCAACTAACTGGATTGTGGAAATCAGGGAAGCAGTCGCTGCATTCGGTAAGACTGGAGGGAAACCCGAAACATGATGTTTGTCACGTACCAAAACATGTTACTTATATAAAAGTTTACTAGCTTAACCCGTGGCTTCGCCCGCGTGGAGTTCCGTAATTGTCCCACGTAATCGTACTACCGGGATAAAAGGTATCCTATGTGTTAATCCAGGTTATAAACTATCTGTGTTCCAAATTTCATCCAAATCCGGTCAGTATTTTTTGCGTGAGAGTAACAAACATCCATCCACCCTCACAAACTTTCGCATTTATAATATTAGTAGGAATAGTATATTTTCCCACCATGTAACCTTACTAACCAAAAATACCCCCATAATAATACACAAATCAATCTCAATACCGCCCAGAAAATCAACATAAAAATGCGACTACCCTCCTCTATGTATTTCGCACACAATGGCACATACCAATAATAATACGTCACCAATGGACCGTTGGGTATGGTCTCCCCTAACCACTCGGCCACGACCTACACGCACAAGCGACACGCGTGTCGACAGCAACAACAAAAAAAAAAGACGCTGAGAGCTCGCCACGACTCACCGCGACGCGACGGTACTCACGTGAAGGAAACAAGTGATACGCACGTGTCGTTTGACTCAAGTCGTATTGGTTGGGGTTGTGAATGATCATTTCGACTTCAATCATCATCTGCCTAGCCTTTTCCCAACTATGTTGGGGTCGGCTTCCAATCTAACCGGATGCAGAGCGAATACCAGTATTTTACATAGAGCCACTGCCTATCTGACCTCCACAACTCGGTTAGTACTAGGTAATACGATACCTTTTGGTAAGACTGGTTGTCAGACTTTCGGGCCACTGACTACCTGTAATGACTGTCAAAGATCTACAAATGACAGCCGTGACCAACGGCTTAGCGTGCTTTTTTGCATCTCGGTATGTAATGGGTGGTAACCCATCCACGGATCAACCTAGGCAAGCGCGACTTAACCAAAAGATCGAACCGAGTGGCTGTTATTATTTATCGTATCGACATCAATATTGCCACCTAAAAGTATGCCACCAAATAAACTGCAGAACCCTATCACACAAAAACAGCCCCAAATTCAACCCTATTACAAAAAGGTACACACAATATGTAACTCATTCTGCCACAATACCCTTGCCTGTAACAAATGTACGCCATTACATACCGCGGGATCCTCTTAGCGTATATAAATAAAAATAATTCGATGTTGGCGAATATTCAGGAGTGTTTATTGGCCTATTTTAAAAACATATGGGTTAATTAGCGAAGATTTTGGGGTCGTAAATTTTATGTTTGTTTGTATTATATTTGAACATACACTCATATACGTATACTCACGCGTTTATCCCACAGGGGTTGGTAGAAACTGCAGAATCGTAATTCGACAACATAACCTAACATCACGTCTGTAATCTCCGAAAGGTTAGGCAGAGGTGTACTTTACAGTACATCCACAGTTCGTCAGTTATGATTAAGTCCCATATAATAGGGGGCGAGCCTATTGCCATAAACCGGGCACAAATCCAGACTCCGTGGCTGTTACTGAGAAATTCCTGATGGAAAAACCCAATAACACTTTACCCGAACCGGGAATTGAACCCAGAACCTGCTGCTTAGCAGTCACGCCTGGAACCGCTAGACCAACGAGGATATACTAAAAATCCTGTAAAACCTGTTACGATTCTTACAAGAACGTAATCTCTTAAAATGGCGTCCCAGTTAATGAATTCAATGAAAGCATCACTATAGTTTACTTTAGAAAAAACTACAAAAAATCGAGTTGAAATCATAAACACTTGGAAAGTAAAGCAATTTCAGTTTTTTTCAGCTAATTCTGTACCAAGTTATTATTCAATAATATTATAAGCTACCTAAACGAACTAAATGGGTCTCAAATTAGCATATTTATCGGAGATCTAGTAAAAGACTCAGACAGGCTTTAGAAACAAAAACATCCAATAAAAAGATTACGTAAATAGGCAGAAAATACAATCTTTCATCTGTGCTACCTACAATATTTTTTATTATAATGTGCTTTAAAACTTTTGAAACTTAAGCATCACACAAAAGAGCTATTTCAAAGAATTTACTAAATGGTACAAGATAACTGCCTTATGAGTATACTCACTTCTTTTATTGACTGTACCAATATGTTTAGACACTTTCACACCTAACCTTGAACTCTGCTTACCCCAAAAGACCAATACAATACACAAAATTGAAAGAAATTATCCTATTCACTTCGGCCCATGTAATTTTCTTAATACGTCCTCAGGGACAATAAAGTTGTAAAATAACGTATAACCGCCATTTTCTTTTTATTCGTCGTAATAAAAATAACCCTATCTCACCGGCTTTGTGTGACGTGTGAGGTTTTTGGCGCGAAATTTTAGGGTTACGTAGGTTTTAGCATGTTAATAAAAGCTTAGGTTGGCTGAAAGCTGGGTATCTCGCATACCGTAAATGTCTTACATTGTGGTGTGTCGAAAGGTGGAATTTTCGTACTCGTTGCAAGTTTATTTTTCTGATTGTGGATTGTTATTTTATGACAGACTAGCTGTACCCCGCGGTTTCACCCGTCGCTTCTGACTTATTTTATTTTTGCTCGGCTCCTATTGGTTGCAGCGTGATGTTTTATAACCTATAGCCTTCCTCGATAAATTGACTATCCAACACTAAAAGAATATTTCAATTTGAAGTAGTAGTTCCAGAGTTTAGCGCGTTCAACCAAACAAACAAACTCTTCAGCTTTATAATATTAGTATAGATAAGTAATATAAGTAATAAGTATAGATATGAGAATATTGACGGAACTGACAGCATCATCTACCTACCCTTGTCCCATGCTACTTGGCCGTTGCGCATCGGCACAACACTTTTTTTTTTCATCCATTCTCCACCGTCAACCGTCACGCAATCATTTACTCCTTTTTGTTTCATATAATTCCTCACACAATCCATCCATCGTTTCCATGGTCTTCCGGTGGAACTGTCGTATTCATCGTATCTGAAAATCTTACCCGAGCCCATTTTTATTAATTGCGAAATTCTGAATACTTGTTTTCGCGATAATACGTTTACGTGGGACAATTTTCGACTTTTACGCGGGTAAAGCCGCGGACAAAAGTCTGTTCATTATAAAAGCAAGCACTAAAAGTAAAACCTAGCTTAAACTACAGAACCACTATTCAAAACGTAGTTTTCTACCAAATTTTTTTGAGGCAAAATTTTGCAGCTTCCCCAAAAATTCGTTCTTATCCCAGATTTTTCCCGTTAGTCCCCCAACCCCCTCCGACCGTGATGAATGACATACGTTCAATGTGTAGCCTACAAATTTGCATAGGCATGTTTGTTTTGCAAAGAATATATTGCCATTTACCTGGGTAATGGGGAGTTTCACCCTCCACAGCCGGTTTAGGGTTATTTTTTTTTTGTATAGAATTCGCCGAAACCCAGTTGGGGTAAACGTGTAATTAGATTTTTGCGTTTGGTGTTACTGAGTCGACGATTTAATTTGTAGGGTAATAGGATTAAATGCTGGGGGTTTTCAGTTTAAATATTTTCGGTTGAATAAAATTAGGGGCACTAAGCGGTGATAGGGTTATATTACAATCAAAAGCCAATATTAAGCTGAGGGTACAAAGAATCCTTTTTATTGGACCTATTTTGGGAATATCACGTACTTGCTATAGCTGTATAAGTACCTACTGACGCGCGAACGACGCCATTTTTTTTTTCATAAATTTTTTTAATGACAACAGAACTCCTCTTGTCAAAATAATTCGAGCTCTAAAACATCCTTGTATAATGCATAAGCATAATCAGTCTAGGTCGCGGGACTTATAGAATTACCGTGACCCTGGATCATAAAGGGCTAATGAAGGACACGATAAAAAAAAAAAAAAAAAAAAAAAAGCATAATCAGTCTATCATGTTCCCACTGCTGGGACAGGCCTCCTCTTTATGAGAGGGAATGGGCTATAATCCACCACGCGGGCCCAATGCGGGTTGGTAGATGTCAGTCATATCTTCGATATTTTGGTTCTAGGACATGCCGGTTTCCTCACGATGTTTTCCTTCACCGTTTAAAACATCCCTGTAGCACCGAATTTTTATTTCAGATTACTAACTGCGATTATCATTTTTGCAAAGTCTATGTAACCATTGTTACAAAGAAGGAATTAGATGGATAAATTATTAGTATGCATTACAAAACCCACCATAAACGTCTAAGAAACCCATAGGCACTATAAAACCATACCATAAATCCATGCCCTATACCACCCTTTTACAACCCCAATTCGTGAAAAAGACGAAAAATATTCAATTTTCCATAAAAAAATACTTTTTTTACGACAACGGGAAGCGACTTGCTACAATTTTAATTCGGAAAACGACAAAAAAAGGAATTTAGGAAATGATCGTGTCGACCGAAAAACCTTGGTATGAATTATGACCCTGAAAGCAGGAGTGCCATATTGTTGGAAAATGGCGAATTGAATTATTAAATATTCTTTAAATTACCTCTGAGGGATGAAAGGTTGTAAATGGCTGATTGTGGTCTTAAAAAAATGATTTATTGAATTGCATCCTCATCTTTCTTTAAAATAAAAAGCAAAATTTGTCTGTCTGTGCGTTTTTGCGCTTATAACTCAAAAAGTACTGACCCGATTTCCGTGGTTTTTGTTTTGATTTATAGACATTATGTTTTCAAATTTTGTTTTTAAAAATGTAACGTAAGGTGACCCAAGGAAGGAATTGGGGGAGGCCTTTGCCAGCAGTAAGACAGTACAGGCTACTAAAAAAAAAACGGTATACTCAGTTATTATTATAGTAAAAAAAACATTTTATTTCTAAAAGCTAATTTTTAAATTTAAATTAAATTCTCAGAAGAATGTGCTAATATAATGCAGCCATATTTTAAGCCATCCTACGAGCAAATAAATAAATCAAAATATTTCATCTAAGTTTCACCCTACTTAACGAAAACATCAAAAGAAAATTTTAATCCAACGTTCAAACGAAATCCACCCACCACTTGAAAGCCACACAATAATCGAGCTAAGAAGAGTAAAAACACTGCACATTAAAACATCTTGAACCGTTTTAATCACAAGATAAACTTAATGTACTGAACTCCCAGAAAAAGTATGCGCTTCGGAAAATATCGGCTATCTTCGGAAATACGAATCTGCGATCATGAAACGTAATAGAGTTGTTACAGCTGATGGCAGTACTAATTACATAAATGTATTTTGTGACTACCGCAAGGTACAAAATTCGACATTTTTAAAGATGTATGCAATAAATATTTTGTTTTGTTTGACAGATCTGCGAGCGTAGCGGGTTACCGAACAGAGAAAAGACTTCATACAAACGAGGAATGAGAGGTACACTACCAGAAAGCGGGGCAGTACAATACTTAGAAGGTTTGCCTCATTAGGGTGTTACCAAGTGGTAAGACGTTCGTACTAATTCGGAACCACGAAGATTACCGAAGCGCACACCTTTTCAGGTTTACCTGTATTTGAGTACTAGCCGGTAAACCCCGCGGGATCCTGTGTAGAAAATTGAACAATCATAACTGTAGCAACATGATGCTTTTATAAAGTGTCGTCGATTACTTTTTGTGATGTTTTTAAAAGACGGTTTGCAAGGGAACGCGGCATTTTGTTGATTTTAAAAGTTCAAATGCGATTTGAAATTTTGGAAGTCTATCCCACTGTAGTTCTAAATCATTTACTGGCACTGAAAAGGTACGCACGGCGACCAATCAAGCTATAAAAACCAGGTTATGTGGATCTCTCATTGTACGGGAAATCTATACAAAGCGAGGCCATGTTGTATTGGCAAAGCGAAGCTGCTTAAGCTGATCACCACGATCGTTTTCTGCTGTCTGAACGTTTACTTCAGGCTTATGTTCGCGGCCTTTTTCTTTACTTCAATAAATATGACCAAGTAAAACTTAAAAAGAGCATCATCACCATCACATGTGTATGGCGAGTTTTAAATGTAGGCGATTCTCATACGAACACCGCCTGACCGTGCGGACCGGCCGGTGTACGTGTGTTAGACATCAATGGATATCATACAAGTCTATGCGCGTGAGATCCGCTTCACCTTCCGAACGAGAAGTGCGGTGTGAAAACCCCCTTAGACTTAAGCATATTCGAAACAACCAGCTTTATTCTACAAGCCAGATAAAATTCATAATCTTAGACCTAAAATCTTGCCAATAAAAACAAATATCACACCGTTAGGACCAATTCTAAACAAAATATATGCTCTGAAAGAGATAGTAAGCTTAAATGTTGTAAGTAAAATATATGCCTTTTCTTATCAAATGCCATTTTGTCCTAAAAAGAAGCAAAGTTCTATGAAATATGTTAAAAATATTTCAAAAATGCTTAATATATTGCTAGTATGTTGTATCTAGGAATTTATGTTACTTAAAATGTAGCGTTCGATAAAATGTATAGGGTAATAATGTATGGTGCTTTAGATATTGTATGGGGAGAATATTTAGTGAGTTTATAGCGTAAGGGTAGGGCATAAAATAGGGTTTAAAATCTGATAACTTGAGTATTTAAATGTGGAGTAAAACATTGTAAGGTAGTCATGGACTTAAAGGGTAAGTTAGCAATATGTCGGACATGTCAGGGTATATTCCGTTAGGCTCGTACATCATATGGGCAGAAGATGGTTTTCGTGCTATGAAAACACACTAGGTGCGATACATTGTTTCTAGCAAACTAACGAATTACTTGAGATTCCAAGTTAACACAATAAAACGGGGTACAATGAATCCGGTACAGTTCCAAGATGTCTCAATTCCGCCGCGATCAGACATTGACTGTCGCCCTCGCCTCGAGTTGAATATCAAGGCTCTGTAGAAGCACACTGTGGTGTGGGTAGACTTGTCAGTAGGTCGCGTGACGTCACCACCAGTGCATTTACGATTCATTTTGTGTCCATACTAACGACCGGACCCGACAAATATAAGAGAGGCATTTGTACCCTATTGTGGTAGGTTTCTTAGTAAATTTCGTGAACGTCATGCGTAGCACTTCTCGCGGCCCATCCACCAAGGCGACAGTAGGCTCACGGCGTTGTTTTTAATGGTTGCAAGTCCCACATAACCAAACCGTCTCCCTGGACGAGGCGGTATGCGTTATGCATTTCTCACCGCATAATTAAAAAAAAGACGTTTCATAGTAAGTAGTTCATCATCTGACTGGCATTTACCCAACTATGTAGTGGTCAAGTTTCAGTCTAACCGAATGCACCTGAAAACTAGTATTTTTCATGAAGCGACTCCCTATACTACACAACCCAGTTACCGGGTACTACGATAACCCTTGTTAAGACTGGTTGTCAGACTTTCGGCCTTCTGAATTGACGTAATCGTTTTAAGACACGTGGGTGGTGGGTGGGGTGTCCTATTACCACCAACACGAAAATAGGGAAAAAAAGTTGTATCGATAATTAATTTCCAATAAGTAAAGTTGGATAATATTAACTTCAACGCTTTATGTAATTCGAAGTTGTTAGCCGCCCACATCGTAAACTTTGAAGTTTATTATTTTTCTCCCAGTAGATATCTGATATTAAGCGACTGTTAGTGTATTCTGTTGAATATCTGATACTTGCTGTCAAATTATTTTCGTATTAAGTGTTCATTTAATTGAATGTTATTTATAAATGCGTTTATAACCATTCTCATCATGAGTCTGGATTTGTGTCCGTTTGGTGGCAATAGGCTTGTCCCCTATTACATGGGACTTTGAAAACATAACTGTCGAAATGTGGTTGTACTTTTAGGTGCACCCCTGCCTAACCCTTCGAGGATTGCAGGCGTGATGTTGTTCTATCGCTGTTAGAATGTCACTCTGAACCTAATTACTCTCAAAATAGAGTTTAGAAAAAAAGCACAAACTAACGTTATTTTTCGACTGCAAGAATCTACTACACTAAATGCGGAAACCATCATTAGTGCGCGAAAATATCCAAATTAAAAAGCGGAAAGATATTTCCCCAGGGAAATGGAACGGAATCCGTTGGCGCGAGGTTTTTCCGAAACGTGGCAGCCCTAGAGGTTTTTTAACCTGAATAGGTTTTTAGACTCAAGCTGTATATTGCAACCACCTCAACGTTCTGCGAGCCTAGTACCTAAGTTTTTAATAAATAAATGTGGTATGGCCTACCCCAAATGGGAAGAGGCCAGAAATTAATTAACAGCAATAGAAACATCATCACGACTGTTGTTTCCGAAAGGTTAGACAGAGGTGTACAATAAGTACATATTTTGTCAGTTATCGTCGATTCCAAATGGTTACGCTTTAATGCTACATTTTGTTTTCAGCCGTAGGTAGATGTTGACATATGATCCCAACTTGTACCGTCAAATTATTATATTTAAAATTTTCTTGTGTACCCGGGCCTACCAATAATGTTGTCTGATGCAAACTTACCCCAAAAATATACCCCGATTTTCGAGAAAGCAGTGCACCAAGCAATGAAGATTTAAGTAATCACCTACACTTACATTAAAGCCAAACCATGAAAGTTTCAGAAGAGGAATGAAACAACAATTTTGTCCAAGTACTCTTACTATCTAAAAAATGAATTCAGTAATGTTTCTTATCCGTGAGACATTGTACACTATTCCAGAGGGAAATCTCTTAGCTGTCTGTTAATGTTTCGTCTGTACATTTCGCTTTTCTTGGTGTTATATCCGAAACTTGGATGTTAATGTATTGCGTTGCATAACGTAATATTTTAGTTACATTACTTGGAGTTAGTTATACTCGTAGGTGTATGATACTAATAACACTCGTGGGGTGAGGACCTGGTGATCTGTAATACAGGTTTATGCCTATAATAGACACCAGCTCCGCACATACACTTGACTGAAATTGCTTTTATTGTGTTCTATTTAATTTTTATCGTATAAGTCTTGTTTTAGTGGGAGAAATAAAGATATATTATAACACTGAACTAGTCGTGTAAACAGCTTTGTAACGATTGCATGCTAGTTTTTGACAGGACTTTTGGTAGCAAGAGAAAAAAAATGACCGAAAAAAATCCGATATGCGAAATGCATAATTCTGATCATTATGGCGAAACTTGGGAGAGGCCTGTCCAACAAAAAAGCCTTTCAGCAGAACGGTGATGACGGAGCAAAAATCTAGACTTCGGATTCCCAGAGAGATGTACCAGGCTCTCAAAAACGTCTAGGAGATCTTCCAAATCGATTTTGAACTCCTAGAAGGACACATTAATGGCAACAGAGAAATGTTGCACTTACTTTTTAAACCAGATCCTGTTTTTTAACTAAAAAATGCAGGTAAAAGTACCAGGTTGGCAGTAACGCAAGGAGTTCAAAGTAAAGAGGTGGCGCGTTCCAGTCAGCTGGGAAATCTAAGAACGACCTTTACTAGTTAATGTTACGAATACGTTTGTTTCTAGCTACTGTTTTATGTAGGAATTACATTTTGTTTTAGTACAAGACTTGTCTGAAATTCAGGCTACTTAGTTAGACTTAAGGTAGCGTAACAAGACACCTTAACAAGTTTTTAAAATATTTTACACTGGTTTACCGGGCGGTATGTTTTTAACATGATATTATGCACATAAAATCACGCCTATTATGTAAATGTGGGTCTATACATCTGTATAGGCCCACATTTCGGTAGATATGTTTGTCACATGTAACAGGGGTGCGCCTATTGCCATCAACTGGGCACTTCCCGATGCAAAACCCCAATAACATACTCTCCCACCTGGAAATCGAACCCAGGACAAGAGACAAGTCGACAGTAGTGCTGGCGACCACTAGAACGAAGCAGTCGTTTATTTATATTCAAAATAATCAACCAGTGATGAATTTAATGTCTCACAAATCCAGTTAATGACATGCATGGGGACTGTCAAACGCTTCATAACATCCATGCATACCATAAGACTGTTATACATTTAATGATGAAATCAATTAATTCACTTGAGATCGTGAACGATGTTCTCATCTATGAGATGGTCTCAATGGACGCATTGTTCTAACATTTCTCTCACGGGCCCGTTTTGTATGCCGTAAGTTAACTGTTGCACTTGAGAATAAATGGAAGCTCATGTTTCAACTCTAACAGAGGGGGACAGAAATCCAAGTTCTAGTACATCATTTCGGCGAGACAAGGACCATGTAAAAGAAGTACACGCCGTGTTAAAAAGAATTGGCTGTCAGTGCGATATTATCTGCCTAGCCTTTTCCCAACTATGTTGGGGTCGGCTTTCAGATACCAGTATTTTACATGGAGCAACTGCCTGTCTGACATCCACAGCTCAGTTTGTACTGGGTAATAGCTGAAAGAGGTCCACTGCTGGACATAGGCCTCCCCCAAAGGGGGGTTTTGCCACAATAGCCACGCTTGGCAGGCGGGTTGGGAATCGCAGTACGGTTGTTCAAAAAACACAGAGAACGCTGTTGCCCAATCTCTGGTAAGTCCCTTAGTCACTTACGACACCCACGGGAAGATTTGGGATGGTGCTATTCTTTAAGTCAGACACCATACAATATCCCTTGGTAAAACTGGTAGTCAGACTTTCGGGCCACTGACTACCTGCATCTAACTGTCAAAGATCTACAAGTGACAACCGAGACCAATAGATAAAGAACACATCGTGAAGGAACCAGCAAGTCCTAGAACCAAAAAATCGAAGACAAGTGACTTTACTAACCCAAACTGGGCCCGCGTGGTGGATTACGGCGACTTCCAGTCATAGAGAAGACATCTGTGTCCCAGCTATAAGAACATTATAACCCACCCATCCAAGACCTGACCGCGACAAGCGCTGCTTAACCTCAAAGCTACAATAACTTACAAAGATTATTTTTCAAAACAAATAGTAAACATGGTAAATATCCCGTTTTCAGTGTTAATAACTAACAAAGATGATGTAAAACAAATTATAAACAGCTAGAAATTATCTAAACTACTCGAGTAAAACCGCAATCGATTTAAAAGCCACAAAGTATCGAGTGTCATTCGATCCTAAGCCGATTGCTAGCTGAAAGGTTAAATGCAAATTATGTTGCTAGTTCTAACCTTTCGATTTTAATCATCTATACTGATATTGTAAACGCGAAAGTAACTTCGTCTGTATGTCAATCTGTTTATCGATCGGTCAGTCTGTCTGTCGGTGTGTTTGCCGGTTTGTCTAACGGTCAGTCTGCCTGTCGATCTGTCAGACAGCAGTATGTCCTATCGATCAGTCTGACTGTCTGTCTGGTTGCCGGTCTGTCTATCGGTATGTGACGGTCGGTCTGACTGTCAGTATGTCTTGCTGTCTGGATGCTGGTCTATCTGGTTACCGATCTAGCGGTCTCTCTGTCAGTCGGTCTAACTATAAGAATGTCTGTCTGGTAGCCGATCTGTCTGTCGGTTGGTCATCTGTCAGTCTGACTGTCAGTAGGTATGTCTGTCCTTCTGTTACGTTACACCTTAGCGGATGAACAAAGTATGATATTTGGCCAAGGATAATTTTCATCCCAGTAATACGATGACATGGGATAATTTCCGACCTCCACGTGGTCGACGCCGCGGGCAAAAGCTAATTTGATCATATTTTCTTAGTATTCGCTAGAAAATTAAAAGGGTAAATGAGTACTTGCATAATGTATGGTTATTTTACAGTGTAGGTTTACTATGCTAACGTTGTGATTATTATGTAGATTTAATTAGTACTGGATTTAGAATACTGTTAGGACAGGTCTTGGCGCATAATGCTGTGCTAAAATGGCGAGTTTGCTAATACAATCACGCCTCCTTTTCTCTGAAGGTGTAAGCAAAGATATTCAGTATATCCTACTCTCCGCGCCTTTGACTGTCAATAGTGCTTATTTATGGCTTATTTATAATAAATGCTTTGACATTGACCTCGTCATCAACAGTCAGCTGAAGCAGTGATAGCCTTGTGGTGTGACCATCTTGGTCTCAAGTTCGAGAAAAAGACACGCACCTCTGATTTTGCGGATTAATTTGAGTATTGTATAATTATCACTTGCATCGGTGAAGGCAAACATCATAAGGAAACCAGCATGCATGAGAGATATTTCTCGACGGCATGTAAAGCCAAGTCAGAGGCCCTTGGGCAGCATAAAAATTTCACTAGGCACTAACCACACGAAAAAGAAAGATCAACCGCCTGGGCCGGTCAGAATGAGATTTTTTACCATTTTTTTATATTCGTTTTCATAGAAAAAATCCTGAGAAAATTAGAATAGCCTAAAATCTGAACAAATACAGTAAAGAATACTAGTTAATTAGCCGTATGAGAAGATGCTTTTGCCCTTCAATTACGGGCGAAAACTATTACTTCTATCTCATTTCCTCTCACATATTCTTCCATAACTCTATCTCGTTTCTTACTTACACAGATTTTTCTTGAAAATACTTTCTTATTTTGTACGAAAACCAACTAATAATGGTAACGTGCCCGTATATTGTAGTAAATGTGTCACAGGAGATATGGTATGTGTCGGGAGGGCGGCTAGTGCGAAATTGTTCTACCTACCCACATATTTACTTACTTAATCTTTATGTTACGTACAGATTTTAATGCTGGAAGTAATTTATATGGACTGATAGAAAATATTTGTTATTTATAAGGTAAAATGAATCTTAGCTAATAATATAAATGTTACAGTGGCGATGTTTGTTTGTTTGTCTCCATTAGGCATAAACGGCTGGCAGGATATTGATGAAAATTGGCATACAGATAGACTAGTAGACTATACTAAAATATAGAATAAGTTTTAGTTTTTCTAATGTACCGCAAGCAAGTTTTTGATCTAAGAAAATCTTTGAAAAAACCAAACATTTCATAATTTTAAGGTCAAGCCTCCTCAAGTGGATCTGGGTAGGACATCCGGATAGACACGAAGATGGCATATGGAGTAAGGCTTTGACCGAGTGGTGGCCAAGGTTAGGCCAAAGAAACCCGGGCTTTCCTTTAGCTCGTTGGGTCGACGATGTCGTCAAAGTAGCGACAAACACCTGGATTAGGGACGCACAGTACCTGTAAGCCAAACTATCTTAGGGTCGGCTTCCAGTCTTGCCTTACGCAGCTGAATACCAATATTTAACATGGTGCGACTGCCTATCTGACCTCCACAACCCAGCTACGAGTTATCACTGTACCCCTTGGCCAAATACTGACGTAGCATAAAAAATTCAGGCTAATATTATCATTCCCGTCTTACCAGTACCTCTGCCTACCACAAAAACACCTTTCACATGTAAATACAACGGTCCCGGTATACTGAAGATTAATAGACTGTGAGATATGGAAGATACATTATTTACATTTGTGACGCGGGAATATACGAGTCTTATGTAAAAGGTAAAGTATTTTATGTGTGTGTGGTCGAAACATGTTTTTAAATTATATTATTTTTGAGTTTTTTTGACGTTGAAAGATTTTAACATATACGGTAGTTGGGGGGGTAGTATAGTTTTCTAGATAGAATTTTCATGTTTGCTGTTTTATAATTTACAGTCGCTCGGATCAATCTCCAGGTTAAGCTGCGATTGCTTAGGTTGGTCTGTGGATGGGTGACCACCCATAACATTCCGAGTTTCCTCCGTGCCTAGGGAAGCACGTTAAGCCGTTGGTCCCGGCTATCATTTTTCGTTACAGGTAGTCAGTGGCCCGAAAGTCTGACAACCAGCCTTGTCTTATCAAGCGGTATCGTATTATCCCGTTCTAACCGGTTTGTGGAGGTCAGATAGGCAGTCGCTCCATGAAAATAGTGTATTTAGCTGCATCCGGTTAGATTGGAAACCGACCCTAACATAGTTGGGAAAAGGCTAGGCAGATTATGATGCTGTTAGTAATAATAATACTAATGTATTTAGTGTTAGTAATACTAATTAAGTTGTTTATTTATTCACGGTAAATTAACGGCGAAAACTAAATGGATCAATATTAATACCTCAAAAACTAAATGGATCAATATTAATACCTCAAAAACAAAATGGATCAATATTAATACCTCAAAAACTAAATGGATCAATACCTCAAAAACTAAATGGATCAATATTAATACCTCAAAAACTAAATGGATCAATATTAATACCTCAAAAACTAAATGGATCAATATTAATACCTCAAAAAAAAAACTTAACTACTTACCCACAAAATCTTAAAGATTTTTGTCAACTCCAAATAAAATCAACTAGGCCACTAAACAGCTTACGACGGAAACTTCATTAAACTTTACAAAGTATTCAAAGTTATATTAATTATAACACAGTCTACTTTATGGGGAGAATAATTAATTTTAACATAAAAGGGCGGAGGTACCTATTCATCATTATGAACGGCGCTGAAACGATTTCTTTTTGTTGTTAATTTAGATAAAGATTGCGATTTTGGTAATGAACTGGTAATTGGCGGGTATAATTTCGAAAATCGCCTCGTTGATTTAGTAAGCGCGACTGCTGAGCATGAGGTCCTGGGTTCGATTCCCAGAAGTGTTATTGGGTTTTTCCATCAGCAGCCACGGAGGCTGGGTTTGTGCCCAATTGATGGCAATAGGTTCTCCCCTATCAGATGAGACTTAAACCTAACAGGCGAAATGTGGGTGAAGTACCTATTAGATACACCTCTGCCTAACCCTTCGAAGATTACAGGCGTGGTGTTATGTGAAAACCGAAAAAAAAAGATTGTTTATCAAGAAAATCGGGAGCAGAATGTTCTTACTCTTTTTCTATTCTTTGTATGTGATCTCAATCATCAAAGTTATTTATTCTTTATTTCTCTATCACCTAAGCTACATTGTTATCAAAACTTCACCATGACCTCATTCAAAACACCACTTTTTAAAAAACAAAACAGCATCGTCGTCCCTATATCTTGAACACCATATCTCGAGAAGCAACCAAAACTCCTCATGAAAACCTTATCCTTTATCTTGCATTTATTTACAAAAGAACTCCTCACCTCTCAGCGCTTATTACTTCAAAACGCGCACGTTCTAACAGGTTAATTCCGAACTTCGCTCTTGAATAAACTCGACTCGAAGTTTCCATGTTAGCCATTGAGAGTGTAACGTAAAAAGTTTAAAACTACACTACACACCTAGACTGAAAAGTTTCACTGAAAGACGGGGTCTTTTGTTGTGTTTATTTCGAGTTGTTTTTCTTTAGATCCTGTGGAGTATGGTGCAGTGAGGAAATGATTATTCGCTTGTTAAAAGGTGCTTTGTAACTACTACTGTCCTCTTGTACTGTACTTTGACTGACTGCTGCTGCCGCCGCCGCTGCTGCTGTTACGCCGTGGGTCCTGTGCCTGATCTCTCTCGGGTCGAGTCGTATTGCCGTCCCATCGGACTATGAGAGTAAAAGGAACAGAGAGTGCACCTGTGCTTGCGCACACACTTGTGCATTATCATAATATCTCCCGCGCCGATGGCTAATCTTCGCTAAGATTGGCCGCCGTGACCGAAAACGGTCAGCCTGGAGTCGCACTGCTGGGTATAGGCGTTCTCTTGCTTCTGCCACTCTTCTCTGTTCTGTGCGTCTCTTATGCATCCGTTTCTCGCGATCTTAACGATATCGTCAACCCACAGACCCTATCTTGGCCACCATTCGGTCAAAACCTTACTCCATCGGCATTATAGGTGCATTTAAAGATTTTAAAGAAAATGCGATTCATTTAAAAAAGCCTGCTCCACTTTACAAAACATGTGAAAATTAATCACACGAATGTCTGATCTTAAGAATTATACTGATTTTCATTTTTTTTTCCTTTTTTTTTTAATTCAAATAGTTGTGTTCTGGGTTTCACAACCTGCAGTTAATTGATCCCGGTTCAGCACTAACCGACAAGTCAATATAAACTTCATAAATAAACCTCAGAAGCCACTATTTAAACTAGCAAATAACTACCCAAAATATGATCCAGCGCAGCATACTCTAAAACTTTTAAATAAACGGCACTATTCCGAACAGTTTCCAGTTTAAACACTCATGCTCTGTGTTAATTTTAACTTAGTTTTAGCTCGTATTTGAGTTTAGAAACAATTTAGATTCACTAAACTTATTCGCGTTTAAGCGTAACTTAAGTTATCTTGGCGACATTAATCGTGAAGAAGTCTGGATGTGAACAGGATACGTCTCAGTACAAAATATGGTGTGACTATCAGTAGCGAAGGGTCAATTTTTGTCTTTCTGTCTTTAATGTGATTATATCATTTGTCTATAGACTATGTGCTATTTTTCGAAGGGAAGTAGGAATCGTGTTATATGGAACCTTCGCCACTGGTGACTGTACAGAATAGTGAAACACCGAAGCATACGTGCAAGAACTATGTGTAACTATGAATCTCAGATTGAAACTCGATTTGAGCCTTAGTCATGTCTGAAACCTGACCTCTTCTTTTTAGTATTTCATTCGTGACAGCGTGGTCGTGGTCATAGGAGGACGCCCAATACCCTTTTCCACCAGTCTCTTGGCGACAGATTTGATGACGGCTGTCCTTCGGCTTGGTGGTCGTGCCTTCGACTTCACCCTCAATCACCAAACGATCCATGGAATCATTATTGCGGGTAGCGTGTCCAAAGAATCTGAGGATCCATAATTGCACAAGCAACAACAGTCCTTGTTTAATGTTGAATCTTGGAGTATTGACACGTTAGTCCGAGGAGTGTCTTGCTTATCCCGAGGATGCGTCCTGACACCTACACTTGTCTAACACATCAAGAACAATTTGCATTCTTGGAAAACTCAGAACATTTTCATAGCAAGAAACTACTCCGCAAATTGAATTTTACATCCAAAATCTATACTGATAATAAAGAGGTTAAGTTTGTGAGTTTGGATGTAGAAGGTAGTCTTCGATACTACTGATCCGATTCCGAAAATTGTTTTATGAATAGAAAACTACACTATCTTCGAGTGTCATCATCATCTGCCTAGCCTTTTCCCAACAATGGGGTCAGCTTCCAGTCTTACCGGATTCAGCAGAACACCAGTATTTTACATGGGGCGGCTGCCTATCTGACCTCCACAACGCAGTTAGTAGTGGGTAATACGATACCCCTTGGTAAGACTGGCTGTCAGACTTTCGGGCCACTGACTACTTGTAACGACTGCCAAAGATCTACAAATGACAGCCGGGACCAATAGCTTAACGTTCCAAGGCACGGAATGTAATGGCCGGTCACCCATCCACGGACCAACCTAGGTAACCGCGGCTGAACCTGAAGTTCGTTCCGAGCTGCGGTTATTATTTAGCCACGAGCTCCTCTTTCTTCAAGTGTCAAAAGCATATATTTAAAATGTTCCCGTGCCATCATTTCGGACCATATCACGAGCGAAACCGCGTGCAAAAGCTAGTAATAAAAAAACACAAAACATAAACAGTAGACACATTATCATCTGAACACGAAAACACGGGAAATATTCTCAAAAATACCTGCTTATACCAACCGACCGGCTCGCAAAGAAATATAAAACAAAATTTCGTGCAATAAAGAGTCGGGAACTACTTTTGAAGTCATACTCGGTAGAAGATGGTCGGTTGAGTGAGACAATACAACATGGCAGCAATAAAAACTTTTCGTGTGAAAGCTTGTATGGAATTCCTGATGGTTTCGGCTTTTGTTTCTTTTGAATATTGATATGGATGTGGGGAAATGCATATTTTACCCGACTGCGTCAGAAAGAGGGAAACAAACAATACTTTGTTACCTATTGGCACAGAAAGATCTACCAAAACTACGTTTTCTTTTTTTTTTTTTTATCAAGACAAGGTTTATAAAAGTCTTAACTTAAGAACTATGCCCCACAAAACCGTTTTCACGGTTTTTCTGAGGGAACGGAACGAACAGTATAGAGAAATGTTTACAAGTGTGCATGTGTGTGTACTATGTTTTGTATTTTTTTTTGTTGGTTTGTGTGTGTTTTTGTTTTGTTTTTTTTTTGTTTGTCACCGCATGCGGCACCTTATAGTATTTAGTTTAACTAATTTAAATGTACATAAAAGTAGTTATTTCATTATTTGATTAAGTAAGTATCTTACAATACAGTGCATGGTAAATTATACATTACTCAGTCGAATTTTATAAAGGTATTGTGATACTTGTTGTCCCTTTTCAGTTCACTGTTTTTGTTTTATGTTATTGGTTGGCGAACAGGATCATCGGTAAGCAGTATCAGGCACACGGGTCAATCATAAGTAAAGCTACGATTCCCGAGGTCAGTCCGTGCATTGGTGGCAATCCATAAAATTATTGAGACCTCCGGGAATCACGTTTAACTGTTGGTCCCGGCTGTCGGCTGGCTGCTGTGTTGGCACTGTTGCAATGCGGAGATATCCGTGATCATGGCGCTTGCAACAGCGCCGAAATATCGGGAACTCAAAAAAAATAATAAACATGTTAAATATCCCGTTTTAGGTGTTAGTTACCAAGTCAATTTTAAAACTTATAAAGAGAAAATATCTATTGTACAAAACATTTTGATCGTATAGTATTGCAATGTTGTATGAACATCTGATTTTTTTAATAAAAATAACAATCGAAAAAATTCAACACTGAATTCTTTGACGTGCTAAATTGTGGAAAAAGTTTGTCACGACCGTGTACTGCGTTGATGCCCTTTCTGCTTATACCCTGAAGATAAAAGTCGACACGACACAAGCAGGCTATTTCATATCCCTACGAAGACCAGCTTATAAATATTTTACACAAGCATATGCGAATACGTCTCCCTTTCGATGGCAAATTTTATGCCTCTACGAGATTGCGCGAATGCTACTTATTTCCATGTTGAAACGAGACACTTGTATGTAGGCAGAAAGAGATCGGTATATATCTGCGGTAAAATTGTTGCCATAGAATCTGTAGTGCTAAGCTTGTTCAGATTTGCGGGGTTGTCATGGCAACGAGCGTATACAGGCGGGTGCTTTCTGAGTGAGGCTTTCGAAGAATAAATACTAGATGTAAGCTTGTTGTTGGCTGGTTTGTTTATTTTCTCTATTGTAGGTGTTCAAAAGAGATTATTTGTTGGGACAAAGAGCAGCTCGGTTTTCTTTTCTTGCATAGAAATATACAAACTGAAAGAAGACGTAGTGACAAAAATAAAAAGAGTGTTCTTAGATGGTTCGGTCATGTTGAGAGCATGAGTGAAAGGCGAGTTCATCCTGTATAGCCTTTTCCCAACTATGTTGAAGTTGACTTCCAGTCTAATCGGATGCAGCTCAATACCAGTATTTTACATGGCCCGACTGCCAATTTGACACCACAACCCAGTTAATACTTGGTAAGACTGGTTGTCAGACTTTCGGGCTACTGACTACTTAACGACTGTCAAAGATCTACAATTGACAGCAAGGACCAACCATACTTATCGTGCTTTCCGAAGCACGGAGGAAACTCGGTATGTGATGGGTGGTCACCCATCCACGGACCAACCTGCAAGAGCGGCTTAACCTGAGAATGACCCGAGCGGCTGTCATTTTAGTTAGCTATGAGCTCGATGGGTGAAAGGCGAGTTACAAGATATTTAGAAGGCAGATGTGAGTGGCAACGCGCCCTAGAAGAGCGCGCCTAGAAGAGCGCGCCCTAGAAGAGCGCGCCTAGAAGAGCGCGCCCTAGAAGGACAAACACTGACCTTATAGGTGATGTTGTTCAGAAAGATTAGGTGCGTACTACTCGCAATCGGCGTGCATGAATGACCAGATGTATGAACTTGGACAAGTAAAAGGAATATGCAAGGATCGTAGCGGGTGACGTTTTGTAGTTTCTGATTATCTGCATGTGAAAAGGATGTGAATTGATGTATTTCAAACTGCGATCGCCAATATTTCCGTGAACTGATCTGATCAATGCATTTTTATCAGTCTTTTACGTTCTACAGAAGGCGATATCAAATTACAGATAACCTAACAGCATTTTTTATAACACAGAAACGGGCTTAAAAACACCAATAAAAAATATACAGCATTAAGTTTAAAATATTTACGAAAAATTTAAATAAATAACACAGGGTCGAATGCAATAAAAATGAGAGGTGACGCGTTGACAGGGTTGAATGTCGATTTAATATAACTCGGCATTTTTATGTGCGTAGCAGGACGAGGGTTAGACTCTCAAGTTGTAATTTTGAATTATTATTTAGTATCTGTACAGGTTAACTGATTTAAGCTTTATGATTTTTGTTTTTTTATTTCTTTTATGCTTTATTTTGTTGGATTCAAATATGCGGTATTTTTATAAAACGCTGGTGTGACGGCTCGATCGATCGATTTTTCCGTATGACGTTATTTCAACAGCTTGGCTAACGTGTTTCCTATTTTTCACGATTATACTATTCTCCCTACTATTCTCTCTTTCTTTTTCTATTCTTATATTTTTTCTTCTATTATATTTTTCTATTCTCTATTTTCCGTTGGGGTAGACGTGTTCTTGAGTGGAGACCGCGAATCGGCAAACGTAAGGTGGGACGCCCTCAGGCTCGGTGGAGTGACGATCTTCGCAGGGTGGCTGGTAGCAACTGGATGAGAGTCGCTGAAAATCGAGTTGAATGGCGTGCGATTGAAGAGGCCTATGTCCAGCAGTGGACTGCTATAGGCTGATGATGATGATACTATTCTATTTTAACTGCAACTTACTACATTCGAGACACAACTTTATTCCCCAAAAGCATATTACAAAACTCAAACAAAAAAAAAATTGAAACTATGTCCTGTCGGACTTACAATGGTTTTGCAAGGCCATTCCGTACGGTATCCTTTGCCAAGAACCACAATAAAAACTACCAAGCTATATGCCAAAAAGCATTACTGGAACATGTTTCTTTAAAAACACAAAAAGCAAAAGAATGTCCGTATTAATCTTTTGGTGAAGCTGTTTAGAATGTTTTTTTTTATCTTTTAAACTTTGCCGGATAAACTGCGGGCCAAAATAGCAGGAAAAGTGCCCTGATACATTAAGGCGGGGTCGCGGCAGGCCATGAAGGAGATGCAGGGACGAACTGGACAGGTTCTATCAGATCTGGAAGGAGGACGCGCGGGATCGCGAGAAATGGAAAAAGTGGGAGGCCTTTGCCCAAGAGTGGAACAGAGCAGACTAGAAAAAAAAAAACTTTGTACATTGTGAGAAGCGAAAAATTGAAGACATGAGACACCCACTAGGCCCGCGTTGTTATGGGTTATGTAAACTTTTACTGTAAAAAAAAAACAGAATTTGTCTTTTGTTTTTGATAGAGGTTGGTAAGTACAGGCTTACCTTTTCGCTGCTAATAATTTTCTAGAATTATATAAAGAACATCAGTTCATATTTAAGATTTTAACAACATAACATCACGCCTGTAATCCCCGAAGGGTTAGGCAGAGGTGTATCTAATAGTTCACCCACATTTCGCCAGTTATGTTTAAGTCTCATGTAATAGGGGGCGAGCCTATTAATAATAATAAATAATAAAATCATTTTAATTCGAGCATCACCGACTCATACAAGAAATAAATAATAATTACACACACACACAGTCACATTACATATACAACACCACATCACTAATTCAATTCAATTTAAAAAGTAAATAATTTAACACAATAATATTAAAAAGTAAATAATCCAAATTAAATTAACAATTTACCCCCATAACTTGGTTGTCGCATCAGCCTGCCACATGTCGCCCACAACAATGGGAGACGATGGAGCAATCAAGTCTTGCCGCGAGCGCGGCCAGCATGCTGTTAGCGCTCCCCCGCACTCGCCGCACCAGCGACGTGCCTCTCTTGCGCATCGTGGCGTGGAAGCAATCCACGCGCGCGCATGCAAACATAGTCGATGCGCTGCAAAAGCGGGGGAGCGCCAACATCATCCTGAACGCGTTGTTGAACTGGACACGAAGGGCGCTGTACGACTTTTGCGTATAGTCAGTCCACAAGCTGCACGTGTACAGAGTAGTGCAGTAGGCTCTAAAAAGAGTAATTTTAACGTCTTTTGAGCACCGTGCAAACCTGCGGATAACCATGTTCGCTCTGACCGACAGCGCCCTTCGCTCCCGCTCAATGTCTGCATCATCCCTCAAGGTAGGAGTCACGAAATGTCCCAAGTACTTAAAAATGTCCACCCTTTCCAAGGGTGAGCCATTCAGCTTTATGGGTGGCATTTCTTGGACCTTCCTAGACCCCCCCTGAAAAACCATACACTGACTCTTCCCTACATTATACCGCAGCCCGTGATCAGCTGCATAGTCCTCACATATACTCATCAGCCTCCTGAGTCCACACACCGAGGCGCTCAGAAGCACCATATCGTCCGCGTAGCTGATGTTATTAAAACAGACGCCATCTATGTGACAACCAATATGTTGCTCACTGAGCGCCTCAATCAGTCCATTCACATACAGGTTAAAAATGGAGGGAGAGCTCAACCCCCCCTGCCTCACCCCACATTCCAACCTATATGGGTCCGACAACGTGCCCGCCCACTTCACGTTGTTCACCTGGTTCCCGTACCAATACCTAAAGATGTTGATAAGTTCATACGGTATCTGGGATGATCTCATCTTATTCCACAAGATATCATACGAGACCAGGTCAAAGGCTTTCGAAAGGTCGAGGAAGCAAGCGTACACAGATGTTTTTCTCTCGGTATAGTATTTAACAGCACTCTTAAGACACAATATTGCAGCTTCTGTAGACAGTCCCGGCCGAAACCCGAACTGATTATCATGTAACTTTATGTATTTGTTTAATTGTGTATTAAGAATGCTGTCAAACACTTTTGCAACTATTGTAGCTAGAGAAATAGGTCTGTAGTTAGATATATCTGACAAATCCCCTGCTTTGTTTTTTACTACAGGCACTACGATAGTCCTCAACATGTCAGCCGGCAGGTATGAGTGTGAAATACAAAAGTTGTAGAACATAGCCAACACCCTGTATATATGAGGCCCAGCATGCTGTATATGTTCCACACCCAACCCGTCATGACCAGGAGATTTCCCATGGGAAATCGATTTTACCGCCATTGATATAACCCTGGCTGAGATTCTGGTATCAACCTGGTGCAAACCCAGACTCCCTGGCTGCTACTGAGAAAGTACTAAAAACCTAATAACACTTTGCCCGACCTGGGAATCGAACCCAGGACCTCATGCTCAGCAGTCGTGCTTGCGACCACTAGACCAACAAAGCAATCACTTAAGATTTTTACTCACTTAAATAATAATATCCACTAAAACCTTTACCTCAACGCTGATATACCTGGATCTGACTGCAAGCCAGACTAATTTCCTATGCCTTCAAAGCCAATCTTTTTCTTTTACCGTTCGCTTTATGAAAAAGATAACCCGTTTACTGCCTGCAGTTGAAAGTAACTTGTGTTGGAATATTGCAAAACTGGCTAGTATTTTATTTTTAATGGCTTAGAAGTAGGTTGGGTTTAGCTTATCCCACGTCAGATAAAAGGTCAGCTGTTTAATTTATTTAAAAGGAGATTTCTTGTGGTAATATTATAACCAACGCAATAAGGTATCATATAATTTTTTTTTTGTTTCCGATCCTGCTCAGTCCCACTCCTGGGCGAAGGCCCCCCTCCACTCCTTCCATTTCTCGTGAATCCCGCACGTCCCCCTTCCAGTTCGGACGGAACTTGTCCAGTTCGTCACGCCATCTCCTTCGTGGCCTGCCGCGACCTCGCTTCACCATGTCAAGGCACCAGTTTTCTGGTATTTTGGCCCACAGTTTGTCCGGCATGCGGCAGAAATGACCTACCCAGTCCTATTTGAGTTGGGCAGCCTTTTAATTAAAATTGATTTATTAATTAAAAACCGAACTAACATACACATGCATACGAGTTATCGGTTATTAAAAATAAAAAGTAGCCATAAAAATTGAAATTAAAGGACATTGGGTAAAAACGTCCCGACCCTTTATTAGATTTGAAACAGGTGTCATACGAAGTTCAGGCAAAGTGTTATTGGGTTTTTCCATTAGGAATTTCTCAGTAGATAAGGGGTTTGGATTTTTGCCCGTTTGTTGGCAATAGGCTCGGCCCCTATTACATAGAACTTAAACATAGCTGGCAAAATGTGGGTGTGCTATGATCACCTCTGCCTACCAAACCCTTCGAAGAAATACAGGTGTAATGTTATGTTATTTAAAATAATCAGTTTCCTTTCTTTCATTTTTCTTCTTATAGTGTCTGTGGCAAATTTTCATTAAATATATTTGGCCCAAAATTCAGCTCTGCGAACTCCGTTCGCTGATGCACTTATAAGATTGTGAAGTGCGCAGGTGTCAGGGCATGCAGCGTAAGATGGAAGATGGGCAATTGCCTGTGGAGACACGCCGCACACATATTTTCTTTCATTCGAAACATTTTCCCCGAAATATCCTTCCCAAATTTGTCACAAACCGAACTAAAACCCAATAAATTCCACCATCTCAAGTAATTATACATTTTATTACGACTTACAACCTTATCAACATCACGTTTCTTAACGCTATCTCCGAAAGGGACAAGCCATAATATAAAATTCTTATCTCCTCTCTTTAACGATCAATTAACAATGTTATAACCCTCCGAATGATGCCGAAGGGGTCCGAGAGACACCGAAGGGGTCTAAAAGACCCCGAGTCCGTAACATTAGGCGTAATTTGGTACTGGTACGTGTTACGTACTTTTTTGGCGTACGTGCGAATTGGTAGTGTTAACTAGATTCTGGGGACGCCTTGTTTGAATACGGGAGGTATTGTGACGCTGTGTTTTTGGTGAAAAAGAAGGTTTTTAGGAGGTAGTTAAGGCTGACGCCAAACGAGTGTAATTTTTTGAGCTGTGAGTCGCGTAAAATGAGTCGCTGATTTCGGTTTCATACTAAAGATCTGTTTGTACCAGAAGGCGACCCAAAATGAGTTGTACCACACGGCGACGCATTATGCGTCGAACAGGACTTTAGTATGAAACCAAATGCAGCGTAAATTCCGCGACTCAGTTTACGCGACTCAAAGCTCAAAAAAATACGCTCGTTTGGCCTCAGCCTAAATGAACAAGACTGTTTCCAACAAAAAGAACAAGACTAAATGAACAAGACTGTTTATTAGGGTATCATGCTATTTTCGTGGGTATTGGCATATTTATATTATAGTCCTCCTTACCGATTACGGTAACGGAGGCCCTTTGAAGCTATTTCCTTGCGTGTGCCCTTATATGACTGGCCAGACTGAATTTCCTTTTAAATACCCGGTCACAACTAAAGCAGTGGAGTTGGCCGGTGGAGGTGTAGGCATAGGAGGGCTAAGATCTCTCTTTACGTATTTGTCGCTTTTTGTTCAATGTATCGATATACAGGGTGTAAAACAGACCCTTCACTAACCCTTCAACATAGCATTCTGCACATCAAACTAAGTAACTTTACGCAAAAATTATTGCTGGGAATCGACTTTTTTTTTTGGGGTGAAAAATCACGTTTTAAGGTAGGACTCGATGGAAAACACTCAAAGCATTGTGCTGATGGATGGATTGAATAGTACGGAGGTCGTGGAGGTGTGTAAATTAAAAATCTTACATTAAAACATATATTTAAAAAAAAAAACCTGTGAAAAAGTTGGAACTTTGACCCCCAATATCTCCGTAACTAAAAGGTTCGCAGGTATGGTCTAGAACAAAAAAAATATCGTAAAGACGGGGAGAACAAGTGCCTTTTTTTTTTTTTTTTTTTTTTTTTAACGTGGTAAAATCATCAAATGAGTCCTCCCACCCAGGGCAGAGCGGGAGGGACTGTCAGACTTGTACTGACTAAAATCCACGGTGTCCTTCAGTAGCCCTTTATGTTCCAGGGTCACGGTAATTCTATGAGTCCCGCGACCCCGGCAGGCTTTGGCCCTCTAGAGGGGGGCCCCGTCATTATGCTGACACTCTTTGAGGCGCGCGTGGAACACAACGCGCCGTCGACCCGGGCATGGTCCATGGTCGGACAGCGAGTCGCCCATTACTCGCCGCCCGCATGCCCGCGCCTACGGTGGCCGGAGATCGTCTGCCGACGTCCGGCGCCGTGGGCGTCTACCACTGCGGCTGGTGTGGAGGGAGGACGCTGTCCTCTCCCTCACGCGGCCCGCCTCCTCCTTCGCGAGCATGACTGCTTCGCAGAAGGAGGCGACCGCTTCCCACTCCGTCTCGCCCCGCAGCATGGCCTCGACCAATGCCGGGCGCGAGAGGGCTCCGCCTATCGCCGCCGTGAGGACACGGCGGTGCTCTGCCCAAGCGGAGCAGTCCTGCACCGTATGCTCCACCGTGTCCTCCGGGCGGTCCTCGCAGTGGTGACACCCAGGCGTTTCCTCCTTCCCCATATGACACAGGTACCTCCCGAAACTTCCGTGTCCGGTGAGGACCTGCGTAACGCGGTAGGTCAGGACGCCGTGACGCCTATCCAGCCACTCCTCAAAGAGGGGTCTTACCGCCGCGATTGCGGCGTGCCCGAAGAGAACAAGTGCCTTTCGGTTATGTTAAGAGTCTATTTACACCCTTTATTATGAGAATTTAATGTGCGGACGTAGGTTAATGGCAGAAGCATTCAGTTTGACAAAATATAGCCTGATGATTACTTAAACTGTGTCATATGTATTTTCTTAACTTAACAGTAGTAGGGACTTATTTAATGCAACTTGCCTTTTACAATGACTAGGTTACACAAAATACATTAGTCCCTAAGAACACACTAAAAACCCTTAGGCATTAAAACCGTTATCCGAAAAACGTACTTCCAAATTTAAAACCTAACCCAATAAACGCTGGAATTACGTATAATATTCACCTTTTTCGCTTAAGGTTTGGTCATAAAACGTTACTTTACATAATTATATTTTTGGGACCCGTCATGCATGTAGGGTCCAAGAAATATAGCAGGTCCTATTGGTTATTGAGCTTAGAAACGGTGAATTTGAATAAAAGGGGCGTCATAAAATAGTAGGGGTATTATTGTGACTGGGGGTGTAAGGTTGGTATCCGTATCGATATTATATTTGGGGTAGTGACCCGTTTTCGGGTTAAGTTTTGGAAGAATTAGTTTGATGCTTGGTTTTGAAAACTGCGTTAGGGTTTTACATTTTAAATATAATATATCAAACCTCATTAATTACTGCTTTTGCATTCGGTTTCACATATATATAGTCAGCTCCTATTCGCATTTTCTATTCGTTTCAATTTAAACTAATTGATAAAATTAGCTTCACATTGTTCGGTAATACCAAAATACTGGAACTAGCTAGTGTGGTAACTATATTAATAACTAGATTATTAAAGTAACTGACATTAAGAAGAACAAAATCAGCATGGGTCAAAGATTCTTAAATTAAAATTAAATTATGCAAAAAAAATGCCGTAGTTCAACAAAAAACCTGAATACTTCAGCATAAACGATTATCATTTGCCTCCCACATAAAAAACAATACACAACAATCAACCCTAAAAAGCATCGACATCTAACCCTTCCCTAACCCGGGCCTATCATCTTAACCCTCCATAAACCGGGCGGGGTACATCTGACCCCGGCGGGGTTAAACCATTCTTACATGACATATCTTTAAGCGAAATTTTTGCGATCCTTGTTACAAGAGTTTGCGCTTACCGTCGTATTGGCTTTAGAAAATGGAGTTTTTCTTTTGTTTATTTTTTTTTTATTTTGGTATTGCGGTGTAGTGGTGGCAATTAATCATTTAAATACTTAAGGTTGTGTGAAAAAAAGACAGGGTGTGAATTCAACGGGATTTAAATAAATTACATTATTAAGTTATCTTTTTTTCTGTCATCATCAGCTGCCTAACCTTTTCCCAACTACGTTGGGGTCGGTTTTTTTTCCTATAAATTGAATAATTTAATATATACAATTCTAGCCATTTATTAAATAGGTTAAAAGTAAGAATTTCTAACAGCTAAAAGCTATTACCTATCTGTTCTTTTCTAGTTTTGGTTATCTCCAGTTTTTCCAACGCGACAAATGGGTAAAACAAAACCTTTTCAACTACAATTTCCAAACCAGTGCACCCCTCAAATCATCTACTCGATTCAATCACGAAAATGCCAGCGAAGCTATTCACAAAACACATGATACAGCTTTCACCCCTCCGAATTTCCCAAAATCAGTCTACCCGTCCGCTATAAACGGCCCAATTCACACATACACCTGAAAATATTTCTCACGTATTTCGAACCTGCAACCCTTGGGGTTGAAACCAATAAACTAAGCGGGGTGAAAATAATAAAAAATTCACATCAAATTGAATGTCAACCCCTAGAAGGGGATGTTATTAGGAAATTTACGAGCACAAGCCGAGTACCATATTATGTTTTATAACCACCCTGTGTCATTGTGGGTAAGGTTATACGGTAGCTATAAAATATATTATGCACGCAGTGTAGGGTTAAAAAGATTGAAACGTCATTTTTTGCTGTAATTGTTCGTAATAAGGGGTTGAAATGTTACATCCCGGAATTTTGGCCCCGGGAATGTAAGAGTAGGTAATAAATGTAAGGTTGTGTCGACAAACGGGGCACGGATGGTGCGAGAGAGACAAAAAATCTGCAGGCTAAGTGTCTAGCGACCGCCACAAGCTGCGGTCAACAATTTTCATAATTTTTCCGTCACAAATCCGCAATGGTTGGTGCAGCTTGATAATTCTTTGCTGCTTGTTTTTGAGGACTTTCGCTACTATTTCACGATTTTGGGAACGTGTTGAAAATCACCGAAAAAAGGCCCTTAATTGGAGTCGGGAAAGTTATACATCTGATCATAAACCAACGCCTTTTACGAGTACTACTCATCTGAACATCAATACTCAATTCTTTATTGCATTTCGGATGTATTACATAGATAGTGTAACAAAGTAAAAGATGAATGTGGACCCTGTCGGGCACAGCAATATTAGGAGGGAACTTTCTGAAGAACATCTCCATTAAGGTCAGTGTATGTCCTTCCAAGGAGCTCGTGGCTAAATAATAACAGCCGCTCGGGTCGATCTTTAGGTTAAGCCGTGTTTGCCTAAGTTGGTCTCTGGATGGGTGTACATACCGAGTTTCCTCCGTGCCTCGGAAAACACGTTAAGCCGTTGGTCCCGGGTGTCATTTGAAGATCTTTAAGAGTCGTTAGGTAGTCAGTGGCCCAAAAAATCTGACAACCAGTCTTACCAAGGGGAATCGTATTTCCCAGTAGTAACTGGGTTGTGGAGGTCAGATAGGCAGTCGCTCCATGTAAAATACTGGTATTCAGCTGCATTCGGTTAGACTGGAAGCCGACCCCAACATAGTTTGGTAAAGGCTAGGAAGATGATGTCGTTCCAAGGTTCCCACCGCTTCAAACCTTTTGTTAATCGCCTTTCATTTTTTTTAAAAGTTGGTTGAAATATTTTATTACGACTATATAAATATTACAAGTAAAACAGTCCTAAATTGCTCCAGAAGATTATCCAAAAAGACTTTCGTAGCTTTAATTACTTCGAGATTAGTTTCAGATTTGAGCAGATAAATGAAACTTAATATTGTCGAACAATCAAAGTTTGGATTCTGAAAAATAAAGATCTCTCGAGTTTTGGGTATTAACAGAACAAATGGACCTTTTATAATAACGTAAGATTGAGTAAATTTTTGTAAGTACCTAAAACTGGAGCGTTTATTTTTTGATGAAAAAAAATATTTTTTACCGTAACATTATCTGGCTTGTTGGCAAGTAATTTACAATTAATTAATTTCGTTAAACTGATTTACAAAACTAAATCACCTTTATGTTGTGATACATGGTATATAAAAAATAACTAGCGAAAAGTGGGTGTGCTATTAGGTACACCTCTGCCTAACCCTTCGGGGATTACAAGCGAAAGCGTTATATTAACGTTATGCTATAGAAAAAGAAGTCGTTTTTTTGTTCTTCCCAGTTAAATTACAAAGAAATGGTGGAGGGCGGTTTTAGAGGACTTTCTTACGTAATTTTTGCTTTCAAAAAGTGCTAATTTTCAGTGTTGTTTTTCATTCGAATACGTCAATTTAAATAATTTAATAAAAATTCCTGATTTCAACGTCATTTTTACTTTTTAATTTTATTATTATTATTTTTTATATTAATTCGCTACGTCGATCTTTTAGACAAGTCTATAAGAACTTTCCACTGAAACAATGTTATCTTTTCACAATAATTAAAAAAAGGTAACGCAGTAAAATGTTATTCGGTCATTATGTACAGAAAATTGTGAAGTTTTTATGGCGTCGTAAAGAAATGACAAAAGGGGGTAGGCAGTAAAGTTAATGAATCAAGAAGTCGCTGATTAGGGGTATTACCTTTGACGCGAATGTGTAAAAGTTGGGAAAAGGTAATTACATCGCTACCTAGCAGGTTTTACTCTGCCATAGTCTTTAGGTATCGTCGACTCATATTTGCTTTTCCACTTTTGAACACAATTAAAACGCAGTTAATTAAAATACTGAGTTATACCTATGTGGATCAGTTGAAGTGTGGTCAAAATTACAAATGGTTACCAACAAAATCTCCTGTAAATGTCATTCATCAGGCGCCCTATGATCCTTGTAGCGCTGTACTAAGTTTAAAACGATCTAGAACCATAGAAAAATTGATTTTATGGTTTTATGACCTGCCAGTGGCAAAACGGAAAAAGTTGACATGTAGTTTTTTTTTGTTTTAATTTTCAATCAATTGCAGACGATCTTCAACTCTGTATCCTTAAACGCAAAATCCAATTCACAATAACCTAACTTAGATCAACAAAAAAAACATAAAAGTACTTACATATAACAGTCAGCGAAGCATTGGCCCTTATGACCTTATGCATCTGCGCGGGTCCCACCTGGCACTGGTACTCAGCATCGTCTTCTAACGAGGAGTTCACTATCCGAAGGTTGTAGACGCCGTGCCGACGGTCTCCGAACATCGTGTAGCGAGGGTAGCCGGGGATTACTGAGGAGAATCCTGGGAAGAGAAGAAAACACAGGTTAATAAATAGAAACAAAAGAAGATGAGGAAGAATCGAACAGTTCAAAAAGTCAGACTTCTCTGTTAAAAGATATGCAAAACCGCTTTTTTTGCGTCGGTTAGAATAGAGACACGATGGGTGCCTGAGGATGGACGGCACCGTTGATACCGGCTCAAACAGAGGTGGCGAGATGATCTAGACGCGCATCACGAAGGTTGGTTCGAAGTAGCGCAGGAGAAGAGTGTCTGGGAGGTTAAGGGGAGGCCTTTGCCCCGCAGTGGGACAAACAAGGCTAATGAAAAAAAAAATTAAACATAAGTAAGGATCGAAAAGTGTCTACCTATGAAGATATGAAAATGATTTAAGTTACATGGAGTATTACTCTCGAAGACTCTAAAAAAGTATTTTTCTTTTCATACAGAGAAGGAGGAAGCATTTGCTTGCTGCTTGCTTGTTTGCTTGCTTGCTTGAGCTTGCTTGCATGCTTTTGCTAGAGCTTGCTTGCTTGAGTTTACCTTGGAGGAGGCTTGGTCACTGAGGTTCGCTGATACGAGGACCAGTCAGTTCAAGCATGGTTAAAAAAAAATCGATTTCTTGTTATTTCTTCAATTTATTTAGGTTCTTAAAAAATGTAACTTGTTACTGGGCCTGAGATTAGTCAGTAGCAGTCACGGAATCTGGATTTGTGCCCGGTTGATGGCCATAGGCTCGCACCCTTTTACATGGGACTTGAAAATATAGCTGGCGAAATGTAGGTGTACTATTAGGTACACCTCTGCCTAACCTTTCAGGGATTACAGGCGTTATGTTATGCTATGTTATAGCTTACTGCTTTATAACCATAGGCTGGTTCCCCACAGGTATAAAACAAGTTTCTATCTTGGTAATTTAATAACGTTATATAGTAACATTATAACGTTATAAAGTTCTGGAGTGGCGACCGCGAACCGGAAGACGTTGCGTTGGAAGGCCTCCCACTAGGTGGACCGATGACCTGGTGAAGGTTGCAGGGATCCGCTGGATGCGAGTCGCACGGGACCGGTCAATGAGGCGACACTTGGGGGAGGCCTATGTCCAGCAGTGGACGTCTTTCGGCTGAAATGATGATAATGATAATAGTAACATTGCCATTATAATATTACCCACACTAAAAAATAGCCCAATAATCTATAAAACGACCACCAACTTCCGGAGCACAATCGCCAAAAAAATCCGAACACAATACCCGAAAAAAAAAGAAATCGATTTCGCAAGAATAGTAATTACAGAGCAAATTATTATGAACACCGTGTAAATCACTTAGGCACAGACGGTGGAGGAATCGTTACGATTCGCCGTTGATTTGTTAATTGGAGGAATTGTTCCACCTATTGTCACGCGATTGGGGCTTTTGGATGTTCCCAGGTCAGATGTGGACACAGTTATGGAAGAGGTCAGTAGATGATCATCTATCTGGCCTTTTGCGACTACGAGAAATCGGGACCAAAAACTCATCATCATCTGCCTTGCCTTTTCCTATCTTTATTGGTATCGTCTTCCAGTCTAACCTGTTATTTTGCATGGAGCGACTGTCTATCTGACCTCCACAGCAAAGTTAGTAGATTATAAAATACCCCCTTTTAAGACTGGCTGTCAGACTTTCGGGCCACTGCATCTACAAATGACAGCCAGGACCAAGAGCTTGACGTGCTTTCCGAGAAATGGAGGAGACTCGGTATGTAATGGGTGATCACCCATCCATGAAGTTACCTAGGCAACCACGGCTTAACCTGAAGATCGACCACGAGCTCCTCAGTCCGACTATCAATTTTGAATTAAAGTCTGGCTAATCTTTTCATCACTGCTCAAAATTCTCACACAGCTCAATGCCAACAGCAAATTCAATTGCGTCAGCATTTGAGTGATCCATTATGCCACTCGCATAATTGGAGTCTAGTTACATTTTCAAGCCATTACTGGTACTCTCCTTGCCCAGTAATCCGTTGCATCGAATACAGACGTAAAGCTGATAAATCCTATTGAGTCCGATGTCATGGCATACAGATGCTGTGACCCATAATGCTGACGCAGTGTGTGGTGCAGTTTATAAGCGGCAGCGATTTAGGACTATTGAGCAACTATAAAGAACCCGCTTGCGCGAGTCAACACACCTCCCGAGGATATCTCCGTGGAAGAGCGAAACATGTGTCGAGTGTAGGTTTCGGTGCATGGCATGCTAATTATAATTGCTTTTCCTGTATTCGCATATTTTTGCGGACGGGAGGGCAGTGCTGCATCCTACATTCAGGCCTGGATCTTTTTCGCGGAATTAAAACTAAATATTTTGCATAATTTAACTATAAAGAAAGGTACAATAAAAATGTTGCATTTTTCTTTCTGATTTCTAATTCTTGTCAGCTTGTCGTACTTTTTATCCTGTATCGATATCGTGAATTGTGTATCTTTCTTAGCGTGGAGTTATGGACGTAGTATGTGATAAAAACACAAGCTGACCGCAACTTTACGTATGGGTCACTTTTATCAAAAATTCGGAGGCTTTTTTTTTAAATTTCTTTCTTTCTCTTGTTTTCAATCTATTTATGACCCAATTCTGAGTGTTCAAGATTGCAGGCCACGGGGTCTGGTCTTAGGCTTATTTATTTTTATATTATTTATTTTATTTTTATTATTTATTTACCAGGGCGGGTTACCATGACGTCTTAACGCAGTAATAATGTCACTCCAGTTTAGGAAAGTGACGGAGCAATAGAAGACGTCTAGCGCCATCTCTTTCCCACTCTGGAATAAGATTAAAACAATACTGCTTTGGTGGGCCACCAGATGTTATCCGCAATTTGAGGCTTAGGTTTCTCTCGGTTAGCACTTTACACACACCACGCTGTAATTCCACAATGCATATCTCTAACAGACTTGAAATTACAAACATATGCCGCACTCGATCCATATCAATGTCTAACACTAATATGTGTACAGTCAGGAGCATATATATGTTTACACTTACTTAATCAAATCCGTGATTAGACCTGTCGTACTGTATGGATCGGAATGCTGGGCTGTGAAGAAGATGGATGAAAAAAGATTGCATGTAGCGGAGATGAGAATGTTGAGGTGGATGTGTGGTGTGACAAGAATGGATAAGGTAAGGAACGAGTATATTAGAGGAAGTTTAAAAGTTGCGCCAGTTACAGAAAAGTTGAAAGGGAATCGACTGTCTTGGTATGGACATGTGATGAGGAGGGACGAATCGCATGTGACTAAAAGAGTGATGAATATAAACGTTGATGGATGGAGAGGGAGAGGAAGACCAAAGAAACGATGGATGGATTGTGTGAGGAATGATATGAAAGTTAAAGGAGTGAATGATAGCGTGACGGTTGACAGAGGAGATTGGAAGAAAAAAACGTGTTGCGCCGACCCCAAGTGACATGGGATAAGGGCAGGAAAATGATGATGAATCAAATTTAAAAGCGATTTTCTCGTGGAATAACAACTTTGAGATAAGAGCTATCTTATCTTACTACTATTATCAATTCAAAAGTTTGTAGGGATGTATAGATGGATGTTTTTTTTGTTACTCTTTCACGCAAAAACTACTGAACTGATTTGGATGAAATCTGGCACACAGACAGTTTTTAACCTAGATTTACACATAGAATACTCATTATTCCCAGGGGATCCCGTGGGACATCACGTCGGTCTACCGAACTCTAGCTAGTTTCATGAAAACATAGGTTTCAAAATACTATGGTCGTACCAAAAAAAGGAAGAATATCAATGTTAAAAGTTGGTGCGTGTATACATATTTGTGCTCTTGACTGTACATGAACTAAATGTGATTCCTATAAGTGCTGTGACATAGTACCTCTAACATCCATTAGGAATATGAGGTTTTCCGTTCAGTCACGAGTATTCAGCAAATATTATGTTAACTCACTTGTGGTAGAAAGTAAGTAACTTTTAGTTATAGGCTCTTTCCTTTACTAACTTTCCTATATTATTTGTCAACAATAAATGAAACTATACCTTGTCATAATTGCACAATTTGTATATCTCGATACTAACTGGGTTGTGGAGGTCAGATGCAGTCGCTCCATGTAAAATACTGTTATTCAGCTGCATCCGGTTAGACTGTAAGCCGACTCCAGCATAGTTGGAAAAGGCGAGCCCCCCTCTTGCATATCAACCCCTCTGTTTAATCATGGCAACATTGTTTCCTCATGACTTCAGCCTGGCAGCCTACAAGGCCGGAATTGCCGACGTCTGCATAACGCTGATTTTCAATAGCATCTCCAGTTGAATCCAATGCTATGGAACAACAGAACTTGTGACCCATACGACTACCGCAATGTGCTGTGGTCTAACGTTAGTGCGGTAGCGGGAGATTTATGGAGCGATTTGTCACAGATTTTTACGTTGAATACAGTAAGTTATTACGACACTTGGGTTTCTTTGGAATAAAATACTGATTTAGACTCTGAAAATGGTAAGATTTCAGTAAATTCAATTTTGATGTTTCGCAAATAATATCAGATAATTATTGGTTGTTATAGTATAACTTCAATATTAAAATTTATGAAAACGATGACAAAAAAAACAGTTGCTCACCCAATTAGAACTCAGTATTTTTTTTAATATTCAAATCCGATAGTATCGACCTTACCTATCATTTACCTAGGCCAAGTTTGATACTGTTTTCTTAGCACTTTAAAGCTCTGGCTGAGATTTGTTCCCGTGTCTACCTTATCATCATCATTTCAGACAAAAGACGTCCACTAATGGACATAGGCCTCCCCCAAGTGTCGCCACATTGACCGGTCCCGTGCGACTCGCATCCAGCGGATCCCTGCAACCTTCACCAGGTCATCGGTCCACCTAGTGGGAGGCCTTCCAATGCAACGTCTTCCGGTTCGTGGTCGCCACTCCAGAACTTTTCGGCCCCATCGGCCATCCGTTCTGGGAGCAATGTGCCCTGCCCACTGCCACTTAAGTTTGGCTATTCTTTGGGCTAAGTCGGTAACCTTGGTTCTCTACCTTATACTTCTAACAAATACGAGTAGTTGCTTGGTTAAGGTTCGTGTTCAATATAGTACGTCAGATGAGAATAATAAAAATTTTAGCGCAGTAAAGCCCACTTATTTCTACGAAGACAGTAAATCGCTATCGCCCATAACTTGTGCCCCAGTAATTAGCATCACTGTATACTGTCACCCCCTGTTCTACCAATTGAACGTAACTGTAAATGCTCAGAGCTGATACCGTGATACGGTACACTTTGCTTATTGAGATCAGAGAGTATTGAAGTGAACGGTATATCAATATAAGGTACGCCAGTGTTGCGTGGATGCATCAATTTCCACCCTGTATACAGGCTTGTCAAGTTACAAGCGTGCTCAAAGACGAGGAGGAGTTCAAATTGGAGACTTGAGATGGTGAGAAGGAGCTCTATGTGACATATTACATAACATCACGCCAGTAAACTCCGAAGGGTTAGGCAGAAATGTACCTAATAGTACACCCATATTTTGCCAGTTATGTTTAACTCACTGTCACATGTATATGTGGCACTGGCACACCACTGGCGCACTGGCCCCCTATACAGGGGGCGAGCCTATTGCCATCAACCGGGCACAAATCCAGACTCCGTAGCTGCCACTGAGAAATTCCTGATGGAAAATCCAATAACACTTTTGCGCGACCTGGGAATCGAACCCATGCTCAGCAGTTGCGCTTGCGACCACTAGACCAACGACGCAGCCCTATGTCTATGCAAGGAAGGCGAAAACAATGTCATTCACCTTGAGTTTTGGACGACGCGACTTGGCGCGGACGGCGGCGTCGGACTAGTCGATTTTTATTGAATGGATATAAAGATTTATCTGACTCAAGCGGATTCCGGGTCGAATCGAATCAAATCAAAACAAGAGTCATTAATTCAATTTAGAAAATCAGCACTTACTTGACTGTCTTGTGAATTACAATCATTATAAACAACACAATTTGTTCCGAGACACATTGGAGTCCCCAAATCGCTGTCACTTATGCTTTAAGCCACAGTAATTAGTCCACACCAGCCCAATATCCTGTCACCTAGCAGTTCACATTCAATTGACGATGAACGTACATTCAGTCCCGATACATTCACTCATTCGCTCACTGCTTGTTGGGTGCAGGACCGAATGATTTGGTGTCATGGATTAGGAGTGAGCAAGATGGATTGATTTTGATGTGCATTGAGGCTAGATTGACCTGAATTGTCATTGGATGGCTGGTTACCCGATTATAGTGGTGGACTAAGGAGGTTGATGCGTTTAATGCGATTTATATTAACTACAGCAAAAAGTCGCCGCGGTTAACAACGGAATGAAGCATCAGACGCGCTACTAACCTGATAGGTTTGATGTTTTTGCCATCTGAGTTTACGTATTCGTATACATCGAGTCAACACAGGAGGGGCTCGTGGTTAAATTAATAACAGCCGCTTGGATCGATCTCATCATCAACCCATTTACTCTAATTGCCTATTTGGTAAAAAATTTGGTATTTTCTTAAAAAACACTCAAGTAGTCATAACTTTTAAGGAGATCAAGATGGGACTCTGCCACAGAGATACTTTTTACTGCGAATAACCTCAACTATCGCCCTGTTTCGTTTGATCTACGATTTTTTACACACCCTGTATAGTCTCTGATATTACGAACACGCAATTAGCAAACGTGTTGATCAATGTGCGTACCTTTTTTAAATGTGAAGACAACTAATTTACCTTACGAAGAAGATATCATAACATTTTCCTTATCACAACAGGAGGCCTTTGTTCAGATTTGGGCAAGTTATAGTCTGTCATTATTTTTCCTCCCATATCAGCATAATATGATCCCGTATAAAATAGAAAAAGCCCTTTCTAATTAAGGCCCGTACCTAAATTCTATGTAATCTGGGATTATTCTAGAACCAAAACATAATTAAGCCAATAAACCTCAGCTAGAGCATTTAGTCCTAAACAATGGACTAAGTTGGGTTTACAACAAATATCATTAACTTCCTTTAATGTTGATTATAATACAGAGTTTATAACTTCGCCTGAAGGATTTCTGAACATACAGGGTGTAAAAGGACCTTTTGCGAAGCCGTTAACCGAGCATTCTGTACATCAAAGTAAGTAACACTGCGCAAAAATTGCTGGGAAACGACTTTTTTGGGTGTAAAAAGTCACGGTTTACGGTAACGCTCAATGTAATGCACTCAAAACATTATGCAGTACAGGGGTCATTTGTTTTTGTCATGCAGGTATTTAAAATACAGTTATACTACATTTAAAACGTCTATAAAAAGTGTGAAAAAGTAGGAACTTTGACCTTCAATATCTCCGTAACTGTAAGGTTCTCAGGTATGGTCCAGAACATACAAAGTATCGCAATGATGATAAGAACACGTACCTCTCGACTTCGTTAAAGGTGTTTCAACACCCGTTATACAGTTTTATTAACGAGCATTATAATGTAAGTTCGCAACATCACCCTGTTGTGAGAAGTTTATGGATTACAGCTTTGGTTGAGTATCAAAGTAAACGTAGTAAAACCTTACACGGTCACGACCTCGAACGACATGACTTAAAACGTGACATGCGCCAAGCGACACGCGCTTGTCGCTTGAACCTGTAGCTCGTGGCCAAGCCGCGTATAGTAGACCGTGCGTCAGTGATAACAAAACCAATTTAAGCCACATGTTTTAAAAAAGTCCAAAGGATTTCTCGTCAAAAATCGCTACCGGCCTTGACAATATTCGGCTTTAGGATCAGAATATTTCAGTAGCAGGTCAGAGTTTGGATTTGTCTTCAATAAATAATAGGCTAGTATGGTCGACCACACGTCACCGACTGTAGTAACACTCGAACTAGGAATGTCGCCTTTGTTGCTACGACATAAAGACGCTGTCAATACAGGGTGGAGGGGAACATCGATGCACAAAAGGTTACCACCAATGATATTCTAAAGAAAGATACGCTACGTTCATACTGAGCGGCGATCAAATATCGTTGCGTTGTTACGACTGCGATAGATAATACGGAACGTATGTTACAGAAATAGATAGCTATTGCGCTTGAAGTACTTAAATTACGACAATTGTCTGAATTTGTCTGCAACAATTTGCGCGTGCTAGTGTGATATCTACCTCTTTTTATCTATTATGTCATTGGTTATCACGTATTCAGTGAATCATTCTGAACCCGGGTGGGGTTGACATAGAATTTTTTTAACGGTAATTTGTAGTAAAAACAATGTGACTTACCAAGTGCAAATCCATCCTTAGCCCACTGCACCTGTCCTGCCAGGTTGGCGACTGCACATTCTAGCACTGCCTCTGCACCTTCCTGCACCCTCAGACTTCGGGGGACCACCCTGAAGTACTGCTGTTGGAAAGCAGTCGCAACCACCAACACTGTAACAAGAGAAATTCGGAGTTTAGTGAGTTTTTTAAATGGTAGTTTATATTTATCAAGACGTTTTGCGTGGTGACTATGAATGAAAAAGATATTTTATTCAATTTATCAAGCTGGCATACAAATACCTATCTACATCACATAACATCACACCTTTTATCCCCGAAGGGTTAGGCAGAGGTGTACCTAATAGTACACCCACATTTTGCCAGTTAAATTTTAATACCATGTAATAGGGGGCGAGCCTATTGCCATCACCCAGCCACAGATCCAGACTCCGTGGCTGCTACTGAGATATTCCTGATGGAAAAACCCAATAACAATTTGCTCGACCTGGGAATCGAACCCAGGACCTCATGCTCAGCAGTCGCGCTTGCGACCACTAGACCAACGAGGCAGTTACCTATCTACTGTTGGCATTGCATAAACTGCTATTAATCAAACGGCTTACAGTAAAACAATTTGATTAAATGATTACAGACTATTACAAAAAAAAAAAACATGGTGGTCGAAATATTTGGAAACTAATAACTCGATTACAGTTCATCACCACTGCTCTCAAAACAGTTTATAAAAACATCGTGAGGGAATCGGCATGTCCTGGAACCTAACTCACCAAGGCCCGATTGGTGGATGCCCAATAGCCCTCAAAAAGAGAAAGCATGTATCCTGGGACACAGGCTGTGTCAATGGGAACGTCCTAGGCTGATTATGCTTCTTTATCGTGCCCGGTGTCAGAGTTTTTCTGCCGCCCATGAGTACTTGTACATGAGTGACTTGGCTATACATGCCGTCGAGAAATATCTCTCAGGCATGCTGGTTTCCTCACGATGTTTTCCTTCACCGAAGCAAGTGATAATTATGCAATACGCACATGAATCTATAAATCAGAGGTGTCTTGGGTTCGAACTTGAGACCTATGACAGTCCAACGGTCACACCACCAGGCTAACACTGAGCTTAATATTTTTGTTAAGCGTAGGTGTCGCATTAACCAAGCGCCTTTTGCGTTCAGGGTCATAGATTCAAAGTCTCGCATAGATACATCACATAGAATACGTTAAAATGGTTAGCAGATGTGTATTTCGTATCTTGTTGTACAATTATATTGATAGCCAAGTCAACATGTGCTGGTTTTAATGATTAAATGGTGCTTTTAACAACTGACAACGCTGTCATAATGTCAGGCGTTAAAATAATCGTATATATTTTTTTAACGTTCACTGGTTAACTAAACTGGTAACGCTCTTATTTGTGCAGGCAATTTGTTTTGTGAGTATTGTAAAACTCAAAAACGTTTTTGACAGAACACTGGTTGTAATCAAAGTCTGCCTGTGATAAATAAACACAAAGTTACGCCTGCATTGAAGACGTAGACAGAGGTATTTAATAACTACACCAACATTTTGCCAAGCTTAAACCTATCCTGTTACTGGGAGAGAGCTTACACAGATACTGGGCATAATCATTCATAATCTTGTTTCTCTGGCTCTCTGTCCATGTGCCGGCAAAACACGTCTTTCTCCCGTAACATAATCATTGATAGACACACATCCCTGAAGAGTTAAGCAGAGCCCCCCGCTTAAAGTCATTGATTTTATCGATTAACCCCAAATAACCCCTAAACATAAACACCAACGAATTGAAACCACCACCCTGTAATTGACCTATAAGTCAAAACCTCCTTCCATACAAAGGAAGGCAAGCGTCAAACGCCTTCAAACTTACTATTATTAATAATAACAGAGTTACTATTAATAATAACTATTGACAGTAAACAAAAGATACAATGGCGGCATATTGGTTGTTAATACGACACTGTCTGAAGTGGGTGTTGAGTTAGTGGCGAGACAAGCTGAGGTTAGTGAACTTTGTAGGTGGCGTTGTAAGCGGGTAGCGGGAAGCGGAGCGGTAGCGGTTTTGGGTGTGGTACAAAAGTATTGTAATTTTAAAAGCTTTTTTTACTTATTTGTAAGCCAGAATTAACGAGGGATATTGAGAACGAAAAGAGCTTTTCTTGTGCCTAATATAATTCTCCGCCTCTACAGTAAAGCGAGATAAGTCAAATCAACTAATAATTTCCACACTTAATACTTCACTTTAAAACTTGCAATTTGGAACCTGCAATGACATTATTAAAATAACATGGGAAGTATTTGGAATGCTATTTTTAGGCTCAAAATCAAAAAGGAACGCTTGTAGGATCAGTTTGTTGTCCGTCTATCAGTTTGTCAAGGTCCTTTTTTCTCAGGAACGCGTTGGGGTATCAAGTTGAAATTAAAATCAAAAACTCGGGTCTGCGGTCTCTTTCAGCTGAGATAAAATCAAACTTGCAAATACGAATTTTTGAAACTTCTTCCACGAAAGTAAAGTAAAGAATTTGCAAACTTATTGACACACAAATAACACAGAAGAATTTCTTTTATTAAATAGCAAACAACCATCTTTATTTGCCCTTGATTACGCATCACAAATTGATCGATTTGTTCAAAAGCCCATTAACCTTGATGTATATAACTTTTCAATAATATCGAAGATGCAAATCAGTTGTTAACTCGACACTGTTTGTCTCAAGTGGGTATTTAGTTTGTGGTGAGACAAGTGAGTTGAATGTACTTTACAGGTAATACATGGTAATAGTGCAAGCGGGCAGCGGGGAGTGAAGAGGAAGCGATTTGTTGCATAGTGTTATGTAAATGCAGCGTTGATCATTTTCTATTCGAGTAGATCAATTAACTGACTTGAGTTTTTTAAATTAAATTTCTTTGGCTGTTCCAAGATCTATTGGTGATTTAAAAACGTAACTAACGCGGCCATATTGTTATTTTTTACAAAACGAGTCCAAAAATGTTGGCGCCAAAAGAACCCGAGTCTTTATTATGCTGTTCAGGTCCTTTGCATCAGTAGTAGAAACAAAGACAGGAAGTATTAGAGATAACTGACTGTTTACTGCACCATAACTGGCGAAATTTCAGTGTACTGCATAAGGTACACCTCTGCCTGATCCTTCGGCGATTACAGACGTGATGTTATTTATGTAAAGCTGAAAATTGAAAATTTCTTAAAATTAAACATTGCTAAATGAATAAGAAATACTAAACACTCATTACTTGTTAACCAAAAGAAAACAAAACATAATTATAATCGTGTTTGCTGAGAACACTTAGCGTTTATAATGACTGTTTACATAAAATATTTCATGCTTAATACTGAAAATGAAAATTGTAATATGGATTAAAACAAATATTTTCACAGCTTTGTAAATAATTAAATTTCAATTTGCATCTGTTATTTTGTTTGTATTTATACAAGTATTTTGGTAATGATTAATTTTTTAATGTCATTGAAAAGCAAAAAGACCAAAAGAAAATATTTTACTTAAAAAAGCATAATCTCTGCTTCGTACGAATCTTGCTTTATTTTTTTACTGCCATGTTAAAAAGTGCTAGATAGTACAAACAAGGTAAAAAAAGCACCTGGTATATTTTGACTTGCAAGGGTGCAAGTCAAAATATACCAGGTGCATTTTTGCAGCTTATACCGAGTATTACATTGAGACATTTTAAATGAAAATGGCAGTTCGATAAGGTTGTGTGTGCCCTCTATGTGGTACAGGAATTTGTATCCTTTTACCACAGTTATGTAAAAAAAAAAAGAAATCGCTACCGCTCATGACTTACACTACCAAGTGGCCCTACGTCACGTCCAAGAGCCACTCCACACTCGCGACTGCGCCAAGTGCGTGAATTAACACGACAAGTCTGACATCTGTGTCTACCATGTTTGGCGTGCGCTAATTCAAAACAATTGTTTTATAAAATCAAACATTTCCGTATTTTTTTGGTCCTAAAGTACATTGACTTGTTTGAACGAAGACGGTTTGACAAGGCCCTATAAGGTTATGTCATCGGAGTGATTTTGAAAGTGTTAAAACAATTGGAAAGCTGGGGATGGGACATCTTCTTTTTTAGGGATGTGTGACTTTCAAAATAGGTGTGTCAAATTGTTAAAACAAATAGGGTTGCATAATCTCCTTTGTTGCCCTAGTTACTACCAATCTTACTACCAGTTGTAATACCGTTAATTTTGATAGCCCTTCCTACTACTCCAGTATTAGGTTGTAAGGAGGGAAAAAATAAATTGCCCGTGTTACTACCGTTAGTACTTAAACAAAAAAAAAAAAAATTGTTTCTAAACTAATTTTTTTTTCTTAGTAACTCGAACATAAAACAATTGACTTCTAAAATAAAAAAGGGAAAATCAGCGAAATTTCTCGAGGGCGTAGCCTACTGAGAAAAAAAAAAAGATAGAAAAAAAGTTTCATGTTTACTTTACATTTTAAAACGAAAATTACCGATTTTCCTAGAATTATATATATATTTTCTTTTTAAGTACTGGTAGTAACACGGGCAATTTATTTTTTCCCCTGTACCATTTTGGATCTAAACAATTGACGAATGCTTTTTAAACGTTCCCAATTTCTGCAGCGATTTTGAACAGTATTGACATAGTAGCTTATTATCAATACAATAAGTACAGTCGCCAGCACATCGAGTTACCACAAACTGTCAAGTTTGTCCAAATAATTTTAAACCATAAAATGTTGATGGATAAGTCCAAAATCGAATGCGAAAATTTGATAATTTGTGGTTGCTTGACGCGCTGACGACTGTACAATTTGTGATTCTTTTACTATCATATTGCTGATGCCATTATTTAGGACCTCTGGTTAAAAAGGACATTGAAACAAATATACAATGATTTTAAAAAAGCATGCACTACTTAACAGTGTGAGAATATCATCATCTGTTTAGCCTTTTCCCAAGTATGTTGGGGTCGGCTTCCAGTCTAACCAGATACAGCTGAATACCAGTATTTTACATGCAGGGACTGCCTATATGACCTCCACAACCCACGTACAACTGAGTAGTACGATACCCCTTAATATAACTGGTTGTCAGACTATTGGATCACTAACTGCGACTTTCAAAGATCTTTAAATGACAATGACGGAACCTAAGGCTTAACGCGCTTTCCGAGGCACGGAGGAAACTCGGTATGACGGTGGCCACCCATCCAAAAACCAACCCGAGCGGAACATGAAGATTTTCGCTACGTATATCTTATCTAATTCTTCTCCTGCATGCCCGAATTTTATAATAAAACGTAAATATTAAAACTACACCACATTTTACTTTTTAGAAAATTATTACTTGAACGACCACGCTTGAGAGCGAGGTCATCAAGGATAGAACGACTTAAATAATAGACTAATGCATATTTATAAATCGATAATACTGTTGCTGTGGCTAAAATCGTGCATGATATGACACCCACCCTTTCAACACAATCTAATCGATGTCACGAAATCGTGTGGCTAAACGATTGACTTAAATACATATTAAAAAGCCATGTTCCCACTTCTGAGATACAGGCCTCCTCTCTATGAGATGAAGTCGGTCGTAATCCACCACAACGGCCCAGTGCGGGTTGGTAGATGTCACATGTCTTCGAATTTTCGGTTATAGATATACAGTATAGGTTATACAGTCATTGCAGTTTGAAATTTTTGCTGTTATTAGCAATAACTAAAAGTTTGAGGAGGTTCGAGGAAGCTCGTGGAGGCTCGTGGTAATGTTTTTCCTACACCTCCAAAATTCTTTCCTGATTAATTTGGTTGACGGATCAAAGACAGTTAGATTGTTTCTCTGGGACGTCGTTGAGCTTCAGTGTCTCGGCGCTTTTCTGGTGGTCGCCACTGTTGATTCTGGCTTTCAGGAGTTGCAGTGGTTTGGGATTAGTGTGGCGGGCTTGCCCCAAATAAAACGAAAACTTCGAGAAGACACTGCTACCAATCTTCTTGAAATTTAGACCGTTAGACAGTTTTAACACTCATAATTTGCCCTGCCATTATCTCAATTTATTTGTGGTCGGCGCAGCATGTCTTCTTCTTCCATACTTCTGTATTACTCGTCATCTCATCAGACACCTCTTTACTTGCCATATCAGACAGTCCATCCATCTTTTCTTTGGTCTTTATCTAAACTCTTAATAGCCATTCAAACTCAAAACTTTCCTCATGACATTTTCCTCATTCCTCCGCATTCACGTACTATATCAACTTACTTCCTAAACTAATTTTGATTGTGAACTGGTATAAAACTTGCATGCGACGGAACGTATCTACGCGTCCTGCGCCGCCATCTTGGACAGTCCTCGGGTGATAAAATCGGACAGATTATGAACCCTATCAATAAGTTCTGACAGATTCTAGACTAACGGTGTTCAGTTTTATGTTGACATTTCTACATTACTCTAAGATATACTGGTATTTAGTCTCTAGGGGGGTTACCATGACGTCTTAAAGCAGGAATAATTCCTGTGTGGGAAAGAGATGGCGCTAGACGACCTGTATAGCTCTGTCTCTTTTCCAAACTGGAATTACTGCTGCTTTAAAATGTCATGTTAACCCCCCAGAGCATTATGTCTGCCTTTGTACGGGTATTTTTTACTTGTAGTTTTAATAAATAAATACTGGTCTTCAACAGGAACAAAGTATTACAACCGTTTTTTTAAGGAATTCTTTACCACAAGAAGGAAATTATTAATCCTACTGCATGAACTAACCGCCAACCACTATCATTAAGATACGGGAACCGAAATAATTGTAGCAAGAACTTCTATAGAAAACCGATTTACAAACTATTTTATACTTTATTACTTTTGTACTAAAGTGCATTATCGCAAGAAATGTTTTGAAAAGTAATCTAAAGGAGAGTTATTATGAGAGCATTATAAACCTTAATGTTGGGGCAATAAAGTACGTTATTTTATGTGTAGTTACAGTTAATATGGGTATAATTTGAACCAAATTTGAACTTTATAGCATTTGTTTATAAAGTAAGTTTTTAATAGAAAAGATATGGTCAATTATGATGCAGTACGTACAAAATGCATTTTAGTAGGGTTGTGAAACATTCATAGCTACTGAAAAATAACAAGTAATTTTACTTTCAAATAGTATTTCTGTAATGCGGTGAAGGAAATATACTTCAGTATTTTTCTTATTTTTAGTAGGTATACCTGATAGCAGGTGCTTTTTAGCAGGTACTCTGGAACTGCTAGCAATCATTGAGGAAACATAGTCATCAATATTATTCTCTGAATTAATCAAACCGTCAATACCCCCAAAAGGCAAATTACTTTTTCTTTGCTGTATGGGAGTTACTGATATTAACCTAAGACAAAAGAGAATAAACCAAAGTGCACGTATGAACAGATGATGTAAGAATGTGGACGAACAAAAAGGAGTATGTGAGGATCGTATCAGGTGGCGTGGTTTCTGCCTACTCTCATGCGACAGACTCGTCAGTTTTCTATGTATCATATGTTACGGCTAAAAGCCGAAGTAAGGTTACACCTAGTTCTAGCCGGCTATACCTAGGTGCGCTCTGTAACAGTTTGTTATACTTAGGTGTATCCTTTTTATTGCTAGGACACACCGACCAAATGGATTAGGTTAGGTTAGGTTAGAACTGTGACCAAACGCGCGCGAGCCGAGCGAGCGCTACGTCCAAATTGGTTGCATCAAACTTCCAAACTTAGGCCGCACCTAGGTTTAGCCGGCTAGAACTAGGTGTAACCTTACTTCGGCTTTTAGCCGTAACATATATAATAGAATATAAGTAACCGCTTAGCTGAGTACATGACATAACATTTTGTACCAAGTCAAACAGATTGGTATTCAAATATTGTTAGCGTATAAAAAGTATTATCTCCGACGATAAAATTATGATTCAGTGAACAAACCCACGCGCTCATATAATACTGTCTAATTTCCATGTTACATTGGCATCGGGGCACGGGATTAGCATATTGCAATATTGGGTTTAAATACAATATATTGGTTTAAGCCAATATATTGGCAGTAAGAGTAGGTAGGTAAGGAAACGATGAATGTCGCTGCGTATTTATTGGGCAAAATTAGACATCGATTCGAGAAGAACTGAAAGTAGATAAAGAAACACTGAAAAGACTGCCCGCCAGTAGCGAAGGTTCCATACAACTCGATTCCTACCGGCTTCCCTTTGAAAAATGGCAAAGTCAGTATTCTATAGACAAATAATATAATCACATTAAAGATAATGTACTCCGGCTTACTTCTGACAAAAATTGACCCTTCGCTACTGCTGCCCGCCATACTATTCCCAAACCACTGTAACTCCTGAAAGCCAGAATCAACAGTGGCTGGACTGGAAACAATGGATGGACTGTGTGAAAAATGATATGGCTAGAAATGGTGATTACTGAGATGCTGTCTGAGAGAAGTGTGGAACAAGAAGACGCATGCTGTGCCGACCCCAAGTAAATGGATCTCCAACGATACGAGACTAATGATGATGGTTAAATCCAATACAGAGCTTTGGGGGGGACCTATACAGGGTGTAACAGAAAGGGTATTGTCATATGAAAGGATATGCTACAGACCATCAAAGTGAACAACTTTCTCCTTGGGTGCAATATCCTAAATGCGAAAAAATTATCACCTGTCCCATACTAAATTTCAATACCTACTCGACCCAATGTAGAAGAAAGAAGAATGAAGAAGAAAAAGAAGATGAGATGATGTGAAGATTTTTTGATTGTTGATTTATTTTGATTGATTGTTTTTTTGATTTTGATTGATTGATTGTTTTAATATTGTTTTTTTGATTTTGATTGATTGATTGTTTTAATATTGTTTTTTTGATTTTGATTGATTGATTGTTTTAATATTGTTTTTATTTTTTGAGATTTTGAGGACAGTTTCGATTTTTGATGTTTTGACTTGACTGAAAATATGCCTTTACGTTTTTTTAGCATAAATTATTGTTAATTGATAGAAAGTATTTTTTAAGCGGCTTAGTTATTCATCTAAACTAGGTCCCATAGTCATCATTACTATAAACTTAAGCCGAGGCATATTTTAGAAAATTACACACATGAAAATGATTACTTCCATACATAATAGTTTGAACTTAAGAGCTTAAAGACATTATTAAAACCAGTTGTGATCTAATCTACCTTCACTAATAAACTGCATAATCTTACGTCCTAGGCATTTCCTGGAACCTAGATTAGCATACACAATTTCATCCTAGCGTACACGCATAAATTAAAACATACTGATGCTTAGGCCACGTTTATATGAACGTGTTTTTAACGCAACATGTTTTTTTACCGGGATTTTCAACTCTCGGATCATCAGCAAACGTTGAAAATATAGTGTGCGGTAAAAACGTTACGATAAAAACCGCCTTATACACGTATTCAGCCGTATCTGATGGCATTCTTGGAAAAATACTAAGATGAAAGCTTATTAGTGCATTCTTGGGTTTATTACTCTAGTATTTTATGGAACTAGTATTTAGTAACAGGTATTTAGGAGGTGGCCATCATCATCTGCCGAGTCTTTTCCCAACAACGGCATCGTTAGGGTTGGCTTCCAGTATAAGTAGGTGCAGCTGAATAATAGTATTTTACATGAAGCGACTGCCTATTTGGCTTCCACAGCCTAGTTACTGAGATAGATACCCTTTGTTAAGACTGGTTGTCAGACTTTCGGGCCACTGACTACCTGAAACGACTGTCAAAGATAACAAATGACAGCCAGGATCAACGGCTTAACGTGCATTCCGAGGCACAAAATGCTTTACAAAATGTTCATTCCAATTTTTGGCAGCCCTAGCTTATGAAATGGCCACTTATTTTAGAGCGTTTACGATACAATTTTAAAATAAGGATGTCATGTAAACATAGTAAGTAGTTTGTTTTATATTTTTATAGAATAAAGCGAGTTATGGTTAAACATTAAGCTTTTGATTGCTGTAATTGAAGATTTATTCTGTTTTGATTAGAAAGTAATGGGTTTCTGATATTAGGGATTTGTTTTTTTTTATTTTCTCACTTACTGTTCCCTTCCTTAACTGAATCTGATTTTGTTAAAAATTTTTTAGGAGTTCTAATTTTTATGCACGGAACCCTAATCCATTTTTTACAATAAAAGTAGCTTATGTTACTCCTCATAACATCAGCTATCTGCCAGTAAAAGCCCCGTTGAAATCGGTTCAGCCATTCCGGAGATTAGCCGGTACAAACAGACAACAGATTTTTTTTTTTAAAAGATATTTTTATAAGTACCGTATATATCATATGCATTCAGCAAAAGCTGTTATTTTGAAATTACAAACAGACACTTCAATTATATTTATTTGTATAAGTGATAGGCCATAGACATAGGCCTCCTTTAAACTTGAAAGACAGATGTTCTAAAATGGGTCACCTATCTTTCCAAATCATCAAAATCCGCGCATATCTAAAGATATATTTATTTAAGTTCTGTGTGGTTATTTAGACAATTACATCCCCCCAGGAGCGAAAGTCGAATTGGTCTTTGCGGGAGGCGGAATACTCGGTAAATAGAATTAGGACAACGACATAAACAGCAGGGAATATTTGCTAATTGAGGTACAAATGGAGCTCGTGGTTGATTTTCAAAGTGAAGCCATGCTTGCCAAAGTCGATCCGTGCATGGGAGGTATGGGAGGAAACTCGGTATTCATGGATTTATAAAGGGTGTAAAGACCCTTAATATATTTGAAAGGCACTTGTTCTCCCCGTCTTTGCGATAATTTTTTTTTTCTAAACCATACCTTCTAGTTACGGAGATATTGGGGGTCAAAGCTCCAACTTTTTCACAAGTTTTTTTTTAAATACATGTTTTTATTGTAAGATTTTTACTTTAACACCTTCACGACCCCCGTACAACTCAATCCATCCATCAGCACAATGCTTTGAGTGCTTTCCATCGAGTCCTTCCGTAAAACGTGATTTTTCACCCCGAAAAAAAAAGTCGATTCCCAGCAATAATTTTTGCGTAAAGTTACTTAGTTTGATGTGCAGAATGCGTGGTTGACGGCTATGTGAAGGGTCTTTACACCCTGTTACTGACTGTACTCCGTGCCTCGCAAAGCACGTTAAGCCGTTGGTCCCGGGGTCGATATGTAATTCTTTGACAGTCGCTATAGGTACTCAGTGGCCCAAAAGTCTGACAACGTCTTACCAAGGGGTATTGTACTACCCAGTACTAACTGAGTTGTGGAGGCCAGATAGGCAGTGGCTTCATGTAAAATACTGGTATTCAGCTGCATCTGGTTCGACTGGAAGCCGACCCCAACATAGTTGGGATAAGGTTAAGCAGATGTTGATAAGTTACTATAGCTCGTATTGATAATAAGAATAGTGTCTGATGTCGCTAATATTGTTGAGAAACAAAAGACTGTGTTTTGTTTCGAACACGACTTTCAACCGTTCAAAACAGACCATATTTAATAACTATTCCAAATAACCAATATTAAACCTTTTGATTATCAAAGAGTAAAGTTCATTTTACCACGAGACGTCCAATTATATAGAAATTAATTCTACAAAATGTGTGAGACCGATCATCAATTAATATAGTTTTCCTTTAATTGGTATTTCATTTTGCTCTTAGCTTTCATTATACGAGTTTTATTGGGAACGCTTTGTGGGGCAGGTTTCAAAGTTAAATATTTTATATGAGTTAGTTTTGAACTATTTTCTGTGATATTAGCTAGATGTGATATTAATTTAAAAAAGGTATGTTCTTTTACATTTTCGGATTGCCATATCCAAAATAAATGGATGCGCATTATTTTGGGCGCTCACTAACACACTGTTAATGTCCAATACTAACACAATTTTAATTTATTTTTTATGTTATTTTGATTTAAATGTAAACTGTATTACGTAAGACCTCCCGTGTGGTCTCGACAGTGTTTAAAGGACTCGTAGAACAAAAGTTGTTCAGTTTCACGGTCTGAGAGACCACACGGGCGGTCTTGCGTTTATTATGTTACATAAAGCTGTATACGGATACAGCTTTAATATTGCAATAGCATATAAAGCTGCAAAGTCTCACTTCCCAATCACCTATTACCAAGTACATCGAACATGTCAAATAAGGGCCAAACTTTCCGCACAGCATTCACAAGAAAACCTCACAAAAATTCCTTTCAAGCCAAACTTGGTAATATCAGAGCAAACTCAAGTATTTAGCTCCGAGCGAAGTTCGCAACTCAATTATGGCGACATTTCTAGATATATTGATTTTTGAAAAATGTGGCAAGCGCGAGCTGGGTGTGGCGACAAGAGGGCCTCGATACAGTTACATGTGATCATCATGTGTCTTGTATGTGTGTATGAGTCATTTGTGATAGTGGGAATCAGTAATGTTTGAGACTTAAATAAGCTACCAAATAAGCTAAATATTCAGTACATCATTCTGAATTCCAATAGAATTTTTTCATCGGTAGCAAAAATCTGCTGTTTCCGACAAAAGTGCAATACTAAACACTTCAAAATGTATGGAACAGCTGTTTTGTTTCTAGGTACCGATGAAAAAAAAATTAATACGTTGTAACCGTTTGTACGTCGGTTTCCCTTCCACCCTGTATATTTTTATGTACACACGCCAGCACGTCACGCAAGGCCCAGGGATTTGTGCCCCGTTGATGGCAATAGGCTTTCCTATGATACTTTGAGGTTTTATACTTCATCAAAATATACACGCGTTTTTATGTTATTGAAATGCACGGTGCATTAAATATCACTACAAGAAAAAATCTCACAAAATGTCCATCGTTTTTTATCAATCACTTTTCCCTTACGGGCCCCTAAAAAAACTCCAAGAAAGTACACTCAAACTTAATGAGCATTTTTATCGTAATGTATCGGGACTGACAACGACAATATATTTGGAGAGCCTGGAGGTACCCCCACTCCCCCCAAAGGAACGGGGTCACTTTCTAAAATACACTCTTTAAAGATAACTCTGATGGCCAAAGGGTAAGAATGCTTTTTAGTTAAGAATTTTTGGTGATTAGTTACGATTTTTTGGAATTTTGGAGTTAATCTCTTTTTTAATTTTTTTTTTAACGTGGTAAAATCATCAAATGAGTCCTCCCACCCAGGGCAGAGCGGGAGGGACTGTCAGACTTGTACTGACTAAAATCCACGGTGTCCTTCAGGAGCCCTTTATGTTCCAAGGTCACGGTAATTCTATGAGTCCCGCGACCTGGAGTTAATCTCTTCTGGGGAAAAAACCAATTGATAAGTTACCTATATTGTATGTGGCGTGAATACTTTGTGTGTTTCTTGTATATTCAATATACTTAAGTCTACGATTTCACTACGGAACCATGGTAAAATAATAAACTTCGCCTGGTATTCTCTTCCCACGATGGCCCAAGACTACGTCACGATAAGTGTTACCATTGATTGTCCTTTTCAGTAAATTTAGGGACTCTCATTTAGTGAATGAAAATAAAATAAATTACTAACTAGCTTAAATATTTAGTAACTCGTGTGAGTCATCTATTTAGTTTTAAATATTGAATTTCTAGTTCATAATTGCTTTGTTAAGTTAAAAAATGCATTTTGCTAGGGTAATTCAATCACACGCCGTGGCAACGCATCGACAGCATCGCAACTGATGTCGTATTCTTGGGCCAATCACGTGACCCAGCTGTCATGGGAAGAGACTACCAGGCGAAGTATATAATTATACCATGTACTGAAACTAAAATCTTATCTTATAGCTACTCATGATGAGCAGCTATAAGATAAGGTTTTGGGGTTCATTAATTCATCCCGTATAATCAAGAAACACGAACTTCAAGCAAATGGTCTAAATCTGTAGAAAACCAACACTATAATGTTTGTTTTTCTTGTGTTGTTAACCAACTTCAAAACAAGGAGGAGGTTATAATTATATTCGGCCGGTATCTGTTTTTGACGGCATAATCGTGCTGGTGGTCAGGATCTAGAGAGAGAAACCTCTTAACAGTATGTGCTGTGTCCACGAACACCGCTTTTTGAATACAAGCGATTTTATTGATTACTCCTTGATTTAATCTTAATTACAAGCATAAAATCACTTCAACAAACTAAGACTTTCGAAACAGTAAATTATTTCCACAACATTGTATCAATAACGTAAAACTTTTGAACATACTAAACTTAATTAATTAATACATATTGGCATAACTAAGAGAGGGGTATGGGGTGAATAATCTCCCAAGTTACTGTATTATAGACAAGTTCGTTAAAGTTAAAGTTAAGTTTAAAGTTAGATCGATGACGGAAGATGGGACGACACTTCGATTGAGGGGTATAAGATGGTGATGGCGTTTACACAATGGGAAGTGTTGGGTTGTAGTTGCGTGCTTCTTATGAGGTTTCTATTGTAACAGAACATAAAAGGTTTATATAAAACATGGCGTAATATCATGCTTGTATCATGTGTGATGTTTACAAACACATTGTGCCTGTTATGTTTAATAGGAGCCGAGCTTTTTCCAACAAACATACTATAACATCACACCTGTAATCCCTGAAGGGTTTGAGCAGAGGTGCACCTAATAGTACACTCACATTTCGCCAGTTATGTTTAAGTCCCATGGAATGGGGGGCGAGCCTATTGCCATCAACCGGACACAAATCTAGACTCCGTGGCTGCCGTGGCTGCGGCTGATGGAAAATCCCATTAACACTTTGCCCAACCCGGGAATCGGACCCAGGACCTGCACAGCAGTTGCGACCACTCCACTAACGAGGCAGACAATGTAATTTTATATTTCAAAATAACTTAACCTTATTGGTTAGATTGGGACCTCGCTATAGATGCGCCATGTACTATGTAGCTTTGATCGAGGTCAGTCGGGGAAGGTTCCCCATTACACCAGCATTCAGATCTTTCACCCCACAACGCATCAACCTTGCTTAGCGACAAAAACATTTAGTTATAGTGTGATATATATACTTTTCTGTACATAATATATACATATTTGAGTAAGTCCTTTCATAAGCTCCAATACTGACAAACAATGGCCCGAATTCATATCTCATTATCCCAGTTTGGTGTGAATGTCCCTTTTGTCGAATTCAAGATGGCCGCCATTCGATCACTGACGTCACTTGACGGCGATACAGGGTGTATTATTTATCATTCGTTCGTTCGCTCGCTCCTAATTCCTGTATTAATGTTTCAGCCTGTAGCTATGGAGTGTGTTTGTATCGGGTGCTACGCTTTGTTTTCGATGGTAAAATTAAAAACTCTACTCACATATTTTTTTCTTTAGTGCTTTGCTTATACTATGTTACAAGTACATAATTAAAAAATGTGAGTATTGTTTTAAGCTCATCAATCATCATACATACGCATAAACTCACGTCTTTTCATATGGCAGAAACTACAGAAAGCTTCGTCCAAAACTCATAGATTCATTTTTATTTTTAAACTAGCATTTGCCCTTGGCTTCGCCCGCGTGGAGTTCGGTAATGGTCCCACGGGATCGTACTGTCGGGATAAAAAGTATCTTAAGTGTTAATCCAGGTTAAAAAACTATGTGTGTACCAAATTTCATCCAAATCTTGTCAGTAGTTTTCCGTGAAAGAATAACAAAGATCCAGACATCCACACATCCTCACACACTTTCGCATTTATAATATTAGTAGGATTTTGCAATTAAAAACAAAAATACAGACTTATTAGGGTTTTTGGCTTAAATCTTAAATTAATCATTAATGATTATGTATCGTCTTAATTGAAGACAGATAGGTAATCATTTTGTTATCATAACTTTTTTTTTTTTTTTTAACGTGGTAAAATCATCAAGTGAGTCCTCCCAATAACGTCGGTAGTTCTTAAGAATTATATCAGAGACAACTACAGTAGGTTACTGACTTATCCATCAAACAAATAGTAGCTATAAACTCATACATAGACACCATAAAACCCCACCAGACCCCAAGAAACAGTTCCACCATGAGAATGAGAACAAACTAACAATGAAGCTTAAGTCTATAGAATTGTTGGCTCCATTGATAAAAACGTATCATTCTTGTAGTTTGTGCGAGCAGTGATATTTTTGAGTAAGTGGTTAGTGGGTAGTGCTAATTGATTAATAATTATAGAACGAAGATAAGATGGCAATCATATGGCACCAGATATTAAACAGGAAAAAAATTGTGTGTGTCAAAGATCAAATCGAAAACTTCGAAGCGAAGAATCAGGGCTTTTATTTAATTTTATGCGATCAAACTTTAAGCTGCGTCTACACAAAGCGAACCAAGCACGAACGCAACATGAATTCGCTTAGTGTAGACCCAGCTTAAGAGTATCGAACTAGCACTCCCATCAAGCAAATTCATGTTCAGCTTGTGCTCCGCTCGTGCTCGGCTCGTTTAGCGTAGACGCACCTTTAGAATGCAAATATCCAAATGCTACAATATTTTTTGAATGGTCTTAAATTGTTGAAATAATTTGCCATTTTTCCAGAGCAATCTTTTTATTCTTTAGGTAGATAAAACTACTAAAAACGTATTATTTTACAGTTCTAGTACCACATAATCTGGCAAAAAATCATAAGTCATTTTCTTTAAACGAGGCTACTTTTTTGAACGTTAAAATTACAAAACGCCCGCCCTTCAACACCGTCCTTATCGACATCTAGAAACACAACACTACTCAATACACAGCAGGTCCCAAAAATATAAAACAGCGACAATCGACAACCCTTCGAGAAATTCTCACCCTTAACTCACGTAACAGATGGTACAGGGTGTTCCCGATCCATCACTACCGTTTCGCCAGCCACCATAATTGATCACATTATTTTTCCTGTTATTATTAATTGTTCCGTCTCTGTATTCAATCAAACAGCCTGTATATAGCTCGAATCTTTTAGAGCCGTTTTAGTGAAAGACTGATGGCTGGCTTTCAAGGTTGTTTGAGTGGAAAAAGGGCGTATATGTCTGATGATTGAGGGGAATATGGAAATCGAGTATAATGTAGCGTTTTTTTTCTCTCTCAGCTTAATGTAACGTTAGTACTTTAAAAGAGAGCTAGGGATGAGTCAGATAGGAAATGCCGTTGTCATCTAGTTTTTAAATACAAACATATACAACATTAGTTTTAGTATATATGCGAAACCTGAAACACGTGTCTAGTATTTTTATGTAAAGAATCTATGTACCAAATTTCAAAACTGTATCATGAAAAATCACAAAGTTATAAGCTTGTTCTGTTACCTGGTTTTCCGCATAAAATTGTGGTCACCACGCAGTGCGTCGCGCGCGCGCCTCCAGCGTCGTCTTGAGCTCATTGATAATAATAATTTGGCAGTAGGTACCTAAACTATTGCGATACGTACTTAATGTCGCTCGTTGCCAACTTGTAACTTTTTTTTAAATATTTTTAGGACAAAATATAACATGTTTCACAATTATTGGAATCGATTCAGTTACTTATTCTGAACAAACTATAATCAGGTTTCGCATATACTAAAAATTATGTTGTATAACATCACGCCTGCAATCCTCGAAGGGCTAGGCAGAGGTGTATCCAATTATAGTTACAACCACATTTCGCCAGTTATGTTTAAGTCCCATGTAATAGGGGGGTGAGCCATCAACCGAGCACAAATCAGTCCCATACATTTTTATTTTTATCATTGTATTCGCTGATAGAAGGTGACTATGTCTAAGGTCTCTGGTCTTAGAAGTCGGCAAACTCTTTCTGTTTATTGGAAGAGGTAAACAACCACTTTTAGTTGAACCACAAGGTGAAGCAACCTCTTTACCAACCTATTACAAGCTAAGAAGGGCCATTCTGTAACACCGAAAAAGGTGCAGAAAATTTTAAAATTCACGGTAAATGCTAATAACATCACCTGTAACAAAATAAACCTAATTTTTTCAATGTTTAAAACCCCAAATATGTAATTAACTAAGGAAGTTTGATGCCGAAATTTACATTTTGATACCCGAGGCAAAGTCAGTTTATTAAAATTAGTTGTTTAGCAACCTTTTTGACCGGCAAATATTCGTATTACCCGGGTAGAGTGTATTTTGGTCGTGATAAGCCCCAGTTTAAAATATATTAAATTAATTTCTGGGAGCTAATGGAATAATTTTAAGGGTTGGGAAAATGTCGATACTCGATATGCTGTGGTTGCTAAAATCTGACATGAGAATGATGCACATAATTTTCATATTCGTTGGAAACTAGCTGTGCGTGTTGCGCTCACGTCACTGTGTTCTATTGGCACCTATTGGGTATAAGTCAACAAAACGTCACGTCAAGGTATATTCGCAAGAAAATACAGATGAACTTGTGTATTCAATACTTTTACATCATTACTATCGGCTTGCGTACCTGGTGATTTTTACAAAAGAGGTTCCAGGCAATCACTAAAATGATAAAAACACAGCAAATTACAAGAAATTGGTGATTCCTCTTCAAGATATTAAATAAGCGTGAAACTAACGGGTCTTCAATATTTTATATGAATAAAATGTTGAACAGAGACAATTTCTAAATCAAACACGAACATAAAAAACAACATTTTCAAATAAAAGCTCAACCAAAAACAGTCAATCAAAAAACTCGATACCTACATTACGCAACTATCGATACATGTCCCATCCCTACCCGGGATTTGATTCGCTGTTCAGGGATCAAAGTGTTTGAGAATAAGGTCATGCCCTTCCCATATAGAGGTCCGGGATAGCCCGGGACGATTTTATTACCCCCACTGATCCTGGAGTATTGGTATTGCTTCGATTTCTACCCATTTTCATGCCGATCGGGTTTTGATAGGATTTTTTCGGATATTGTCATCTAGTTTTTGTGACAGACTACCAATATAGGGATGGCGATATTTCAGGCTAAGATTTACATACATACATAAACTCACGCCTTATTTCCATGGGGGTAGACAGAAACTACAGAAAGCCATCTGCCACGATCCTTACGTACTCCTTTTGCTTCGTCCATGTTCATACATCTACTCATACACGCACGCCGTTTGCGCAACTACTACGCAAATATAAATTTCTGAATAGAATTTGTCTTATTGTGTCAATAAGCTACCCCTGCATGAGTTGGGATTCGTACATCGTCGACTTCTAGCATTTTCTCAACTATGTTAGGGTCGGCTTCCGGTCATAACTGAACGAAGCTGAATTCCAAGATTTTACATGAAACGATATTTTTGAATGGGTATATAAGAGTAGAGAAAGACCAAATAAACGATGGTGGACTGTGTGTCTGATGAGATGACGAGTAATAGAGATGAATGGAAGAAGAAGACATGCTGCGCCGGCCCCAAATAAATTAGGATAACGGCTGGAGAATGATGATGATTACTCATCTGACTTCCACAATCCAATTACTAGGTAATACAATACCCCGAGGTTGTTAGCAACGGCTTTCTGAGATTCAGAGGGACTCAGCATGTAATGATGGTCACCCATCCCGGACCGACCTTGACAAGTGTTGCTTAACCTTGAAGTTTGACCGAAATTATTGAACCTCAGAGGTGGTGGACATTAATGAGCTAAAAACTCAAACCTAACATTTACTTAGTTTAAATATTGTAATTAAAACGATACCAATTATATCTCAAAATGCAAACTACTCGTATAATATTAACCACCAACGTTATTGGCTTAGTACATAAATAAATTACTTAAGCCAATACATATTTCTAATCTAGACTGGAATCCAGTCAAATCCCTTGTTTAATTATTAGATTAGGTCCCAGATTATTAAATTTCAGAAGCAATTTTAGGCGTAACGGACGATTTTAAGGCAACCATTTTGAATTATTCGTTGATACTATTATTAATAATAATGAATGGTTTGCTTTTAATAATGACTGAAGAGAATTTATTAAGAACTAGCTTATGCCCGTGACTTCGCCCACGTGGAGTTCGTTAATTATATTGTCCCACGGGATCATCCTACCGAGATAAAAAGTGTTCTATGTGTTAATCCAGGTTATAAACTATCTGTGTGCTAAATTTCATCCAAATCCGTTCAGCAGTTTTTGCGTGGGAGAGTAACAAACATCTATCCCCACAAATTTTCGCATTTATAATATTAGTAAGGTCTGAGATAATGAATGGTTTGCTTCTAATAATGACTGAAGAAAGTTTATTAAGAACTCTCTGTTAGCTCCTTATTCTAACCGTGTCAATGACAATTTAAATTGAGTCATCCCCAAATTTGGCGACGAGTTTGGCACTTTCAGTGGCGTCCATCAAGTTCTGTAATGAGCAAACAACAGGACAGGCAGGACACGATATCAAGTGTCCTATCGTTTGTGAGGCAACACCACATTATCATCTGTTAGCTTTTTCGCTTTCGATCTTAAAATATAAAAATCATGTGTCACTAAGTTCGTTCACGCTAATCTCCGAAACCACTAAACAGATTTCAATGAATTTTCTCAATATCTTGTAGTCATTAACACAGTCATGGGATGTGTCACTACCGTCATCGAGACAAAAATCATTGTGAAATCTCATTATGCTTGTAATTCAACCCGATCCCGCCCACTTTTTATCAATAAAACAATTTAATTTTTAAATTAGGTCATTATTCATTAACAGCTGAAACATTTTGCCGAATGTTTTACAGGTCAACAAATGAAATCTGTCATTTTGTTGATTCTTCCGTCGACAAAACCCGGTGCCCATGCAGAGCTACTTTAAGCCTCTCTTTTAGTACTCAGTCCCCAAAAACATAACTCAATAAATAATTATTCAACAAAAGCTGTTTAAAAAAAACATATCGACTTTTGATTCTAACAACAATAAATGTCACTTACAACCCTAACCGCTAAAACACAGAAACACTTAAAAAATCACACAGCAAACAGTGGAGGGCACAGAAATACTAACTAACAATACAAATTACAAAGCCGAGGTAGCGAACGTAGTATTTTAATGAAAGTTTAATTGGTGGCCGGCCAGCCCTATAAATAATGGTGGTGTACCTTGTTACGTTAGGGGTGTGTCTGCGGATATTTTTGCGGATATTCGGATACGTATTTTGTGTGAGGCAACAGAAAAAGTTTTTTCGATTACAATGTTTCCTTGAATTTGGTGGTTGTAAAACTTTTATCTGTTAATATTTGTAAATCTTGTTCCTTGGGCAACCACTGCAAGGCGGTTGAGTTGCGGCCGAAGCGAGAAGAAAAAAGTATTTCAAACAAATTGTTTTTGATGTTAGTCGCAGTAGCCTGGCTTATGAAAAACTCAGATAAGAGTTAACCCTTTGCAGATTTGAGATATTCAGACTTCTTCTTCTTTATTGTGTGGTTAGTGCCTAACCTGATCGAATTCAGAATAATTTTGCGTTACTAGTTTATTTTATCTATGTGTATACGCTTTACACCGTAGATGAGCTAACAGGTACAAATTGTAACCGCAAAAACACCAACATATGAATAATTTCATAGAAAGCTTGACTTAAAGACATTCCAGAAAATTCGAATAGGTTTCATATTCGCACCACACTCATAATCCCAGCATCAAATATTCATTTATTTTACACCCTAGTACTTGGCACATAACTTAGAAATTATTTCGCATGAGACAAATATTCCTATTACTAAATCTCGTTTACATTAACGCGCGACACATTATTATTGCTGTTAGTACAGGTTTGTTTGTTTATAATTAAGTGTACTTGTGTTTAGAGAACTCATCTCGCGAGGCACGAAGGCGGAACAAAGCCACAACAAACACTATGTAAGGATATTGGATGATATTTCGGATATATATGGATATTTCGGATATAGGTGGAAATTTCGGATATAAATACCTATTTGTGCTGTCAGTTAATATGGAACTGGGGATGGTGGTTTAATTTCATTAGTCGTTTCCTAGTTAAATATAGATTCGCGAATTATTACCTATTGACTGATATTAAGCTACTCGTTGTTGTTTACACTACCGACAAGGACCAAGATGAACGGTTTGATGTCTGCGTAAATGGTATACCTATTTTTTATTGCGATTATTGGGCTATTTTTTTAAATTAATTGTGAATGCCCACTTCCGCTTCCTTCATATCTTTCCAGCCACTCTTATCTTAATGTCAGAAATAATGAATGATTGAAGCCTGTTATTTGATATTTTATTAAATTAATTAAAATCAATGAGCCTTGCTTAAAACCACGCTAACACTGGTCACGATAGCAGTTAATCATATTAATACCTACTGCAAATATCCGATACTATTTTTTTCGGATAAATATCCGAAATCTGAATCAAGCAAATGTCGGCTTCGCAACCCTATCAAAAAGCCCTACAGACGCAAACCCAATAAATACTAACTCACACAATAGAACTTTTTATAAACGTGTGTGTATTTTTTATTTTATTTGAAAAGTCCTGTTAACACGGACCCAATAGCGACCCAATAAGCTTTGCAATTTTTTTTTGTTTGATTTTATTTTCACTCTTTACAGTGGTCAGAAAATGTTACATTTATAAAATAATAGCTTTTGCCCGCGGCTTCGCCCGCGTGGATATCGAATAATATCCGATTACTTACCATCATCGCCCTTTTTAACCCTTCGGGGAAAAAATTATCAGAAACGCTGAGACACGTATAAATTAATTTTTAATCGTCAGCCTAAACACAAAATTTGAAGATCTTAACTTCAAAAGTGACGGACTTTCAAATAAACTTCCATCCCCTATTTCACCCCTTTAGGGGTGGAATTCTCAAAAATTCTTTCTTAGTGGATACTTACTCTTCACAAAGACCACACCCTCCAAGTTTCATACCTCTCGGACCAGCGGTTTTGGCTGTGTGTTGATATATCACCCAGTCAGTCAGTCAGTCAGTTTACCATTTTATATATATATATAGATAATAAAAAAATGAGATTTTAATCTTTGGTGACGTTATGAAAGAACATGTTTAAATAAATTCAATACTGAATTCATAATTTACTGATTGGTCACATTTGCCGCAGTTTCAGAACGGGCGTAAAAATCACAAGCTTTTAGTTTTCCTTCCATATTTTTTTCTCCAAACAATTTTTAATCCATTATTCCACTTAATACTTTTCAGGTAATATCAGCTAAGTGCCACAGTCAAGTTGCAAGTGAAAAGTACCTAAGCGACTACCATTGAAAATAATTCAGTTTACATAAGTGAGTAGTTTTATACTGATGGAATAATAAGCAGAGAATATGATTTATCTCCATAGAACTCACTATTACTTCATAAATTGGTTTTAAGCTTAGTAAAGTTTTAAATGGAAATGGGAAAAAAATTGCGCGTCGACGACTTTTATTGTCCATTATTACTAGATATATTTCGGTGATTATGAAAGATTTTTTGACTCTATTGGATTCGCTTTACTACCTACCTTTATCACATACCAGAATATTTCAGAGTCTGAACTCTAAAATAGGGGTATTCCTCAAAGCGCAACTATTTTTAAGCGCAACCAACTAAGCGCAACTAAATTATTCCTCGAAGCGCAACCATTAGTTGCGCTTACAAATTCAAATTAAAAATATTATATGTTTATTCCTCAAAGCGCAACCATGATGAAAAATAGAGAGGGGTATGGTGGATTGTTGCGCTTGAAAATAGTTGCGCTTTGAGAAATACCCCCTAAAATAGTCACGATAAAGTAGACAAAAATGTAGATAAATCGGTTAAAAACAAAAACTTTCCCGCTGAATTCCTACAGATCGTAATACCGGTTTACGAATAGCTTGCAAGTAACTATGTATGATCCCGTTAACGCATGTAGACCGATCAATTAAACGGTATTGAAAACTAGCATGACATAAACTTATACTGTCACTTACGGGATATCTTCCGTGATTGTTTATTATTTTGAGCTCCCGATATTTCGACGCTGTTGCAAGCGCCATGATCGCGGGTTCACGGAAGATATCCCGTAAGTGACAGTATAAGTTTAGTTGTAAACCGTGAAAGGTTAAAACAGCGTTAGCCAGACATATTTCTACTTAAAGCTTTTTGTGACCTAAATAACTAAGAGCAGAGCATAATCAGCCAAAAATGTTCCCACCGCTGGGACAAAGGCACTCCTACCTAATATAAGCTGGTAACTGCTCGAAACGCTTTTATTTGTTGGCGCAAAAGAAATTATGATAATAAAATCTCATGAAAATATTGAAAATGTCTTCGTGAAATTACAGGCTTAATTCTTATAAAATAAGGTAATAAAAAGAAGAAAAGCTTACCACAAAACACGACGATTAGATTCCTAATTTTGGCACACATTTTGATTTTTTACTATCAACAACACAGCACATAATTTGTTTAATCAGTCGTGAGAATCACCTCAACATTTTGTCACTAAATCCGTTTCTACACTAGCACAGCACTAATTTGTCACTAAATGTCACTACACTGTCACTAAAAGTACCACCGTTTCGTCACGTCACTTGGTCATTTTTGACGTTGACTTTGTCCGCTATGATTCTGAAAAGAGAAAAAAATAATGTTAGTACAAGAGTCGATAAAAAAAAAATCGAACAAATATCGAAAAAAATACAGCCGAATTGAGAACCACCTCCTTTTTAGAAGTCGGTTAAAAAAGTTTAAATCTCTGAACTTAAAGGCATTTTACTTTAACAAATCTCGGTTTAAAGAAACTAAAACACTATTTCAAAACCCAATCGTAAATGGCGTTGCAGCAGTTTGAAACCAATAAAATCGCGAACATAAAAGAAGTAACCGTTCAAAATCCAAAATAAACAAAAACATGTTTTGCCAACATAACAAAAAAAACTTAACAACCGAAACCAAAATCTGGCACATTTTTTGCAAATATGACAAAAAAACAACCAATTTTCAGCATAAATGACGAAAAAATGAACACAAAAAACTTTTGACAGTTTATTTAGACATTCTAAACACCTTTTTTACTTCGGTATATGGCGTTTTTTTAAATGGCCCATAAAAGAGTAATGAAACATTAATATTTTAGATAAAAGGTTGAGCACGTTCGGGGTCATAGTTGTAAAAATTGACATAATATGCTCCGGGTCTCGGAAGGGTCGTAAAATATCATTGGCTGAAATAACTTCGGATTTTTTGTTACTCCATATTTTTTTAATGATTTTGGATTTTTGTTAATTTGGTTTAACTTTGACAACAGGTTGAAAACCAATGTCAACTGCACTTGATATTGAAAAGTGTCGATTTTGTAAAAAAAAAAACCTTGTTATATGTGTCAGAAAAAATCCTAGTTATTTTTTGCTTAAATATCGTCACCGAAAATCGAATAGAGTAAATATAAATAAAAAACTCAAACGCCTATAATAAATTCAAAGCATAAAAAAAATATGTTAAATAATATAAAATAAAATTGACATTTATTTTCAAACAACCAAACAGTAAAACTGTTGATATTTTATTACTTAGCACAAAAAACCTATGCAAATTCGGTCGACTAATAAACTACAAATGTGCGAATAGCATTAACAAATATTTTTTATCGGTCTGCATTATACTAAGATGACATCATTATTTAATACTACACGATTGTATCATAAAATTTATTGTATTTTAAACGATTGAAAGCACATTTATGAAAATAAATATAAGCTTTAAATTGGTTTTGAATTTCATTCATAATTGTTTACCAAATATTTTTAAAGACCGAGTTATTTTTTTATTTCGTGATGTAAGCTTATTTGAAGTTTGATGCGATTGGCTTTCAATCGTACCAATGATAATACAAAAAACTGTGTATTTTTTTCTCAACTTAAGTACCTAAAAAGTAGTCATAAAAATCCTATTCTACAATCCAGCAGACCGTAGGACTGCCTTTGTCATAGGTGTCGAGTCTTTTTTGACCTCTGATTTTTAGATCCATGTGCGTATTGCATAATTATCACTTTGCTTCCCTGAAGGAAAACATCGTGAGGACACCAGCTTGCCTGAGAGATATTTCTCGACAGCATGTAAAACTAAGTCATGCCCATGGATGGCGTAAAAACTTTGATACCAGGTTAGTACCTAATACTAACCACACGATGAAAGAAGGAAACGAAGCAGAGCAAATTCTTCTTTTCTTATAGAGAAGGCACGAGTATTAATCACCAATTGCTCAAGGCGGATTGGTGATTTCAGACTTACATTAAGACTAAGTCCAGGTTTCCTCACGAAAATTTATTGTACACACACATTTAGCCAGTTATGTTTAAGTCCCATGTTAATGTCCCATGGGGGCGAGCCTATTGTCATCAACTGGGCACAAATCCAAACTCCGAGGCTGTTACTTAGAAATTCCTCATGGAAAAACCCAATAACACTTCGCTCAACCTTGGCTTCGAACCCAGGACCTCATGCTTCGCCGAAATAAACTCAGAAAGGCATACTGTGTCAAAAATATCGAGTGAATAGGTTTCTTCTAGACAAGCGTGCTCCACCCTAGGCCGCATCATCGCTTCACATCAGGGGAGTTGCGGACAAAAGCAAGCCTATTTAGTACAAAAAAGTTTTTGTGAATATTCTTTTACATGTAGGTAGAGGTACAACAACAACCAATCAAACTATACAAAACCAGTATTGCTGATCTCTCATTGTACGGGAAGCTCACACAAAGTGAGGTCAGGTTATACTGGATATATATCGTCTTGTGTACCTGCAGTATACCTAACAATGACAAAAGTACTATCTTCATAAATCCTATGACTCAAGAGAACCTAAGGCTACTTTCTAAGTATTGTGAATGAAATCATCTCGCCATAACAGTTCGGAGGGAGCCACTGGCCAGTGCCCACTCAAAAAAAAAAACATTCAAGTTAAAAAACTTGATTCTGCTTACGACACAACTTAACCCACGCTTAGCCCAGTTTAATTTTGTTGTGTGGTCTAAGTTTTGAGCTGAAAGCGTTTGTGTTTGTGTTGTTTCGAAAAGGCTGTGATTTTTTTCGTTTTTTCCGGCTTTTTTTAAAGTTTTTACATCATCTTCTTACTACTATTTATAAATACGAAAGTTTGTGAGGATGTATGTATGTTTGTTCCTCTTTCACTCAAAACGGTAGAACGGATTTGGGTGAAATTGGGCACACCGATACTTTATAACCTGGATTAACATATAGGATACTTTTTATCCCGGTAGTACGGGATAATTACTAAACTCGGAGCGGGCGAAGCCGCGGGCATGAACTAGTTACTTGATCAAATACATTTTACATCTATTTAAATAAAGCTTTATACAACTTTGAATATCCTGAATCCTGAACTTATTCTAAGTAACTCTGCAATAAGACAAATTATAGGCATCACAGGTACGTTGCCATCACATAATGAAAGCTGAAGTATGGGCTATGCCGCAGTCGGGTCAAGGCATAGCAATGATTTTTGACTGCAGCTGTATAAAATTTATTTAGGATATTGGTAGTATTTCACAGCAAATACTTTCTTTACGAGGAGAGTACTAATTATATTGATACCAGTCTATTATTGTCCGACTGCAAAGGCCACCTGTCTTATAGAAAAGCATATGCATTGATCACCACGCTTGCTCAAGATAGATGGCGATTTGAGGCAAATTTTAATTATAAGTTACCTTACGACGTTTTCATCATTCATCATCCACAGCCCAACTTCACCCACTGCTGGGGGCACACTGGGGCTGTGCCAGCCCCACCCAGGATATTCCCGCCATGGCAACAATGTCTGCCCATTTCGCTACCGGACGAGCAACACTTCTCTTTCCAGTTTACATCATTTATTGCCAATAATTACACTCATACTGTATTAACCAATAATAAAACACATTGCTAATTACTTGTAAATGATTGATTGCAACCTGTTTTATACTTGAAAGGATTTATTTAATTGTATAACTTATAAGTTATGAGCAGCTGATGTTCTTAAGTTTTTGTTGCATTATGAATCAGATAATGACTGATGTAGCGGTCATATTTTATTTATGAAATACATTATGTATTTATCGGAGAAGTATTTATTAAATGATATGATGCTACAAAATATATTATTGTAAATAAAAATTGGAACAAATAGGCTCACCAGTTTTGCAGTCTTATAAGATTTTATCGCGACTGCTGATTATGAGGTCCTGGGTTCGATTTCCAGGACAGCAAACTGTTATTGAAATTTAGGTAGGTGTATATCTGAAAAAAATAAATTCAGATATACACCTACCACTGTTTGTCTCTGCATCACCCAAAGGTTGACTGGTAGAAAATGCCTATGGCATTAAGTCCGCCTCTGTACTTATGTGCTTGAAGTGTTAAATAAATACATAATTGGGTTTTTCCATCAGGAATTTCTCAGTAGCAACTACGGAGTCTGGATTTGTGGCCGGTTGATGGCAAAAGGCCTATTACATGGAACTTAAAAATAACTGGCGAAATGTGGGTGTTACTAATAGGTTCACTTCTCCCTAATCATTCGGGGATTACAAGCGTGGTGTTATGTTATGTTATCTAACCTACTTCAAAACAACTGCACTCCGCTACCGCTTATGCCTCGCCCCGCTTCTCACAAGTCAGGTGTAGGCGGCATAATGTTTAGTGGAGACAATTATTTTGTCTGTCTGTCTGTTTGGACGGCTTTTGTTAGCTTTCTGCGTGGACACGGCACCGGCTGCCATTTTGATGTGAGAAAGTCTTTTAGGAGCAAGACTTTACTGGTGAATAAGGACTCTTTTCGTGTAAAAAATTCTGCATAAAATGTACTTCTTTTTCTCTCAAAGGGGCGCATCTGAGGTAAAGAAAAATAAGTCTTACTAGGAAGAAAAGATTATCTCTTAGGGTTTATTTTTCTTTATTTTATTTCCTCAGACGTACTCTTTAGCTTACAGTTGTAGTTTACTCACAATTGACGATGTTGGAACCAGAATGTTCATTTTCACCAATACGTAGGTTATGACTCAATAGCATAGAAAAATTATAATTCTTCCATGCCACACTTATCTAAGTGCCCTTCAGTGCGTTCATCCTTGAGGGATCACAACATGTCACTATAGAATTGGTGCGGTCTCCAAAGTGAACACCATGCCACACTGATCTGAGTACTGAGGTGCCCTTATACAAGGTGTAACGTAATAAACGCAAGACCTCCCGTGCGGTCTTTCGCACTATGAAACTAAACATCTTTTGTTCTACGAGTTATTGAAATTCGCAAAAAAAAAAAATACTTTCTATAGGATCGGACGCAATCAGCTGATCCACATGTATGGTAAAACTAAAAAAAAAGTTATGAATTTCCAAAAGTCATAGAACAAAAGTTGTTCAGTTTCATGGTCTGAGACACCAGACGAGAGGTCTTGCGTTTATTACGTTACACGTTGTATACTGCTGTGCCTTAGATCACGCTGGTTCCAACGTCGTCAATTGGGTTAGGTTTTCATCAGTACTTTGCGGTTATAAAGCTATTCGTAACGAAGACATTTCTATAAAAATCAGCAGGGTTAAGTAAAATGGGCACCCATCCTCAGACTGATCGCGACGGACGTAACTTAACTTTCAAATCGAGCGATCAGTAGCTTATGTTCAACTGTGGACATCATTCGAATGATGTGATTGATGATGATAATGGGGTAGGTATCTACCAAAAAAATAAAATGTTATCACCAATACATCTGCTAAACCTTGGCTTGGCTTGATCTTTAGGTTAAGCAGTGCTTGCCTAGGTTGGTTCGTGGATGGGTGACCACACATTACATACCGAGTTTCCTCCGTGCCTCGGAAAGCACGTTAAGCCGTTGGTCCCGGCTGTCATTAGTAGATCTTTGGCAGTCGTTACAGGTCGTCAGTGGCCCGAAATTATGACAACCAGTCTTACCAATGGGTATCGTATTAACCAGTACTAACTGGGTTGTGGAGGGCAGACAAGCAGTCGCTCCATGTAAAATACTCGTATTCAGCTGCATCTGGTTAGACTGGACGCCGACACCAACATAATTGGGAAAAGGCTGATGACGTGATGATGATAATGAGGTAGGCATCTACCAATAAAAATAAAATATAATCACCAATACCTGGTGATTATGGAACGACAGTTTTAACTTAAAGCCCTATTATTGAGAAACAAATCCTAAAATATTGAAAGAAAGCATTAAAATATTTTAAACACAAAACGCAACAATAAAAAACGTTCCGGAATGACACTTTTAGTGCTACATATAATAATTTTATTAACAAATAAACTGTTTATATTACGCTTTTTAGTGGCATATTATTGCTTTGTGTAATCGCCATAGTTTTAGGCACAATATAATTTGACTTAAATGCTTTTGGTGATGGCTTAACGTTTATATTTCTGGTGTAACGGGGTATTAGTAAAATAGCATAATATCACGCCTGTTTCTACAGAAGGGTTAGACGGAGGTGGTCGCGGGACTTATAGAACTACCGTGACCCTGGAACATAAAGGGCTATTGAAGGACACCGTGGATTTTAGTCAGTACAAGTCTGACAGTCCCTCCCGCTCTGCCCTGGGTGGGAGGACTCATTTGATGATTTTACCACGATAAAAAAAAAGGCTTAGACAGAGGTCTCCCATCCAACCACCACATTTAGCTACATTTAGAAAGTCCCATTTAAAAGGTACAACGTCTTCCGCGAACCGGAAGACGTTGCGTTGGAAGGCCTCCCACTAAGTGGACCGATGACCTGGTGGAAGTTGCAGGGATCCGCTGAATGCGAGTCGCACGGGACCGATCAATGTGGCAACCCTTGGGGGACTCCAGGCCGCTGATGAGGAATTCCTGATGGAAAATCCCAATAACCCTTTGCTCGACTTGGGAATTGAACCCAGAACCTTCGATCAGTAGTTTCGCTTACGACCTCTAACCCAACGTGACAGTCTAGCAGTAGCGAAGAGTCAATTTTTGTAAGAGGTAAGCCGGAGTACATATCTTTAGAGTGATTATATTTTTGGCGAAAAGAATTCTGACTGTGCCATTTTTCAAAGGGAAGCCGGTAGGAATCGAGTTATATGGCACCTTCGCCACTGCAGTCTAGTCAGGATATTAGTAAAGATAAAAGATATGGTAGGTTGAAAAGTAATGAAAATTACTGTGTCGACGTGGTTTTTGTCATGTGTGTGTTTACTATCACTAATCTCATATGCACAAACATCGAACCCCAGAATAAGCATGTGTCAAAACACATATTTGTTTTGTGTGGGAATCGAACCAGTAGCGAGACAAAGCACATAGGTTTTTTCTTAGATTCGCTTCTTTCTTATATCTAAATGATAATTCCTTTTATTTACTAGGCCTTATATTATAAAAGCTTTTCAAACAATCCTAAAAAACAGCAAAATGGTGGTGTTAACATTAAGTATACCTGTGCCTAACCCCTCGGGGATTACAGGCGTGATGTTATGTTGTTGTTTTTTGGAAGATAAACTAGCATTAGATAGTAGATACCGAAAAGTTCTGGAGTGGCGACCGCGAACCGGAAGACGCTGCGTTGGAAGGCCTCCCACTAGGTGGACCGATGACCTCGTAAAGGATCCGCTAGATGCGAGACGCACGGGACAGGTCAATGTAGCGACACTTGGGGGAGGCCTATGTCCAGCAGTTCACGTATTTCGGCTGAAATGATGATGATGATGAATGATGAGATAGTAGATAATCTAGTGATTGCGATTTTCCAAAATTCGTTTTTAACCAAGTGTCATAATACATGTAATACTTTGCCCAAAGACGGCGCTTCCACCTTACACATTCAAGCCGTCAAAATGTCACACATCCAATAACACTGACATACATTTACCTACTCTGAACAATACTACTAATCGCCCACGACTCCGCCCGCGTGCAAGGGACAACATTGCCCAACTTCCGACAACGGTGTCAAGCCGTGTCTACTTTAAAATACTTTAAATGTTAATTTTGGTGAATATTGTGTGGTTAATAGTAATATTGATGGTTTTAATCAGAAAAAATGTTATAGTTTGAATCAATAGTTCAATAGGTACTACGTTTTTGTCATGGGACAAGCCAAACCAACGCAACTCCTGAAAGACAGAATCAACAGTGGCGACCACCAGAAAAGCGCCGAGACAATGAAGCTCGACGAAGTCCCAGAGCAACAATTTAACTGTCTTGGATCCCGCAACGAAATTAATCAGAAAAGAATAGCGGCTGAGAAGGAAAAACATGATGTTGTATTTATAAATATTTGTTATGCATTGTATGTTGAGGAGCTCGTGGCTAAATAATAACAGCCGCTCGGGACGATCTTTAGGTTAAGCAGTGCTTGCCTAGGTTGGTTCGTGGATGGGTGACCACCCATTACATACCGAGTTTCCTCCGTGCCTCGGAAAGCACGTTAAGCCGTTGGTCCCGGCTGTCATTTGTAGATCTTTGTCGTTATAGGTAGTCAGTGTCCCAAAAAAGTCTGCCAACCAGTCTTACTAAGGGGTATCCTATTACCTAGTACTAACTGGGTTGTAGAGGTCAGATAGGCAGTCGCTCCATGTAAAACACTGGTATTCAGCTGCATCCGGTTAGACTGGAAGCCGACCACAACATAGTTGGGATAAGGCTAGGCAGATGATGATGATGTTATGCATTGTATGTTTATTGTACCTTTTATTTTTTTGTCATTTTGTATGCACGTCATGTGCGACAAATAATTTTGTATTTGTTTTAAGCTTTCACGGTTTACAACTAAACTTATACTGTCACTTACGGGATATCTTCCGTGATTGTTCATTATTTTGAGCTCCCGATATTTCGGCGCTGTTGCAAGCGCCATGATCGCGGGTCGAGTTCCAGTAGTGCGCGTAGCAAAAGACAAAGAAAGAGGGTAGATAGATTTGTCTGCTCTTAACGATTTATTTTCCATCCACCCGCATTCTCCAGTCAACCCGCGATCATGGCGCTTGCAACAGCGCCGAAATATCGGGAGCTCAAAATAATGAACAATCACGGAAGATATCCCGTAAGTGACAGTGTAAGTTTAAATAAATATTTCTCTTTCCTTTCTTTCAAGATTTCCACTTGCCCTCCATATCAAGCAGGAGGCACTATATTTACATTCTCAAAAGCATAGCAAACTATCACATAAACATTTGCCATTTAAATATAGGTTCCAATCAGAGGTGAAACTCGCGACCCTTTGAGATCAAAGCCAATCTTGCTGTGCTCAGTTAATAGGTTAACTAGTTAAATAAGTTACAAGTTAATTTATTTTCCGCTGTTAGACAAACACTGCCTCATTGGTTAAGTGGTCGCAAGCGCGACTACTGAGCATGAGGTCCTGGGTTCGATTCCCGGGTCGGGCAGTGTTATTGGGTTTTTCATCAGGAATCTCAAATAGTCTCTCAGTAGCAGCCACTGAATCTCGTGCCCGGTTGATGGCAATAGGCTCGCCCCTATTACATGGGACTTAAAACATAACTCGCGAAATGTGGGTGTATTAATAAGTACACCTCTGCCTAACCCTTCGGGGATTACAGGCGTGATGTCATGTCAGACAAAACTTGAAATAATTATCTCCATTTTCAAAAAAATCAGAAACAAAACACTAGCGCCACAAATCATCCGCCTTATTACACTAGCGCCACAAATAATACATTTTGCCATTTAAACAAAAAAGTGAGCGTAAAAAGATGGGTCAGACGTAAACGTTTAAAAAAAAGCCAAAATAAAAAAGTTTTACGCACATTCGCTGTGCAGATGTTTGACGTTCACACGCAGTTGGTTAGTTTGTTTTAATGTCCTATAGGGCTTGTATGATGTGCTAAGTGAAAAGATGTTTCGTAAAATTATTAATAACTTTAGTTTGTATTTGAGCAAAAGGCTTTTTTGTGTAAATTTTTAAAACATCAGCCTGTAACATTCTAAAGATCCTTTTTATTTCTTTTGTTTTCTTTTGTGTGAATGGCTATAAGAGTAGAGGAAGACCTAAAGTAACGATGGATGGACTGTGTGAAGGATGATATGGCTAGAAAAGAGGTGACAGCTGAGATGACGAGTAATAGAGAAGTATGGAAGAAGAAAGAATGGTGCTCCGACCCCAAATGAAGAGCAGGAAATCAAAATAAAAAATTACATAGGCCTCGATGGGCACTTATAAAACGTCGGCAAAAAGGTGCACGGTTCGAGTTGGTCGTTTCCTATGGAGAAGAACCGACAAGAAACTCCATGGTTACTCTTTTCAAATCATGGAGAATGGAGAATGATGATGTCATTTTTTTACATTAAGTATTCCTGTTACCGTCAATGCTTCAGTTTATTTCTACGAAATCGCATAATCAAGCCAGGATTAGTTGACCCTTCACCTGAACAAAGCAATACTGACTACTGAAACCCCTAAAAACCTAGTCTGAATAACAATCTTCAACTACCCACATTTTCGTTCAGGAAATATTTGGGGAAAAATATATTTTTACGTCTTCTAAACTTTTCGGGGACATAATATCATGCCTAATTATTGTGAGAGGAACCCGAACTTTTTTATGATCAAACTTATAAAAAAACTGGCCGCCATTTTATGTTTTCTACGTTAGAAAAAGTTTTTAATAATGCTTCCTATCGATTTCTTTGCGAGGATGTTTTTAAGTAATTTTATCGTTTTATTTAAGAGCGAGAGGTTTTATTATGTTTGCAGTAGGAATGTTAATTTATTACTTAAGTAAGTAGTAGACCTATAAGACCTTACTGTTAAATAACATAACATAACATCACGCCTGTAATCCCCGAAGGGTTAGGCAGAGGTGTACCTAATAGTACACCCACATTTCGCCAGTTGTTTTAAGTCCGATGTAATAGGGGGCGAGCTTATTGCCATCAACCCGGCACAAAGGCTCCGTGGCTGCTACTGAGAATTCCACATGGAAAAACCCAATAACACGTTGCCCGACCTGGGAATTGCAGGACCTCATGCACAGCTGTCGTGCTTGTGACCACTCGACCGACGAATATAATCATCATCTGCTTAGCCTTTTCCCAACTATGTTAGGGTCGGCTTCCAGTCTAACCAGATGCAGCTGAATACCAGTATTTAACATGGAGCGATTGCCTATCTGACCTCCACAACCCAGTTAGTACTGGGTACTGCGATACCCCTTGGTAACACTGGTTGTCAGACTTTATGAGCCACTACCTGTAACGACTGTCAAAGATCTACAAATGACAGCCGGTACCACCGGCTTAACGTGCTTTCCAAGGCACGGAGGAAACTCGGTATGTAATGGGTGGTCACCCATCCACAGACCAACCTAGGCAAGCGCGGCTTAACCTAAAGATCGATCCGAGCGGCTGTTATTATTTAGCCACGACCTCGACCAACGAATATAATATTATTGTTAAATTACTTTATCACCACATGCACCACCATTACCATCGCATGACCATTAGATCTAAGCAACTCATCACTTACTTAAGGTGTATTATTTTATACCCCAGACAAAACACGTCCGTGCACCTGATATTAGATACTAACACAATAAAGGCTTTCTGTATTAAAACAAAAAGCGTAACTTATTTGTGACTAACACAAACGAAAAGATAATAATTAAGTTGTTATGTAAACAGATAGGTTACAGAGTCTAGGTTTATGATCTGTTATGACTGGAATAGGTTATATTGTCAGTCGGTGGGCTAGGAAAGTCGTAGGTGTTCTAGAGTATTCTCCTAACTTCTCCTAACTTAAGGTGAACGCACACTTGTCCGCGCCGAAAGAATCGACCGCGCCGAACGACACGTTCTGTCATACGCGTAACGTTATCTATTCGTCCGTCACGTCACCATCTCAGGTCCAGTTGAAAACCAGCGTCGGGCACTAATTTTGCGTTTTGAGTTAGCGTTCCGTTTCACCAAAAACACGCTACATAAAATATCAAATTGTAAAATAAGTATTATAAAATTAAACAAGTATACTACGTTTGTATGGGCCATTAAAAGGCATTTTTAAGAAATAAAAAAAAGTTTTGTAGGTAGTGCCAATAATGGCCGCTTTATCAGAATTATACTTGGAAAATAATATCATCATTCTCCTGAGCTTATCCATATTTATTTGTAGCCGGAGCAGTATGTCGTCTTCTTCCATACTTCTCTATTACTCGTCATCTCAGCTGTCACCTCCTTTCTAGCCACATCATCCTTCACACAGTCCATGCATCGTTTCTAAATAAGATAATAAAAGAATCACGTTAAAATTCTTAAAATAGTCATAGACACAGCTACTATTATGAATTGTCACTATATGAACATTTGAATTCGGAATTATGTACTTGAATACGTGGTAAGCGTTTCTGCGACGGTGTCCCTACCACCCTGTATATTATCTGTGATGGAAAAAAATGTGCTCAACAATAATGTTCAAAAGAGTCTAATAGGTGTAAAAACAAGCACCTTGTACTTCAGCCTACCCCATCAAGCCCACAAACCAAACAGTGTAGGTACATCGGTCTGCCACATCTGTTCGCTAAATATGGCCACCACATTGCTACGTGGGAGACGAGTTCTGCCGAGCGTTGCCGAGTGACTATACAGGGTGATGTGAAGAGGATTATTTATTTTCGTGTTTGAAATGCAATTACAAATGGTGTGATAATATATGGTAAAAGAAAAGTATCCACGTCTTGACTTAAAATGTTGGTTTATTTTGTTTGAAATGATATAGATTTTTTATTTAGATTTCATTTTTATTGTACTATTTATTTATAAACTCTTTACTTTTTTTTAACGTACGTAAAACGTACGTTTCTCTTGGACATATTACCACAGCTTTGAGGAGGAGTTTTTCGATGCCCTTTTATAGTTTGTTGTTAGTATATTGATTACTTTTTTAATTAATAATTTGTACAGTTGGTTTAGTCTACTTAAAATAAACAACAAACTAAAATATAGCTCGTTTCGTTGATATTTCTTTTGTGATTGGAGCAATGATGTGTAAAAAAGGAATGTTAGAGAATTACTTAATACCAGGTGAAGAAAAAAAACAATAGGTTTAGTAAAAAAATAAATCGGAACAACACATTTTTTCGATAAACTCATTCCAATTACTTTTTTTTAAGAAATAACGATCGTTTCACCAATATTTAGAAACAAAACTACTATTTTATTTTGTCCATTTATCCATCTTGTATTTAATTTAGCTTTGCGCTAATATAATTAAGTCAAGCATGAAATAATATTTAAAATGTTCAATTCTTCATTCAAAAATCAAGGTCTATTTGTCCAGACATGATCAACATTGAACATTGATAATTTGTCAAACTGAAGGCAATTGCCAATGTATGCCTCGCAATTAGCCTGTAGGCGACGGCTGAATATTACTATATTAACTAGTAAATTACTATTAGTTACTCCACATAACTATGCATTGTACAGAACCCAATTAATGTGGCAAAGTAAAGCTAATTAATATTTTAACATATTCTTGGTTCGCTGAATCTTAATATATTTCATTTTCTTAGGTATCCTAACTAATATTATAAATGCGAAAGTAAGTTTGTTTGTTACCTTTTCACGCCTAAACCACTGAACTGATCATCCTGAAATTTTGCATATTACGTCGTCAGGTGTACAGAAACGGACATAGGGATACCAGGGTTTCATCCCAAAAAAAAAGTACTGTTCCCAAGGAAAACAACAATAACGTTCTTATGATAATAGATGGCGCCACGTGTCTTTCGAATCATGATTGAATTATATTATTACAAGCAGTTTACACTTTACAACCCGAATTGGTTGTCAAATTCTAAAAAACGCGAGCGAAGCCGCGGGCAAAAGCTAGTATGAAATATAAGGCACACATACACTGAACTTTCTTAGGTGATACATAAAAGAAAATTTTTGAAGATTTTAGTTACAGACTTTTAAATCATAATTGGTCTGAAAAAATAGTTTTTAAGGGTTTGCTTATTATTGAAGTAATAAATCTAAAATTATGAATATTTTATTAAATTATATTGGAATCGAAGCAAGATAATATTTTAACAGTGAGTCTACCTACGCACTTAGTAAAGTCGAAGGTAATTGGATTTTATTCACTTTTCGTTAAATGATTTCAGATAATTAGATAATTTAAGAGCTGACTAATAATTTATTTTAGGTAGTTGTACTTTAAGATGCAAAAGTGAAAATACTATTTCGCGACTTTCTATTCGATGTGCATAACATCGCGCCTGTAATCCACAAAGGGTTAGGCATATGTGTAGGTATCTAATAGTACCCCCATATTTCGCCACTTATGTTTAAGTCCCATGTACTAGGGGGCGAGCCTATTGCCTGACCTGCCTGCTGAGAAATTCCTGATGGGAAAACCCAATAACACTTTGCGCGAACTGGAAATCGAACCCAGGACCTCACGCTCAGCAGTCGCGATTGCGACCACTAGACCTACCAAGGGCAGGTGCTTACTACTCACAACCGACTTGCGTGTATGACAAAATGTAAGACGTACTCGTATGAATGTTTTAGCTTGATAAGCACAGTTATTAATGTCCTCCTGTCCTCACGAAGCTTCACATAATCATCTTCTGCTCAACCATGTTGGGGTCGGCTTCCAGTCTAACCGAATGCAGCTGAATACCAATATTTTACTTAGAGCGACTGCCTATCTGACCTCCATAACCCAGTTAACACTGGGAAATACGATACCCTTTGGTAGGACGAAGCTACATTATCAGCACTCGTATTTGACAAGCTTCAAAGCTGGTGTATTTACACTAAACTACGAGTCCGTACTTGTAAACATTTACACTGGTGTGTTTTGACCATAACCAAAATTGGACGACCAGAGCGCGGAAATATGTTGCTATCTTCCAAAATAACTGCACATAAACAAATTATTGGCCACTTAAACCACAGTTTCGGGTTTAATGCTTTTATCAGTTAAAACACACAAGTTTAATAATAACGTTCACACAAGTAAATAATACAATTAGTCGAGTTCACATTGATTTTTGTGTGGCTCAGAATGGACATGTTGTTTTTAATATCCTACTTGTTTTTCGGATTTTAAGTAGGTACCTATCTGTACAGTCACGAGCATCAATATGTAAACACTTAACAACTTTTAAATGTGTTTTTCTCCTACTGTTCTTATTAAAATATCATGTTGTTACGAACAGTATTCTGGAACTCTTATTTTAAAAAAAAGATCCTATCTCCAAGTTACAGTCGTTATTTCTCGCGAAAATTGTTTTTAAATTTAGGAAAGTGTACATATTGGTGCTCGTGACTGTACCTAAAGCATAAAGAAATAATATATTTCTTGACATAAATAACTATTAACTAAATGGTTGTAAATTATCAAATAAGTAAAACTAGTATGGAGTTTCTTTCGAAGGTATTCGAAAATACCATTGGAAATAGGCAACTAGAATTAATTATATTTCCTTGTAAAGTTTGACCTATAAACTCTTTTAATGGCTTAAAAATAAATGGCTTGACTTTGGCTTTGTCCTAAAATGCAATCAATTAAAAAAAACTAATATGACATGTACCAAGTCTTCCATAATATTCTACTTTTTTAAACAAAACAAAAATCAAATCCCACACAAAAAAATCGACACAGCCTGTATAACTAAACAAGATAATATGACAGGCTGACGACAAAAATACAGCTCCACCGACCAACGCGACAAACACACAAATATAAGCGCACGTGGCACCCAACTAATTTTTAATTGGAAATTAATAAGTTTTTAGTTTGAGGAACAGCCGCTCGGATCGATCTTTAGGTTAAGCCGTGATTGCCTAGGTTGATCTGTGGATGGATGACCACCCATTAAATACCGCGTTTCGTCCGCGCCTCGGAAAGCACGTTAAGCCGTTGGTCCCTGCTGTCATTTGTAGATCTTTGACAGTCATTACAGGTAGTCAGTGGCCCAAAAAGTGTGACAACCAATCTTACCAAGGGGTATCGTATTACCTAGTACTAACTGGGTTGTGGTCAGATAGGCAGTCGCTCCATGTAAAATATTGGTATTCAGCTGCATCCGGTTAGACTGGAAGCCGACCCTAGTTGGGAAAGGGCTAGACAAATGATGAATAGGAAAAAATCTACAATAGAGATGAGAAAAAAGTATTTGAATGTCATGACGGCTAATGAAGAAGAAGACATGCTGTGCTGACTTCAAATGAAATGGGATTAAATTAGGACATGATTATAATGCCATAGTGTTTAAAGACCTATTAGTGTATGACGCCAAACTGATAGTCTATCACCGAGAAAGATTATAGAAATCTCAGAAATGTGTTGGATGACACGAGCTACCGAAAAGCTAGACATTTTAATCTTTTCGCTTCTCCTGGAAAGTCTAAGACTACAAAGAAACGCTTTAAAAACGATTTTCTCCCGTCTAGCCTCAGGGTTAGAAATACTAAAATGGAAACGTGAGATTTCCACGTAAAGCTTGCATCAATGCATAGTAAACTTCTTAAAAATCTGAACTCAACCAGCTGAAAGCGCAAAACACGAGGTTCTGAGGTCTTTGCCTGGAGTGGGACGATAACTGCCTATTTTGTTATTCTGAACTATCCCACTCCTGAGCAAAGACCTCCCCCGTTTCTTCTACTATTCGCGAATGTTTCTCTCGCCAATTAGTAGTTGTTCCGGGTCTGGCTTTTTGTGTATGTGAGTTTAAATGTTTGTAAACGCACCCGCGATACAGGAGAAATCCTAGTGTGGGGCAACGTTTTATTAGAAAAGAAAGAAAGAAGAATTAAGGACGCCATCAAAAGCGTCTCGCCATCTTCTCCTCGGTTTGCCGCGACATCGTCTAGCTGTCTTAGGGCTCCAGTTTTACGATAAACGGACCTGATAGGACAATCAAAATCTGATCCACTTTTGCTATTTCTATCAGTGAAATAAATCTTGGTAGCTGGTTAATTTTGAACCTTGATACCTTATCAACAAGACCATAACCCATTCTAATTTTCAGTGTATCTTCCGATACGTGAGAAAAACAACTAGATTTCTAGCATCACAGTAATTACTGAGGAAGTTCACCTAGGATTAACAACCTTATCGCAGAAGCTAGAAGGCTCAACAGCTTAGCCTTCTAGGTAGCTTGCGTCTAACCAAGGCGAAGGAAACTGGTTGTGTAATTATATTCGTTAAGGACATACTCTCACTGTATGTGTGTACTAGTCGGTATTGTATCAAGTACCTGGGAAGGTTTTATGTGATAGCAGCAGTCTACCTATTTATTTGACTTATTCTAGACTGTATTTCATCATCTGCCTAGCATTTCCCAACTATGTTGGGTTTGGCTTGCAGTCTAACCGGGTGCAGCTGAATACCAGTATTTTACATGGAGCGACTGCCTGCCTGACCTTCACAACCCAGTTAGTATTGGGTAAAACGATATCCGCAATACGAATTTAAACGAAGTCACCGTCAAAGAAAGCAAAGCTAAGAATTCTAAATTTTGACGGTTCTAACTTCAAGCAATTACTAAATCGTATCTTAAACAATGACTTTTACCAAAGTAATCACTTTGACTTGTTTAAAGATACGGGTGTTAATGTTTTACGTTTTTCTCTTGCCTCTGACTAACTTAAATTTACCCAAACTGACAACAACCAAAGCAGGTGCTAAAAATCTTATAAAGGGTGTAAATAGACCCTTAACATATCTGAAAGGCACTTGTTCTCCCCGTCTTTGCGATCATTTTTTTGTTCTAAACCATACCTGGGAACCTTCTAGTTACAGAGATTATTGGGGGTCAAAGTTCCAACTTTTTCACAAGTTTTTTTTAAAAACACGTTTTTAATGTAAGATTTTTATTGTATACACCTCCACGAACCCCGTATTATTCAATCCGTCCATCAGCACAATGCTTTGAGTGCTTTCCATCGCGTCCTACCATAAAACGTGATTTTTCACCCCAAAAAAATAAGTCGGTTCCCAGCAATAATTTTTACGTAAAGTTACTTAGTTTGATGTACAGAATGCTTGGTTGACGGCTATGTGAAGGGTCTGTTTACACCATGTATATCTCACCTAAATTTAACTCCACCAGAAGCATCAAACACACTAATCAGATCCTCGATTAAACTGCACCAACAATTAAGGCCATCCTCTCAAACATACATAAAATCAACATTTAATAACAAACAAAACAACATCACCATCCTGTTACAATAAAAAGCTCAACATGGGAACCGAACCCGCACTAATCTTTAAGTGGGAGGCGCACCGGACGCGAAACTTGTATGTCTTCTGAAACTGGTTTGGTCTGGTTACGAGCGGTTTGTACTGGCTAGCTGGTTTATTTTTATAGACACCCTTCTTTGACCATAGATGTTGGAGGTTCTACTATAGCAAGTGTACAATTTAATTGTAGAAGAAATTCATAGACTGGCTTATGCCCAAGGGTTTGCTCGCCTTATGGTCGTAAATTATCCCACGGGGACCTTTGACACTCGGGAATAATTTACCCTCAAATTATTGAAAGAATTTTTAGAATCGGATCAGAAGATTACCTGCATACAAACTTACAAACAAATTTTACCTGTTTATTGCTATTAGTATCGAAGATTTTTTTTATTTATTTTTTTTTCCCACCCGTAGCAGCATTACAAGATATGGGAGACAATAATGAAGATTGAAAAGACTCTGTTGATCTGATGCTGTCACATACAACACAGAACTTTCGTTTTGACTTCACTATCTATACTAATCGACTGGACTGGACTGGACTGGTAGAGAATCCCTTGTGGCATTAAGTCCGCCTATGTACCACTATTGTACATGAAGTTTAAATAAATAAATAATATTTTAAAGAGGTAATTTTTATTGTGTGTAATCTCCGAAACTAATAATCAATTTTTTTTATCACTGATTGTAAACTACATTATTCGTGGGTGCTATGGGCTATACATTATTTTTATATCACGCATAATAAGCTGAGCTATCACCTTGTTTGCGGACAAAGTCACGGGCGAAGTGCTAGTAATTTATTTACTGTATCTACGACAGACTAAAATATGGGTAACAATTAGCCACGGACTTACACACTATGTGGTTACGTTGTAGGTATTATACTTGACAGGAAAAATTCAACTAAATAGCCTAGAAATCATGCTAAGACAAGGTACAGTCGCCAGCACATCAAGTTACCACAGACTGTCAAATTTCTCCAAATGATTTTAAACCATAAAATGTTGGTGGTTACGTTCAAAATCGAGTGAAAAAATTTGACAGTTTGCGGTAACTTGATGCGCTGATGACTGTACTTGATTATTCCAATCAATTCTGTGGATCAATCCTACAAAAGATATAAACGCGCATTGCAACGCTAGATTTTTAACCGACGACGACGCAAGATGGAAGAGGTTCTGAAGTAGACGTTTATATTTTTACATTTGAACAGTAGAGTTACCAACTCAGCAAATAATGTTTTAAGGACAAGTTAGAGATCTACAATACCTATTTTCTTAAGAAAAAAATATCATTATTCTTTAGAAAAAATTACGAAAACTTGTATCGTAAGATTCGTAAGGAACTGGAAGAAAATCAAGAAGTAGCGACAGCAGTAAGAAGTCGTGGTGATCAATGAACCTTATTGTCTTCTCTGTGTGAGAAAAAATCTTTAAAATATAACACCGCGCTTGTAATCCCCGAAGGGCTAGGCAGCGGTGTACCCATTAGTACACACAGTTCGCCAGTTATGTTTAAGTCCCATGTAATAGGGGGCGAGCCTTTTGCCATCAAATCCAGACTCCCTCGTTGGTCTACTGGTCGCAAGCGTGACTGCTGAACATGAGATCCTGGGTTCGATTCCCAGGTCGAGCAAAGTGTTATTGGGTTTTTCCATAAAGCATTTCTCAGTAGCAGCCACAGAGCCTTTAAAAACATTCAGTACTGCTATTAGAAATGTTCTTGAGGAATAAGCTCAATGACACAATTATTGACAGATATCACGCATTTTATAAAAATATTATACAGTAAGCGGATCCTTCACGAAGCCCTCAGCCAAGCATTCTATATAAATATCAATCTAAGTAAATTATAACAAGCAAAAAGGAAATTTTTCACCAACTGTCCAAATGCCATACATCACTAAACTAGTCGCTTGCAAACCACAAACTGACATTCGATTCAATTCCATCCAAACGCCAAATTAAACATGAAACATAAAATTTTATCACAAATGTCACATTGATGATAATGTCCTAATCCATTTGTATTGACAAATAACAGATCATTTGATGAAATTCGATAGCGGTAACGCCCCTTCAAATTAATCGTTCGATCGTATAGAATGACTAGATTCAAATAGGTTTTCGATTCTACAGGGATATCGAGAGGAATATTGCCATTTCAATATCCTAGCTTTATTAAAACGATTCCATACTTTATATGCCTTTGTAGGCAATAGCGCCTGAATGGATTTTGATGAAATTTGTACACAGGTAGACCATAACCAGGGTTTGAATATAAAATAGGTTTTCTCCCTGTAGTACGTTACTGTGGGATAATTTCTGAATCCCACGCCTGTGAAGCCGTGTGTATAATCAGATCATCATCATCTGCCTAGCCTTTTCCCAACTATATTGGGGTCGGCTTCCAGCCTAACCGGACGCAGCTCAATACCTGTATTTTACATGGAGCGACTGCCAATCTGAGGTTGTCAGACTTTCAGGACACTGACTACCTGTAACGACTGTCCAAAATCTACAAATGACAGCCGAGACCAACAGCTTAAGGTGCTGGTATGTAATGGGTGGTCACCCCCATCCACAGACCAACCCAGGCAAGCGCGGCTTAACCTAAAGATTGATATAATCGGCTGTTATTACTTAGCCACGAGCTCCTCATATGGGACACCGTTTTTCTCCATAAAAAATCTGCGGGATAATTTCTGAAGATATTAAATAAAATATTTTGAGTTTAAAAGCCAAATAAATATTATACCACAATTAAGCCTAGTTCCAGAAAAATCCAATTTAAAATATGAATTGGGTGATTTTTTTTTTTTTTTTTTTTAACGTGGTAAAATCATCAAATGAGTCCTCCCACCCAGGGCAGAGCGGGAGGGACTGTCAGACTTGTACTGACTAAAATCCACGGTGTCCTTCAGTAGCCCTTTATGTTCCAGGGTCACGGTAATTCTATGAGTCCCGCGACCCCGGCAGGCTTTGGCCCTCTAGAGGGGGGCCCCGTCATTATGCTGACACTCTTTGAGGCGCGCGTGGAACACAACGCGCCGTCGACCCGGGCATGGTCCATGGTCGGACAGCGAGTCGCCCATTACTCGCCGCCCGCATGCCCGCGCCTACGGTGGCCGGAGATCGTCTGCCGACGTCCGGCGCCGTGGGCGTCTACCACTGCGGCTGGTGTGGAGGGAGGACGCTGTCCTCTCCCTCACGCGGCCCGCCTCCTCCTTCGCAGAAGGAGGCGACCGCTTCCCACTCCGTCTCGCCCCGCAGCATGGCCTCGACCAATGCCGGGCGCGAGAGGGCTCCGCCTATCGCCGCCGTGAGGACACGGCGGTGCTCTGCCCAAGCGGAGCAGTCCTGCACCGTATGCTCCACCGTGTCCTCCGGGCGGTCCTCGCAGTGGTGACACCCAGGCGTTTCCTCCTTCCCCATATGACACAGGTACCTCCCGAAACTTCCGTGTCCGGTGAGGACCTGCGTCACGCGGTAGGTCAGGACGCCGTGACGCCTTGAATTGGGTGATTCTGGTAATATTTCCATCATATACGACACTCAAAGCAAAATATCTGCAGCGTTTCCGAATAACTGAAACGCCATTTACGAGTTCCAGCTCATCCGTCATGACGCCGAGTTTAAAAATTTTATTTTTAATTTTACTCGTCGTGTGTGACACACGATCGGAAATCGCGAAGTTTCAAAAATGTCGGTTTGTATTTTTCATTTTCTGTTTGTTTATTTTTTATTTATAAATCAAGAATGTTTCCCAGTTTTTCGTCAGGAAATATGTGGTGATGATGGTGGATTTTCATGAGATGAAATCATTTTCGACGACCATTTTGTGCTTTGTTCACACGCAATGACTTCGAAATGTGACACACACAGATTTTGACATAGCCAGCAACCAAAATAACAGATCATACACAGAATATGCTTAATTATAAATCAAAAATGGTTACAATGGCGGTCTATCACTGATAGAGATTTCATCCAGGCAACCTTTTAATAAAAAATTAAATAAAAAGGGAAAATAGTGTGTGTGAACGAAAGATTTTGAACTCCCAGCAAATCACCGGCCACTAAAGTCGCTTAGTGTGTCCCTAGGTTGAAACTTAGGAACTGGGGGCCTAAAATGGCTGCTTTAGCAGAATCAAAATAGGATAATAACATGAATTACGTTACAATTCGTAAAATGGTCAGAAAGTGACCATTCATAATATTAACTACGTCTGTGATCTTCTCGTTACATGTTACCGCAAATACCATTCAGCGCAGTCCTTTGACACGAAGCTTATGGACATAGCCTTCGAAGCGCTCGTGGAATAATATTGCTACTTGTTATTGAATAACCCTCAAAGGACTATGAAATGCTGCAATACTAATGGCTTCTACTCCTAAACACCAATTTTGATTTTCCTGAAGACGAAAATCAAAGACAGAAGATATTCTTACGGAAACAGCTCAATATCATCATTATTTGTCTAGTCTTTACCCAACTATGTTAGTATCGGCTTCGACTCTTACTAGATGCAGCTGAATACCTTTTACATTTTACATGGAGCGACTGCCCATCTGACCTCCTCAGCCCAGTTATATTAGTTCTATTATACTATACTCCATTAATGACTCTGCCTTGGAGTGTAAATATGGTACTGTTCTACAAACGATGGGGCACTTAATATCGTGTCCTGGGTGTCCTGTTGTTTGTTCACTACAGGAACTGATGGACACTACCGAAAGCGCCAAACTAGTAGCTCAGTTCTGGGCTGACACAATTTAGATTGCCATCGACACGCTTAGAAGAACTATACCCCTTGGTAAGACTGGTTGTGAGACTTTTGGGGCCACTGACTAACTGTGACGACTTTCAAAGATCTACGAATGATGGAGAAAGCCTCAAAATAATGGTTAGAAGTACCCATGGTGATACAACTCGTTTTTTCTTTGTATGAGAAAATGGTTATTACCCTGTTCTGGACACTTGGCTCGACGTGGTAACTGCAAGTGGAGCAGATACAACGAAATGGTTCCCGAAATATGATAGGTAGACCGTTGACAAATCAACAACCAGATGGTTGGACGGTCTACAGAAGATTGCGAGAAGACCTGAATGAGAATCGTACATACCAGGAAATCATATTATAAAGAGGGGGAGGGGGGGACTTAGTCAGTAGTAGGAGGAACAAAGCTGCTAATTGAAGGTGTTTAAGGTCGATTTTATACTAACACTCTATAAGGACATGACATTTTACATGTTAGAATTTAGGGTTTACTGGCGACATGTGGGTGTACTACTAGGTTTTAACTGGAGTTGCTCCTACTTTGAAACGTCGTGGTAACCCCACAGTTGTTTACTAGATTATTTGTTTACCATTTTTGTATGTAAAAACAAGCGCTTTTCGCCATCAAACAAAAAAAATTGGCGAGTAAATTGTACATATCAAAAACATATATTATAAAAAAGGTACACCTCTGCTTCACCCTTCATGGATTCAAAGCTTGATTTTATGTTATTAATTCAGAGTTATTCAAAACTTATATAATTCTCAGGCAGTAATTATTATAATTACGAAACTACTGCATCGTTACTGCATGACATTTCACTCGCATGCACTTTCGTGTAATTTTCACAGCGTAATGAAACTAGTCAGTTTCAACGTTATACTACGCACTTTGTACGATGTAACTCAAATGTACCTACTAGCTTAGGCCTGCGGCTTCGCTCGCGTGGAATTCGGTAATTGACGGTATCGTACTACAGGGATGAAAGTATCCTATGTGATAATCCTGCTAAACCATGTGTGCGATATAAATGCGTTCAGTAGCTTTTACGTGAAAGAGTTACAAACATCCAGCCAAACATATCCTGTCGAATTTATAATAGTAGTAAGATTTGCACACAAATTATCTTATTTCTTCAAAAGAAAGGTGCGCGTATCCATGCTACATCATCTTAACACTTGAATCAATAATCCTATTTCCTTAAATTTTACGTCCAAAAGTGAGCTTTTAATGGCTAATTTGAAATAAATGATTTTATTATGAAAAAAGCAGTGATAGCCTAGTGGTGTGACCACGCCGGACTGCCAACTCATAGGTCAGGAGTTCGAACCCAAGGCACGCACCTCTGATTTTTCGTATTCATGTGCGTATTGTGTAATTATCACTTGCTTCGGTGTAGGAAAACATCGTGAGGGCACCAGCATGCCAGATACCTCACAGATATTTCTCGACGGCATGTAAAGCCAAGTTAGAGACCCATGGGCGGCATAAAAACTCTAGACACCAGTTAGGCACTACACGAAAAAGAAAGAATGATTTGGCTTTAACACTTTGAGGAACCTGTCTGAAGCCTTTGATAAAACGCTGTCCATGTGGCTGACTTCTGGTCGAAGCTCATCTGACATAAATAAACGGGTCACGTCACGACAAAGATCTTTTTGACCAAGATACTAATATACGTACGTAATAAATAAAGTAAAATAGAGTTGATCTATTTGTTACACATTCACAACTAAGCCGTTTTTGATGAATTTACGAAGATCTACATCGTAATTGACACTCAAAGAAGTGCGTGCTTAGGTTAATACAAGCAAAGACGTGCGTACTTAGGACGACCAGAAACAAAAATTTGATTACAAAATGTCTTCATAATTTATACCCATTGGAGCTCCTTATTATTAACCAAGTATCTACGTATCGAGTGTTAAATAAAATTGTTTCAACACCCTGTATCTCCTCTCTCATTATTGACAACACCTTGTATTTGCATAAGTAAATAAAACACGGAGTAAGCAAGCGAGGTGATCAATTCTCATTCCTGCCATTATAGACTGGTACTGGTAGTCTGGTAATATTATTGAGTTGAATCGCCCCCTTTAAAATGGGACTTAAACACAACTGGCGAAATGTGGGTGTACTATTAGGTACACCTCTGGCTAACCCTTCGGGGATTACAGGCGTGAGGTTATACACGTGTAAAGTACAAAAACAAATGACGGTCGCATCGTTTAGAATGCAAGACAATCATCATCTGCCTAGCCTTTTCCCAACTATGTTGAGGTCGGCTTCCAGTCTGACCGGATGCAGCTGAAAACCAGTATTTTTTATGGAGCGACTGCCTCCACAATCCAGTTAGTACTGGGTAATACAATACCCCTTGGTAAGACTAGTTTTCAGAGATTTTTTGAAGTTAACCCTAACATCGTCGAAAACGTCTAGTTTCATGATTGTATCACACATTTTTGTCATAAGAGGGTAGGAGATAGGCTTGGGTTGAAACGGCTATTTTCGTCCAAGGGTTGAAAGATAGCAGAAAACTTGAGTTGACAAAAGCCTTAGTGACAATTTACTAGCTTCAAGTCGCCCACGCAAAAGTGAAATATAAACGATTTTCCTAGGCTTGACATACCCTTTTTGGGGTTATTTTATACTACCAATGTTGGTGAGAATAGATGGGAAACCTACCACTTCATTGTTATAAATAGGAATAAATATAACACGCAGAGGGTAGATGAAAATTTTCAGTTTCTAGCAGCGCCGTCTAATTTTATGTTTTATTTTGACATTTTCATTTTGTTTTTATTGTTCTGATACTAAAATGTTACGCTTTTGTTTTTTTTTCTTGTCACCAGCATGTACTGACATTTGAAAACGGAACGCGCCTTCCAATTTTCGAACGTTTCCCGAAATGCGTCACTTTGAAAGAAAATTAAAAAAAAAGAGAACAAAGACTAAAGAGGTTGAACACCACATCCTAAACCACTTAAAAAAAATATAATTAAACACTATCAATATCCAGTTCCAAGCAAAAGAAGGTATAAAACATAGGCTTACTCCCACGAAACCCGTATCAGCGGAAATCGGAACCGGTCCTCCGTCAAACCATCCGGCAACCGGTTTAGCACGATGATTTTCATTCATTCATTCATAAAAACACAGGGTAGCACACACTTCGACACAATTTTTCACTGTAATCCGTAAACACTGGGTTCGGCGCCACAGGTGTCCGCGAGGATAGGTACACGTACGCTCCGGTCGGGCGCTGGATGCCGTCTGGCGGACGGGGCGTGCGCTGTGCGCGCGGGGTGAAGGGAGGGGATGATCACTACAGCGACCCGGGGAGCTATCGCAGAGCCTGCGTGCTCGGGCTTGACGTTGCTACGCTGGGGCGGTTTTTGTTGCGTACTGATAATTTGGGGCTGAATTGCGTAGTGATTTCGTATTATCGTTTCGTTTTTTTATGAAAATTGATCTTGTATTATTTTTGGCTATACACATCTAATTTTCAAATTCAAATTCGAATGAAAAGAACGATGTTGGATTGTTGGTACAACGTATTGCCATTCGGAACGTTCGAAATTTTTGAATTGCGCAAATTCGAATTTTTGCGTTCTTTTTAGTGATGAAACCACGTTGGTAATGTTTGAAATGTGGTATCTAGTTTCTGGTTTCTTTTTCAAACGAACCCGTTTCGAATTCCTGATTCTTGTTGCTCATGTACAAATTGTTCTGTTTGCGCCTTTCAACGTATCATGATGGATTACGAACAACTTCGATGTGTTTTCTTGTACGTTGGTAATGTAGTTACCTATGTAGTATTATCGTTTTTTGTATTGGTGGACATTGGGGAGCGATCAAAAGGTTTGATGTCTTGTCTCTTTGTTTAGTTTATAGCTTTATTTGAGTTTGGTAGCGTATCCAGGCCGCTACAAACAGAATTAGACGAAATGGGGGATTAATGATTGATCACACCATGCCCACTAGCTGGAATTTCCTAAGTGCACGCTTACTTTTGAGAACCTGAAGAATATCACTGATGCCGCAATCAATGTGGCCTCCAACTAAACTCAAACAACATAAACGAATAGTAAAATCAAACTACCAAAGATACGGAGAGAGAAAAATCTGCATTGTTTCATGAATCCGGCTTTTTTTTTTAATACAAAAAATAAAGCTCTTAACAGAAGTCACGGTGAAGAGTCTTCAAGTACTTACATAATTAATTAACTTTGCGATTTAAGCTTTCCTTTAACAACATGTAAAAAGGTATCACAAAACGATTACTTTTTCAAGTCCTCAGAATCCTGGTATGGTTCATTATTCTAAATGCCAAGGTCTGGGTGGTGGAAGAATCCAAGAGAACCTGAAAGCCAGCTAGGGTAAGGCTAAACGTAGAAGATTATTGCCAGTTTTTATTAACATTAAGTACACCTAAACTGCATACAAGGTGGAAGGGACACGGCCGCACAAACGGTTACCACGTATTCAGTATGTCGGATCCGATCGTTAGTACGGATATAAAATGAATTGGAAAGCACGCCAGTATGCAGTGGTGACAACACAGCAGCTTGTACAGAGCCCTGATGTTCAACTCGAGGAAGGACGACAGTCAATGTCTGATCGCGGCGGAGTTGAGACGTCTTGGAACTGTACCCGATTCATTATGCCCCGTGTTATTGTGTAAACTTGTAATCTCAAGTAATTTGTTAGTTTAATAGAAACAGAGTATCGCATCCAGTGTATTTTTATTGCACGAAACCCATCGTCTGCCCACGTGATGTACGAGTCTAACGGAATAAATCCTGACAAGTACATCATTCTGAACCCCGTACATAGAAACTTTACATCAGTAATTTAAAAAAAAATAGCTGTTTCCTACAAAAGTGCCATATAAATCAAGGACTACGTTGAAGATAAAGAAGTTTGGCCTTAGTTCCTTCTGCGCTTGCGGCCTCCCTGGTAGCTCATAAACGGCACAAATATGTGGATGTCTCTAACTATTCTCAATTTTTTTTCTCTTCTTTTGAATCAGATTTTACAGTAATTTTCAAAATCATTTATATCTTTTCCTCAAAATAGTTACAGCACTGATAACAGTATTTGTGTCACTTGTTTAATTTAGTATTTTACAATATTTTCTTACCTTTGTATAGATTCTTTTTATCGATTGTTTGTGAATGTGTGGACATTGTAGGCTTTGTAGATTCCCAGCTGCTTGTTAACTTTTGTTAACTTTTTATTTTGTTCTACATTTTTTGTGTAGTAAGCAACGACTTATTGTCGGGCCTACGCTGTCCCCCCATACTTAAGTACAAATGCTGTATCCATAATACTGTAACACCAAATGATTTGAAAAGAGTAACCATGGAGTTTCTTGCCGGTTCTTCTCCATAGGAAACGACCAACCCGAACCGTGCACCTTTTTGTCGACGTTTTATAAGTGCCCATCGAGGCCTATGTGAAATAAAATATTTTGATTTTGATTTTGATTTTATCTTCAGGGGCAAAATTTGTATCTATGTCGGGGGTTCAGAATGATGTACTGATTTTTTTATCGTTTGTGAGTTGCTGTCCCTCTCACCCTGTAAATGCCGCCGGTTTAGAATGATGGATTGAATACGCGTTATGCGCCGATGCCTTCCACCCTGTATGTATATTACTGTACCTACGTAAGTGTTGCAAATCTTAAAGTTTAAGATATTGATTTAGGTATCACCTAGTATTTATTAAAACGGTTAAAATTATATTCCTATATTAGCCTTGGGGAAAAACTATAGCCACTCCTTACTACTACTACTTACTACTACATGCATGCATGGTTACTATATGTTGCTAAAAAAAAAAAAAAAACAAAAATCTACTTGTGCCATTTTAATATTACAAACCTCATGCATGAGGTTCGATTTTTTTTTTTTTTTTTTTAACGTGGTAATATCATCAAATGAGTCCTCCCACCCAGGGCAGAGCGGTAGGGACTGTCAGACTTGTACTGACTAAAATCCACGGTGTCCTTCAATAGCCCTTTATGTTCCAGGGTCACGGAAATTCTATGAGTCCCGCGACCCCGGCAGGCTTTGGCCCTCTAGAGGGGGGCCCCGTCATTATTGGCTTATTCCATTAGGAGTTTTTCAGTAGCAGCCACGGAGTCTGTATATGTGCCCCAATGAAAGCAATAGACTCGCCCCTTATTACATGAAACTTAAACATGACGAAATGCGGGTGCACTATTAGGCACACCTCTATTACAGACGTAATGTTATGTTATGTAAAACAGTCTCAATAGCTATTCATATCAAGCCAGTGCTTCAAAACGGCTCTAAATACCTCTCATTCCTTTCGTAACATAGCTAGGTACAGCCATTTTCCTGTTTGCAAAGCTCGCAACTAGTAGACCGTACACAAATGACTCATAATAGTCCCTCTCAATTGCTTTGACGGAATAATTTCAGTTTACTCACCCCGGCGACGTGTAGCATAAAGTGCAGGCCTCACCGCCAGCTAGCGAGCGAGCGAGCGAGCGAGCGTGCTTGCGGGCGAGGCGAGGCGAGGGAAACTAAAGGGTGAAAATAGACCCTTAACATATCCGAAAGGCACTTGTTCTCCCCGTCTTTGCGATCATTTTTTTGTTCTAGACCATACCTGGGATCCTTCTAGTTACGGAGATATTGGTCAAAGTTCCAATTTTTTCACAAGTTTTTTTTTTAAATACATGTTTTTTATGTAAGACGTTTATTTTACACACCTCCACGACCCCCGTACTATTCAATCCATCCATCAGCACAATGCTTTGAGTGCTTTCCATCGAGTCCTACCGTAAAATGATATTATTACCCCAAAAAAAAAAAGTCGATTCCTAGCAATTTTTTTTGCGTAAAGTTACTTAGTTTCATGTACAGAATGCTTTGTTGACGGCTATGTGAAGGATCTGTTTACACCCTGTATATAAACTAAGCGAAGCTTTGGCGAGCTAAACCCACTCAGATCCACCCTGTCCCTTTGCTGTCCTACCCCAGCGACAGTTACAGGTAGTCAGTGGCCTGAACGTCTGACAAGCAGTCTTACCAGTCTTACCAAGGGGTGTTAAGCAGTACTAATTGGGTTGTGGAGGCCAGATAGGCAGTCGCTCCATGTAAAATACTGGTATTCAGCTACATCCGGTTAGACTGGAAGCAGACCCCAACATAGTTGGGAAAAGGCTAGATGATGATGATGAGTTGGGCATGACGTAAAAGAGAGAATATGCGGATCATTTGTGATGAAGCTCCACACTCACACAGATGTATGAATGTAGACGAGGCGCAAGGAGTATTTCAAGATCGTAGCAAGCCTGCCAGGACTGTTCGAAAGAGATACCGTGGGTCTGGAACACAAAAGGCAAAGAAGTAACATGGATGGGTTTTAGTTAGTACCAGTCTGACACTCCCTTCCGCTCCGCCCAGAATTGGGGGGGGGGGGGTCATTTGATGATCTCCACTCCGAAAAAAAAAAAAAGGGTCGTAGCAGGTGACGTTCTGTAGTTTCTGCCAACCCCCATGAAAAAAGGCGTGTATTTATTTATATGTGGGTATGTCCACACTCACTGTGTTCGTGACGTGATACAACACGACATGAACTAGGACGCGATACCCTTTGTCACGAAAATAGGCGCGATGTTCCACAAAATAAAGATCTAAACTGGAATTTATAGACAGAATCGAGGCTTGAATTGTTTTGTGGTGTTAGTCCGCCAAATTCCACTATTCATCCATTGTTCTGTTTGATTTCTCGTGATGAATGGAAGACCCCTTGTACAAAATACCGACGGGTTTTGGCCGGGTACAGTCAATGCCTGTCGCAGTCAACTACCGGATATAAGCCTCCTCAAAGTTGCGCCACAACACCCGGTTTTACGGTTAAGCACGTTCAGACTGTCCCGTCTTGAGACTTAGGGCTAAATTCTTAAGTACAGACTATGAATTTTGCTCTAAGTGACTGTTGCTCGTCTTATGCGAATGATTTTCATATTTCAATGAGTGTATATGAATAATAGATTCATGTTCATAATACGTCGTTCTTTTACAAGAAATGTTTATATTTGTACGGAAAACTTATTTATTTACTAGCTTTTGCCCACGGCTTCGCTCGCGTTAATTTACAATTTGACAATCAATTCAGGTTGTACTCTGCTTGCAATAATGTAAATCAATCATGATTCGAAAGACACGTGGTGCCATCTATTATCATAATAACGTCATTGCTGTTTTCCTCGGGAGCAGTACTTTTTTGGGGAAGAAAGGTAGGTACTACCGTTTCGGTAGCTGACAAATTATATGCAAAATTTCAGGATGATCGGTTCAGTGGTTTAGGCGTGAAAAGGTAACAAACAAACAAAATTACTTTCGATTTTTTAAGGATTTAACCATTTATGTACACACTAAATATAGAAAAGAAGAAAGGAACAGAAAATAGTACGAAGGTGATGCTTACGATCGTGGGACTTATAGAATTACCGTGACCCTGGAACATAAAGGGCTACTGAAGGACACCGTGGTTTTTAGTCAGTACAAGTCTGACAGTCTCTCCCGCGCTGCCCTGGGTGAGAGGACTCATTTCATGATTTTACCAAGATAAAGGTGATGCTTACGCGAAACGAGATACTAAAAGAAGAGATGTAGACATAGTGTGTAAAAGAAGAAAAGAGAATGGAATACATAAAGCAGATAACTATCTCAAACACGATAGTCAATAGCCAATAGTCAATCATCAAATAATCTCAAATATAATTCTTATGTTGTATAATGTTGTATACAACATAAGAATTTACTTATACAACGTATATAAGATTTTAAACTGTCATGGTCACTAACATTACCATTAATACTAATATAATTTTAATATTTACCATGATAAACATGGTAAATATCCCGTTAGTATTAATTGTAATATGTACGTATAAATACAAAGACAAAACATATAACAATACAGTAAATACAATAACAAGTGATGAAGGGATAAAAAAATGATAAGTGTACACGTGGAAGTTCTCAAACGAAATCTGTAAATTAAATAGGTACCTAAGTACTTTACTTAATTTGTTATACAACCTTTGTAATAATAAGCCTGGCATAGATACGTAAAAGCTACAGATTTTTCCTGAAAAACAGAAAAAAACGCCGAAACGAGCGTTAATTAAAAGCTCTCTAGAAACATCATATAACATTTTATGACTTATTTTAATGTTTCCACGTTTTCAGGAAAAGTAACCTTATTTAATGTGAGGGTATAATATTTTTGTGCAAAACTAGTCAAATAGTAAAATATTTCATTCGCTTGACGTTTCCGAATCTTAATGATAAGTAACAGTGTTTTAAGCTTTCGCGGTTTACAACTAAACTTATACTGTCACTTACGGGATATCTTCCGTGATTGTTCATTATTTTGAGCTCCCGATATTTCGACGCTGTTGCAAGAGCTATGATCGCGGGTTGACTGGAGAATGCGGGTGGATGGAAAGTAAATTGTTAAGAGCAGTTCGATTCCCGGGTTGGGCAAAGAGTTATTGGGTGTTTCCATCATGCATGAATTGCGCCCGGTTAATGGCAATAGGCTCGCCCCCAATTAAATATAACTGGCGAAATGTGGGTGTACTATTAGGTACACCTCTGCCTAACCCTTCAGGGATTGCAAGCGTAATGTTTTAGTAATCCAATATTAGGATAGACTTCCAGCACCCAGACGCATGCTCTAGTCTTAATTGAATGTTCAGCAAATCAGATTCTGGACGTGTGAAGGCTCAAACTTTATCCCCTACATATCCCCCCCTAGCGTATTCATGTCTGACTGGACTGCTCGTCTAACTTTGTTAGACAATAACCTTAATATAAGCTCTAATTGCCAGCTCGTCCCAGTCGCAATTCTTGGTGCGAGATGTAAATAGATTGTTTAACTTAGTTAGACTTGAATTGAACACCACGGAGTCGCAAAGATGCAATGCAGCGCATGTTAAAGCACCAATCCAAACTGGGCCCGCCTGGTAGATAATGATTTACAAAGAGATCTTTTTTTTTGGAACTAGCCCGCCAAACTATTCCCAAACCACTTCTTCTTCCTCGTTTCCTCATGACTGAGGGTCGTGACCACATGAGGTCGTTGCTTTTTCCACCAACGGTCTCCATGCTTGACAGTTTTCGGCCATGCGGACAGATGCCTGGAAATTCCCTCTACAGACTCCCAAACCACTGCAACTCCTGAAATGTCAACTTTCTTGGATCCAGCAACGAAATTAATCAGAAAAGAATTGCGGAGGAGTAGGAAAAACATAATTTCCACTTACCTTCCTATCAGCAGGAGACAGAACAAAGAAGGCCAATTGGCAAAAAGGTCTGTGTGAGTTATGCACTGAACTTCCAAGAAAGGATTGAGGTAACGATGACTTCGTGCATGCATGGGTGTCTGCTGAGACAGATTTGCCCAAAATTTCTCTTTCCTAAAAAAGCCAGTCCAGTGCCAGGTGATGAGCCTCTGAGTTCTTCTCCAGGGTTTATAGGAAATGTTCACTAAATTATTAAAAATATTATGACGTGTAAAAGTATGAGTAATTCTGATATCTAGTGGCACGGCAGTGCTCTAAGACGTCCTGTTTCATCGTCTGCCTAGCCGGTTCCCAACTTTGTTGGGGTCGGCTTCCGGTCTAACCGGATGTAGCTGAATACCAGTATTTTTCATGGGACGACTGCCTATGTGACCTCCACAACCCAGTTAGTACTGGGTAATACGATACCCCTTGGTAAGACTGGTTGTCAGACTTTTTGGGTTACTGCTACCTGTAACGAATGTCAAAAATCTACAGATGACAGCCGGGACCAACGGCTTAACGTGCTTTCCGAGATATGGAGGAAACTCGGTATGTAATGGGCGGTCACTGTTTACAGAAAATAAATAATTTCAGTTCATTTGTCCCAGCTGTATGCGCACTAGCCGATGTGGAAACGCTTAGGGAAAGCCAGACATGGACAATGAACGACAATCATACATAAACAACAAAATCTATGAGACAATTTGATGTACTCTTACAATTAGCCATTTAGTAAGAAGTGTATAGCTATGAAATAATCAACAGCATCGAACGTCTGATCCTTTCAACACGATCTTTGGTCTTAGTTCGACCTCACGTAATGTAAATGTGCTCTCACAATAATCTATAGAAGGTTCATAAAAGATCTAAAATATTCCCAGACGTCGATTCAGCGACCTGTCAATATTTACGATTTTCACAATCTTCTAAAATATTACAATAGGGAGGGGACGATAGCTGAGTCTAGTGATACCACTAAACGCAATTGCCGATACCAAATTCAATTTAATTATTAGTCACAATGGATAGTGTTTGACTACTATTAATGACAATTAACCACGTTTGGTTGATTGTAATGTATTCGTATTGACGTTTGAAACATGTTTTAGTTTTGGAACTCGGATGGCTTTAATGAATGTGGTTCCAACATGGGATGAATGGTAAATTTTATTAGGGTTCTTTAATAATATTTACCTCGCCTCATTATTAAATATTTAAGAGTCACTTTTGAAAATATGTATCATACTGTTCATACCCTTGCAAAGTTGCGTTATTTGATAAAAAAAAAAGTTCTAAGTACAGTGGGCAGCGTATCAAGTTACTGCAAACTGTCAAATTTTCTAATTCGATTTTGAACTTAACGAGATTTTTTTGTTGGTCTGACCGAGTTTACCAGCAACATATTTTTATGGTGTATCTTTTGGAGAAATTTGATTGTTTGTGGAAACTTGATGCTCTGGTGACTGTACATTGAGTTTGCGTGTTTTTTTGACATCACAAAAAAACACCCAATCTCACCTATTACAAAACAAACTAATTCGTCTAGATACAGCTAGTAGTTAAGATAAAATCAACAATTATTTGTACAAAAGTGACTTAACTGCCATAAAAACAAAACCAGTTGCAACTTTTTCACTCTTATCACCAAAAATAAATATCACATATACTAACTAATTACTAATCGGTCCGAAAAAAGATTTATTTACTAAAACAGGCGATAAACAATCTTTCAAACGACAAGAAGAAACGTGGTAGCATCTTACTCTGATTTTTTGTTCTCACACAACCCGTTTCGCTTTTTTCGATACCCGTTTTTTTGGTATCGGATACCAAGTAATTTTGGTGTTGTCCCGTCACTAATGAAGGACTTATTTGGTGCGTGTGAGAGTTGGATTTTGAACGTGTTTTTGTTAGTTTAGTGATGTGATTAACTTGGTATTGGTATCCGAGTGATGTCAAGTGGTATTTTGGTTTCTTTTTTGTGTTTTTTAATGTTTGATGAACAGGTGTTTTCTGTGCAGGTAGTTTGGTAATAATATCCTTACTGTATTTATGTGTATCTTTTGTATGAGCCTCAAGGAAGGTAATTAAGGTATTCACAGTACTCTGGCAACACTGGCCGTGTCAACAACAACTCTGTAATTAACAAGTAATAATTCAAGATAAAATAAGTAAAACTAATAAGTGAAGCCGACAGTATGTTTATAAACAGTTAAATATTCAGTGATATCGTTCTCCACCATTATAGTGATCTAAAAACGTCTTTGTGAAACATAAACGAAGTGCAAAGTGGACGTGACAATAACTTTACAGGAACTGTGAAACTGGTGCAATAAGCTTCAAAAACCATATAGGTATAGAAAACAAAGCTTACGTATAGTCTCAAGTTCCAGAAAACAAAAATATAAGTAAACAAAGGACTTAAATTCGTTTTTTTCCTAACACTCAAATAAAAAGTAGTGCTACCAACATAAGCGCCGTCAGCTCGGAGCGCGTTCCATGATAACATAATTGTTGATATTTAGCTTCACATATAATAGTGCCATCTTTAGGAAAGTAAGTCATAAATAGCAACGGATGCGTTCCAGTACAACAAAATTGAAAACCTTGGCATAACATACCAAAGCCAAACAACCGTATCAACAATCAACATTATCAAAATATAATTTTACCAACTTATAATATTGTTGGATAATTGTGTAAACAAACACAAAATGGAACATACAGATAACAACATCACTATGAGGAACCGTCGTATAATGCGATCTCACTCTGACACATCTATTGAATTACTGGATACTTCCTCGTCTTCGAATTTAAGTATTAAGAGTATGATGGACTTATCTACTCACATCAAAAGTGATGAAGTGCTGGATTTGCAAAATTTAATTAAAACCCTGAGGGAGCAATTATTAAGTGCACACGCGGAGATTGAAAGTTTAAATTCAGAGAATATCACACTGAAAGAACAATTAGAGAAAGAAAGACACAAAAATGAGCGACTTAAGGAGATTTGCCAAAGCGTGAGGAAAATTGAAAAGTCATTTGTCAACACAAATAGAAATAATTACTCAGCAAGAAAACTAAATGTGAACTTGGAATCTCATACTCCTACATCTTCTTCCCGAGTTAACTCGGCTATTGAATCCCGAAAATATGATAACAGCTCAAAACCTGATGGTGACCATTCTCAAAATGAAGGGAAAAATGTAGATGGCGTTGATTTTTTTAATTCGGTGTACAATATTATCGGCAATAAAACGAGTTTACAGAATATGGTGGAGTCTTCAAATAACGCAGATAATTGCAATTTCGAATGCCACAATATTAAAAAAAATCTCAAGCAACATCATTCTATAGAAGAAACGAAACAACAATATTGGAAGTCTGGCAAAATATTAATATTATCGGACAATCAAGGCAAAGGTATAGTTCAGAAGTTAATCGAAAATAAAAATAAACTTATATGTAAGGATTATAATATACAATCTGTAACAAAACCAAATGCAAAAACTAAGTATGTACTAGCTGATAGTTGCAACATGGCAAAATCCTTATCGAAAACCGATACTATTATTATAATGACCGGTAGTAATGACTCTAATCCAACTGAATTTATGTCTGAAATATCGATAGCACTACATTTCCTAAAAAGTTGCAATGTATTTATAGCCAATGTTTTGTGCAATCGTTTTCTTAATGAACGAAAATTGAATGACCAGTTGAAGCTTCTTACCCGCAATTACAAAAACTGTACATTTATAGAAGCAGGAACAGAGGATGTTTTACAAAAAATAATATATCAAATCAATGTTAAATACTATAACGGTAAATTCCTATCCTACAACAACCATAACAATAAGGGTACCCCCGTAAAGAACATTATAAAAGATTGTCACAAAGTCTGTACTTCAAATAAAAACGTAGAACCAAAAAGGGGTACAATACCCTATTATTTTAAAAATCAACTAAAAAAACATTCCAAAAAGCCTCACAATTTATCTTGTCTGAGTAATAACTTAGAACCACTGAAAGGTACAATACCCTTTTATTTTTCGACTCTCAAAAAAACATCACAAATGGATCCAAACGACACCGCACCGGTTTTTTTTCGTTCCTAAACATTCTTTTACGATAATTCACCAAAACATTGCCGGTGTTACACAAACAGAATTAAATAGTTCGTCAATAACCACCGATGATGATGATCTTTTCGTGACTAAAAGAGATGCACATAACAGGTTATGTAATAATTCTTCAGTTATTTTATTATCCAAAACAAACTGTCTTAAAATATTTCATCAAAATGTATGTGGCTTAAGTAATAAAAAAACAGAACTTGAATTATATATTGAAACGCATGAAAACGATTTACATTACTTATGCATATCAGAACATTTCCTAAATGATAAATCTGCAAAAGTGTTTTATATGTCCAATTATAATTTAGCATCATACAACACAAGACCAAATAAAAAGAGGGGAGGTAGCCTTATTTTAGCACATAAAAATAAACAATGTGAAAACATTGACGCAATTAAAAAGTTATATAGATCAGAAAGTTTTGAGATTTGTGGTGTAAAAGATCTTGAAACGGAATTACACATATGTTGTTGTTATAGAAGCCCAGTTGAGAAAAATTTTGAAATTTTCATGAGTAGGTTAGAAAAATTGTTAGAACACTTTCTTGATAGGAAGTGCTTAGTTTGTGGCGACTTTAATATTGACGTACTGGTTGAAAGTAAAAAATCTGCAGAGTTCATAAGTTTATTGAAATGTTATAACTTTAGATACCTAATAAAAACTCCTACCTTCATTCGAAATAAATCATACTCATGTATTGATAATATAATTACAAATGTTGATGATGATTGTATGGAACGTTGTTGGGTTGATCACAATGGCTTAGCAGATGGTCATGGTGGACTTTTTTGCGATATGGTTCTTGATAAAATCAATGAGAAAACGAAGAGCTCAGAATATACCATAACAATTCAAAAAAGATTATTTAACACCAAAAATAATGATGCGTTTAAAAAAAGTATTTCCAATATAAATTTGAGTAATATGGGAATAAATAATTTTCTAGACAATTTTGGCAAAATTTTTCGTACCTGTTACCCAAAGAAGGCGATTAAAATAAAGCCTATGAAAAATAAAATAATAAAGTGGGTAACCAAGGGAATCAAAGTATCAAGTAAAATGAAAAGAGTTTTATGCTGTGGCACCACAAATAATGGTAGTATCTCGAATTACAAAATTAACTATATTCGAATTTACAGAAAGGTCATAAAGCAAGCTAAAAAGTTAGCCATATCAGTTCATCTTAGTAAAGCCAAAAATATACTGAAAGAGACATGGAAACTAGTAAATGAACATACAAAGAAAACAAAAAACAAACTTAGTAAAAAACTTGTCCTAAATATAGACAACAAAGTTATTTCTGATTCCCAGGATATTGCTAATAAATTCGTTGACAACTTTGTTTACAAACCATCATTGACACTTAACAAAGATAAAGCAATGTCCTTTCTAAAAGAAACAACGGCGAGAGTAGACAGTGATTTGTCCTTCAAGCCGACTACACTGACTGAGATAAAAAAGATTGTGTGTCACATGGCTAACAAAAAATCTTGTGGATATGACGACTTACCAATAACAATTATTAAGGAGAACATAGAAATTTTAGCACATCCTCTTTCTGAATTTTTTAATAAATGTATTAAAGAGTCGATTTTTCCTGACCAACTCAAACTGGCTAAGGTAATTCCGATATATAAAAAGGGCACAAAGACTGACCCAAAAAATTACCGACCAATATCCTTGCTACCAACTTTGTCGAAACTTTTTGAAAAATTAATTAAATTTAGACTGATGGTACATTTGAATCTAAATAAAATAATACACTTAAGACAATTTGGGTATCAAAAGGGCGTTGGCACTTCAGATGCCATTGACACTCTCATTGATGACGTAGTAAGTAAATTGAATGACAAAATGAAAGTAGCTGGACTATTTATTGACCTGAGTTCTGCATTTGACACCATAGATCATCAATTACTGCTTGCTAAACTGGAGCATTATGGTATACGAGGTGATGCTTTAAAACTTATGACATCTTATTTACAAAACAGACGTATGTATGTTGAAATAAAAAACATTGATGAAAACAATCATGAAATAGCAAACAAATCAAAGATGATATACATAAGGCGCGGGGTACCACAAGGCTCAATTTTAGGTCCAATATTGTATCTTATCTTCACAAACGATCTATTAAATTTCATGAACACAGCTCAGCCTGACGCTTCGTGTGTTGTGTTTGCTGATGACACAAACGTAATAATTGGAGCGCGTGATTTAAAAGATTTGTCCACCAAAGTAAATAAAAGTCTAGATAATCTTTCTGAATGGTTTACAGCTAATAATTTATTAATTAATACAAATAAAACAAATATAATGTTATTTAAGACTACATCTCGGAACACTGACACTATGGATGTGACATTGAAAGGAGACAACATAGGATTGGTAAATCATGTAAAATTCTTAGGTATAAACATCGACTCAAATCTTAACTGGAAACAGGAACTTGCTACTATGGATTCCTCTATATCCTCTGCATGTTATGCACTTAGGAGCCTCAGGGATGAATTAGATTTAAAGCAACTTAAAGCATGCTATCATGCTTTGGTTGAATCTAGGTTAAGGTACAGCATCATGTTCTGGGGTAATAGCTATAATTACAACTGCCAAAGAGCCTTCATCCTTCAGAAGCGTGCCATTAGAACCATTGTCAAAATTTCACAGCGTGATTCATGCAAAGAATACTTTAAGAAATTAGGCATTCTTACAGTTCCGAGTTTGTATATACTAGTTCTGTTAAGCAAGTTCACAAAATATATACATCAATATGAATCACAAAAAGAAAGAGAGCTGAGAGAGAGCACACGAAGGAAAGCTATTAAAAATATAATGGTGCCTAAATTTAACATAGTAAAGCATTGTTCACGCTACCAAGCAGTGGAGTTATATAATAAGTTACCTACTGAATTAAAAACTTTGGTCTATAACACAAACTTATTTAAGGCAAAACTGAAAGCCTTCCTAATTGAAAAATGTTTATATTCTGTATCCGATTTGAATGATTCCAGATAATTTGTGTATTAATTATTTGATATGATATTGGCATATATTTTAATTGACATTTATTTTAATTGACATTTAATTTGATTGACATTTAATTCATTTTTACTGACATTTAATTTGCGTTTACTTAGATATCTTTTAATTTACGCAACATGGAATAGACATAGCTGTGCTTATGTGGTTGAATAATTATGTAAATGGTAATTTGATTGACATTTAATTCATATCTATGTGGCTTTTCATTTAATTAAATTTAGTTGACATTTAATTTACATTTAGGTGGCTTATAATTTACATTTAATCCTCATTAAATTTATGGAATGGACATGGCTGTGTTTGAGCTTTTTATGGTTGGACATATGAAAAGAACCTAACTTGATTGGCATTTAATTCTCCGTTGATTTACGTTAAATGGAATAGACATGGTTGTTTTGTGCATTTTATGGTTTGACATGTAAACAGGTTTTGGTTAATGACAGTTATATTTTTATTGTTTATTTTTGAAATGAAATGAAACTTGTTGCTGTGACATGATTTTTAATGGATTTTATGTATTATGATTTTAATTTTTGACTTTGGATAATTTATTTAATGAAATGGTACTGATGACTATAATGATTTTTTTTTTTTTTTTGTGTGACATGTTTAAAGATTTTAATGAATTTATTATGTAGATGATTTTTGATCGAGTTATGTTTTTTTTCTGTTATTTAACAATTTTTTATGTAACATTCAGACACAATGTAAATTGTTTATTGAATAAAAAAAAAAAAAAAAAAAAAAATACAATACAAATTACATAATTGCGGTGGTTTGGTGTCTGTGTAAGTTATGAACTGTGAAAGCCGTGTACCTACCTACCTACGTGATTAGTTTTCTTCACACCGTTTTCCTCTAATAGCTAGAGGGTAGGTTGTGACGTGTTGATTTATGTTATAACTATAGACCGACCGCTTTAATGAGTCCTCCGCCTTGCCCCATCAAAGGCACATTAAGCGTCCACAAAGTCCTAACAATATCCCACAGGTTATTTACTTTAAAATAACCATAATCCACGTAGGTATTACGATACTAATTGAACCAATACGTGATCAATCTTCAGAATATTCCATTTAAATTGATACCTTCGCGAGGACTCGTTCAAGTGGTCGGTATATACACAAAAAGCTGCTTAGTAAGTTTTAATAACTTAGTGGCAAATTGTCTTTGATGCCAGATTTTATGAATGAGAAACTTAGTATCTAGGTATTATAATACTACCAAAAATATAAATTACTTCATTGCAAAATAAATTAAAGTAAGCTTGCGATAATAAAAAAAATATTAAAAATAAAAAAGACGCTCTCAATCCACATACAATATTTAGAAATTAATGAATTGTAGGTCACACCACAACGAAAACTTAATGATATCAATCATGCATGCCATAAATTGACGTCGTTTTCTCATCGGGGTCGGCAGCAACTAAAGAACGCCACCTTCTACGACTTTATACGTCTTTTGCTTCGTCCACATTTTGGTTCTACACATACGTACCCCGCTTGCGAGTACTAAGCCTCGGACCTTTTTGAAAAATATGACCAAAAAGATCGGAGTATATCCTTCGCAAGCAAGCAAGCAGCAAGGCGCGGTGATGGCAGGTGGAGTAAAGCTCTGATTGAATGGCGTCCAAGGAATGGAAATATAAATATTGGTCGTCGAGGCTGCAAGATACGATACGATATTCACACAGGAACGTGGAGCTTGGCACAAGCTAAGAGAGGTATAACCCAGCATTGCGTAAAGTCGGGCTGTGGATGATGTCCTTCGAGGGCCCACACACATCTGCCTTAGATATCGATCCTCTTTACATAGTTTTAATAGGTAAATTCAATGAAATCATAATGGATGACTTTATAAAATTGACATACTAAAATACCATTTTTTTTTATTTGTTTTAAATTATTTAAAAATTTAAACATCAATCATAATTTAGGCCTATCCAAACAATTTTATGATCGAAACATATTACATTTCAAATATTAATGAAAAACTCTCGAGCTACAAAATTAGATTAAAAATTAATATTTATTTTTAAACTTTTTTACTGAAAATCTAATTTAAGTTTGTGGCTGAAAAAACGGTCTGAAATTCTCTGAATTATAAAGTTCATTGTAGAATTAAATTGTTAATAAATAAAAAACAGAAGTTACTTCTGAAATATTTTTAATATTAAGCGTAATTTCTGTCTCTCATTTATAACCCAATACCAATACCAATACTTTTTCTATCTGCTAGACAAAGACAGCAATAGTCTAGTCGGTATATCATAGACTCACGGTCAATATTCCGCAAAAGATATCATATTCATTCACAAATATTAATCGCATTAATATACCTACCATACATATTAATGAAGATTTAAGATAGAAAACCAATAAAATTATCATTAATTCCACTCCCAAAAATTACGAATAAGAAGCTACCAAAATTATACACATACATACGCCTACGCGTGCCTTACAGAAACCAAATTAACATGACCTCTTCTGCCTTTAAAATTAATTGACAATAGAGCTCTGCTTATACTGGTCATAATTTAAAAGGGCAATTTTTCAAAGACCTCCATTTTCAAGTATGAACGGGGGATTGATGGGTCTTACTTAAATGGATTCTAGTTAAAAGGTCGATGCTCTCATTTGATAGTTTTATGCAAATAATGTCTTTAAACATGAATGGCAAAGGACAGTAAATAGTAATTGGAGATTAAAATTAAACATTACTTCATAGGCTAAGATTTTTTTTAACGTGGGTGCGTAGCATAATCAGTCTTCAATGTCCCCACTCTCTCGGGTACAGACGTCCTCTTCGTGACAGAGAGTGAGCCGTGATCCACCACGCGAGCCAAGTGCGGGGTGATCGTGGGTGCTTAAACATAATCATCATAGCGTCACGCCTGTAATCCCCGAGGGTTAGGCAGAGGTGTACCTAATAGTTCACCCACATTTCGCCAGTTTTTGTTAAGTCCCATGTTATAGGGGACGGGCGCATTGCCATCAACGGGGCACAAATCTAAACTCCGTGGCAAGGAAATTCCTGAGAACCTTCTAGTTACGGAGATATTGGGGGTCAAAGTTCCAACTTATTCACAAGTTTTTTTTTTAATATACACGTTTGTAATATTTAAACACCTCCACGACCGCCGTACTATTCAATCCATCCATCAGCACAATGCTTTGAGTGCGATCCATCGAGTCCGACCGTAAAACGTGATTTTTCACCCCAAAAAAAAAGTCGTTACCAAGCAACAATTTTTGCGTAAAGTTACTTAGTTTGATGTACAGAATGCTTGGTTGACGGCTATGTGAAGGGTCTGTTTACACCTGTTATGTTTCTTGAGGAGTTTGTTTCTTAAGCCAAATCTTTGTTCCAGTAAAAACACTATGGAGTAGTGAAGGGGAGGCTTTCATAGACTGTCTTATGATGGCCATCATTACCGGTCTTATGTAAGTTTTGACATTCGAAAAGTTCTGATTGTTTTTTTTTACTGTCACAGATTTACAAACATTACCCGGAACTGATTGGGAAAAGCAAAAATATGATAACTTTACCTAAAATCCTTTTATACCCGTCCAGGTGTACCAAGGCCATTCAAATCTTGGTCACCCGGACTCTGAGTCAACTAATCAGTCGACCGTCAGTTCCGTTAGTCTCAATTCTAAATAGATAACAGTTGATATTGTTAATAATAACTAATGGTATAATGGTCCATTTGCTGCAGCCTTGGTGGGAGCAACACCTGTGGTGTACAGCGAATGTGTTGAAGTGAGAGGGTTTTGAGCTGCAGATTTGTTATAGAAGTATCAGTTCGAACATTATAGCATAAGAACACACCAGTTGTAATTCTGGAAGGTACGGAAGAGGTGCAAGACTAAAACGGGACTGGACAGGCCATGTCTGCCGGATGTACAGCTGTGGGCTCGAATATCGCAAGATAGGAGCCCTGAGACAGCTAGACGGGGTAGTGGCAGACCGAGGAGGTGACAGGACGCCTTGGATGGCTTCCTCGCGAATTGGCGAGAAGAAGCACACCATCGTGAGAAATGGAAGGTTTGGGGAGAGGTTTATGCCCAGGAGTGGGACAATAAGAGCTTACTAAAAAAATACAGAGGTATAGCTATAGTGCTGACATTTATGTTAGTGTCGTTTAAGTCTCATGTACTTCTGGGGCGTGGTTACCATCAACAAATCCAGATCCATACAAATCCAGGAACCGGGCTACCACTGAGAAATTTCTGGTTGAGAAAACTGTTAACTTTTTGCCCAAGCCCACCTAACACTGGTCCAAGAAAGCCTAGAAAATTCTATTATTAACTTTCTGAGGTGTTTTACAAGTTATGTAAACCATTAAAGAAGAACCATTAAAGATTAAAGGAGGAATGGAAGAACCTCGCTGGTCTAGTTATCACAAGAGCGACAGCTGAGCATGAGGTCCTGGGTTCGACTTTCAGGTCGGGCCAAGTGTTATTGCGATTTTCCAACAGAACTCTCTCAGTAGCTGCTACGGAGTCTGGATTTGTGCCCGGCTGATGGCAACAGGCTCGCCCCCTGTTACATGGAATTTAAACATAACTGGCGAAATGTGGGTGTACTATTGGGTACACCTGGGCCTAACCCTTCAGGGATTAGGCGTGATGTAAAAAGAAGAGCCATTTTTTATGTGGAATCACAAACAATATGTAAAACTTCTGCACATTACCTCCATGACACACAGACGGATGACATTTCAATAGATTGGTGTTTAGTGAATGTTTGTTCGTCCTTCGCGACGTTCCTTTTACCTATTTTGTTTGTCAATAGATGTTTATCCTCTGCCGTACGCAATACGCATAGTTTGCTGTTGGCTAACAAGTCGTGGGGATCCAACAACCTATGGCCTGTGGCGTTCAGCTGTGTTTTTTGACCGTGTATGGGTAACCTATCTATTTAACATGGTGTAGATTTGCCCCCGTAGCATGAACACCGTTGACGACAAGGATTTCTTTGACGGAAGAATCAACAAAATGACAGATTGTGTCGACACGACAGATTTCTTTGCACTATCTATCATTTTGTCGATTCTTCCGTCAAATAAATCCTTGTCTACGGTGGTCATGCTACGGGGGCTGGTGTCATAACACTTAACAGCTAGTCCTGAGCACGCTACCTCCTTGTACTTCGTGTTTTCCTAGTACCTTTCTAACTAATAAAGGTCAGAATAGAATGAGGACTGCCTCGTTGGTCTAGTGGTCGCAATCACGACTGCTGAGTATGAGGTCCTGGGTTCAATTCCCGACTCGGGCAAATTGTTATTGTGTTCTTGCATTAGGAATTTCTTATTAGCAGCCACGGAGTCCGGATTTGTGCCCGGTTTATGGCAATAGGCCGCCTATTACATGAGACTTAAACATAACTGGCAAAATGTGGGTGTACTATTAGGTACACCTCTGCCTAACCCTTCGGGGATTACAGGTTAGGTGTTATGTTTTGTTAGAATAGAATATAATAATTATTCATTTATTCATAAACACTGTTTTAAGCTTTCATTTTTTAAAACTAAACTTACACCGTCACTTACGGGATGAATTAATCATAAACAATCTATTTTCCATCTACCAGCATTCTCCAGTCATCCCGCGATCATGGCGCTTGCAACAACGTCGAAATATCGGGAGCTCAAAACAACGAATAATCACGGAAGATATCCCGTAATTGACAATATAGGTTTGTCATTCATTGTTGTCCGATTCGATTCCGATCATAAACTGGAAGAATCCCCTGGTGGCATTGTCTAAAGGGTGTAAATAGACCCTTAACACATCCGAAAGGCACTTGTTCACCCCGTCTTTGCGATATTTTTTTTTTCTAGACTATACCTGGGAACCTTCTAGTTACGGAGATATTGGGCGTCAAAGTTTTTTTAAATACATGTTTTTAATGTAAGATTTTTAATTTACACACCTCCATGACACCCGTACTATTCAATCCATCCATCGGCACAAGACTGAGTGCTTTCCATCGAGTCTTACCTAAAAACGTGATTTTTCACCCAAAATAAAAAAGTCGATTCCCAGCAATAATTTTTGCGTAAACTTACTTAGTTTGATGTACAGAGTGCTTGGTTGACGGCTATGTGAAGGGTCTGTTTACAGCCTGTATATTTGAAACTTTCCAGTGGTTCCCACGTCCCGACTACAACGCGAGTGGAGCTAAGGGTAAAATCTAGTTTGCTGATATTTTGACAATGCTGTACTTTTGATATATTCGGTTTTGGCATATCTTAGATCGTTTAAAGTATACTTACAAGGTCGTTAGTCTGAAAACAGGTCTTATTAATCAACAATTGAGTTCTAATTTGTTCGATAAGGTGTTCATTATAAGTTTTACTACAGCTTGCAAGGCAGGTGCTCTGACAGTTAATACAAGACAAGGTCGTATAATTCTATAAACATTTGTTAAAGACTGTTTTCCGAGCCACAGCACAGACCTTGATAAAAAAAACAACGTCAGCATTTCTGATACTTACTTTAAGAATGACACATCCAGAAGGCGCGGACATCGCAGGAGATGGCGGGACGAGCTGGACAGAACCAACGACCAGTGGTCCACATTGGCTCTGGATCGAAAGATTTGGAGGTCATGGGTCATGGGGGGGGGGGCTTTGCCCAGCAGTAGGATGATTAATAACTGCTGACTGTAATAGCAATTTTAAATACACTCAAGATTCGCCGACAAGATTCGATACTGTCAATATGCTATTGCTACGAAGTATCAGAACAGAAGAATCATACAATGAATTATATTTCGAACGGACTGACTAACATCTACCAACAAACGACCTCAAAATAAAAACAACTAAACGCAACAGACACAATTTTAACGATCCATTTTTTGTTAGAGCAGGTATCTTGACGGCGAGTTGGGTAGCATTCTCACCACCTGCCACGCCATCGGTGCTCGACGAATGTATCGAAATGTTAATGATATGTTCAACTACTAGATAAATGTCCACAGACAGATGCAATTTTGAAACAGAGGTCTTGCACGAACTAGTTTTTCTCTAACTGTGTTGCTGAAGAGTTTGCTCCGCCATTTCTTCTTCCCAGCCAAATCACCAGGACGTGACGAAGCGTGGGCATTTTGGGGAACTATCTTGTGTATTTTTGATGGTCCAAAAGTTCTGATTATCAGCCTAATTTGAAAAAATTAATTTTGATTTTGAACGTAAGTAAACTTAACGTAAATTCAAACGACTTTCTTTTTTATTGAAAAAATACTATCCTCTAGCAATTTGATTTAAATTAATGCAGCATAACACAGACTGAAATAAATCACTCTTAGTTACCAATGAAGTCTCAAAACTTAGTAAATATTATGTGAGTATTTTCAATTTTTCAAGCGATCAAATTGAAATTACGTTTATTTCGCGCGTTTCTGCGAGGCTCACAATATCGATTATTACCAAAATATGCGACACCTAATTGTGTCTGTCTCATTTTCAAAGATGGAATATCTTTTGTTTTTTTTTAAGAAGATTGGCTAATTGGCCAAGGTGGTGACTATTGGCTGTAGGCAGCTGGAATATTATGGCGATTACAGATGCCATGTCAATATTGAAGACAAGGTTGTATTGTCTCGTGCCTGTAATTTTATCTGCACCTTTTAAAGTGGAACAGAGTTGGTTCGGTGGCAGGAGTGCTAAATTAGATCGACGTAGTCGAATACAAAACACCGACTGCATCTAGTTTTAAAACATAATTTATTACAACATGTAATTGTGTTATTATTAAATCAATTTACAGAAATAAATATCATTTACCACATATGGATCTTGTCTGGACCTGTTTCACAAGGCCCATTTAGCACAATGTGTTTTTTTAAACCATCAGTTTCATTCGTTCAAATTCCTGGCGAAAAATTTAAATTACAGTATGCCCGACCCGGGAGCCAAACCCAGGACATCACACTCAGCAGTAGCACTTGCGACCACTGAACCTACAAGACATTCTCTTCTGGCATCTTATACTCCCAAAAACAACAGTTTTCTAAATCAAAAGTTGATAACAAGGTGTTCACCATTCGGTCAAACAGGTCTCATGCGTGTGCGCAAGTTCCTAAGCCAACCGGAAACCGATTAGCTTATCGGATATTATTACTCCAACCCAATTCCCATAGAAGACTTCCGACAACCGACTGGCGAGATACATCGTACTGGCCATGTTAATGGGGAAAAATAGCTATTGATCGTAAATCTTTGCTGGTTTTGTTAACTAATTATTAGTTCCTGTATTAATGTTATAGATTATCGTTCACACCTCATCTATCTAGGCTTTTCTCGTTAATGTGAACTAGTTTGTTCAGCTCATCAGCTTATAGTCGCAAGCGCTTCTGCTGAGCACGAGGTTTTTTTTTTTCGTATGGGAAATCATCAAATGACCCCCCCCCCCCTCTGGGCGGAGCGGAAGGGAGTGTCAAAATCAAAATCAAAGCATTTATTTCAAGTAGGCCAGTTACAGGCACTTTTGAATTGTCGAAACAAGACAACAATAGCTACAGTCCCAGTCACAAGGCATAAGTACTGTAGTTGCCCATTCCCTAACGTAGATCTCTATGGAGAAGAACGGGCAAGAAACTCCTACTGACAGTGACAGTGTCAGACTTCTACTGACTAAAACCCATCCATGTTCCTTCTTTGCCCTTTGTGTTCCAGGGCCGCGGTATCTCTTTCGAACAGTCCCGCAGCAGCCTGAGGTTTTGAGTTCGATTCCCAGATCGGTCAGACTGTTATTGTTTTTTTTCCACCAGGCATAATAACTTGTGAAAAAGTCGGTACTTAAACCTCCAATGTCTTCGTAACTAGGAGATTCCCAGGTAAGGTCCAAAAAAAAAAACAAAACCCCAATGCCGGGGAGAACTAGTGCCTTTCGACTTATTTCAGGGTCCTTTTACACCCATTACCTCACTAATCCAGGTCCCGTTGAAAACCAGCTTCGGGCACTAGTTGTCTGGCATTTTACTGAACTGGGCCTATTTGGCGCAGCCGTGAGGCACACAGTGTCACACTATTTTATTTTTTTGTTTAGATTTAAGTTTTTTAATTTTTTGTTTTCTATTTGTTATTTTTTTTTTATCTTTGTGCACTTGTGGCATGTGCCAAATAAATGTATTTCCTTTCTTCTTTCTTTCATTAGATCATGTCGATCAAGCACCAGACGTTTGAGACAAAGACGCCTTTATCTGTCCACAACCCAATTACGAAGGAATGCCAATTACGTCAAGGCCTTCAGGCTTTTAAGGGCTACCTTTTAGTCGTTGTTTTGACATATTTTGTATGACGATCGAGACGACAGACGGTTTTTTAAGCCTAAATGGCACACAGAAGTCTTACAGCAGGTGTCACCACTGAAATTTAACAAGATCAGCACATCGAATTATTAGATCAGCATATTTCATAGCAATTCTGATAGCGACAGCTGTTGAACGCGGTTAATGTAAAGCAATGCCACCCAGCCTCGGAGTGACCGCAGCAAGTACAGCTTAACTTCGCTGTCCTTAGCCAGAAGCTCCTTTTAATCCATATCATGTAGCGATTCAAACGCTCAGATTGTATCAACACATCACATCATTAAATAATCCCATACAAAACTAGTTTCATTCATAATTTCTTCTTTTTAAGATCCGGTGTGGGAGCCAAACGACCTACTTCTCTCTCTGTCGCACACAAACGTGTTTCTATACGTCTGTCTCGCTCGCTCATTGCGCGGGAGTTTAAGTGAGCTCCTAGAATCCGCCATGTTTTTTATTTCGGCGTTTTTTTAGGGTTGCGTGTGAACTTGTTGAGGCTTTGTTTTGAAGTCAGTTTTTAATGGAAGATGCACCTTGGCGATTGAAGTTTTAAATGCTTTGCCGTGTTTTGTCAGAGGGTTACGAAGCTATATTAATTAAGGTTCCGATTCCTATGACTTTTTTACTGTTGGTGATTGATATAATTCAGAGTTTAAGATTATAAAGCGCTTTTTTTTTTAGTTTTTCATTTCCACTTTTACCTTTGATCCATCAACTGCTGAGTATAGGTGTCCTCCCTTATAGGGCACATTTACTTGATTTTGACAAGTCTTAATCAAGAGGGATTAGGCAAACTGACATACTATCAGCAAAAACGAATGAAAAATCAAAAATGTATTGGAATGACATAAGCTACCGAAAATCGAATGTCAAATTTGTTGGAAGTCATTGCAGAAATACAAAACGCTTTGAAAGTGATCGCCACGTTGACTGAGGTCTTACCCGGGATCCTCTGAACGCCATCCACCTATATTTCTACCATTTGGCAAGAATTTTCAGCTTAAATTACAAGCACTATCTTCCCAGAGTGTCTGGTCAGCAACTGGATGAGAGTTGCCGAGAATCGAGTTCTGTGGCGTGCGATTGAAGAGGCCTAAGTCCAGCAGTAGACTGTTGTAGGCTGAAGATGATGAGACCTCAATTTGTGTCCCGATGGTAAGCAAATCATCGGTTAATGTATGAATTACCGGTGATCATAAACGCCTTTACACACGTTTCATCATGAAAAAGATCCTGTACCAATCCATATTAATTTCCTTAACAGAACCCACACTGCCTTGAATCTCGACTCCAATTTAATTTTCTTTTCATCGTACAGTGTAGAACAAAAAGTACATGTTTGTGAGACATCCGGCAGATCGGTCTCTAGAGGAAATGACGACGTAATAGTAAGATGGGCTTGCCACAGCATAGATAGATACAGAAGGCCAGTGGGCTAAGAAAAGTGACGATCGCTTCCATCGCTTGACCACGACCTAAACGGTCGAGTGACGCGCGATTTGCTACTGCAACAAAGAATTGCGAAGTAAACAAGTGTAAACAAGTCGCTTGACGCAATTTACTTGCAAGTCATGTCGCCTGAAGCTGTGGACGCTGTGGACGAGCGACATAGTGTTTCGTATTTCCAAAGCGATTGACTTAAAGCTTGCCAATCCAATTCATTTTTGAGTTTTCCATAATCTTTTTCACTTAAATTAGAATAGCGTACCTACGTACGGCGTACGTGAAGTGTGTCTATGTGTGCTTGCATTTTTGCTCGTCGTATGGATGGAGCTATACTTCTGTAGATATCTATTCTGTGTACTTTCGTAGTTACTATTACAAGTTTCTTGCTCTTTGAGGTCAGTAGAGGTTTAAGTATTAATGTTGTAGTAACTTTAATGGTCGGGTTGAATGAATTGATGATTTGAGTTCTGATTTGAATGATTATTTCCGTTGGTTGGTTTGTCAATTCGTTTTTATTGATTGACTGTTCAAGTGTTCATATTACCATTAATTCCTAGGATTTCTGTACAAAAATGGATGATTTTAGTTTTGAATGGAAAATGGATGCTTGTATTTGGTAAGTTTTATATTTGCTTTATTGGCATTTTGTATTACAAATTGCCTCCTGTTTCCGTTTACATGAAGCACACATAAAAACCAGTCGTGCCGCTATGATCGGTCATTGCGATTGTGGCTTGGCCGCTGCGGCGCAAATTTGCAGTTGAGGTCACCATTGCGAATCGTACTTTTCATTTAACCCGACAATTGCCGTATGCACCGACGATAGTAAATATTTAAAGAAATGTACTCAAAACGATAATAAATGTTATTGTTGAAAGCGTGGAGCTCCTATGAGAAGATGGCAGATTGCAGGAAATGTCGGCAAGCCAAGGGTTAAAGACAAATTAATGTTGTGCCTGGAATCTGAATAAAATATATAACATAACATCACGCCTGTAATCCCCGAAGGGTTAGAGGCAGATGTGTACCTAATAGTACACGCACATTTCGCCAGTTATGTTTAAGTCCCATGTACCTAATAGGGGGCGAGCTTATTGCCATATATTTTAATAATATTATATGTACTAGCAGCCACGGAGCCTGGAATTGGGCACGGCTGATGGTATGGCTCGCCCAATATATGCGACTTAAACATAACTGGCGAAATGTGGGTGTACTATTAGGTACACCTATTCCTAACCCTTCGGTATGAATGGCTAGATGTTATGTTATGTTACATGTATTGAAATTCAGTGCAAACCAGAACTACAGTCAATCCGAGTTAGAGGCATTACACTTCAAGACCTACAACCAACCTTACACTGTTTAGTATTCTTTAATTTGACTTATAAAGTTGTAACACATTACCTACCCGACATTAAAACTCCGCTAACCTTCACCCCGGTTGTTCCTTAAGCGACCACCTGTCTTGTAACTCTTGTTAGTCGGTAGTAGCGTGTTACTTCACGCGTGACCAGTAGTCACGTGACTCATTGTCTTGTAGGTCAAGAAGTGTCACTAAGTTTTCAGAGTTCATTGTTTCTCTCTTGTCAGCAGGAACGACGAATAACTAAATGCTTTTGCTCAGCAGTCTCGTAGCAAGACTGTTCAATGACGTGGAATCGGCTTGAACCGATCACGTACCACATTTGTCTCATTTCGTTTGGTGCGATGTGGAGTCGCGTCATTTGGACAAAAACATCAACAGTCTAGCCTTTTCCCAACTATGTTAGGGTCGGCTTCCAGTCTAACCGGATGCAGCTGAATACCAGTATTTTATATGGAGCGACAGCCTATCTGATCTCCACAACCACTTGGTTGTGGGGTAAGGGGTATCGTATTACCCAGTACATAACTGTTTATTCTGGGTAATACGATACTTCTTGGTAAAACTGGTTATCAGACTTTCGGGCCAATAACTGAGCCTATTGTCAAAGATCTACAAATGCCAGCCAGGAACAACGGCTTAACGAGGTTTCCGAGGCACGGAGGAAACTCAGTTTTTAATGAATGGTCACCCATCCACGGACCAACCTCCAAGCACTGCTTAACCTTGAAGATCGAACCATGAGGCTGTTACCATTTACCACGGGTTCCCCCGAACTTAAACGAAAACTAACATCTACCCATTTTGAACCACAGCACCCTTCGATCCACGAACGATTTTATTCGCATCGCACTTACAGCGACCCCTGAACCGTGACGAAGTGACTCAGCGCATGGGTCAGTGGCTCTATGACTGCCGTGGGAGGCAGTTTTATAGCCTTTTGTTTGTCAAGGGGAACCTCTGGGTTTGGGTAAGAATTTGGAGTAAGATTTTAATGAGTAGTGTAGTAGTTTTCGTGACGAGCTCGTGGCTAAATAATAACAGCCGCTCGGGTCGATCTTTAGGTTAAGCCGTGCTTGCCTAGGTTGGTCTGTGGATGGGTGACCGCCCATTACATACCGAATTTCCTCCGTGCCTCGGAAAACACGTTAAGCCGTTGGTCCCGGCTGCTATTTGTAGATCTTTGACATTCGTTAGTCAGTCAGTGGCCCAAAAAGTCTGGCAACCAGTCTTACCAAGGGGTATCGTATTACCCAGTACTAACTGTGTTGTGGAGGTCCGATAGGCAGTCGCTCCATGTAAAATACTGGTATTCAGCTGCATCCGGTTAGACTGGAAGTCGACCCCAATATAGTTGGGAAAAGGCTAGGCAGATGACGTAGTAGTTTTCGTGAATATCTTGTGCCTAATAGTGTGTTTGTGTTCCCGATGAAATCATTCTTTGTTGGTGATTTTAGAACTTATGTTATACTGGCTTATGCCAGCGGCTGTGCCCGCGTGTAGTTCGATAATTTATCCCACGGCATCGTACTACCGGGATGAAAAGTATTCTACGTCTTAATCCAGGTTATAAACTATCTGTGTGCTAAATTTCATCCAAATCTGTTAAGTAGTTTTTGGGTGAAAGAGTAATAAACATCCATCTATCCAATCTCACAAACTTTCGCATTTATAATATTAGTAGGACTCAGTAGCGAAGGGTCAACTTTTGTAAGAGGTAAGCCGGAGTACATAATCTTTAATGAGATTATATTATTTGTCAATAGAATAATGACTGTGCCATTTTTGAAAGGGAAGCCGGTAGGAATCGAGTTGAATGGAACCTTCGCCACTGGTAGGACTTAGGGAACACTAGTTTTGTCCGCGTTTTCGCGCTATTTCGCCATTAGGCTCATAAATAAAGAAATATTCCTGAACATAATTATATACCTAATACATTGCTACAGCAGACAAAAATAGATTTCAAGCCATATCGGAATTAAAAGGTACTTGGTATAGCATAATCAGCCCTTTTACTGTCCCACTGCTGTGGTATCCCAGCAGCAGAGCAGGCCTGTGTAGGCCTGCTCTCAATGAGCGGGAGCGGGCTATAATATCCACCACGCGGGTTCAGTCATTGTTGGTGAATATCACAGTTCGAAGTCTTGGTTTTCGGGGATGCTGGTTTCGTAAAAATTTCATTAATGTTGTCACTCTTTCTAATAAAATATAATATTCATTATACAGACCTAAAATAATTTAAAAAATATGTACATGTATCAATAGCAGAAAAAAATCGAAAAATTCATCCGCATCGCTATTAGCAGAGAAAGTGCCCAGAAGGCTGGCAGCATGACCACTTTGGATGGCAACGCTGATTCTTTAGCCGACAAATAAGCCAGCCCTCTGGTCACGGGAAGCCTCGACCAACCATTTGGCGATATCTTGAAATACTAGGTGGGGCCAGGTGGGCACTCAGACCCCATGGCCGAAGTGTTCAACTCCCAAACGGCTCAAACACATAACTACCAATTAAGTTATTGTTTCTTAGAATTCAAAGCTTTATTCAAAGTCTTCGTCATCACTACGCTGATTCATAAACGTATTTCAAAGATTCTCAGCAGCATATAATCTAATGTCTATTTCCCATGAAGCAACTAGTTCTTCATATACATTGTAATTGTCATTTACATATTATTTGCATGTATGTTTGTTGCTGTTTTTTCTTGAATTCGCACCTCAGGAACTAGTCAAGCGGAATCTTTGTTTATAGATGATCAGTTTTACTACTACTATATTTTTTATTGGTTTATAAATAGTTCCTTTATATTGATTTGTATGGTGGACGGGGTCTTCTCCCACGGTTGTATGTTGTTTATTGATTGCTATAGTATGTTTGTGGTTTCTATAAATGGTATCACTGTTATTTACTTCGCTGTTTATTGATGAATTGAGAGTCATCATCGGCCTAGCCTTTTCCCATGTTGAGGTCGGCTTCCAGTCTTACCGGATGCATCTGAACACCTGTATTTTACATGGAGCGACTGCCTTTCTAAGCTCCAGGACCCAGTTAATCTGTGATTTTCTCGATTCTTCCGTCGATAAAACCTGTTTCTGCGGTGATCATGCTACGCATACGCTCCTTGGTAAGACTGGTTGTCAGAATTTCGGGTCGCAACTAACTACCTGTAACGACCGTCAAATATCTACAAATGACTGCCAGGACCAACGGCGTCGTGCTTTCCGAGGCGCGGAGGAAACTCGGTATGTAATTTAATTTGTATTTAATTTTTTTTTATTTATAATTTTTTATCTTTTTGATTATGTGTGCTTGATGAACTGACGTCAAATAAACTTTATTCTTTCTTTCTTTTAATTGGTGGTCACCCATCCCCAGACCAACCCAGGCAAGTGCGGCTTAATCTAACGATTATTGAATATATTTTGAGAGTGCGGTCTGAAAATAATGATGTTGTGTTTGTTTAATTAAGTGCATTCTTAGTACTCTGTGGTGTTAACCATTCATGATGATCCATACAGGGTGTAAACGGACCCTTCACCAACCCGTCAACCAAGCATTCTGTACATCAAACTAAGTAACTATACGCAAAAATTATTGCTGGAAAACGACTTTTTTTTTTGAGGTGAAAAATCACGTTTTACGGTAGGACTCAATGTAACGCACTCAAAACATTGTGCTGATGGATGGATTGAATAGTACGAGAGTCGCGGAGGCGTTTGAAGTAAACATCTTACTTTTAAAACATGTATTTAAAAAAAAAAACTTGTCAAAAAGTTGGAACTTTGACCCCCAATATCTCCGTAACTAGAAGATTCCCAGGTATGGTGTAGAACAAAAAAAATATCGGAATGATGCAGAGAACTGCCTTCCGGCTTCGTTAAGGGTCTTATTACACCTTTTATATGAGAACGAGCAATTAACTCCTACCTAGGTTCCTGTTGGACCCACAGACGATAGCACTATGCAATTATTACCATAATCATAAAAGCACAGCTGCCGGTTGCCGGTTGCAAAGGTCACTTCAACGTTGCAATTTGCATGATTACAAATAGACTTTACCGCCATTTAACTAACATAATTATGAATATTGATAAAGAAAATTTAATTTGTCAACTGGTTGCTTTTTATTATTTCGATAACAGTTTTATATGCAAAATTTTAGAGGAATATTGGTTTTAATTTTGATGTGGATCATAGCAGCGCGCATTTTTTTTGGATATTATAAATAACAAACAGTACCTTTGTGCTCTTCTATCGTAATGTAATGTCTTGTTAAGTATTTTGTGTGTACATGAATAAATCTTACTACTATTATAAATGCGAAAGTTTGGATAGATGGATGGATGTTTGTTACTCAATCACGCCAAAACTACTGAACGGATTTGGATGAAATTTGAAACATTTATAGGTTATAACCTGGATTAACACATAGGATACTTTTTATCCCGGTAGTGTGGACAATTGTCGAACTTCACGCGGGCGACGCCGAATTGTGTGCAAAATTTCATTCAAATCCGTTCAGCAGTTTTTGCGTGAAACTGTAAAAAACATTCATCCATCAATTCTCAAACTTTCGCAAATAGTAAATAAGATGTTACCAAAATATACTCCCATACTACCTCGTATAATTTCAACTAGGTATAAATGATCTCGTCATTGCTATAACACCCAAAGGTCTAGAATAGAATAGAAAATTCTTTATTATGTATACCATACACTGACCTTATTGGGGAGGATCTTCAAAAAGGTCAGGTACGTAGTCCTCAGTAGCGAAGGGTCAACTTTTGTAAGAGGTAAGCCGGAGACATATCTTTAGTGTGATTATATTATTTGTCTATGGAATACTGACTGTGCCATTTTTCAAAGGGAATCAAGTAGGAATCGAGTTCGACGGCGCGTTGTGTTCCACGCGCGCCTCAAAGAGTGTCAGCATAACGACGGGGCCCCCCTCTAGAGGGCCAAAGACTGCTGGGGTCGCGGGACTCATAGAATTACCGTGACCCTGGAACATAAAGGGCTACTGAAGGACACCGTGGATTTTAGTCAGTACAAGTCTGACAGTCCCTGCCGCTCTGCCCTGGGTGGGAGGACTCATTTGATCATTTCACCACGTTAAAAAAAAAAAAAAGTACGATACGAGTTGTATGAAACCTTCGCCACTGGTAGTCCTCGCAACTGGCGTGCGTGTATGATTAGATGTATGAACGTGGACGAGGCAAAAGCATATAAGGATTGTAGCAGGTGGTTATCTCTATCTAGTGCTGTTTAAAAATCAGTAAATCTTGTTTTTATTTTCTCCAGAAAGTTAACATTAAACTCGACACAATCCATATTTTCTTCATAATACCTTCATAAATCTCAATAATGTCGAAAGTTTTTTCATAAAACTTGCATTATGATCAATTACTGCCTACCCTTTAAGTTTAAACAGTCGTTAGTATCTTTAAACTCAATATTTGGGAATATTTAAGTAGAAATCTTTGTGAAAGAGGTGGCCCTGGGATATGGTAGTATGTACTACTACCATAGGTACTCCCGAGCTGACTGAGGGTCGGCCACTTTTCAATCTTACTCATCATCATTTCAGCCGAAAGACGTCCACAGCTGGACATAGGCCTCGCCCAAGTGTAGCCATATTGATAGATACTAGCTATTGATAAACACAGGCTTAAGGCTGAGTTTCCACAAGAGATGAGCCAGGATTCTTAGCTAAGGATGTGTGTGGAACTAACCAATCACATAGCTAGAAGACCTCAAGCTGTGAAAAAGGAGCGATATCATTGGCTAGTTTCACACACATCCCTCGCTACGCATCTTCGCTCATCGCTGGTGGAAACGCAGCCTAATGCGTGGCGCTGAAATGGCGGAAATTAGCAGGCCAGCCTTCATACGGAGATCTTCCAACACCTTCCATCTTCCCTGTCTAAGTATACCTTCCAGCTTTCATTTATCTCCACAGTTGCATACTACTTACAAGAATCGCACTAAAGCCGCATTCTTTGGTAGAGGAAGCGAAAATTAGCGTTTTATAACTTTTCATTAGGACATTATTTCCCATGCTGTTACGGCAGGAATGCTGAACACCGGATAGATATGTAATTGTATGGTTACTGTTGGATACGGTGCATTAATTGTAAAGGGGTTTAGATAATGCTATAGTGTGGTCGTACCTTTTTTTACAAATCGGTGAAAAATGCATAACGCTTACCGCACCGTCCGGGGACGAGACGGTTTGGTTATATGGGGCTTGCACCCAATAAAAACACCGCCGTGAGCCTACTCTCGCCTTGGTGGATGAGCCGTGAGAACTGCTACGCATGACGTTCGCGACTCATCCAGCGCAGCTCTCCTCCGGGCACCAAACTCCTTTGGCTATGTCCAGGCTCACCTGAGACACCGCCACCACTCGTGAGGGCCGTGCAATGCAACGACGATAGACTCCCCGATCTATCATCCTCTGGCACCTCCTAGGACGGCATCAGGTCGCCATGACTGGGTTGTGGCGGTCAGATAGGCAATCGCTCCATGTAAAATACTGGTATTCAGCTGCATCCGGTTAGACTGGAAGCCGACCCCAACATAATTGAGAAAATGCTAGGCAGATGATGAATGAGAAAGACTCATACCTGTCTGTAACCAATGATTTAGGTAAGAAACATAGTTAAAAACAACAAATCAGCAGTTAAAACAAAACAACATCTATAGCTACACTTTCTTCCATATTATTTCACCCACACTTCCTTCTTACCAATATTGGTTCCCCCTCAGTACGAATTTCAAAACCACATTCGAAACTTAAAAGAAAAAAGACACAGCTACCAACTGATCTTTTCTATATCCTTTTACTACGAAAAATCGGATATTTTCATAATATTTTAAATCCATTGCTGGTTATATTAAAGATAATTTTTATAAGACAGTAGCGAAGAAGCAATGTATTGTCATTTAATTTTAAACTCGATAGGATACAGACATTATGTGTCGAAACATACCCAAAGGGAACAGGTGGCGTGGTACACTGGCGGCCAAAGAAATTGGTTGATGAAAACTGTTTTAGAAATAATAAATAAAAGGGATTTTGTTAAAATATATGGCGTGGGTGTTTATTTTTTTTGTGTATTAGGACATTATGAGTGGGCTGTCGTTAAAGGAAGCCCCCCTTTAACGACAGCCCACTCATAATGTCCTAATAAAAATTTACAAAAGTAAAAAAATATTGCTAGGGTTTTTCACTAAGGTTAACTTCATTTTTTCCCCAAGCTACATCATATTATTTCTTACAGTTATACAGTTATATTATAACAAAGCAATTTAGTATTTTAAATCATTTTTTCTTTTCATTGTTCCCACACATTCAGCCTCCACACCCACTTCGATAGAAAAAATCTTTAAACCCTCATGCCCCACATAAAAAGTCAAAATAAAAAGCCCCTTTCTACACGAGATTTTTGTCACCAACAATTAAAAACCCATTTGTTTGTCGTAGCGTGAATTTGATTAATTGCCAAAAAGGTTAGCGGGTATACTCACCGAATTAATATGTTCATTAATTTATAATATGGACTACAAACAGCTCCTGATTTACATTTAAATGGAATTCGATTAAATATGTGATTAAAAAGGGATTTTCTTTTCGCTGGAATTTTGTTATTTTGTAATTACATAAGAATATTTAATTTAGTTCTGGAAATATTTGTACACCGTCTGCGACAGCTCATTTAATTGAAGATCCGCCGCATAAAATATAACAGGTTTATAATAAAATACTATTTTTTTTATTAAACGAATAGAATAAACCTTTATTTCCTTTGTTTAGAATATCTTGTAATACATGAAAAACATGACCGTCATTATTTATTAAAAAAAAAGTTAATTATCACTTTTTAAAACACGTTAAACCATCATGCATACAAAGAATTTTCTTCTTACGTCTAAAAGCGGAATATCTTCTCCTTCTGGCATACTAAACAAGTAAACAGAAGTTGTTTCTGTTATTGGAGAAGAGGAGGAAAAAACCCAACCAAAAAAAAATGAAGAAAGTTAATGAGAAAACAAGATTTCTTATTTCCTTTCTTCCCCAACTGCATCCCTTTCCCCGTCCGCCAGTGTACATGAGTCACGTCTCACCATTGTCGGCACCTGCGCCGCCGGCTGCTCCCTTAACTAAACCGTTGACTTGACGTTACGGCAACGTTGTTTATAAACTGTTATTTATTATTTATTTATAGTTTCACTAGTTTGATCTGCTGTTGCTTTTATGTTGGTCGGATGTGTACGGGAATGGTTCTTGTTGTGCTGGAAGTACATATCTTTGGAAGTTGCCAGTAGCTCAGTAGTTAGTTGAAGGTGAGAGGTTGTGAGGTCGGTCCCCATTTGTTGCAACATTGACGTCAAATCACACTCGTTTTGGGGATCATAATGTCATGGCTGAGTCATTTGAAGACCTTTAATAGTCGTTACAGGTAGTCAGTGGCCCGAAAGTCTGACAACCAGTCTCACCCAGTACTAACTGGGTTGTGGAAGTCAGGCAGTCGTTCCATGTAAAATACTGGTATTCAGCTGCATCCGGTTAGACTGGAAGCCGAAAAGGCTAGGTAGATGATGATGATGTCATGATTGAGTGAATAATGTGAAACAGAATATCCAATGACTGGCTGTTGAAGTTAATACTGTGAGGTTTTGGTTACTATATATTTAGACAGGCATAGGAACTAAAGCTTAAATAAAAAGTATGGCTGCATCACGTCTGTTAATTTTCAAATAAATTTATATAAATAATCTTTTTCTTAAATTTACTTTTTTATATATTTTTTGTTTTATTGTGAATTCCACCATTTTTTTTTTGTTTTGTCCTGTGTAAGTCCAATTAATACTTTTTCTTTCTTTGTTTCTGTAATCACTGAAGGGTTATGCAGATGAGTACGTATGATAGCACACCGACAATTTACCAGTTACGATTAAGTTAAATGTAAGTATCTAATGTGTGTGCGTTCTCACGTGCGTAATTTTTTACCAGATATATACATATTAACCGACTATTTTTGTTCTTGACTGCCTCTTTGGTGTAGTGGTCGCAAGCGCGACTGCTGAGCATGAGGTCCTGGGTTCGATTTCCAGGTCGGGCAGTGTTTTTGGGTATCAAGTATTTCTCAGTAGCAGCCGCGTAGTTTGGATTTGTGACCGGTTGATGGCAAGGCACGCCCCCTTATCCACGGGACTTAAACGTAACTGGCGAAATGTGGGTGCACTATTAAGTACAGTCACGAGCACTAATATTTAAACACTTAACCACTTTTAAAAGCGTTTTTCTCCTACTGTTCTGATGAAAATTTCATGTTGTTACGAACATAGTATTCTGGAACTCATATCTTTATGAAAAAGATCCTATCTCCAAGTTACAGTCGTTATTTCTCGCGAAAATTGCTTTTAAATTTAGGAAAGTGTATACATATTGGTGCTCGTAACTGTACACCTCTGCTGAACCCTTCTGGGATGTCAGGCGTGATGTTACTTTTGGTCTCCTTCCCATGTCGCTAACATTGATTTTGCTCCCGCATTTTATAAGCTAAGCATGTAAAGCGTATATACCAACTTGAGCTAAATATATAAACAACGTCATATCGTTCGCTATGACCGACTTTCATTCAGTAATAAAACTACATGCTGCAATGCATCGATAAATACTAATACGACGCTACATCAACCGAGAAATGAGATTTATATGATATTCGAGTCAGGTACGTTTTATTTGATGTAGTTTGCATTCTTTTGAGATGAAATAGGGACTTTAGAGACTGTTTTGTATTGCCTTGTTGCAGAAATATAATCTAGGAATCTAGTCTTTAGATTCAAACGATGGTATGTGTAAAATTTCCTGTGTAACTTCTTTTTTAAAACTTTATTAAATAGAACTTATACTGTCACTTATGGGATGTCTTCCGTGATTGTTCATTATTTTGAGCTCCCGATATTTCGGCGCTGTTGCAAGCGCCATGATCGCGGGTTGACTGGAGAATGCGGGTGGATGGAAAAATAAATTGTTAAAAGCAGACAAATCTATCTACCCCCTTTCTTTGTCTTTTGCTACGCGCACTATTGGAACTCGACACTAAGTCACGGCAAAACACACTCACAATATCACCAGGTTTTGTGGAGTCCTTATTACGAAACCGGCTGCTACTTTTGAGCTTACTCAAAACTGGATTCCACGTACTTGACAATTTGAAGCCATCCTCTCGATTGAAATTTTTGTGTTTTCTTATTTCAATTGCTTCTCTTGTCAGCCTTGGTACGTAATGTCTATCCGTTGACAAAATCCGCGGCTTGTGAACAATCACGGAAGATATCCCGTAAGTGACAGTATAGTTGTAAACCGTGAAAGCTTGAAACAGTATCCTTTAATTTGACTTATAAAGTTGTAACACATTACCTACCCGACATTAAAACTCCGCTAACCTTCACCCCGGTTGTTCCTTAAGCGACCACCTGTCTTGTAACTCTTGTTAGTCGGTAGTAGCGTGTTATTTCAAGCGTGACCAGTAGTCATGTGTGACTCACTTTCTTGTAGGTCAAGAAGTGTCCAGTCAACCCGCGATCATGGCGCTTGCAAAGCGCCATGATCGCGGGTTGACTGGAGAATGCGGGTGGATAGAAAATAAATAAATATATTTCGGGAGTTCAAAATTTCTTTATTGTGTGGTTGGTGCCTAACCTGGTGTCAGAGTCTTTATACCGCCTATAGACCTCTGACTTGGCTTTATATGGCATGCTTGCTGGTTTCCTCGCGATGTTTTCCTTCACCGAAGAATCAGAATCAAAACTTTATTTACTAATGAAGCAAGTCATAATTATACCATACACACATAAATCCGAAAAATCAGAGGTGCGTGTCTTGGGTTCGAACTCGAGACCTATGACTCGGTGGTCCGACGGTCACACCACTAGGCTATCACTGCTATAATTCATGTACTGAATTCATGATAACTAACTAAGTATCCGTCGATTAATTTGACCCTGTTGGAAGAAATGGGAGTATGTAAGAATTGAGGTATGTGTATTGAGTATTTATGTAGGTATACTTGAGAGGGTATGGGCTCTATGATCTTTCAATCTCGCAAATAAACATTTCACTCACAACCATCACAGGCCAATTTCGCCCAATATTTTCTTAAACCCCTCATCTTGCTATGGTCATTAATCTGTGCCCTGTAACCCGTGGGTTATTAAAACAAGCAGATCGTGGGACCGTCCCACACTGGGCCGTGGACTGTGACGGCGGGCGTAGGGTTACCGAGATAGCCGACCGATTGTGTACAGGTGGGGTCGAAACTGTCCCTTCTTTTAGAAGGTGTTATGAAATACAATTCTTCTTAATACATATATACATGTAAATGGCTATAGGAGTAGAGGAAGACTAAAGAAACGATGGATGGACTGTGTGAAGGATGATTATGGCTGGAAAGGAGGTGACTGCTGAGATGACGAGTAATAGAGAAGTATGGAAGAAGAAGACATGCTGCGCCGACCACAAATACATTAGGATAAGGGCAGGAGAATGATGCTTCTTAATACATTCCTGATTTCTAATGAATTACTAAATGAGAGCATTGATGGCCCAGAGAGACAGCCCACTCCCTCTTATGTCCCAGCAGTGATAACTGACTAGCATAAGTTGATTTTGCTATACTTATCTTTTGATTGTTTCTACTTGTTATTAGATTCGACTGTAGCTTTAGCTCGTTGTTTACTTTTTCTTTCTTAAATACAAAACGGAATTTTACATTCAATTGAAAACAAATTAAAAACAAAAACTACTTTTTTGAAGCAATATAATCAACTGCAAGTGTAGTTTTATTACAAAACCACAGATGCAGATTGCTTATTATATTATTATGCACCATTGGACTTTATTTTACAATCAATTATTCAATTCCTTTTAATATTTGTTAAGATAATACTGATTTTAATTGTGAATAACGTTATTCAATTTATACACAAGTAAAGACCTCTTCAATAAAGCAACACCCTGTATATTAACCTCAAGACACCGTGGGCCAGTCCTCTGCCTACACATTCACACGGAGTAATTGTTCGATTGTTAGTAACTAGACCGATATGATGTAATTATAAATATAGTTAGTGTGTAGGTGTGTACAGGGGTCAGGAAGAAAATGAAATTAAAAATATTATTTATATTTTTATATATAATATTATAGGTTATAGGTTGGTTTTGATGATAACCTTAAAATCATTATTATTAATACTAGAACCGGGATATTTACCATGTTTACTGTTTTCTATGAGTTCCCGATATTTCGGCGCTGTTGCAAGCACCATGATCACGGATAAACTGAAGTTATTGCGGATGGGTGTTTATGAGCAGACAAATCGGATAATAATGTTAGCGACCATGATAGTTTAAAATCTTATATCGTGCATAGTATTATCTTAACGTTTTAAATATCGGCTAACAATCGATGTAGACCTGGAATATGGGGACTTTTTTTAGTATGTACCTACTGATCTTATACACGGAACAATCCAGTAATCATCACCATCATCTGCCTAGCCTTACTACGATACCCCTTGGTAAGACTGGTTGTCAGACTTTCGGGTCACTGACTACCTGTTATGACTGTCAAAGACTTACAATTGCCGGGACCAGCGGCTTAACGTATTTTCCGAGGCACGGAGGATTCTCGGTATGTAATGGGTGGGCATCGATCCATGGACCAACCTAGGCAAGAAGATCGACCCGAGCAGCTGCTATTATTTATCCACGAGCTCCTTATTTACAATTAGAACTAATTTCTTAATACATAATTCAAAACTATCTCACACTCAACAATCAAGTCTAACATAAGAAAACAACATTACGCACGAACTAATTCCCCAAATAACCCACACAGTGTTACCTGCCGAAAAAAACGCGAAGACCACTTGCCTTAATTAATAAATTTATGTCTGGCAACACTGAGAAACTGCCATTACGGGCTCCATTAATTAATGGTTGCCATTTAGGGGATTTCCTTAGGGGTCGTAGGGGGTAAATGGGGCATAAAAATTGGGTATTTTCTTGTTAATTTAAGTGTTGATTTTTCTTAGATGATGCTCTGCTAAATGATGTGGATGTGTGCCGCGTTTGGGAACGGAGATTTTTTGCTTTTATTTATAGCGCACCTGTCTACTTTTGGGGATGAAGTTTGTATGTTCTTTTTTCATTCCTTCTTTGTTTTTGGGGGTTGTTGTCTATGGATTTTGCTTTTCTATTTTTACTGCTTGCTATAGGCTCGTCCCTCTCACCTGGCATGGCACGGTTGGCTGTTCGGCTGCGTGTTGCGGGTTCGATACCCGTACGGAACAAAATTAAATATTTCTTTGGCCTACAGGTAGTTGTTTGTGTATGGTGAGTCTAAAATTAAATGTTTGATACAGGAGGAATTCCTAGCATGGGCCAAAGATAAAAAAATGGAGAAGGAAACCTGACCAGTTCCTGTCCTCTGTGTCTGCTGGCCTCTGGGGTTCCTCTAGAATCTTCTGCCTTTCTCTGACGTGAATATAGCCGTGATGTTTTGTGTTTGATGTTAGTTTTTAATGTTTTTGTCGTGTTACTTTTTTTGTAAGTAGGTACTGTATGTCAGCCGCAGTGTCTAAATACCTGAAAAACTGCTTCATCTGGGAATCTATCCTCAAACCTTGCACTCAGCAGCTAAGTAACACTACTACACTACTAAAAACCAAAATCTTTTCCCCCCAATATTAAAATAAAGACATGAGCAACGATAAATATCCCAGCTCATAATATGTAACTCATTTGTAAGCAATATATATACGGGTTTAAACTAAATGTATGGCAAATGATTTATTATTACAATATGCTGCTGAAATATTGTGTTACAACCTACTTTTAGGAGGCTGTATGTTAAAAGATACAGAGAGAAGAAGATTCTAGTGAAAAAGCAAGCGCTGTCTTGGTTAGGTTACTATTATTTTGGTTGTGGGGCAACCTGTCGAGCTATAGGTACTGAGTTTGAACTTGAATCAATATCAACATGAAATTCAAGTATCTTTCGTTTACGTAAAATTTTCAGTTTTTTTTTATTAACCTGTACTGTCCCACTGCTGGGCAAATTCCTCCCCCAATTCCATCCATGAGCTCTTTTCCCGTGCCTCCTCGAACCAGCCCTCGCAGTACGCGTCATAATATTCCGTTACGAAAATATAAAGGACTGGTACTTCGTCCGCAACTTCGTCTGCATAAATTGTAATGGTTCGACTAATTTGCATGATATTTAATATAAATTATAGCCTATGTTACTTGCTGATAATTTAGCTTTCTATTGCTGAAAAAATAGTTAAAATCGCTCCAGTAGTTTCGGAGCTTATTCGTTACAAACATGTAAAAATACAAATCTTTATTTTTTATAATATTGGTGTAGAATATAATATGTACGCTACATAGCCGTTTCTATTTCATCATTATCACTTTAATCAAGACACTTCTACTGGCGGACATAGGACCGTCAAAAGTTCTCGCATTTTTGTACTTATCTGGTCTCAAATCACTTCCGGGCCATCAAATCGTCATTCAGATGACTGGTTTCCAGAAAACCGCTAAACGTTCTGCTCACCCCTCAAAGAGTAAAGGGGTGTTAAAATATAACTATAAATTATACGTTCGTTCACAATAAGAGTCTCATTTGCAGAACGTATTCAGGCTTTGAGGTGGATGATTTATGAACAGTATGCCGTACATTGTGCTCAGCTGCTTTTATTTCTGGTTGACGGGTTATTTTTAGGGGGTAAGTAATTATTTTATGGATTGGTAATGATTATTTTCAGTTTGACTTATGATGTGACCTAAGACTGCTAAGTCATAGGTCTCGAGTTACAACCAGACACACGCTCCTCGGATTCGTTTGCGTATTGTATAAAGGGTGTAAATAGACTCTTAACACAAACGAAAGGCACTTGTTCTCCCCGTCTTTGCAATCATTTTTTTGTTCTAGACCATACCTGGGAACCTTCTAGTTACGGAGATATTGGGGGTCAAAGTTCCAACTTTTTAACAAGTTTTTTTTTAATACATGTTTTTAATGTATGATTTTTACTTTACACACATTCACGACCCCCGTACTATTCAATCCATCCATCAGCACAATGCTTTGAGTGCTTTCCATCGAGTCCTACCTTAAAACGTGATTTATAACCTCAAAAAAAAAAGTCGATTCCCAGCAATAATTTTTTCGTAAAGTTACTTAGTGTGATGTACAGAATGCTTGGTTGACGGATATGTGAAGGGTCTGTTTACACCCTGTAATTATCACTTGCTTCGGTGAAGGAAAATATCGTGAGGAAACCAGCATGCCTGAGAGGTATTTCTCGACGGCATGTAAAGCAAAGTCGGAGCCCCATGGGCGGCATAAAAACTCTGACACCAGGTTAAGCACTAACCACACGATAAAGAAGAAGGATGTATGATGACCCCGACTAGTCTTACACCCGTATCTATAAACAAGTCAAAGTGACTACTTGAATAAAAGTCATTACTTAAGACACGATTTTATTCTGTAGTTTAGTAATTGCTTGAAGTTAGAATTTTTAGCTTTGACAGTTCTTACTTCGTTCAAATTCTTGTCTATTTTAAAATGATTGTAAGGGTTTCTGAACAGTGTGTTTGTCACATGGGCTTGATGAATTTTTGGTCTCTAAGCAGGGCTCGCGTGGTGGATTACATGACAGCCCACTCGCTCTCAGAGCGAAGAAACCCGTTTCCCAGCAGTGTGGAATATACAGGGTGTAAACAGAACCTACACGAAGCCGTCAACCAAGCATTCTATACATCAAACGAAGTAACTTTATGCAAAAATTATTGCTAGGAAACGACTTTTTTTTGTGTGAAAAATCACGTTTAACGGTAGGACTCAATGGAACTCACTCAAAGTATAGTGCTGATGGATGGATTGAATAGTACGGGAGGTGTGTAAAGTAAAAATCTTCATTAAATACATCATCATCATCATCATCATTTCAGCCGAAAGACGTCCACTGCTGGACATAGGCCTCCGCCAAGTGTCGCCACATTGACCGGTCCCGTGCGACTCGCATCCAAAAACATGTATTAAAAAAAACTTTGGAAAAAGTTAAGTGGGTAAGGGAACTTTGAACCCCAATATCTCCGTAACTAGAAGGTTACCAGGTATGGTCTAGAACAAAAAAATTATCGCAGTCTTGGAGAACAGTGCCTTTCTTTTATGTTAAGGGTCTATTTACACCCTTTATACCCTTTATACAGAATATGTGATGATTTCAAAACCCACACATTTGCCACTCATACATCAATCGAACGTTATTATTAATACATGCTTTGTAACATGAGTATCCATAATATTGATAAATATAAAATTGTAGCTTTAATTGTTGAACATTTTGTGTAATAAAATGCGAAACCACAATGCATGTTGGTAATTGATTTTGGTTATCGTCGATAATTTATTTTTAAGCGTTTTTGTTTGTGCTTCGTGTTGCGGTATTCAGCTTTGGGTTCAAGAGCGAGTCTATTTTCATTATAACATCACGCGTTTAATCCCCGAAGGGTCTGTACTTATTAGTACACACTTTCGCCAGTAATGCTCAGTCCCACATAATATCCTTTTGCCATCAACCGAGCGTGCATCTACATACACTGACTACCTGTAACGACTGTCAAAGATCTACAAATGACTGCCGGAATCAATGGCTTATCGTACTATCAGATCCACGGAGGAAACTCTGTATGTAATGGAAGGTCACCCATCCAAGGATCAACCTTGGCAAGCGCTACTTAACCTTGAAGATCGACCCGTGCGGTTGTTATTATTTAGCCACGAGGTTCTTAGGCTTTCTCTTATTAAATCGAATTCCCAGTATTGAAAAAATCTTTGTCAAAACGTGACGCCACCGTCCCCTTCTTACACATATCTATGTTTCACACATAAAAACTTTGACTTCGAGAAAAAATAAAATATTACTACTCCAATATTATCTTCTTTCGTTCGCTCGACGAAACTTTTCTATTCCCTCTTTATTTATCGTCAGATAATTAGCCAGTTATAACCGGATTATGACCGGTCGTAACTGGTTAGATCCGGTTACGTCCGCCCCGAACCGGTGAAGAAAGGTACGGAATTAAATGTTAATTACTTTGTAACGTTAAATTATATCATTGTAGATTATGGGAGAGATTATCACGAACATTATAGGACTTATTATGGTGTATTGGTGAAAATGGAAAGTTGAGAGGCTCGATTTTTAAGGTGAAACCGCTTTTGCCGCGATCAGTCTATAGATGGGTTGTTTAAACTGAAATTAAAAGACGAAGGACCAATTAACAGCCGCACGGATGCATATTTAAGGTTAAGCAACTTTGGCTGAGGTCGGCCTGTGGATGGGTGACAACGACTATCAATTATATACCAAAATCCCTCCGCGCCTCGGAAAACATGTTAAGCAGGTAGTCCTGGACGGTTGTTCATAGATCTTTGACAGTCGTGTGTACTTAAGGGTAATTAGAACCCAGAAAGTTAAAGACAACAGTATTAAACAATTACTGGGTTGTGGAGGTCAGACAGGCAGTCACTCCAAATCATCATCATCATCAGCCTTCAGCACTTCACTGCTGGACATAGGCCTCTTCAATCGCACGCCACTCTCGGCAACTCTCATGCAGTTATACTACCACCAGCCGCCCTGCGGAGATCGTCGCTCCACCGAGCCTGAGGGCGTCCCACCTTATGCTTGCCCATTCGAGGTCACTCCATGTAAAATACTGGTATTCAGCTGCATCCAATTAGACTGGAAGCCGACCCCAACGTATCTGGGAAAAGGCAGGCAGATGATGACGAATTTGAGATTATTTACTGTATTTTGACAGGCAGTTAATGCGAATGCAAAGTTTGCTAATTGATTGATTTATGAGCTATTTAAACCGTTTTCAGTATTTGATTTAACTTGTTGTTTGTTTCACGAATTTGCTACTTTGATTTTGATAAACATGGGAAAGTCCTTTGGAAAAGTCAACGGTCTTAAGATCAATTTTCGTTAATGAGACAGTTATACAATTGGATGATTTCTTTAATGACTGTACAATTTCTAATGTAGGTAAATGTGGACTCTCTGCAAGTAAACTCTCTGACTGAAAACTGAGGCACTCCGTCCATGTGATGAGAGACTAATTTCGCGTTGAGTGGATCTTTGATAGCGCATCACGCTCAAAGTAAACGTATTTCTGAGAACTTAGAGCTCTCTTTTCCGTACAGTACATTGTAATGCATGTGCTTTTAGGATTCATTTTGAAAATTCTTTATCCTTGGTCAAAACTGAACTATTTAAAGGCTTGAATTACACCAAATGAAATTTTATGCGATTTTCACTTTTACACCGCGATCTGAGAGAGAGCTGTTAGTGTAAATACGTAAATAACATCACGCCTGTAATTCCCGAAGGATTAGGCAGAGGTGTACCTAATAGTAAACCTACATTTCGCCAGTAATGTTTAAGTTCCATGTAATAGCGGGCGAGCCTATTGCCATCAACTGGGCACAGGTCCAGACTCCGTGGCTGCTACTGAGAAAGATCCTGACGGAAAAAAAACCCAATTACACTTTGCCCAACCCGGTAATCGAACCCAGGACCTCGTGCTCAGCAGTCGTAGTTCGGACTACTCGACCAACGATGTAGTCTTGTAAACAGTTCACAATCATTTTGACACTGACAGTTCTTGAACATAGTTTAAGTGTATGTAATCGTGTTAATTTTTTTTTTTATAGAGTCCTTGCCCCACACTAGGAATTTCTCCTGTATCGTGGCTGCGTTTACAAGCATTTAAACTCACATACACAAACAGTCATTGGTGTCATTCGCCCATTTTGTTTTTTTCTTGTATTTTTGTAAAGTTCTCGCAGTTATGTTAGAATTTTAGTCCATTAGTAAGCCTGAATCCGTGGTATTATTTGGTAATTACCTAAAAACGCTTCAAACAACTAAAATAATTTATTAATCCACAATTCGCGGCCTATTAAACCAGAACACCCATTATAATAATCCGTACCATCCAAATAATAATACAAACAATTAAATTTATTATCACTATTGTCCTAAACCTTGCATTTAGTTCCATTAAAACGCAATAATTTAACTAATAACCGTTTTACGGGTAGTTCGCTTATCGAAAACGCCCGAGGGAACACCGGTTAACCGGTTCAAACTGCATTAAACTGGTTTAATGTGGATTACAACCGGATATTGGTGTCCGGACGGATATTTAGCATAATTGGGTGCAGGTGTTTGTTGACAACTAAAGTTTTGAGTGACAGCACTGTTAATAGCGGTGGCTTGATTTGTAATTATAATGTTTGGTGGAATGTTTTATGGATAAGCCGTGGTTTGTGTTTGTTGATTTGAAGGTGCTCCATCACCGGGAGCATTCGCCTGTAATGTAACAGTTCAGATTCACTTGTTTCCATACAAAATCGAATCTTGGACTGTTACATTACAGGCGAATGCTCGCGGTGAGGGAGCACCATTAGAACAATAAACTCAAAGGGCATAGACAAGTGACCACCGGCTTCAAATCATTTCATCTTTCTACAACAACTGTCAAAAGTATCGACAGTAGTAAATCGAGTATTTCGATTGGTTATGTCAGTCGAATACATTTTTGCTCACAGATATAGATGTACTTAGATAACGCAAGTATCACGATCCGTAAGAAAACCAAGCGTGCCATATTTTGACTATGTTTTGAGTTATACGATGACTATAAGAGTAGAGAAGACCAAATAAATAATCGATGGAGTGTGTTAAGAATGATATGGCTGGAAAGGAGGTGACTGCTGAGATGACGAGTAATGGAGAAGTATGGAAGAAGAAGATATGCTGTGCCGACCACAAATAAATTAGGATAAGGGCTGGAGAATGATGATGATGATGAATGATTTAACTTGTCGAACCGACGAATTATCGAATTATTATGAAAATATATATAAACGGCACTTATAACAAAAACACGTTTTTTTTATATTTTTGTCTGTCTGTCTGTTTCTTCCGGCTAATCTCCGAAACGGCTGGATCGATTTTGACAGGACTTTTACTGGCAGATAGCTGATGTTATAAGGTCTAACATAGGCTACTTTTATTTTAGAACAATAATTAGGGTTCCGTGCAAAAAAAATAAAACCCTTGAAATTGGTAACAAAATTCGATTAAAAAGGGAGAAGTAATATTTTTTTATAATAATTTCCCGCGAACGAAGGTCGGGGGCAACAGCTAGTATCGTAATATAAATGGATTAGAAACATACTGTATTTCATTGAATTTAAAGTCTGCAACAGTATCTAAACGCTTGCCTGGCAGTTACAGAAATCTACGTATTCACTCTTAACAACAAATATCAGGAAATCGAACTTCCCTCTAAGAATTCCTTACCGCTACATACAGCGAACACATACGGTATTCCTTTATATCGTGTCCATGATAACCTTATATTACCTTTCCTTCCCCCTTTATTAAATAGAAAGGCAATTACATACGCATCCAGTTCCTGAGACCCGACAATCTATATTTATCTTCGAGCTACGAGTTGTTGGGGCTCGGGATGTGGAATGGAAACCTGTTGTGTGTGATCGTAACTGGGAGGGTTTATAGATCTAGGTGGTATCTCAGTTCTATACGACTGTATACTGGTAATCAGTTGATCACTCCTGCAGCGTCCCGTATCTGTTAACTACGCGACAGTTTTTGTTTTTGTATTATTTCCCAGGGTCTCTTATGGTGATAAAACTGTCAATACACATCATAATCTGGCTAGGCTTTTCGCAACTATGCAAAATCGGCTTCCAGCCGAACCAGATACAGCTGAATACCAGTATTTTACATGGAGCGACCGCCTATCTGACCTCTACAACCCAGTTTACACTGGGTATTACGATACTCCTTGGTAAGACTGTTGGTCAGACTTTCGAGACTCAAACTGCTTGTAGCGACTGTCAAAGATCTACAAATGACAGCCGGGACCAACAGCTTAACGTGCTTAAAAGTGTCACGACTACAGTTAGGTAAAAGTACCTTCTGCCTACCCGAGTTCCTATACACACGTTAATATTATACAAGAACCTACTCATAAGTACTCAATTTCTAAAAGAAACCTCAATATATAGACCTCTTCCTGTGTCTTCATTAAAGGCCAAATATATCTTAACGTTATTATCGATCATCTCTTCCGGAGCCACTAAACGTATATCAAACTTGAATTTTGTTGCGGGTGAACAAGAAGTTCGGGCATTTTGGTTTTAAACTACAATGTTACTTGGTTGGCCACTGTTATTAAATTTTTCCAACGAAATTGATAACAACCACTCATTGCAACAAAAAGTTTGTTTTTCAAAAGGATGCTTAAATTATTTTTATTCTTTACTAGCTGTGCCCCGCGGTTTCACCCGCCGCTTCTGACTTGTTTTCTTTTTGCGTAGCGTGATGTTATATAGCCTACAGCCTTCCTCGATAAAAGGGCTATCCAACACTAAAAGAATTTTTCAAATCGAACCAGCAGTTCCTGAGATTAGCGCGTTCATCATATATAAGTATATATAAGTATAAGTATAGATTGTACGCACGACGGCCAATCAAGCTATACAAAACCAGTTTATGCGGATCTCTCATTGTACGGGAAACCTATACAAAGCGAGACCAAATTATACTGGAATTGCATAGCTAAATGTGCCGCCGTGTGTACACAGAATCACAAAATTGCTTTGAAATTTTAGCTTAAACCACAGAAATAGATATACCTATGTAACGCAAGAGCACCTACTTCGCGTGCCCGGCTTAAGCATTTTATGCTTAACGTGGCTACTGTCGCAGCAAGCTAATTTGTTTAAAACAACTACGTTACAGCTCAAGAACTCAACTCTATAAATTTAAAAAACAAAAACGTAGTCCATTTTGTATAGTAACTTGCTTATATAGTAACTAAATTAGTGCTTATGACGTCACAGTAGGTAGTCAAAAAATGGCATGCTTGGTTTTCATACGGATCGAGATACTTGCTTTATCTAGGCATGTACATAATACCTGTGGCTTAAATACTCGTTATTGGATTTTCAACTATCGTCGCTGAACTCAGAGCTGAAAATTCAACCAAAAAACGGGTATAATTTTTGATTATCTTTCATCTATGTTTCAACCGCCTCTTAACGGTTCCAAGTTCAAAATAAGGACACTCGGACAAAAACCATTTAAACTCTGATTTCCAACTATTAACTTAGAATCAAATAATTAAACTCCTTGACGCATACTTTCAACTTAACACATACATACTTGCACCCAAAAACTGAATTTAGTCATTTCCCCATTTGCCCTACCTGTGAGTCTGCCTACCCCAAGCCTCACATCTGTCCGGTCGCGATGCACCTGCGGCTGACGACCTGTTACTGTCGCTTTTTATAGCCGAACCGGTTCAGGCTGGCTTGGATCGGGCTATGTGAGATGGAAGCAGTAAGTAAAATGTATAATTATTTTCTGTTCAGTAAATAACGGATGTAAAATGTCAAAAGTGAAAAAAATTCTGCACTAAATAATTTAAGAGCAGTTTAATTAAATATGAACACGAAAATATTTATTTTGTACCCTATCACAATGTTTTCTTATTTAACCCAAAGGTTGACTGGTAGATAATGCCTTGTAGCATTAAGTCCGCCTATGTACGCACGGCGGCCAATCAAGCTATGCAAAACCAAATTAAGCTGATCTCTCATCGTACCGGAAACTCATACAAAGCGAAGTCAGGTTATACTGGTTATGTATAACCTGATGTACCGCCGTGTGTACCACTATTGTACATGAAGTTTAAATAAAAAAATAAAAGATTTTCAAAAAGTAAAACCATTTTCAACCTTTAATCAGATACTTATCAGCATTTGTCATATTTCTGCCACTGCAAGACTATTTCAATCTATTCATTATTTACATTTCATCCACCATCCTTCTGATAAATATCAAAAATATAATCTCAAGTATGTTTGCCGCAAAATTGTCGCCAAAAACATCACAACTCCATCAATGATTCTCAACTTTCTTAATTCCTCGAGTTTCTAAACACTATCTACAATTTGCTTTACCAAAAAGCCTAAAAAGTAAAACTTAAATATTCCACGCCTCTTCAATTTTGGTCCTGGCGCAAGTCATTACGGTTTTTGTTTGGGTAAACCACAGTATAGACAGATATAGAAGGCTTAATCTAGCCACACACGCTCAAGCGTAGTCGTGTTCCTACAACAACTTCTGAAAGAAATTGATTAGGTAGAGCATGACACGAGTGACTCACGCGAAGGAAACAAGAGACAGAAGATTGTGTGAGAGGAAGCGCGAGTCATTTGACGCAACTTTCGTCGGGAGTTGCTTCACAAGTCGCATCGCAAGTTGTGATGCATGTTTGATTGCCAGAGGTCATGTAGGGAGCAATGCAACAAGCGTAGACGAAAGTACACAACAAATGCCAGTCGCTAGTGCGCTTGCACTCGCTTTACGTGAAGCGTATCTATGTCATCATCTCCCCAGCCTTTACCCAACTACGTTTTGAATACCAGGATTTTACACGAACTGACTGCCTATGGTAATGGACCCACCGTTACCCAAGTACTACTTAATACGAAAACCTATGGTAAGACTGGTTGTAAGACTTTCGGGGAAAAAAGTACATCCAAGATTAAGAAGATAAGAGTAAAGCCTATCCGAGATTTACAAATGACAGCCGGGACCAACGTCTTCATTGCTTACTTCTGAGACCACTTACTACGTACTGTCTGAGGTTTGGAAAAAACTCGATATGTAATGCATGGTCACCCATCCACGGACCGACCTTGGCTAGCGCCGCTGAACCTGGAAGATTGACCTGTGTAGTTCTTTTTATTTAGCCACGAGCTCCTCTATATGCAAGTATGTGTACGTGCGTTTCCATTCGTTGTATGAATCTGACCTTTTGTATTCCGTACCTATCTAGTTTTTGGGCATCCCATCTTTGTCGTGACTCGCAGTTTGGCTTGTCAAACATTCAAGAACAATGGAGAAAAAATGTTTCTAATGTTTTGCGGGATTCTTGAGTTGGTTAGGGAAAGCTAGATAAGTGTTTAGCTAAGAAAGTTTTGAGAGGACACTGTTTAGGAAATTGGTTTGATGTCGAGGTTTCTCAAACGTGTAAGGAAAGACTAAGACATCGAATTTGTTTTTGTTTTTAAATAGATTAAAAACATTGGGAAGAATGTGACACATTCAATGTCTTAAAGTATGATTTCCACCAAACGGCTCGTTTCGCATCCTATCGGAAAGGATACGGTGGCATGCGGCTACAGCCGATCGCGTCCGGCAGGATTTCGACGCATACGAACGGCTCCGTACCGTCATTTGTGAACATATCCGTTTCTGAGCCTAGTCAAATAGTTTCATTTCATCCAATCGTATACGACGATATGCCAACGGAGCCGATCACGTGTCGTAGCATACTTTCGGCTATGATCGCGTGTCGCGGAAGAACCCCGCGGTCAAGCTGCTATGCGCGGCTTGGTAATATAGACTTTAAAAACTGTGTACACGATTTAATATCGTTTAAAGATTGTAAAATCCGTTCCAATTCGGTGCGATGCGAGCCGTTTGGTGGAAATCATCCTTTACTTGACAAATTCAAGCCCTCTTCTTATACAAAGAAAGGACAATTATTGATAACTCACTACTTCTGATCAGTGCTTGTTGATTCATTCATTTTTGTTCCATGTTTCCATACCATCCCTTGTTTCACAGGTTTAAGATTTATTAAGAACTTTCTAACCGAATCTGTGATCTATACAAATAAATAAAATTGAAGTGTCTGTTTGTAATTTCAAAAAACAGCTTTTAACTAAATGCATATGAAAGTAAATACGGTACTTAAAACAAAAAGTGTAGGCATTTTTTGGCCAAAATAAAATCTGGTTATTAAATGTGGCCCAAACATGCCTATTTTTTTCTACCAATACCTACTTGACATACATTATTTATTTATCTGTCTTATTCTAAGAAGTAATTTAACATTGGTCCAATGTCAGCATTAATTGTGTGATTTTAATTAATTTCTTGCCTCTCTCTTCCATAACTTGTTCAATAAGTGCATCGTAGGCCGGACGCGTCTCCGAACTATTTTTTTATTCCACCACATCACATTATCTTTGTATCTACTTTATTAACGTTTTAAGTAATAGTGAGAAACATTATATTATTTGAGACTTGCTTCTTCGTGTTATCAAATTGGGTTAAGCAGTATTGGCGATCCTTCTGCGAAGCAGTCATGTTCGCGAAGGAGGAGGCGGGCCGCGTGAGGGAGAGGACAGCGTCCTCCCTCCACACCAGCCGCAGTGATAGACGCCCACGGCGCCGGACGTCGGCAGACGATCTCCGGCCACCGTAGGCGCGGGCATGCGGGCGGCGAGTAATGGGCGACTCGCTGTCCGACCATGGACCATGCCCGGGTCGACGGCGCGTTGTGTTCCACGCGCGCCTCAAAGAGTGTCAGCATAATGACGGGGCCCCCCTCTAGAGGGCCAAAGCCTGCCGGGGTCGCGGGACTCATAGAATTACCGTGACCCTGGAACATAAAGGGCTACTGAAGGACACCGTGGATTTTAGTCAGTACAAGTCTGACAGTCCCTCCCGCTCTGCCCTGGGTGGGAGGACTCATTAGATGATTTTAGCAAGTTAAAAAAAAAAAAAAGCAGTATTGGCGACAATTTAAAGAAACCACTTTTGTCGACGAGGACCTCGTGGCTAAATAATAACAGCCGCCAAACTAAGGTCGGTCTGTGGATGGGTGTTCACTCATGACATCCCGAGTTTTGTCTGTGCCTTGGAAAACACATAAAGCCGTTAGTCCTGGTTGTCAGTTGTAGATCTTTGACAGTTGTTACAGGTAGCCATTCAGTGTGGGCCGAAAGTCTGACGGTCAGTCTTACCAAAGAGTACACAACCCAGTACCATCTGGATTTTGGTGGGCAAGAAGTCTCTAAATGTAAAATATGTACTGGTATTCATCTGCATCCGGTTAGACTGGAAGCCGACCCCAATATACTTGGAACAAGGCTAGGGTGACATGCTGAGATGACGAGTAATAGAGAAGTATGGAGGCAGAAGACATGCTACGCCTACCCTAATTAATTAGAATGAGGGCAGGAGAATGATGATGACGCCATGTTTCTGTTCGGACTAAGCGAACATCACGTCAGACTATTCCAGGCAGACCTTATTATAAAGGGTGTAAATAGACCCTTAATATAGCCGAAAGGCACTTGTTCTCCCCGTCTTTGCGATATTTTTTTTGTTCTAGACCATACCTGAGAACCTTCTAGTTACGGAGATATTGGGGGTCAAAGTTACAACTTTTTCACAAGTTTTTTTTTAAATACATTAATGTAAGATTTTTACTTTATACACCTCCACGACCCCCGTACTATTCAATCCATCCATCAGCACAATGCTTTGTGTGCTTTTCATCGAGTCCTATCTTAAAACGTGATTTTTCACCCCAAAAAAAAAAGTCGATTCCCAGCAATAATTTTTGCGTAAAGTTACTTAGTTTGATGTACAGAATGCTTGGTCGACGGGTATGTGAAGGGTCTGTTTACACCCTGTAGACATAAGTATGTTTTTCGGTATGCCTTTTTATCTACACAACTATAACGAAACGGATACTCTATGCTTTTGCCCATACTTACGTGTAAGTAAGTATTATTTTTTGTCGTCAAGCAGCATTACCGTATTCCGGTTTGAGAGGTATGGTCGCCAGTAAAATTACAGGCATATGACACTTTTCAACTTTGTATACAAGTTGTAAACAGACCCTTCACATAGCCGTCAACCAAGCATTCTGTACATCAAACTAAGTAACTCAACGCAAAAATTATTGCTGGGAGACGACTTTTTCTTATGGGTGAGAAATCATGGTGTAGGAAACGCAGTCAAAGCATTTGCTGATAATTGCATTGAAAAGTACGGGGGTCATCGAGGTATTTAAAGTAAAGTTATAACATTAAAAACTTCGAACCTGGTTCAAGGCAATAGGTTCACGCCCTATTACATTAGACTTAAACATATCTGGCGAAATGTGGGTGTACTATGACGTACACATCTGCCTTACTCTACAGGGATGACAAGCGTGATGGTATGTATGGATTTAATAGACACGCTTGTCGTCCAAATAGTTTTCATTTCTGTTCAAGACCCCAGTCGTCACAACCTATAACAACTGCGTTAGCCAGTTCTCTATCGCTTAGTACTACAAGTTTTACTTGATATTCAACTGCAATCGTTCCTATTTTAACATTAGAATCTATTTTGATAAACAGACTCCTTATAAGTGTATTCCTATATGCTAATTCCGTGGGAATATAGCCAAAGATTACTGTGAGAAATTAAAATATGCATCTAATTGAATAAATTCTAAGGTTTCGACCGGATGTGAGTCAGTTCGGAGCTCGAATGTGCATGATCCGTATTATTTTATTATTTGAACTTTGATGTCGAAGTTTTAAGGGCTGTAATTAGCCCCAGTATTGTAAGTCATCTGTGTCTCACTGCAGGGCAAAGGCCTCATTGCCCGTCTTTCACTTGTCCTATGAACTGCTTTTTGTGGATAATCTTGAAGGCAAGAGTTGAACCCGCATATGAGTGGCTTATTTGCGGGCTCAACTCTTATAATCAATCTTTAAGCTCCCCACAGCTGGGACAACCACCACCTTTGCCGGGAGAGGAGATGGGCTGTAATCCACCAAGCGTAACAGTGCGGCTTAGTTTATAACACATTATCACTTATCTTCGAATTTAACAGTTTCTTCACGATGTTTTGAGTGCAATGGTGATGAAATATAGTTAAACATAGTACGAAGAAACCGACCCCAACATAAGAAAAGGCCAGGTAGATGATGACATCGAGCCAGATCGACTTTATCACTTAGTTTAAAATGTATGTATTTACTCATCATCATCATCATCATTTCAGCCTAAAGACGTCCACTGCTGGACATAGGCCTCGCCCAAGTGTCGCTACATTGACCGGTCCGGTGCGACTCGAATCCAGCGGATCCCTGCAACCTTCACCAGGTCATCGGTCCACCTAGTGGGAGGCCTTTTTCGGCCCCATCGGCCATCCGTTCTGCGAGGAATGTGCCCTGCCAACTGCCACTTAAGTTTGGCTATTCTTCGGGCTACGTCGGTAACCTTGGTTCTCTTGCGGATGTACTAATTTCTGCTAAGATCACGCAAGGAAACTCCGAGCATAGCCCTCTCCATTGCCCTTTGGGTGAATTTAAGCCACCCAAATGATGATGTATTTACAACGTCAATGTTATTTTATTGCAAACCATTATTAAAATTACGAGAGCCATTTTCATATTTGACTCAAAAAGCTTAAATTTTAATACATCAAAGGTATCATGTTATATTAATTAAAAAACAGATTGTTAAAATTAAAACTTAATTAGCTTAACTTTAATTATATCATTAAAATAGGTCTGTTTTCAATTTAATTAAAATTTAATTTTGGAAACCACTGAAAGAGACTTGATATGTTAAAACTATGTATGTTAACTATTACAATGTTATTTTAACCTGTAGTTCACAGAATGATAAACATCACGCCTGTGGTCTCCGAAGGGTGAGATAGAACTGTAAATAAAGTACCTACACCTAAATTTCTTTAATTTTGTTCAGGTCTCATGTAGGTGAGCCTGTTGCCAACCAAAAAGCGCCAAAAGTGGAGAGATTTGGAAGAGACCTATACTCACACTACACCTAGACCATACTATACTATCTATACATATAAAATTCAAAGTCCTGACTGACTGACTGACTGACTGACTGACTGACTTATATATCAATGCACAGCCCAAACCACTGGTCCTAGAGATATAAAAATTGGAGGGTGTATTCTTTGTGAAGAGTAAGTATCAGTTTTTCGAAAATCCTATCCCTTAGAGGGTGAAATGGGGTGTTGAATTTTCTGTGAAACTTTTTACTCTCGGGGTCGATCGACTTGAAAATTTGTGTACATACTCTTTAGGTATAATCCAGTAAATCCGATGTCCAATCTCAAACCAAGGTATCAATATTTCACGTATCTAATTAATTGATAGAACTTTAAACTAATAATTGCAAGTTATAAGCAAGTACATGTAAATCTATGTATGTATTATAGATAGATACATAGATTACTTATTATCCCAGAAGTAAGATCCCGTGGGAAATTCCCTAACTCCACGCGGGCGCGGGCTATACCTATACTCACCTACTCTCTCCACTGTATTGGGGAGCCAAAGGTTGAAGAAGAGAGAGACAGAGAGAATTTCGCTTGCTACAGGAAATTCACTCATACATTGGAAAACGGCCCAACCTGGGCACCGAACCGAAGCTCTCACCCTCAGCAGTCGCGCTACCGATCACTTGAGAATTGAATGCTTGATTTCAGTCACATTAGACAACACCATAATGTAGCGCCTAAACAAAAGCATACCGTAGGATTTTCAATGCTCGCCTCAGCACCGAAAATCGAAAATCCCACAACGCACTTTTATTAAGGTATTACACGACTTTGATTTAGAAACTTGACTCAGATGTTGTCAAATATGGTTTTATTTACAGACAACTTTCTAGTAAAATTGAGATTTGTCACACAATTTCTCACTCCATATAAGGCAGCTATAATACCCTGTACACGACCTTAGACGATGCGACTCGCGTCAAGCAGACGAGCGTGTGTGTCATTTGTTTTCTTCTCGTGAGTACCGTCGCGTTGCGGTGACTATAGATCGACCGCTTTAATGAGTCCTCCGCCTTGCCCCATCAAAGGCACATTAAGCGTCCATAAAGTCCTAACTCCCACAGGTTATTTGCTTTAACATAATCATAATCCACTTAGGTATTACGATACTAATGAACCAATACGTGATCAATCTTCAGAATATTCCATTTAAATTGATACCTTCGCGAGGACTCATTAAAGCGGTCAGTCTATAGTCGCATGCACTAAAGGTAATTAATTATTAATTACCGGAGAATTCGCCTGTAATGTAACAATCCAAGCTACTCATTTTATACAGAAACAAGTGAATGTTACAAATTGTATCGTTACAGGTTGCGCCCTGTAATGATCAGTTCTCCTCGCTCACTGATGTAATGCCAATCTGAATTCCTTTTTTAACGCAAAACAACCGCGAACCAGTCGCCATGTTGTCGCTTTCGGTGTACCTTCGCCCACGATTCTGTATCACGGGTCTCGTGGTGCTTTCGAGCTTCAGTCGTGTGAGAGTAAATGAACGCTACGGTTGCAAGATGGACTCCGTCGAGACAAAAGTCGCGCGCTTACATCGATACAGTAGCAAAGTCGCGCGTTGCAAATTCAACCAACGATGCAGTAAACGCGCGACAGCATCGCTACAATAAGTCACCCTGTGCAAAGGGCCTAAGCACCATCTTTCATTTATTTTACTCCGCAGTTGATGTCGCGACACGCGTGTCACTTGTGAGTCTGCCCACGAAGCGAAGCGGTTAGACCACAGATATACGTATACCTAGATAACGCAAGTATAACGATCCGCATGAAAACCAAGCGTGCCGTTTTTTGACTACCGACGATGACGTCATAAGCCCTATTTAGTTACCATACAAACAAGTTACTGTACAAAATAGACTACGTTTTTGTTCTTTAAATGTCTAGAATTAAGTTCTTGTGTTACAAACATGTTGTTTTTTTTTTATTTTTTTTTGTTTTACATTAAATATAATATGTTACGAAAGCATTAATTAGTGTAATTTTAGGTTTATTGTTTATTTTATGTTTATTGTTTCTTTTATGGTTTTACTTTTTACTTTTTGACTGTAAAACATATTTAAGTTAATTTTATATAAGGTTAGGTTGTGTAATTGTTAGTAATGTAAGGTTATTTTAAATAGTTAATAATTATTACAAGTAGTCTTAGCTATCGCATTAGGTTTGTAACCTGTAATGGTAGTCTAAGAGTTTTAAATAAATAAATAAATTTTATTTTATTTTACTAAATTTCTATGCGATGTATGTTGTTCTGAAATAAATGACTTATGACTAATGTTTTAAACAAATTAGCTTGCTGCGACAGTAGCCACGTTAAGCATAAAACGTTTAAGCCGGACACGTGAAGTAGGTGCTCTTGCGTTATCTAGCTACATCTATGTCTGTGGTTGAGTCTCTTTTTCTCTTTGCAATCAAACATTTATTTTGTTTCAAGGTACCTTGATACCTTCATCATGTTTTGAAAAGGGTACATTGATTGGGTTAAAAACAAGTGAAACTCGATACACGACTTTATGGCTTTTCGCTCTCGAATGTGCCTTTTGAGGCTCGTCGATAAGTAAAAGTCGTAATGGTAGATCGAGCAAAGTTAAGGAATGTCTGCCGAGATCAGTCTGTGGATGGATGATGATCCAATTTCATACTGAGAGTCCGCCTTAAGTATTCAGAAGTCCGAACGTCTAACAACCAGTCTTACCAAAAGGTCATCGTGTTACCTATAGACTGTATTATAAAGGTCACATATTATACAGTCGCTCCATGCAGTTAGACTGGTAGCTGACCCAAAATTGGGAAAAGGCTTCGCATCTAGACGATGATGTATCTGAAATTGTAATTTATAATCTTTCATTAGCTTTGACGCCCATCGATTTGGCGATGCTTGATCCCGCACCAAAGCGATTTAAGATACTGTAGCAAATTATCAGAAATAATGTCATACAAAAAATGGTATCCCATGCCTCAAAGAGGACATTTAGTAAAGTGACGTAAATGCCAAGCATGACACATAAAACTGGCGAAGTATAATTATAAAGAAAATATAAAAGGACCCTTCACGAAGCCAAGTCAACCAAGCATTCACACGTACAGCAAACTAAGTTACTCGACGCCAAAAAATATTGCTGGGAAACACTTTTTAAAAAAACGTTTTAACTATACTAATGAAATTAAAAATCTGTAGTTAAAAAAAAACTTGTGAAAAAAATTAAAACTGTGATCTCTGATATCTCCGTAACTAGAAGGTTCCCAGGTATAGTTCAGAACAAAAAAAATACCGCAATGACGGGGACAACAAGTGCTTTTCGTGAAGGGACTTTTTACACACATTAAACATAGTCTTTGAAGGAGACTTTTCGACGTCCACTGCTGCACATACCAGCAGTGGTTGTCGAAAGAATGATCATGACGATGGAATTTTCTCTTATAATGTAATTACTATAGGTACCTTCCGTAAGATACTCGTAGAAGAAAAATCACTTTTATTGCTCACTAAAATCCTAACAGAGATTTAATTCTGAGCCCGAATGAAAAGTAAAGAAAAAACCGAAACAGGGCTAATTACTTGATTCATTAAGAGCGCTGACCCTTATATAGGCTCTTTATTTAAGAGCCCTTTTATGCTTTATTCGGGCAAATATCTTTTGTTGCTGTTTAGGCGTTTTCAATGTAGGTGGACGACCTGTAAGTGGAAATTCATGCTGATTTTGTTGGTGAAAAGATTAATTAATGGTATTTTTTTTATTTTTTGCTAAGGTACCTTTATATACGTAGATTTAAAGCTGCTGGGAGCGTAGGCCAACTGGCATTCTGTTAGCGATAACAATGTCTGCATAAACAGAAGATGAATGTAAAAGAGTGACATACAGGGTGTAAACAGACCCTTCACGAAACCGTCAACCAAGCATTCTGTACATTAAACTAAGTAACTTTAAGCAGAAATTATTGCTGGGAAACGCCTTTTTTTTGGGGTGAAAAATCACGTTTTACGGTAGGGATTTTTCACTCTCCTGTAAAGTTGCTATTTTTGACTTACGTCTGTATATTAATTCGGTAAGGAAATATGGATGAAATGGTCTGCAAATTGCCGTGACGAAAGGGCAAGAGTAGTGCTCGTAATTTATCTTGTACCCTGGATGCGATTACGATCATTTAAACTCAAATACACAAACAGCCAGACCCGGAACAACTACCTATAACGCCATACAAATATTTGTTCCGTGCGGGAATCGAACCCGCGACACGCAGCGCAGCAACCAAGCGCTCAGTCACTGCGCCAACCGTTCTGTCAAAACGAAATTTAAGAAAAAAAAAAACTTAACAAATGCTACCTTTCCTTATCATATTTAAAACATTAAAGCGAGACAACAACAGCCAACAAAACCATTTGTTTACAAAAATAAAATAACATTGTCCTTTTCTTTCACACAAAATGTATCTATTATAAAGCTGCCCGGTCCGTTTCGGAAACGGCGCAATAATACCAAGGCTGGATTCCAACTGGTTTATTGTGGTATCATAAATAAAGCTAGGTCCTCCTTTGTAAGGGCTTGGACACACAGGAGTTTGTTTACTTTGTGTAGATTTAGTCTAGATTTCTACATTGTCTTATGCTGCTATTGTGTGAGTCGTGGCCGAGGTATAGGCTCTGAAACAAGTATATGTTAGCGTTAGACAGCATTGTAGATCACACAAGAGTCTCTATTCCTTTACTCTCATAGTCCAATGGGACGGGCATTCAACACGGCCGGAGACAGATCAGGCGCAGGACCAACGGCTTTCCGAGTCACGGGGTATCCGGGTTATAAAAAAAAAAATCTTAATTATTTATTTTTTTAACAATTTATGTACACACTAAATACAGAAAAGAAGAAAGGAACAGAAAATAGTACAAAGGTGATGCTTATTTCTAAAGAAATCTCTCCCAGCATACCTGCGAAAGGAGATACTAAAAAGAGATGTAGACAGTGTGTAAAAGAAAAAGAGAAAATAGAATACATAAAACGTAAAGCAGGACTATTTAAACATAATAATATAAGATTATACTAACATACTTATAAATACAAAGACAAAACATAACATTCCTGTAAATACAATCAAATAACTAATAATAAATACTTATGCAACTATGACGAAATGGAAAGATAATCTTCTTTTGTTGTTGTGTTTTTTTCTTATGAAAAAACCCAATGGCACTTTTCGCCCAACCCGAGCATCGAATCCTGGACCCCACGCTCAGCAGTCGCGGGGCAATCACTCATCTAATGAGTACTGAAAGATAATTTATAAAGAAGATGGCGGTAGACCGGCAAACTAATTTAAAAATGTAACACTCGCGGTGCTATACTAATTGACTAATTTATTAATACTTGTACGTACCTAAGTGAGCGTGGAAATGATTAACAGTGATTAGAAGCTGTTTGCTTTTTCACATGATAACGTTACGGTTTTGATTCTGATGGGGATAGGCAGAAATTTCTTTGGCTTGATAGTGATGGTATAAATCATAAATCATATTTATTTCTATAAATTGGTTTACAAAACTCTTTTACAAGTCACCATGTTTTCTTTTAAAACTAGATGGGGCCGGTGTTTCGTACCTGACTACTCTGAGAAGAAACATCCGAAACAAACTCAGAGGTCACCGTCTCTTTTAAAGTCCAGACATTGCTCAAGTCATATGAGGACCATGTAGATTAATGTCTGAGATGGTTTTTTGAAGAAATAACCACACAGATTTGAGTGGACCTGTCCAGACAGTGCAAGCATTTGCCAGTGATCGTCTAGCTCGACTCATAATCCAAGGAGCTAAACGATACCACGAACAATACCAAAGAAAGGACATTTGAGTAGGCCGCATAAAGTACTCAAACTGCCAGACAATCGTTGTCACATGTACTACATTCATGGATCCTCTCAGCTGCTATTGTATCGAAATTACCACCCTTTCGGGTTAGGTACTTCTGTGTGATAGCCTATTTAGACCAGCTTGGCGAATACTAGCTTCCCTCGAGGTGACGGACCCCCGTATCGTATAAAAGCTTTTAAGGTCAAGCTTATCTATTGCTGAGTATGAGGTCTTGGGTTCGATTCCTAAAACTATATGAACCGCCAGTCTGTGGAATCCACTGCCAGCTTCTCTGTTTCCTGATCACTATAATCTGGACCTCTTCAAAGTTCGAATGAATCGATGTTTTCTCAAGCGTGCTCCACCCAAGACGCGTCATCGCTTCATATCAGGCGAGTTGGGGCCAAACGCAACCATATTTAGTGTAAAAAACAAAGTTAGGTTAGTTAATTTCTGCGTTATCCATTTACAATCATTCGTTTTTACTGTGCAGGACTGCCATCCACATTTCCAGGCTCATCATCATCCGCCTAGCCTTTTTCCCAACTATGTTGGGGTCGGCTTCCAGTCTTACCGGATTCAGCAGAGTATTTTACATGGAGCGACTGCCTATCTGACCTCCACAACCCAGTTAGTACTGTATAATACGATGCCCCTTTGTAAGACTGGTTGTCAGACTTTCGAGCTACCTGTAACGACTGTCAAAGATCTATAAATGACAGCCTGTACCAACGGCTTAACGTGTTCTCCGAGGCACGAAGGAAACTCGGTATGTAATAGATGGTCACCCATCCACGGAGAAACCTACGCAAGTGCAGCTTAACATGAAGATCGACCCGAGCGGCTGTTATTATATAGCCACGAGCTCCTTAAATTTTCGGGCTAATAACACATTACCAAAACAAAAATTCTACCTCCAATATGTACACAACTTTAGAAAAATAGTCGGCGACCGACTCGTATACTTTATATTATATCATTTCCTATACAGCATCGTTCCTAAGATTAATCTTTACTTACATCGATTCTATTATGAAAATATTGCGCTTTTGTTTTCTGTTAGATAAGAATAGGCTTCTGTCTTCCCACGGGTCTTTGAAGTGGAGGAGAGGCGCTTGAGGCTAGTTGACCGATCAAAGTTGAGCTACACTTGCCACGGTTTGACCGTGGATGGGTGACCAACACGGCTCCATGCCTCGGAAAGCAAAGCACGTCGTGGCCATACGACTACATCATAACACCTGTGATCATCGAAGGATTAGGCAGAAATGTACCTAATAGTACTCCCACATTTCGCTAATTATGTTTGTGTCCCATGAAATAGAGGGCGAGCCTATTGCCATCAACCGGGCACAAATCCGAACTACGTGGCTGCTACTGAGAAATACCTGATGGTAAAACCCAATAACACTTTGCCCGACCCGGGAATCGAACTCAGTACCTCATGCTCAGCAGTGGCGCTTGCGACCAGTATACCAACGAGGCAGTCAATAGAATAGTTAGTTATATTAAACCTCTACTTTTTATTCAGAACGACACTCTGCTACAAAATAACTACATTCGTTCAATGTTTCATAATACTTATTGATTAAAGTGTAAAACACATCGGTCCAGAGGAAGTGGTTACATTTTTATTATCATTACGGCCTGCAACTGGTTCACGGGCAGGCAGAGGTTGTGGTACAAGCTAACGAGAATCGAGGTTTTACTCTTTAACTTAAACGTGGCTTGGAGTGTGAACCTTTTTAACTATGGAAACTGTAGTACATACCTATATTTATTAATTCCATAATATCATACTGTTCAAGAATGATTTTTGTGAGTTTGAGAGAATGTCTTCATCAATGTGTCAAAGTAGGATTCACACTGTGATTAATACTTGAATTTATTAATCCTAACTTAATACATATATTATAAATACGAAAGTAAGTTTGTTTGTTTGTTACCTTTTCACACCTAAACCACTGAACCGAACATCCTGAAATTTTGCATATACGTTGTCAGGTGTACAGAAACGGACATAGGGTATATTTCATCCCGAAAAAACGAAAACAACTATAACGTTCTTATGATAATAGATGGCGCCACGTGTCTTTCGAATCATGATTGAATTATATTATTATAGAAACATTTCTAGTGTGTTAAGAGATTAGTTGTCAAATTCTAAATTAACGCGAGCGAAACCGCGGGCAAAAGCTAGTATTAAATAAATACTTAGTTGTGCTAAATGCCACCGTTTTGTCTTCTACAAAGCCAGCGGTCTTCTACAAATGAAGCTGAAACGCACTTGTTCTTCCCGTCAATGCGATCACTATTTTGTTTCAGACCATACCTGGGAACCTTCTAGTTACGGAGATATTGGGGATCAAAGTTACAACTTTTTCACAAGTTATTTTTTTAAATACAAGTTTTTAATGTTATACCTTTACTTTAAATACCTCCACGGCCCCCGAACTATTCAATGGATCCATCATCATAATGTTTTGAGTCCTACAGTAAAACGTGATGTTTCGTCCCAAAAAAAGTCGTTTCCCAGCAATAATTTTTTCGTAGTTACTTTATGGAGGGTCTTCTGTATTTCTATCTTCATCGTAAGGGACCAGATATCAACCTTGGTCTCACCTGTTCATTGAACTATCTACACTACAGCAACACCGCTTATAACTTGCAGCTACTGTTAATGTGGAAACCGGTCTGAGCCGCCACGAGAATGAACTAGTGAATGGAAAGGAAGCCAACGGTTTAGCGAGGCGGGGTGTCGTTACACCGGAGTGTAATGTTGTGAGGAAAGGTCAATTGCTGCAATGTATTGTTGAAGTTTGTAAAAATGTTCACAGGGAGAAAATAATCAAAGGCTCGTCGCAGGGTACAGTAGTAGTCAGTGGCCCATAAAAGTCTGACCACCAGTCTTACCAAGGGATATCTTATTACTTAGTACTAACTGGGTTATGGAGGTCAGATAGGCAGCCGCGGCGTGTAAAATACTGGTATTCAACTGTATCCGGTTAGACTGGAAGCTGACCACAATATGGGTAAAGGTTAGGCAGATGATGGTTCGTCACACAGTTGCAATATAGGCCATCAAATGGAAAATTATTGGCAGTTCCGCTTTATACCTTAATCAAAGGAGGTTTGCTGAAGTCCTTTCGGTAAGAGAGTCAAAGTTGAAATGAACGTTCTTATTTGACAGCTCAATCATCATCATCGACATCTACATATCCCAACTATGGGTTGGATTTAAGTCTAACCGGATGCAGTTGAATATCAGTAGAAATATAGCAGTAATTTAATTTTTAATTTCATGGCTGACTCTTGGGCGACTTGGCGACTGAAAATTCTATTTTCTTTCAGTTCTTAGTCATCCACTATGCTACCATTTACTCATTTTTTATTCTAATCATTCCTCACACAATCAACCATCTTTTCTTGTGAAAAAATCTATTCACATTATTTTTTCAACAAATTCTGAACAGCGAATTATCTGCGTAGCGTTTTCCCAACTATATTGGGATCGGGTCCCAGTCTAACCAGCAGCTGAATGCCAGTATTTTATATGGAGCTACAGCCTATCTGACCCCCAACTCTTTTTTTTTACATCGTTTGTTTAGTAAGCAACGACTTATTGTAGAGCCTACGCAGTCCCCCCATACTTAAATATAAATGCTGTAACCTTGATAATATTGTAAAACCAAGTGATTTGAAAAGAGTAACCATGGAGTTTCTTACCGGTTCTTCTCCATAGGAAACGACCAACCCGAACCGTGCACCTTTTTGACCTAGGACTATGTGAGATAAAAAAAAATTATTTTGAATAGGAATTTGGATTCTAAAAGTATAATTTACAATTATCAAGTTTGTTCGTATTTACAGCTTATTTTACGCTTCGGTGTAACAGCGTCCATCGTGAGATTCATTCACAAGCCAGCGAGTTATAAATTAAGGTGTAGTGTGTATTACAATGTTCTTTTATTTCTGTAGTTCTTGGAACTATGTACAAACAGGTTGTGCACTACACTATAACATGTCTGGTCATTCAAAACAGCTTATCATCATCTGCCTAGCCTTTTCCCAACTATGTTGGGGTCGGCCCTTAGTCTAACCGGATGCAGCTGAATGCCAGTATTTTACATAGAGCGATTGCCTATCTGACCTCCACAACCCAGTTAGTACTGGGTAATACGACACCCCTTGGTAAGATTGGTTGTCAGACTTTTTGGGCCACTGACTACCACACTTCGCCAGTTATTTTTAAGTCCCATGTAATAGGGAGCGAGCCTATTGCCATCAATCGGGCACAAATCCAGCCTCCGTGGCTGCTATTGAGAAATTCCTGATGGAAAAACCCAACACTTTACCCGACCTGGGAATCGAACCCAGGACCTCATGCTCGGCAGTCACGCTTCCGACCACTAGACCAACGAGGCAGTCCAGGCACAAATAATTTATGTCAGCAATTATTATACAAAATTAGTTTTAGTATATATACGAAACCGGACACACGTGTCTAGTATTTTTATGTAAAGAATCTATGTACAACATTTCAAAACAGTATCATGAAAAATCACAAAGTTATAAGCTTGTTCTGTTACCTGGTTGTCCGCAGAAAAATGTGGTCACCACGCGGTGCACCCGTCTTGAGCACATTGATAATAATATTTTGGCAGTAGTTACCTAAATATCGACCTAAAACCTTAGTATCGCTCGGTGTCCAACTTGTAGCTCTTTTTAAATATTTTTGGAACAAAATATAACATGGTTTAAAAATGATTGGAATCGATTCAGTTGCTTATTCTGAACAAACTATATTCAGGTTTTGTATATACTAAAAGTAATATTGTATAATAACATACAAACAATTATATTAATACGATACATTCCTGAATCTTGAAGATTACGTCGTTATCCTCAAAATCAATGACAATCTTATTAGAACTAATTGCTTTGGTTTAGAAGCCATCAAATAATCCAAGAACAATTTTCTTAAATCAACCGGCTTAACATGTGGCAGTCACGAGGCAAGAGTTACACATAGAATATACTTTACGTTACATAAGTCATTACATAATACACGTGTTTCAGTAAGGCTAGAACTCACGGTGAAAAGCTTCGATTAAAACTAACTATATTGTATTTTCCTATACTACGACATCTACGTAAGGTTGCGAGCACCTATACAGGGTGTAAACAGACCCTTCATATAGCCGTCAACCAAGCATTCTGTACATCAAACTAAGTAACTTTACGCAAAATTTATTGCTGGGAAACGACTTTTTTTTTGGGGTGAAAAATCACGTTTTATGGTAGGACTCGATGGAAAGCACTCAAAGCATTGCGCTGTTCGATGGAATGAATAGTAGGTGTGTGAAGTAAAAATGTTACATTAAAAACATATATTTAAAAAAAAAATGTGAATAAGTTAGAACTTTGACCCCAAATATCTCCGTAACTAGAAGGTTCCAAGGTATGGTCTAGAACAAAAAAAATGATCGCAAAGACGGGGAGAACAAGAGCCTTTCGGCTATGTAACGGGTCTATTTACACCTTTTATATGTATAAACATACCTAAGTAATAAAATAATACATAGCATCACATTAGGGTTAGCATGCCTGGGACATATTTCTCACGACATCTAAAGCCAGGTCAGAGGTCCACGGGCGGCATAAAAACTCTGACACCAGTTTAGGCACTAACCGCTCGATAAAGAAGAAAGACCTAAGTTAATAAACCTTTTTTATTTAAAACGGCATTCTAAATAATATCTTTTATCATTCATCATCATCATCAGCTACCTGCCCTTGTCTAATTCTACTTGGGGTCGGCGCAAAACGTTTTCTTCTTCCATTCTCCCCTGTCAGACGTCACGGCATCATTTACTCCTTTTTTTTTTTTTATTACAAAATGGGCCCGCTCTTGACCTCGATCACGCCTGATGGAAAGCGATAGATGAGGTCTATGATGGGACGAGCGTGCTCAGAAGATGCCTGTTCACTCTTGCTTTGAAGGCTGACGGGTTAAATGTGGGAGGGAACACAGATGCCGGCAGAGAGTTCCACACTTTGGCTGTGCGCATTATAAAAGTGGATGAGAAGCGCTGAGTACGACTCGTCGGGATATCAACCAAGTGTGGATGGTACGCCGCAGTGCGTCTGCTAGTCCGGTGGTAAAAAGGTGATGGTGGGATCAGGTCGTGGAGCTCCCGCGCTCACTCTCCGAAATACAGCTTGTAGAAGACCGACAGGCAGGCAACATTACGCCGATGCGCTAGGCTGTGAAGCGTAGCTGCCAACGTCTCGTCTCCTATAAGCCTTTTAGCTCTGCGTTCCACCGAGTCAAGTGCAGCAAGCTGGTATTTTGCTGAGCCATCCCACAAGTGACTGCAATACTCCATACAGGAACGGACCTGTGCTTTATACAAACCTTTCCTTTCTCTTACATATCAGTACTCACACAATCCATCCATCTTTTATCATTCTGTCCCAATTAATCTGTTGTCGATGAGCCATTCATTTTGTCTATAATAGATGTATGAACGAGGAACTCGTGGCTAAATAATAACAGCCGCTCGGGACGATCTTTAGATAAAGCCGCCATTGCCTCAGTGGGTTCGTACGTACCGAGTTTTCTCCAAGCCTCGGAAAGCACGTTAAGGCGTTGCTCCCGGCTGTCATTTGTAGATCTTTGACAGTCGTTACATGTAGTCAGTGGCCCGAAAGTCTGAAAACCAGTCTTATCAAGGGGTATCGTATTACCCAGTACTAACTGGATTGTGGAGGTCAGATAGGCAGTCGCTCCATATAGAATACTGGTATTCAGCTGAATCCGGTTAGACTGGAAGCCGACTCCAACATAGTTGGGAAAAGGCTAGGCAGATGATGATCTTTCACGCACAATACATCCATCGTGTCTATGGTCTTCTCCTACTCCTAAATACTCCAACAAATGTTCCATTATCGTTAATAGACATCTTCAAACGCTCACTAAACTTTTAAGTCCCACAATCAATAATCAAACTTAAAACACAACACTTCACAAACTTTCGGTAAAGATTTATTAGTAAACAAATATCTTAAGTTTGAACCCCAAAATAATTACAGTTACCCATTTTCCGATGACCGGCGTTGACCCAAAATCAATAGTGCTTCATGTATCCCGGAACTACTCAATGTGTGTTACGGTAACGCGAGGGTTTACGTTAAGTTCAGAGATTGAAATTCGTTAAGTTTAGTGGAGATTAGATAAAGTTATCAGAATGTATAGTCAGGGAATGAAATTGTTAGGCAATGTGACATGCTATTAACACTTTTCATTTTGTTATAACAAAAAATGTCAGCTGAAACAGTGAAGTTGGTAGTCAATGTAGCTTTTTAGGGTTCAGTAGCCGTTCCCGTAAGGGACTTTTTCATCAAACTGCAGAAGTAACTTTGTTTTTCATTAACGTACTATAAAAACAAATCTAGTTTTGCTGTTGAGTGTAGGTAAAACAATACAACATGTGAATGAGCCTTCAAAATATTTTTATTGTATTGTTTAGTGCTAAGGAACTGTGTGCGTGTGAGTACGACTCGCACTTGGCTGGTTTTTTTATTGTTTATAAAGAAAACGTTGCCAAAATACTAGGAATTTTTCCTGTATCGTGGATGCGTGGATATGTCATTACTTTCCAGAATTAGATCCTTAATAGCCACGCTATCGAATGGTGTTATAATACAGTATGTGTTTTTTTTTCCCCAAAATTAATGGGTCCGATTCCTGGCTAGATATTGATTTTCCAAAAATCCAATGATGTAGTTTTAGTTTTCATCAAAATCGGGCTCGAGTGCCTTTGAGCCTTTGAGTGTGTTGCGCTATTCCTCATAGTTTCGGAATTGGCCATCCACGCCCAAATAAAAATATCAAAATAAAAATGTTCACCAACATGTGTGTGTGTGTTCATTGTGTTTGTTGTTGTTATGTTGTGTTGTGTATAATAATATTCGCCGATCACAGCACGGACGGCTTCCAGGCGGTGCTTCGCAAAAGAACAGCCTCCCTGCGGTCTCGGGTAGAGGGTAGCACCAACACGCTTCTGAACGTGGTGTCGGACAGAGTGGACAGCCAAATCTGAGCCATTGGTCGCTCGTGCATGTCCAAAATAATAATAATTTCAAATAGTAACATAGCCATAAGTATCTAGAGGAGCTCGTGGCTAAATAATAACAGCCGCCCGGGTCGATCTTCAGGTAAAGCCGCGCTTGCCTAGGTTGGTTCGTGGATGGGTGACCACCCATTGCATACCGAGTTACCTCCGTGCCTCGGAAAGCACGTTAAGCCGTTGGTCCCGGCTGTCATTTGTAGATCTTTGACAGTCGTTACAGGTAGTCAGTAGCCTGAAAGTCTGACAACCAGTCTTACCAAGGGGTATCGTATTGCCCAGTACTAACTGGGTTGTGGAGGTCTGATAGCCAGTCGCTCCATGTAAAATACTGGTATTCAGCTGCATCTGGTTAGACTGGAAGCCGACCCCAATATAGTTGGGAAAAGGCTAAGTATCTAATTAATGTGTGCATGGTCTGAAATAAATATTTTAAATTTCAATAGCTACTTACTGAACTTAAACATGATTTAGGTACCACCCTACATACTAATATACTTGTAAAAACAATTGAACATGCTACAAGTACGTGATAAGACAATGCCTGCGGGTATACTGTAGAAATAGGTTACATGTGCACTGTAGTGCAAGATTAATCGCACAGTTATTTTTGGAATTTGATAGCATTGACTATGTAAATGCTGATTATACAAATACAAACCTTTCCTTTCTCTTACATATCAGTACTCACACAATCCATCCATCTTTTATCATTCTGTCCCAATTAATCTGTTGTCGATGAGCCATTCATTTTGTCTATAATAGATGTATGAACGAGGAACTCGTGGCTAAATAATAACAGCCGCTCGGGACGATCTTTAGATAAAGCCGCCATTGCCTCAGTGGGTTCGTACGTACCGAGTTTTCTCCAAGCCTCGGAAAGCACGTTAAGGCGTTGCTCCCGGCTGTCATTTGTAGATCTTTGACAGTCGTTACATGTAGTCAGTGGCCCGAAAGTCTGAAAACCAGTCTTATCAAGGGGTATCGTATTACCCAGTACTAACTGGATTGTGGAGGTCAGATAGGCAGTCGCTCCATATAGAATACTGGTATTCAGCTGAATCCGGTTAGACTGGAAGCCGACTCCAACATAGTTGGGAAAAGGCTAGGCAGATGATGATCTTTCACGCACAATACATCCATCGTGTCTATGGTCTTCTCCTACTCCTAAATACTCCAACAAATGTTCCATTATCGTTAATAGACATCTTCAAACGCTCACTAAACTTTTAAGTCCCACAATCAATAATCAAACTTAAAACACAACACTTCACAAACTTTCGGTAAAGATTTATTAGTAAACAAATATCTTAAGTTTGAACCCCAAAATAATTACAGTTACCCATTTTCCGATGACCGGCGTTGACCCAAAATCAATAGTGCTTCATGTATCCCGGAACTACTCAATGTGTGTTACGGTAACGCGAGGGTTTACGTTAAGTTCAGAGATTGAAATTCGTTAAGTTTAGTGGAGATTAGATAAAGTTATCAGAATGTATAGTCAGGGAATGAAATTGTTAGGCAATGTGACATGCTATTAACACTTTTCATTTTGTTATAACAAAAAATGTCAGCTGAAACAGTGAAGTTGGTAGTCAATGTAGCTTTTTAGGGTTCAGTAGCCGTTCCCGTAAGGGACTTTTTCATCAAACTGCAGAAGTAACTTTGTTTTTCATTAACGTACTATAAAAACAAATCTAGTTTTGCTGTTGAGTGTAGGTAAAACAATACAACATGTGAATGAGCCTTCAAAATATTTTTATTGTATTGTTTAGTGCTAAGGAACTGTGTGCGTGTGAGTACGACTCGCACTTGGCTGGTTTTTTTATTGTTTATAAAGAAAACGTTGCCAAAATACTAGGAATTTTTCCTGTATCGTGGATGCGTGGATATGTCATTACTTTCCAGAATTAGATCCTTAATAGCCACGCTATCGAATGGTGTTATAATACAGTATGTGTTTTTTTTTCCCCAAAATTAATGGGTCCGATTCCTGGCTAGATATTGATTTTCCAAAAATCCAATGATGTAGTTTTAGTTTTCATCAAAATCGGGCTCGAGTGCCTTTGAGCCTTTGAGTGTGTTGCGCTATTCCTCATAGTTTCGGAATTGGCCATCCACGCCCAAATAAAAATATCAAAATAAAAATGTTCACCAACATGTGTGTGTGTGTTCATTGTGTTTGTTGTTGTTATGTTGTGTTGTGTATAATAATATTCGCCGATCACAGCACGGACGGCTTCCAGGCGGTGCTTCGCAAAAGAACAGCCTCCCTGCGGTCTCGGTTAGAGGGTAGCACCAACACGCTTCTGAACGTGGTGTCGGACAGAGTGGACAGCCAAATCTGAGCCATTGGTCGCTCGTGCATGTCCAAAATAATAATAATTTCAAATAGTAACATAGCCATAAGTATCTAGAGGAGCTCGTGGCTAAATAATAACAGCCGCCCGGGTCGATCTTCAGGTAAAGCCGCGCTTGCCTAGGTTGGTTCGTGGATGGGTGACCACCCATTGCATACCGAGTTACCTCCGTGCCTCGGAAAGCACGTTAAGCCGTTGGTCCCGGCTGTCATTTGTAGATCTTTGACAGTCGTTACAGGTAGTCAGTAGCCTGAAAGTCTGGCAACCAGTCTTACCAAGGGGTATCGTATTGCCCAGTACTAACTGGGTTGTGGAGGTCTGATAGCCAGTCGCTCCATGTAAAATACTGGTATTCAGCTGCATCTGGTTAGACTGGAAGCCGACCCCAATATAGTTGGGAAAAGGCTAAGTATCTAATTAATGTGTGCATGGTCTGAAATAAATATTTTAAATTTCAATAGCTACTTACTGAACTTAAACATGATTTAGGTACCACCCTACATACTAATATACTTGTAAAAACAATTGAACATGCTACAAGTACGTGATAAGACAATGCCTGCGGGTATACTGTAGAAATAGGTTACATGTGCACTGTAGTGCAAGATTAATCGCACAGTTATTTTTGGAATTTGATAGCATTGACTATGTAAATGCTGATTATACAAATACAAACCTTTCCTTTCTCTTACATATCAGTACTCACACAATCCATCCATCTTTTATCATTCTGTCCCAATTAATCTGTTGTCGATGAGCCATTCATTTTGTCTATAATAGATGTATGAACGAGGAACTCGTGGCTAAATAATAACAGCCGCTCGGGACGATCTTTAGATAAAGCCGCCATTGCCTCAGTGGGTTCGTACGTACCGAGTTTTCTCCAAGCCTCGGAAAGCACGTTAAGGCGTTGCTCCCGGCTGTCATTTGTAGATCTTTGACAGTCGTTACATGTAGTCAGTGGCCCGAAAGTCTGAAAACCAGTCTTATCAAGGGGTATCGTATTACCCAGTACTAACTGGGTTGTGGAGGTCTGATAGCCAGTCGCTCCATGTAAAATACTGGTATTCAGCTGCATCTGGTTAGACTGGAAGCCGACCCCAACATAGTTGGGAAAAGGCTAAGTATCTAATTAATGTGTGCATGGTCTGAAATAAATATTTTCAATTTCAATAACTACTTACTGAACTTAAACATGATTTAGGTACCACCCTACATACTAATATACTTGTAAAAACAATTGAACATGCTACAAGTACGTGATAAGACAATGCCTGCGGGTATACTGTAGAAATAGGTTACATGTGCACTGTAGTGCAAGATTAATCGCACAGTTATTTTTGGGATTTGATAGCATTGACTATGTAAATGCTGATGGATGGAGAGGAAGACCAAGGAAACGATGGATGGATTGTGTGAGGAATGATAAGAAAGAAAGGCACGACGGTTGATGAAGAATGGGAGAATAAAACGTGTTGATGGATTCGATTCCCAAATCGGGCAGTGGTACTTAATTTTCCATCAGGAATTTCTCAGTAGCAGCCACGGAGCCTGGATTTGTGCCCGGTTGATGGCAATAGGCTCGCCCCCTATTACATGGGTTAAACATAACTGGAAAAATGTGGATCACTGGATGTACTAATTAGGTACACCTCGGCCTTTCGGGTATTACATGCGTGATGTTGTGTTATGTGAATAAATTAATATAGATTTTTAAAGAGCACATTTTCGCATTAGGTACGTACAAAAACTGAGAAAGTTACTGGTAAGGTAGATTACAAATAAATTTTATCAATTTCTCTGCTGCATGCCTCACTGTACCCGCCAGTGTACGACTCTTGTAATTAATTAAACTTGTATAAGTCGTGTGTTTGTTTGAGAGGCGCCCCGGTCCCCGGCGCTAAGTCAACCAGATCCGATGCAGCACTAATTACACTGGTCTGCCAACTTCAGAGGACCCGCTCTTTGTTGGAGGGAGGTTTCTTAGGGAGACTTCCTGTATCGTCTTAAACAGGGTGTAAACAGACCCTTCACATAGCCGTCAACCAAGCATTCTGTACATCAAACTAAGTAACTTTACGCAAAAATTATTGCTGGGAATCGACTTTTTTTTTGGCGTGAAAAATCACGTTTTACGGTAGGACTCGATGGAAAGCACTCAAAGCATTGTGCTGTTCGATGGAATGAATAGTACGGGGGTCGTGGAGGTATGTAAAGTAAAAATCTTACATTAAAAACATGTATTTAAAAAAAAACTTGTGAAAAAGTTGGAACTTTGACCCCCAATAACTCTGTAACTAAAAGGTTCCCAGGTATTGGTCTAGAACAAAAAAATGATGGCAAAGACGGGGAGAATAAGTGTTTTGAAGCGGCATCATGCCTGCGCCGCGCCTTCACCTTACGCCGTTTCTGTGTAATTCACGCCTAAAAGGGGGCGAGCTTATTGCCACCAACCGGGTATAAATCCAAACTCCAGGCTACTCGGAAATTCCAGATGCAAAAACCCAATAACACTTTTTCCGACCTGGGAATCGAACCCAGGACCTCTTGCTCAGCAGTGGCGCTTGCCCCCATTAGACCAACGAACCACGCAATCAGGCAGTAGGTATTTGATGAGACCACGCAAGGGAGAGTAATTAAATAAATAGCTCCACGATCATACTACCATTAGGGATATCGGGTCCGTACGTAATTATCATCAATTATTATAATTGACCGTGATGGCAATCATTATTGTTGTTATGGATCAACAATATTGTCCAGTAATCATTACGACTCTATTTCACAATAGAGATGGCCTTATGTGTGATAGTTCCTTTCGACAGCTGTGTAAGTACAAGTTGTATAGAAATCCATTAAATGAGCTCAAATCCCAGCTTTTGGTTACTCAGAATTTCTTATGGCAACACAAAATCCAAACCACAACTGAGAATGACTTTAAAAATCCAGTAACACCTTTGCTTAAACCAGAAATCGAACCCAAAACACATAGGTGCAACTAGACAAACATAGAAGAAATCTTAATAGCGCTTATACAGAAAGGTGGCAACATCGCAAATAGCTGTCAAATATTTCGATGTTTTGATTAATGTTGCAATATTACTGAATGGAAATAAGAAATGTGGCTAACTAGTGAACTAAATATTGATTATGAATTGCAATAATTAATATCGTAACACCGAATACTTAGTTTTAGATGTAAAAAAAGTATTTCGAAACTTTCCAAATGCCTTTTTTACACCTAAAACGGTTGCAACATCACATAATTTTTTTTTGTAATTGCTATTCATTATTAATATTCTAGTTCACTAGTTAGCCACATATTTCTTATTCCCATACATTAATATTGCCAAATCAATTAAAACAAGTAAATACTTGACAGCTAATTGCAACGTTGCCAACTTTTTGGATGAACGCTCTTAAACAAAACATAATTGCCCATAAAGTTTCCCTACCCTCAATGATTTGCCACCCCAAAACCATAGTTTTCTAACTAGAAATACCTTTAAAAACAAGGCTCAATTAATTATTCCAAACATGATCCTGTAAAGTCTAGACCAATTACCGAGGATGCAATTATAAAAGTGTATCCATCGTTACTACCAAAAATATCTCAACAGACACGCGAAATTATTTTATACGACGTACTTTGAATTCATTAGTTGGTACTAACGTGGATACGCCTGAGAGGACAAATAATATCACCCTGCAACAGTCTCAATGTAAAGAAAGAAAAAACAACAACAACATAGAAAACTGTATGTAGAATATTTTGGTTAAATGGGTTATTATTGATTTATCCGATAATATCCGCAGTTTCGTCCACGTAGAGATCGGTAAGTATCGCACGGGATCGTACTACAGGGATTAAAAGTATCCTTTGAGTTAATCAAGGTTATGAACTATACAGGGTGTAAACAGACCCTTCACATAGCCGTCAACCAAGCATACTGTAGATCAAACTAAGTAACTTAACGCAAAAATTATTGCTGGGAACCGACTTTTTTTTTTGGGGTGAAAAATCGCGTTTTAAGGTAAGACTCGATGGAAAGCACTCAAAGCATTGTGCTGATGGATGGATTGAATAGTACGGGGGTCGTGGAGGTGTGTAAAGTAAAAATCTTACTTTACGAACATATATTTAAAAAAAAACTTGTGAAAAAGTTGGAACTTTGACCCCCAATATCTCCGTAACTAGAAGGTTCCCAGGTATGGTCTAGAACAAAAAAAATATCGCAAAGACAGGGAGAACAAGTGCCTTTCAGTTACGCTTAGGGTCTATTTACACTGCCAGGGCTGCGGGACTGTTCGAAAGAGATACCGTGGCCCTGGAACACAAAGGGCAAAGAAAGAACATGGATGGGTTTTAGTCAGTACAAGTCTGGCACTCCCTTCCGCTCCGCTCAAATGCGGGGTCGTTTGATGATTTCCCATCCGAAACAAAAAAGGGTCTATTTACCTTTATGTGTGCCATATTTTATACAAGTCCTTTGAGTAGTTTTTTAATGAAAAAGTAGCAAACATCCATTCATCCATCCTCATCTTTCGCATTTATTATAGTAGATGAGCATTTCAATACGGGATATATTGAACATAATAGTAATCAACTTGCAACAACCAACTGGTCAATATTATCGTCTTTGCTACAATAATCGTCATAGACATAGAATCACAGTTTTTCCATGATTAGTGACGTTCGACAGGGTGAATGGAAGAAGTAAACGTGTTGCGCCGACCCCAATTACATAATGAAATGTAAAGTGGGACAAAAGCATGAAGATGATGATTATGAAGAAAATTCATAATCCATTTCTCCATATGTCTGAAAAAAATCATCTGCGACCACGGAAATCATGCAATGAATATTGCTGAATTGTCAAAAAATAGCATTGTAATGTTTTACGCAATCATCCCGCTAATTTTTGAGCGACGAAAGCCACAGTGACGAAAAATATAGGTTTATTTCGAAAAAAAAACTTCCAATTAAATTCGCTATTAAGTTTATTGTGGAATAAAGCTTGTATTCTTGACGAGAAATTGAATGTTTATTTATTTCTGAAATACGTACATTGGAAAAGGAAAATAAACACAAGAAGATAAGAAACAAGAATACATTTCTGTTTTATTCATTGTGTCAAAGCTTTATATGATTCGTTTGAGTTCCACAAAAGGCACAAAACACACACAGCCAGTTATCTTATCAACGTTGAAGTTGAGAAGTGTTAGATCATAGTGAATGCTTTCAGAATGAGCAAAAATACTAACTTACCTATACAAAAAAACGTCTTTGGAACAGAATGAATGAATATTTTTAAGCGTTTTATAGAAATACAATACATTATACACAAACTACAAAGATATCTAAAATAATAATAAAAATTAAGACCAAAAATAGGTACCTACATATTATTATACAACGACCACAATAGGACACTTAGGCGTCCAAGTACTCCTCCGCATCGCTGTCATCCGAGAACGTGCCCAGTACACTGGCAACATTGCCACGCTGAATAGCAATGCTAATTATTTGGCCAAAGAAAGAAACTACACTCTGGTTACGCGAAGTCTCAACCAGTCGGCGAGAGATTTCCCATGACCCGAGCGGTTCGACACCGAACCCCAACAGATCTTGGCGATAAGCGTGAGTCCATCGATGTGTAGCTTTAGGTTTCATCTCGATGTCTCTTGGACGCAAAGAATGTTACAATGAGTTTTAATTAAGAAAGAATTTCCGATTTGTCTTAAGATGAGATCAGCATGGGGAATCGCTGACTGCCCAGGGTTCGCCAGTCGTACAGTAGATGTGTTGCTTGGGGCGGCTCCTTTCGTGCACCCCGCATCCAGCCCTCTCACCTCCCGATCCCTCTATGCAGACTCCCTTGTACTTACCTCCCGAACCTCCAACGTGTCCCTTGTGGAGTCGGGAAACCCATGTCATGTTCGTGAATACAGCTCCAAATAAAACATGCTGGATTGAACTGGAAGGACTGGTTGCCTTAATGCGACCCCGGTACAGATGCTAAATCCATTGGCAGGCATAGAGAACTTCCGGAGTTCGCAGAGCGGTGGCAAACTCTAGTGAAAGAGCCAAATGATATCTGATGCCCAACACCCTGTACACAATAAAATCTTTGTGCCGCAAACTCCTTTGCCTATGTCTTTAGACTTGGATTGATGACAGTTAAGTATTTCCTAAAAATATTCTCCTACTGAATAAATGTACGTATTTAATTTTTATAAACTTTACAAAACAAACATCTACTCTGAGTCATCTTAGAAATAACAGCCAATTACAACTTCACGTTTACATTCCACTCGCAACTTTGCCTGTATATTTCAAGCGTAACTTTGCTATCGTCGCATCCTCCAGTTTCTATCGTTTACGTCTCATTACCAGCACTGCACTGGATAAAGGCAAGCGGACTATTTTAATTGTTCCTTCATGCCCCATTAGCTCCCGGATCGGTTCGAAACTCCAGAATGACCGCTCTACCCCGAATAGTGGGAAATTACGGTAATGTTGTGTTTTATTATTAATTTGGAAGGTGGATGAAGGGGAACTAGCTTGTTATGGCACTTCTTCTTGTTAGCGTATCGATGGCAATCTAAATTGTGCCGGCCCAGAACTGAGCCACTAGCTTGGTGCCTTCAGTAGCGTCCATCAGTTCTTGTAATGAACAAGCAGCAGGACACGCAGGACACAATGTTAAGTGCCCCTGTTATGGCACTGCATTGGAAGCAAGGTAATGTGTCGTTAGGTTGAGCCCCCGAATCTAATTCTGAAATAAGCTAAACAAGCGACACAATCGCAAACTTCGCCCCGCGTTTTTTCTACAAGTTCACTTTGACAATACTCCTCCTCAATCATTGGTATCTTTAATGAAACAATCGTTTGATGTACTTAACAACGGTTCGATGATAAAAACGATAACAGTTTCAGACAAATTCTAGAATTTGGTTCTAATCTAATCCACCACGCGGGTTCGGTGCAGGTTGATTTTTTTTTTCATACTAAATGGCCTTGATTTGGACCGTAACTTACCTGATGTGAAGCGATGATGCAGCCAAGAGTGGAGCACGCTTGCCTAGAAGAAAACGATTCACTCGAACAGAATCTAGATTATAATGATCAGGGAACAAAGAAGCCGGCAGTAAATTCTACAGACTGGCGGTGCTCACAATAAATGTGGATAAGTGTTGAAAGTGATGGTCGCGGGACTCATAGAATTACCGTGACCCTGGAACATAAAGGGCTATTGAAGGACACCGTGGATTTTAGTCAGTACAAGTCTGACAGTCCCTCTCGCTCTGCCCTGGGTGGGAGGACTCATTTGATGATTTTACCAAGTTAAAAAAAAAAAAAAAAAAAAGTGTTAAAGTGATAATGTAATAAGTGTGAATAGATGTCACAGTTTATTTTGTCTTCGAAATTTAGTTCTAGGACATGCCTCACGATGTTTTCATTCACCGTTTTGAGAGCTAGGTTGCCTTGCCCTAGATTTTTACAGTCTGATAGTTTCATCATAAAATAAAATAAAAAAATACGGTACCTACATCACTGAAATTTTATTCATACTTTAATTTAAATAAATCATCCAGATAATAATAACTGATCGAAATCAAAGTCAAAATCAAAATCAAAGCATTGATTTCAAATAGGCCAGTTACAGGCACTTTTGAATTGTCGAAACAAAGACAACAATAGCTACAGTCCCAGTCACAAGGCATAAAAACTGTGAAAGTACTGTAGTTGCCCATTCCCTAACGTAGATCTCTATGGAGAAGAACGGGCAAGAAACTCCATAAACGAACATCATAAACACTACCAATATCCATTGTCACAACTGTTGCCACCCTGTAAGTACATTTAATCCCTCTTCCGCTACACATAATTCGACATGTCATTATTCTGTCAACCCCGTGTCACAAAACACAGCGAACCTCGTATTCTGTCTGACGTTATGGAAATTGGTGGATAATAGTTAGATTTCACGGTATAGTATGGTCAAATTGTGTAGATGTAAAGGGTTCAACAAGACCATTAACGAAGCTGAAAGGCACTTGTTCTCCCCTTCATTGCGATATTTTTTTTTGTTCTAGACCATACCTGGGGACCTTCTATGTAGTTACGGAGATATTGGGGGTCAAAGTTCCAACTTTTTCACAAGTTTTTTTTTTAAACATGTTTTTATGTAAGATTCTTACTTTAAACACCTCCACGACCCCCGTACTGTTCAATCCATCCTTCAATACAATGTTTTGAGTTCGTTACATTGAGTCCTACAGTAAAACGTGATTTTTCACCCCAAAAAAAAAGGTCGTTTCCTTGCAATAATTTTTGCGTAAAGTTACATAGTTTGATGTGCATAATGCTTGATTGACGGCTTCGTGAAGGGTTTGTTTACATCCTGTATATACGTACATAAACTGATGCCCTTTCCCCATAGGGGTAAGCAGAAAACTACAGAACGTACGATCCTTACATACTCCTTTCGCCTCGTCCACGGTCATACATCTGGTCATACACGCACGCCGGCTGTGAGTACTACGCACCTCACCGTTCTGAAGAACACTTCTTGTTCTTCTCCTTAGTCAGCCCAAAATTTGGCGACGAGTTTAGCGCTTCAGTAGCGTCCATCGACTCCTGTGATGTGCAAATAACAGGACAGGCAGGACACGATATCAAGGGTCCCATCGTGTGGGGCAACACCACATTTACACTCCAGGGTAGAGTCATCTATGAATATCCATCTGAACAGGTTATCCTTGCTTTAAAGAGTTCTATTTCAGCCATGGCGACTCGTTTCAAGAATGACCGAGGGTGGCCTCGCCATTAAGGTCAACGTGTGTCGTTCTAGGGGCTTCCCGACGTTTCCAAGAAAAAGCTAACTATTTTAATACCCCAATTGACTTCATCCAGTAGGTACTTGTAACCCTCTCCCGCCCCACATACTAAGTCATGTCATGAGACTGTCACTAACGTCAACACGTTGTCACAATACACAGCGAACGTCATGTTCTGTCTTAGATTATGGAAATTGGTGGGTAATGACTAGGAATCACGGTGTTTGGCGGGGACCATAATCGCATTGTGGAGACGTATTTGCCTATATATAGATACGATAGTATATTTAAAATAAATTACTTGTATTGACATAAATCTGACATTTTATGCATGCAATTTTAATATTGACATAGCTGAAATTTAAATCATGTAATTTTAATATTGATATAGCTGAAATTGTATGTATGCAATTTTAATATTGATATAGCTGTTATTTTGTGTATGCAATTATAATATTGACATAGCTAAAATTGTATGTATGCAATTTTAATGTTGATAAAGCTGACATTTTATGTATGCAATTTTAATATTGACAAAGCTGAATTTTATGTCATAACCTAACACATTATCACGCCTGTAATCCCCGAAAGGTTAGGCAGAGGTGTATCTAACAGAACACCCACATTTCGCCAGTTATGTTTTAGTCCCATGTAATAGGGGGCGAGCGTATTGCCCTCAACCGGGCGCAAATCCAGACCTTGTAGCTGCTACTGAGAAATTCCTGATGGAAAAACCCAATAACACTTTGCCCGAACCCAGGACCTCATGCTCAGCAGTCGCGCTTGCGAGCACTAGACCAACGAGGAAGGCGTGATGTTCTTTGCCAAAAACTAAATCTCAGCCCGACAGAGAGAGAGGAGGCCTGTGTCCCAACAGTGGGAACATTATAGCCTGATAACAAAACACCGCCCAACTGAGCACACGTAACTTATCCCCGATCTGACAGCTACATAATTAAACACGCCATTATGACGTCACAAACGTCAGCAGCGTCTCAGTGACGTCACATTATCGTGTGCTCGCTAATTAATAACTTAGTTAATTGATGTTATATTGTGATGCTTTGTGGAGGGGCAAAGCTGGTAGTCATGTTTTTATTAGGGTTTTGATTTCAAATAGAATTTAGGAGCTAGTATTTATGATTTAGATTTCGACATAGAATAAGGAAGGTAAGGGGTAGCAAAGTAATAAGATGCCGCACGGATTGATCTTTCAAGGTTAAGCAACGCTTGCCAAGGTCACTCCGTGGATGGGTGACCATGCATTTCATCAGCCCATGTTTCGCTAATTTGTCGGCCCAGTTATCATTTCTAGATCTTGACAGTCGTTACAGTGGCCCGAAAATCTGACCAACCAGTCTGACCAAAAGGGATCGTATTACAATATAGCCAGTTGTAACCAAAATCAATCAATGATTACCTAATTAAAACAATAAATTAGAACTGAAATCATAACCTCAGAACACTGAACCAACATGGCGTCTACCTCAATATTGTGACAGCCTGTTGTGATTCGTGACGTAGTAATGACTTGCTAAATTATGTGCATTCTGTATGACCCGCTGCCGCGCCGGTGACGGAGTTAGAAACTTACTTTTGTTATATCGGAGGACTAGCGAACCGCCCCGGCTTCGCACGGGTGCAATATATATACAAGGTGGAGACGACAATACGACAATTTTGGCCAAGGTTTTTGAAGTAGCGAGTTGGCAACATTGTGTTTAACGTTTATACCGATGCGGGATTTGTTAACCTGTTGGTGGTAGCCTATTATCTACACTATGTAGAAAATGCTAAAAATTAAAAATAACGTCCTGTGAATAAACTGCATAAAAAATTCAATCGAAAGTATCCAGTAATTTTCGATTGAATTTTTGTAAGCAGACTGAGAACGTCATGAGTTACATACAGTTTAATTTATTGTCGCATTGTCGGCTCCAGCCTGTAAAACGTTCCTCTTGAATCACTCTATCTATTACTGAAAACCGCATCAAAATCCGTGGCGGAGTTTTAAAGATCTAAGCATACATAGGGACAGAGACAGCGGGAAGCGACTTTGTTTTATACCATGTAGTGATGTATTCTAGCATTGCATTCTGTATAAACCTGTTCTACCCTGAAGGAGAACCCTTTCTTTTCGGTTGGGAAATGATCAAATGCACAATGCCCACAGCGGGAGGGGTCTCCTGGAGCGGAAGGGAGTGTCAGACTTGTACTGACTAAAACCCATCCAAGTCCGCCGTCTGTCCGTCTTATGACGACAGGCAGTGTCAACGCCGCGTACGTGTTCCACGCGCGCCTCAAAGAGGACTACTGACTAAAACCCATCCATGTTCCTTCTTAGCCCTTTGTGTTCCAAGGCCGCGGTATCTCTTTCGAACAGTCCCGCAGTTCTATGGTGGTCTTAAGTCGCGGATAACTTAAAAAGCGCGATTCAGAATTTTGATGTTAGTTCTTCCTTTCCATGCTATCTATGACACCATAGACAGTAACTTTGTACTCTTCTATCTGAATGTAATGTCCTGTTCAGAGGGCAAAGAAGGAACATGGATGGGTTTTAGTCAGTACAAGTCTGACACTCCCTTCCGCTCCGCCCAGAGTGGGGGGGGTCATTTGATGACATCCCAACCGAAAAAAAAAAAAAAAAAGACCACCATAGAAAAAACCCAACAACAATTATCAGGCAGTTGCCCACCCGACACAACACCAGTCTGGCCGGAAGATCCTCTCTTTTCTATGGGGATGAAGAACTGTACACCCTCTTATTTATCCTCTATACCTTTAAATCCATAACTGCACTGTAGTGTGTTACGGCCTTTTCTCCCACTTTTAGAGCCAGCTATGGGAAAATTGTAGACATATCTTCTTCTTAGCGTGTCGATTACAATTCAAATTGAGTCAGCCGAAAATTTGGCGGCGAGTTTGGCACTTTTAGTAGCGTCCATCAGGTCCTGTGACGTGCAAACAACAGGACAGGCAGTACACGATGTCAAGTGTCCCAGTTTGTGAGGCATCACCACATTTACACTCCAGGGCAGAGTCATTCTAAGAATCTCCACCTGAACAGGTTTTCCTTGCTTCGGCTAAGATGTGCCCGGAGTCTAATCTAGTTTCCAGGTCAGCCATGGCAACTTAGACAGATTATGCCTATTCCATGAAGCTTAGAACTTTTTTTTTTTTTTCTTTATTCCTATCCAAAGATTTACCATACTATTCTTAGCCTTGGCGCTAGAGCACGTGGGAGCTTCTAAATATATGTATATGAATACATTTATAACTTAACAAACCAGTCCGTCTAGCTATTAATTTAATAAGCTCATTCATTGATAAAAATATTAATAAAATCGCATGGTGTCTTTGTTTTTTAAGTTGGATATTGAGTGTCATTGAATAATATAAGATGAATATGTGTTTCTTTCGAGGAGCTTTAAATAATAACAGCCGCACCGATTCGTCTTCAGGTTAAGCCGCGCTTGCCAAAGTCAGTCCGTAGATGGGTGACTATCTATTACATACCGAGTTTCCTACGTACTTCGGAAAGAAGTTAAGTCGTTGGTCCCAGCTGTCATTTCTAGATCTTTGACAGTCATTTTATGAAGTCAAAGGCCCGAAAGTCTGACAACCAGTCTTACCAAGGGGTATCGTACGTATTACCCAGTACTAACCTGGATTGTGGAAGTCAGATAGGCAGTCGCTCCATGTATGATACTGGTATTCACCTACATCTGGTTAAACTGGAAGCCGACCCCAACAGAGTTGAGAAAAGGCTAGGCAGATGATGATTTGGCAATCGATTTAATGCACGCCATTTTTAAGATTCGGAAAGTGTGAACTAACATTAATAAAAATACAGCAGGACGGATAGACATTAGAAAAGGATAACGAGAGTTTTAAAATGTAATACCTACCTTGCGAACTAAACCGAATACCACCTAATTAAGGTGCCGTTTCGTTTTAAGGGCAAGTAGAGATGTAGGGTAACACTGGAAGTGGCTTGAAAGAATACTAAGGTAAAAGTTAAGGTATAAATACGGGGTGTAAGGGACACCGACGCGAAAACGGTTACCACGTATTCAGAACGTACATCATTCTGAGCCCTCCACATAGAAAATTTTAATCGGTTAATAAAAAAACACAAAACAGCTCTTCCATATATTTTGACCGTGTAGGTTACACTTTTGTAGGAAATAGCTGTTTTTTTTTAAAACCGATGAAAGATTTCCGTTTTCGCGTAGGTGTCCCTTTAACCCCGTATAACAGGACCGAATAAAAACGTTAACAACTTGCACGTCGTTACTGCGACAAGCAGGTTACCACACAGCATGATGCTGTGCTATGGGCCGCGGTTATCAGTGGAAGCCGAAAGTACCCATGGTGTAGCATAGCATAAACAGCCTACGTAATAAAATAATGCAACGCGTGGTGGGTATTCCAGTTGCCATCACAACTAACACTTTTTACTAGATACAAGGTGTAAACGGACTCTGCGCGAAGCCGTCAGCCAAGCATTCTGTACATCAAACTAAGTAACTCTACCGAAAACATTATTGCTGGGAAACGACATTTTTTTTTTTTTTTTAATGAACGCACTCAAAACACTGAGCTGATGGATGTATTGAATAGTACGGGGGTCGTGGAGGTAGTTAAAGTAAAGTAATAATAACATTAAAAACATGTTTTTAAAAAAAAACTTTTGAAATAGTTGAAACTTTGACACCTATTATCTCCGTAACTAGAAGGTTCCCAGTTATGGTCTAGAACAAAAACAACTGTTCGCAATGACGGGAGAACCAGTAACTTTCGGCTTCGTTGAGGGTATTTTTTACACCCATTATTAAGGATACACAAGAGCACTTCCACAAAACTTACATCTTCGTCGAGGTCCAACATAACATTTCTCCACGACAGGCCGGTCAGGTTGCGACCACTATTCGTTGAATTTAAACCGTGTGAGGCCATGTTACTTCGTTTATTTCCAACCAAATGGCCTTAAGGATCATCCATTCATTTTAGAGGCCATAATGAGGTCGGCTCGTGGTCGATTTGAGGGTGTATGATGTATGGGGGTCCTGTTATTGTGTTTGAGGTGAGATATGGGGGGAATTGAAGTCATATTCATAAGATTGTAGATTATGGAGAAACTCACGCCTGTAATCGTCGAAGGGTTAGGCAGAGGTGTCTCTAAACTTATACTGTCACTTACGGGATATTTATTTATTTATTAGGCTTCTCAACAATGAGTACACTGTTACATTATAATTTGTTTAAGCGCCTCATCACTTATAGAAAAGCACCGCTTGCACTACATTATGCGCAGCTAATTGCTCAATTAATTACAATTAACACGACAAAATATACAGTTTCAAAAAAAATAAAATATAACAATTAAAAACTAAATAGTAGTAGTAGTTAATGGTTAAAACATTCAAATTAGTTACTTGTAAACATATGAACAAGAAAACGAATCACAAATAATGGATTAATTAGGAAAAAAAATACATTAATTAAGCTCATCGAAATTTGAATAATGACTTATAAAACAATATAATTAAAATAGGCATAGATTAGATTCAAATCAGAAATGAGGAGATCCGCAAGAGAACCAAGGTTACCGACGTAGCCCGAAGAATAGCCAAACTTAAGTGGCAGTGGGCAGGGCACATTGCTCGCAGAACGGATGGCCGATGGGGCCGAAAAGTTCTGGAGTGGCGACCGTGAACCGGAAGACGCTGCGTTGGAAGGCCTCCCACTAGGTGGACCGATGACCTCGTAAAGGTTGCAGGGATCCGCTGAATGCGAGACGCACGGGACCGCTCAATGTGGCGACACTTGGGGGAAGCCTATGTCAAGCAGTGGACGTCTTTCGGCTGAAATGATGATGATGAGATTAGATTAAATTGAATTGAATTTAATTGAACCAAATTAATTAGCTCAAGTATTACATTACATTAGGTTAAATTAATTATCTCATATCTTCCGTGATTATTCGTTATTTTGAGCTCCCAAAAAAACAATCACGGAAGATAGCCCGTAAGTGACAGTATAAGTTTAGTTGTAAACCGTGAAAGCTTAAAACAGTGTTAGAGGTGTACCTGATAGTATACCAACATTTCGCCAGTTATGTTTTAAGTCGCATGCAGTAGGGGACGAACGTATTGCCGTCAACCGGGGACATCACCAGACTCCTTGGCTGAAAATGAGAAATTCCCATTGGAACAACCACTTTATCGGACCTGGTATTTGAACACAGGACTTCATGCTCAGCCGTTGCGCTTCCGACCAGTATACCAACGCGGCGGCAAAGACCTCTGTTCAAAAGTAGATAAAGGACGAGGATTGGTTATCTCAACGCACTTTGCAAAGGCTGTTTAGTAATGCTATACTACAGGGTGTAAACAGACCCTTCACATATCCGTCAACCAAGCATTCTGTACATCAAACTAAGTTACTTTACGCAAAAATTATTGCTGGGAATCGACTTTTTTTTGCCATGAAAAATCACGTTTTAAGGTAGGACTCGATGGAAAGCACTCAAAGCATTGTGCTGATGGATGGATTGAATAGTACGGGGGTTGTAGAGGTGTGTAAAGTAAAAATCTTACATTAAAAACATGTATTTAAAAAAAAACTTGTGAAAAAGTTGGAACTTTGACCCCCAATACCTCGGTAACTAGAAGGTTCCCAGGTACGGTCTGGACAACAAAAATGATCGCAAAGACGGGGAAAACAAGTGTCTTTCTTTTATGTTAATGGTCTATTTACACCCTTCATCATTTGGACAGCCTCATAGAGCTAGTGGTCGCAATACTTCTTGATTATGCATTGCATGTTTGCGATTTCAGATCATTAGAAATTCAGGTTCCGTCAAGCTGATCCGTCTAGCGTTTACCCAACTATGTTGGGGTCGGCCTCCAGTCTAACCGATTGTAGCTGAATACCAGTATTTTACATGGACCGACTGCCTGTCTGACCTCCTTAACCCAGATAGTACTGGGTAATACGATACCCCTTGGTGAGAGTGGTTGTCAGACTTTCAGGCCACTGACTACCTGTAACGACTGTCAAAGATCTGCACATGACAGCCGGGACCACGTGACTGGCTACAAAATTAACATAGAAAGTACGTTGCAATGCATCTTTTTTACCCTACACTACTCTACCTACCTACCCCGTAATCACCTAACGGTTTGAAATATACTTTACGACCTATTCTCATACCTACCAAACATACATAAAAAATTTCATAAAAATCAGTCGAGCCGTTTACGAGATTTTTATATAAGAAGATATACGACAACCTCAAACTTTAAAAGCCTTGCCCTTAACCTCGGGCGATCACGAATCTCCACATTTTAACTAAAAACTTGAGTCGTATGCAAAACTTTAATATTTCAATGAAAAGTGTTACACAGTTTTTAACGACATGAGTTATTATGCCCACTGCTGGCCGGATGGCGTGGGCTGGGGTCAGTGGTCAAGTGTGGTCTAAGTCAGAAGAGGTTCAAGGTTTCTCTTTTACATTAGTTACTAGATTTTTGGTTTAGGTGAGTGATTGACGGTTGCCAGGGTTGATCTGTAGATGGGTGACCCTCCATTACATCCCGAGACTCCTCCTTGGCTCGGATAGCACGATAAGCCGTTGGTCCACGCTGTCATTTGTAGATCTTTGACAGTTGTTGCAGGTAGTCAGTGGCCTGAAAATCTGACAACCAATGTTACCAGTACTAACTGGGTTGTGGAGGTTAGATAGGCAGTCGCTCCATTTAAAATACTAGTACTCAGCTGCATCCGGTTAGACTGGGAACCGAATATAGTTGGGAAAAGGCAGGCAGATGATGTTTTAGGTGAGTGTTTCTCCGTATGAAGAAGTACTGTTATTTCCTCCATACATTATTCTTTCAAGAAGCTTCTAACGGTAAATCGGGATACTGTTTAGCGGGAACCGGATATTGTTTAGCCTACCAACAAAGATGACAACTTTAATTCCAAGTTTGGCAGTAATCCGCAATACACCAATATACAGGGGACAAAACACAGAAAAAACGGCCAAGTTTTCCATGGAATTTACTGCTTGGATATTATTCTTCGTGTCGTGTTCGAATTTCGAATCACAGCGAATATCTCCTGAACTTGGCGGGCTCATTTACGGAGACGCAGCGCGTTACGCGGCACGATCCGAAATTAATTCAAACATATTTTGTCGATGTATGAGAGCGTTTACTGATAAGCGATTTGACGCGCGTTTGCTTGAAATGTAGCGTTACTTGCGGCAGTATCCGCAACAACGCACGCAGTGTTGCAGGCAGCCAGTTCTTTTAATACTTTGTTCACGGAGAAGCGAAGCTGACGCAGCAGCGTCACACAGACTTCTAATAAAGCCCCGTTTATCGCATGGCCCACCCAGACATTTTTCGCCCCGGGCCAAACCGCCATACTTAGACCAACTTCTCCTCAATTTCATATTGATCACCGCATCGTCGCTCATAACTTGCAACACAATTAAATTATTGACTTAGGACCGTGTAGGTGTTATTAAGTTACTAATAAGTAAGCAATTGCTTAACTTCAACTTGATTATGACTTGACGATGGACCGATAAGTCAGTGAGTAGGGGTGTGGTTAGACTGTCTGGCTTTCTGCTTACTGTTTTGGAGTGAAAGCGAGATGGTTTTATTAAGTTGCTTGATTTATTAGGTAATGCAGAGATAATTAAAAATACTAGACTGGTTCGAGTTCAACGATAGATGTTGCCTTATAGCAGGCGATAAACAACCTTTACCTAATATATAATTAAGTTGAAAATCTATTAAAGAAATTTAACAGATTGTAGTAGCTTGAAGTGCTGCAGTGGCGAAGCTTCTATACAACCCGATTCCTACCTTTACACAGTCCGTATTCTATAGCCAATAATATTCTTCACAGTAAAGATATGTACTCCGGCTTACCTCTTACAAAAATTGACCCTTCGCTACTGATGTGCTGGCGTCTGTACGTGATATATTATGTCACTTACATTTATTGCCGTTCTTCGATTTTGACTTAATGATCGCTACTGCCGTCCCAAAACGGTACTCCCTTTCTTCTCCTAAAATTGTTTGTCCGAAAATCATTATCCATAACACGTTTGCTATAAATTTCAGTAACCATAATGTTCAAAATCCCGAAATTTTGTTTAACATAATTATCTTTAGTTCTAATAGTATTCTGTCATAATATCGAGTACTATAATAATTGAATCTCCTAATTTTACATGACCTAAAGTCATATGTCCTAAGTATTGTGTTAAATAATGAGTATTATTCCGAATGTTCAATTATAATAAAGTTTTTAATCTTAAAACATTTGCTAAAAATTTGGTTTTAGGCTGAGCGCAGACTTGAGTCAAGATAGTCTTAAGACAGACTATTGCTTCACAGAAAGTATGAAGCCGCGCAAACTTGAAACAAAAGTCTCATAGACAAAATTGTTTAATACCTACTAGAACTGCACTGCGACAAGTAGGGTTGCCAACTTTTATTAGAATAAATAGAGTATATCTGATTTCAAAGGAGGTAAATAAAGAGTATGCTGAAAATATATGCGGCTTCATACTTTCTGTGAATCAATAGTCTGTCTTAAGACTATCTTGACTCAAGTTTGCGCTCAGCCTAACGATTGTAGTTTTAAGACAGACTTGTCTATGTGAGGCAAGTCTGTCTTAAAAGTGTCGTGACTCAAGTCTACGTACAGCCTTAGTGACAGAAACGAATCGCTGCAAATCCGACTCCACGCAGTCTTGTCTGCTCTACCCCTAGAGTGTAATTTAAAATCGCGTAGGCGCGGAGGGGCGAGGCGGCCCGCGAGTTGAGGAGCAGGTGGTTGTAACACTCGCCGCCGCGGCTGAGGCTGGCCGGCATTCGCCGGCCAGCAAGCCGAAGCTGCGGTGGTGAGCGTTCAACCCATCTGCGACGATAAACTCGCGTGGGACCGCCGGAGCCCCGCAGCGCCGGAGCCGTGACAGAAACCATGCCTGCTGCATGTTGCATGCTTGCTTGCATGCTGCGTGCTTGCTTGCATGCTGCGTGCTTGCTTGCATGCTGCGTGCTTGCTTGCATGCTGCGTGCTTGCTTGCAATCAACTGCTTTATTGAGTCCATGTATAATATATTTATCCAGAAGAATATTATTATTATAAATAAACATTACTTCTGTAATTTGAATTTAGGACTTTTAACTTTTATTGAAAACGGTTTTATGTCTTTTGTATATTATTGATTGTAATATTTATGACAAAGGGATTTAGAACATATTATATTTAGGGATTTCAATTTTATGGCATGTGACATTATGTGATACTAAGTTCGGGTAAGTTATCATTCGGACAAATGATGATTAGGAGAAAAAAAGTTATGGCACTTTAAATTATGGATAAAAAAGTTAGGTGACACAATAGAGAACCTCCCAAAACACATCAACTGTAACAATTTTGACGGCGCGGTTGGCGCAGTGACTGAGCAATTGACGGCTGCGCTGCGTGTCGCGGGTTCGATTTCCGCACGGAACAAATATTTAAAGCCTACAGGTAGTTGTGCCGGATCTGGCTGTTTGTGTATGTGAGTTTAAATGTTTGTAAACGCACCCACGGTACAGGAGCAATTTTTAGTGTGCGGCAACGTTTAAAAAAAGAACACATATTGATACCGTTATTTTAAAATGTATTTCTGGCTAGTTCTTTCTTTATAGGGTTGTATCTTACTTTCACTGTATTCAAAGAGAATGCTTCCTCTTCATTGTGTCGATAATTCTCACAATTATTTGTGTCAAATTAACTTCTACCAAAACTTTGCCTCATCAACGGCGTTGTTAATGGATTTGGACACGTCCCTCAAAGTGCAGCTAGAGTTCCACAAAGAGCAGAACAGGAGATGGGCCATCGTTTGTGATGAGCCTGCTTCTTCGGAATACCCTGGACTGATTTGTTGACGATGCTCTTCTAAAATATTGTTATATTCTGACTAAGACTAATAGTAGGTACCTTTTTTATTTTCTACACTCTCCTAATTACTTCATTGTTTTATTTCAATTTTGTGTTACGCTTCACTGTTCAATTATGTCATCTGCTGCTTTTTGCCACATTCTTCATAAATCTGTTACACGTTAAAAACTTAACTGTTCTTAATTTTACGAGTATATTAATGTTAATAACACAATGGAATTCAGTTTCTTTTTAATTGTTAATCTTGTTATTTATTTAAACCCATAGAAATTCAAGTCGTCTACTATAAAAACTTCTAAAACCAATAAAAATACAAAAGTATAATACACGATGCCATTAAAATTGATTGATTGTCGTATTGTATGGTTAATGATGTCACCATGCAGAGAAAGTAAAAGAAGTACCACTGCATGCAACTCGTGAAATCAAAGTAATACCGAACTGACAGTGTGCCACTTTTCCCCCTTATGCCCTTAACAAGGTTAAAAAGTGGTCGACCCTCGGTGCACTCTGTAGTACATCCATGTGTCACTACAGGCCAAACATTAATCTGTATAATGTTACAATGGCAATAAAACTCATTTAAAAAGGGCTTTGTCATGCGATAATGCTTTTGGTGACATTGACAGACAGGCACCTGAGTCATCAGAAGGTTTGAAGAACAAAATGTCTCACTCTCATTTGTGACTGACTTACTTACTTACTTAAGCCAATTTCAGTTCATGTGCTGAAATTGGGTTTATGAAAAAGGCTTCACTAGTGTTGACACTTAAGCACATTAAGTGAACCTTGGCTAGTCATCCGGCTACTGGCTGCAGCTGGCTCATATTTTTACCATGGTATGATCCACCAACCCACACAGGCTGGCCCCGGGTGGTGGATTACAGCCAACTCTCTCTCATAGAAAGCAGACCTGGGCCACTGCAGGCTGAAAAATATGAACTATTTTCACGCCTACACGAAAAGAGAAGAAAAATAAGTAAGCAGACCAATAAGAGTGAGACTTCTTTACTTTTTATACAGTGGTCGTGCTTTTTATGGTATTTTTAAGCGAATTTTAATATGCATAGTGAGTTTTTAAATACAATGACTTGTAATCGGTACGGGTATTAAATTTTATGTATTGTTATTTTATATTTATTATAAAATTTTAGCATATTTGTGAATGAAGCTTATTCTTTTAGCATTGGTATTTTTAGGTAGGAAAAGAACTTGATATTATAATTAAGTATTAAATACATATTTATGTTATTTAAAATGTTAATTTGATGGTTGCATTAGTTTTTCATGTCTCTCGTGGTCATTTAAATTGGGGGAATTAGTGGTATGATTTATTTGAAAAACATCTTATTAAAATTCTTTATTGGCAGATCGATTGACTCTTATGTGATTGCTATTTTGCTATGGTACAGAAACCATCACTTTTGCTTGTAGCCTGACTAACTGGACTTCTTCGTCTTTATCGTATGGATATTGCTTAACCTGGTGTCAGAGTTTTTATGCCGCGCATGGGCAGAGGCCCATTGCATTAGCCCATGCCCAGTCAGAGGACTTGGCAGCCGGCACCAACGGCTTAACGTGCTTTCCGAGGCACGGAGGGAAGTTGGTATGTTTTGATGGTCGCCCAATCACTGACCGACTTCGGTAAACGCTGCTTAGCCTCGAACATCGACCCGTGTGACTGGTTACTAAGTAGCCACGAGCCATAGACAGGGTTCACAGTGTGTTCAAGGTTTTCATACTCAGTCTATAGACCTCTGTCACCCAAAAGAGCGTGACGGTTATGCAAATGTGGCATAAAAAACAAAATGTCTAGACACACACATGCATAGATCACCTGCCTCGCCCACAACTGCGCCTACGCACCTAATTTTATTACTATTAACCGCTGACCCTAGCTAACGAATGTGTCAAAAGATATATTTATGTACTTGACTGTGACCATATACTTAATGGCCGTTTTTGATGGCAATATGGAAGCTCATTTTTTATAATCAACTATACAGTAAGTGACCAACTAAGCCTATTACAGTCTACAGGTGGACATAGGCCTCTCCTAAAACTACGCTAAAAGACCCTGGCCTCTCTTCATCATCATCATCATCACCACACTTCACATGCCTTTTTTGTGCCATCCAGATTTCTCGCGATGGCAACGATGTCGTCTGCCCATCTCTCTGCCGGGAGACCAACACTTCTCTTACCATTCCTTGGACGCCACTCACTCGGTCACGGCTTTGCTCCACATGCCATCACCGCATCTTGCTCGGTGTCCTGCCCAACTGGAATTGAATTAAGAAACGCCTTTTCCAATATCGACGACCTTCGTACGTCTTCGGATTTCAACGTGCAACAGGCTTTTAGGAGCCGGGAATCAGCTACTGAAAGATGGACAAAAAAATATTGTGCTGTTACAGAAAAAACGTGTAAATACAAAACTATTGTTGATATATATTTATAGTATTTTATATATCCTTGCAGTTTATCTTAGTATTAAGATTATTTTCAGATATACACCTACCATTGCTTGTCTCTGCATCACCCAAAGGTAGACTGGTAGAAAATGCATGTGGATTTTTATCGATTAAGAAAATAATTCAATTAATTTATTATTGAGCACAAATGGGACGCAGTTTATATTCAACCAAAGTTAGACAGTAACACCCGTATCTATAAACAAGTCAAAGTGATTACTTGAATAAAAGTTATTACTTAAGATACGATTTTTAATCTGTGGTTTAGTAATTGCTTGAAGTAAGAACTGTCAAAAGTTATAATTCTTAGCTTTGTTTTCCTTGACGGTTCTTACTTCGTTTAAATTCTTGTCTATTGCATAAAAATGGTTGCTTAAGTAATTACTAAACTCAAGTAATTACTTTGACTTGACTATAGATACGGGTGTTAGTGTTTTTTTTTTTATCGTGGTAAAATCATCAAATGAGTCCTCCCACCCAGGGCAGAGCGGGAGGGACTGTCAGACTTGTACTGATTAAAATCCACGGTGTCCTTCAAAAGACCTTTATGTTCCAGGGTCACGGTAATTCTATAAGTCCCGCGACCCCTGCAGGCTTTGGCCCTCTAGAGGGGGGCCCCGTCATTATGCTGACACTCTTTGAGGCGCGCGTAGAACATAACGCGCCGTCGACCCGGGCATGGTCCATGGTCGGACAGCGAGTCGCCCATTACTCGCCGCCCGCATGCCCGCGCCTACTTTGGCCGGAGATCGTCTGCCAACGTCCGGCGCCGTGGGCGTCTACCACTGCGGCTGGGGTGGAGGGAGGACGCTGTCCTCTCCCTCACGCGGCCCGCCTCCTCCTTCGCGAGCATGACTGCTTCGCAGAAGGAGGCGATCGCTTCCCACCCCGTCTCGCCCCGCAGCATCTCGTCGACCAATGCCGGGCGCGAGAGGTCTCCGCCTATCGCCGCCGTGAGGACACGGCGGTGCTCTGCCCAAGCGGGGCAGTCCCGCACCGTATGCTGCACCGTGTCCTCCGGGCGGTCCTCGCAGTGGTGACACCCAGGCGTTTCCTCCTTCCCCATGAGACACAGGTACCTCCCGAAACTTCCGTGTCCGGTGAGGACCTGCGTCATGAGGTAGGTCAGGACGCCGTGACGCCTATCCAGCCACTCCTCAAAGAGGGGTCTTACCGCCGTGATTGCGGCGTGCCCGTACGGGTGTTAGAGTTTACACGAATATTATTTCAAAATATTCCAAGAAAATATATAAAAAGCAACTTCTGAATCTGGCCACCCACAATGTTTATATTATATTTATAGATTTTTATTACACACATTTTGTCCGTCCGTCTGTCCCGTTTATGCTATAAAACATGAACTTATAAACGTGTTGGACATATGTGTCTGTTTGTGTGTTCTAGCTGTTATATGAAACATAACTTTATTTCGTTATTTGGATTTTATTTCCTGTGATATTTTGGTTAGGAGGTTCGTGTATTCATTTTCAGAGGTTTTCCGGGAAAGCTGTGGTGGAGCAGTGAAATCGACGAGTCCGAGGCTTTGAACCCAAGAATTTATTTTACTTCTAATGTGTTTCATTACACTACTGCTCACTAAACCGTCTTTTTCTTCATCGTCGCAACGATGCCTTCGGCCGTCTACGAAACCACGGTTACAGGACAAGAGGTGTGCCATAGTTTTTGTTGATGCACGGCAGTCGCACCCAAGCAGGGTGCGACTGCCGTGCATCAACAGTTCGGAATACCGCCACCAGACTGAACGGTGAAGGAAATCATGGTGAAGAAACTGATGACCTAAAACTAAAAATACAATTGTTAAAAAATTTCAGTTATCATTTGAATTTACTTCCAAAATCAAAATCAAAATCAAAATCAAAGCATTTATTTCAAATAGGCCAGTTACAGGCACTTTTGAATTGTCGAAACAAAGACAACAATAGCTACAGTCCCAGTCACAAGGCATAAAAACTGTGAAAGTACTGTAGTTGCCCATTCCCTAACGTAGATCTCTATGGAGAAGAACGGGCAAGAAACTCCATGGACACTCTTTTAAATCAGTATACTTTTACAAACTCATGGTTACATCATTCATGTTGAGATGGTACATTATGTGAGAACGATGTAGCAAGATGTGTACGTTAAAAGTGTCCATAGTAAACAATTCAAAAAAGAAAAAAAAACAATTCAAATAAGCCGTGGCAACCAAGAGATGACCAGTCACAACTGACAGCGCCCGTTCACGAACATGACGCATGTATCAGCACCATTCAACTCAACCATTTTGAAGGGAACTAAATGATCCGACACACGCGCCACCATCAGCGAGACATTTGAGTGAGCATGACACACTCCTAACCGCCAGGGCACATTCAAGTCAAGAAAAGACGTAGGTTTCCCGCGAATGACAGCTTTCTATTACATAGTACTCACACAATATGGGCTATGCGGCTATATAATACTAAAGAGATTGAATTTATACAAAGCAAAGAGTTGTACAATCTTCAGCAGCTCCAACATACTATTTAATGCTTCTTCTTCTTAGCGTTTCGATGGCAATAAGTTTAAATATGCTTAGCCCAAAAACTCAGCCACGTGTACCCCGCTCACTGATGCAGTAAATAAATCATCAAGAGCGCAGGTGATTGGATTAAGTAATGCTATTCATTTATGCGTCCCTGTCCTTGTGGAGCAGGACCGGCATTGAGCCAAGCATTTTTATCAACGATATAATCGTCCAACTTGTAATATGCTTGCCTACACAGTGTGCGTTTAATGCATGTTTTAAATTTCGTTTCATTCAGTTCAAGAATACTTTGTGGAATTTTGTTATAGCATCTCAAACAGTACCCCATGAAAGATGAGTCTACTTTAGCGACTTCCAATTTGAGTTGCTCACAATTTAACATAATTTCGCTCATGTTTTTGATTGATAAGGACTTTGTAGAGTTCCGTACACAAAGAGTGCCAACGGGATCTTATTACTAAGGCTCGGCTGCTGTCTTTCCGTCTGTCAAAGGGCTGTATCTTTTTAACCGTAGTAAGTAGAGACTGGAAATTTTCACAGAGTATGTATTAAAATGGCCACTATTATAGCACATAATAAAAATAAACTGCCTCTTTGGTCGCAAACACGACAGCTGAGCTTGAGGTTCTGGGTTCGATTCCCGGGTCGGACAAAGTGTTATTGGGTTTTTCCATCAGGAATTTCTCAGTAGCAGCCACGGGGTCCGGATTCATGCCCGGTTGATGGCAATAGGCTATCCCCATATTATATGGGTCTAAAACATAAGTGGCGAAATTTGGGTGTACGAGTACTATTAAGTACACCTCTGCCTAACCATTCGGGGATTATGTAATGAGGTTATAAAATGAGCTTTTTTTCGGTATAAAGGGTGTAAATAGACCCTTAACATATCCGAAAGATACTTGTTCTCCCCATCTTTGCGATCATTTTTTTGTTCTAGACCATACCTGGGAACCTTCTAGTTACGGAGATATTGGGGTCAAAGTTCCAACTTTTTCACAACTTTTTTTTTAAATACATGTTTTTAATGTAAGATGTTTACTTTACACACCTCCACGACCCCCGTACTATTCAATCCATCCATCAGCACAATGCTTTGAGTGCTTTCCATCGAGTCCTACAGTAAACGTGATTTTCCCCCCAAAGAAAAGGTCGATTCCCAGCAATAATTTTTTCGTAAATTTACTTAGTTTGATGTTCAGAATGCTTGGTTCACGGCTATGTGAAGGGTCTGTTTACACCCTGTATTTTATGATACCTTCCATGTGCAAGTCTAACTCGCATTTAGCCTTTTAAAATACTCTAATTACAAAACGAAATACCGAACCAAAGTGTCTGATTAAAACGAGTATTTAACGTTGTATTAGTAACAGATTCAAGCCAAGGGAACTCAACCTATCACGATTCAGCAGGTTGTCTAATAAATATACATATAAGTTAACCAACTCAGTGCAAAGGTTGACGTTTGATTTACCCACTTCGTTAGGTAAATAGCGTGATGATACTGTAGTGTGTCCTCACCTTTAGGTTTCAAAAACATTGCGGGTATTTCTTGTCTCGCTGATTTAGTAGTAAGTTCACACAAATTCCTGACGTTGTTCATAAAATAACACAACAATACAATACAAACAACAATACAATACAACACAACAATACAACAACAATACATTAGTTTATATTTTCTTGTTTTTATTAAAATATGTATGATAGTCTATAAGGTATATATGTTACGGGTCTTTGTTACCTGAAATAAATGATATATTATTATTTTCTTTATTTATTTTTAAACATATTAAATATTCTAATAAAAAACAATATAAAAAACATTTAAAAATATAAAAAATAGATGGCCCATAAATATTATTATTATTATAAAGCTGCTAAGATGAAGTGGGACTGGACTGGCCACGTCTGCCGTTTGCCTCAGCTGTGGGCCAAGATAACCATTTTCTGGAGCCCAGACACAGCTAGAAGGCGTCGTGGCAGACCTCGTAGAAGATGGCGAGACGATCTGGACAAGACACACCCACATTGGCTTTGGATCGAAACAACTGGAAGTCGTGGGGAGAGGCCTCTGCCCAGCAATGGGATGATGCAGGCTGACAGTATCAGTATCAGTTGGTGTAGTGGTCGCAAGTGCTACTGCTGATCTTGAGGACCTGGGTTCGATTTTCAGGTCGGGCGAAGTGATAGTGTTGGTGGATATTGGGTATCAGGAATTTAACAGCAGCAGCCACGGACTCTTGATTGGTGCCCAGTTGACGGCAATAAGCATGACTTGAATATAACTGGCGAAGTGACAGTGGACTATACAGGGTGTAAACAGACCCTTCACGAAGCCGTCAACCAAGTATTCTGTACATCAAACTAAGTAACTTTACGCAAAAAATATTGCTGGGAATCAACTTTTTTTTGGGGTGAAAAATCACGTTTTACGGTAGGACTCGATGGAACGCACTCAAAGCATTGTGCTGATGAATGGATTGAATAGTACGGGGGTCGTGGAGGTGTTTAAAGTAAACATCTTACATTAAAAACAAGTATTAAAAAAAAACTTTGAAAAACTTGGAATATTGACCCCCAATATCTCCGTAACTAGAAGGTTCCCAGGTATGGTCTAGAACAAAAAAATGATCGCAAAAATGGAGAGAACAAGAGCCTTTCGGCTTCGTTAAGGGTCTATTTACACCCTTTATACTACACCACTGCTTACTCCTTTCGATTACAGACCTGACATTACGTTATTTCTTTAAATATCATTTCGAGATTAAAACCCCTAAAACAAACGAGTTCGGAATAAACAAGGCTGTATGAAACAAAGCATTTGCCTGAAGCGGAAAAAATAAAAAAATCTATAGATAAAAACTTACATAGTGAGTAATGCAATTAAAATTCTAACACTAATCCACCCGAAGCATGAAAGTGAGGTAATTAAAGAATTCCCATAGACTTACCTACTCGTTGAGTAGGTATATACCTTGTTGGGTGTATTGGGGCAAACCACAGTAATTATTAATATTGTAGGAAGTCTGTGTGACCGGTCCCGTATTTTCATTCGCATTGTAATCTCGAAATATCTCTGTCAAAATACTTCGATTTTACCTACGTGTTTGCAATTGATAGTCACTGATATAAGACTGAAAAAGACTAGGATTTAAACATATTTAATTACGGGAATTGGTTTTTGATCTTCTGTAAAAATAATGGAAAAATAATCTTTGAAAAAGATATCTTACACACCTACTTATTTCAATGTCCTTTTTATGGGACTTCTATCTCTTTACTATGTTACTTTTTAATCCCCAAATTATCTACTTACAAAAGTTAAAACGTCAATAAATTAAAACATTCTCAAGGAACCTCGAATTCTAAATCCAAAACCTACAAAGCGATAAACAAAAAAGTTACAAAGCATTTAACGCTTCAAAAAGTACAAATTCAAAAAAAGAACTCGGTAGGTCAAGGACCAAACGACCGGTAGCCGGGAACAGGTTGCAAGCCGAAGGTTATCGAAGTTACCCGAAGCTGCCCGAATGGTTGCGACGCGTGCCTCGAACGTGGGACGAAGAAAGCCGAGCGTTGACGTAAAAAACCGAACGGTAGGAGCGTGGGATTCTTATACCTTTGTCTATGGAGTACCTATGCATTTTATGGGGTACCATAAAGTTGAGAAAGGGGAGCAAATGAGTGATAAGAAGACATACGTTGTGTTTTGTCTGAGTTTGTGTGTATTGATATTTCAATAGGTTAATAGGCCTCGCTCAGGGAATTTCCTTTGTGTAATTCATTTCATCACCACAGCCCCCGTAGAATGACCAACGTAGACAAGGATTTATTTGAAGGAAGAATCGACAAAATGACAGATAGTGCAAAGAAATCTGTCATTGTGTCGACACAAGGATTTCTTTGACGGAAGAATCGACAAAATGACAGATAGTGCAAAGAAATCTGTCATTGTGTCGACACAATCTGTCATTTTGTCGATTCTTCCGTCAAAGAAATCCTTGTCTACGGTGGTCATGCTACGGGGGCAGCTCTGGTAACGGTGAAGGAAAACATCGTGTGGAAACCGGTATCATCTGACCCTCTCAGTCTCAAAGAACGGGCTTGTGGCCCAGCTGTGGGAACATTATGGGCTGATTATGCGAAGTAATGGTGGGAAGAAATGGTGGGAACCATAAGGAACTATCAGAATGTTTGCCATACTTAAAGATATTAAGGAACACAAATTATTTGCCCTTTAATTTCTTTTTCTTTCCAAAACGACATAAAAACATTCGCAAGACTGTCGCCACAAACACAATCAATAAATAACAAAGTTTATTATATTAATCTTTTAAACATCAGAATTAGTACTTAGTCTTTTTAGCCAGCACCGTGAGAAACATTTGCACTAAGTTTTACCAAATAAACTCATACACTTGTGTTGAACTTTAAAATTTTGGAGCTAGGTTGAGTTTTCTTTGTTTCTAAGTGTAAATAAGTTTGTAAAGGTTTCAAAAGGGCAGTCTTGAACGAGTACGATTTATTAACAGCATTGCAAACAAAATTAAAAATTAGATTTGTGCACATCTGTGGTATATCAAGTATATAATTTAGTATTAACATAGCATCACGCCTGTAATCCTCGAACGGTTATGCAGAGGTAGGTAGATACATAATAGTACACCCACATTCCGCCAGTTATGTTTAAGTCCCATGTAATAGGGGGCGAGCCTATTGCCATCAATCGGGCACAAATCCAAACACCGTGGATGCTAATCAGAAATCCTTTTTGGAAAAGCTCAATAACACTTTGCCTGTTTGTAATTAAAGTGGGTACCTATTGTGTTCTGTGTTTATTTTTAATGTTACCGAGCTGAACTGAAATAGGGGCCTGTGGGCCTTGTATAGGAAAAAAATAGTTTAATGTATAGGTACTTACGTCTAATTTTTTTAAATATTTTTTAGGTTATTTTCTTTTTATTTTCTACTTTTTAACTGGTATTCTACCTGGTCTTGATGATGAGCATAATCAGCCTGTCCTGACTGCTGGGACACACACCCGGGTTGGTAGACGTAACAGGTCTTCGATTGTTGGCTTCGTCACGATGTTTCCCTTTAACGTTTACATGATAGCCACATGTACGTTTCACAGAGGAGCTCGTGGCTAAATAATAACAGCCGCTCGGGTCGATCTTTAGCTTAAGCCGTGCTTGCCTAGGTTGTTCTGTCGATGGGTGACCACCCATTACATAACAAGTTTCCTCCGTACCTCGGAAAGCACGTTAAGCCGTTGGTCCCGGTCCTGTCATTTGTAGAACTTTGACAGTCGTTAGGTAGTCACTGGCAAAAAAAGTCTGACAACCAATCTTACCGGGCCGGGGGTGGGGGGGTCGTATTACCCAGTACCTACTAACTGGGTTGTGGAGGTAAGATAGGCAGTCGCTCCATGTAAAACACTGGTATTTAGCTGCATTTGGTTAGACTGGAAGCCGACCCCAACATAGGGGGAAGGCTAGTCAGATGACGTATGTTTAACAGTTACAATGTCATCAATGGTGTTCTATAATTATGTCCCCTTCGTACGCGGACTTTTTTTGACCAAATTTAGATATGCTAGTCTGAGAGATAGCATATGAAAGAGCACCACACTAAGGCCCGGAATCCTCAAAAGCAGATAAGAGCGGAGCAAAGAGGAGACTTGTGGACACCGATCAATCAAATTGGTTGATCTACATCGCGTCTGTCGTGTCTCTTGTGATTGAACGAATATTGCACATCTCGCAACTTGTCTCCACTTGGGTGGAGTCAGGGCCTTAAACTCTCGACAGCCACCGCATAGTAGTAATGCGGCCTAATGGCATCACCAACAAAATAGCAAATAGTTCGACCGGTAAAGTTCTTATTTAGAAACTAAAATAGGCAGTCATTATCAATGCTGCAGACCTACAAACTAAAACAACATAAGAAATTGCGCAGATTTTTCCTTTTTTCATTTTAGAAGTCAATTGTTTTATGTTCGAGTTACTAAGAAAAAAAAATTAGTTTAGAAACAAAATTTGTTTTTTTTTTGTGTAAGTACTAACGGTAGTAACACGGGCAATTTATTTTTTCCCTCCTTACAACCTAATACTGGAGTAGTAGGAAGGGCAATCAAAATTAACGGTATTACAACTGGTAGTAAGTTGGTAGTAACTAGGGCAACAAAGGATTTTATCGATGATTCCCGATGTTCACCACCGGCTTGTCCACCAGGGGTGGAAAGCGATACAATTTTATGAAAAAATACTCATGTTTAAAATTGTGTCGCTGTCCACCAGTGGTGGTGAACGGAAATATTTCAAAAAGTCGTGAGTAGGTTAAAATTGGGGTTTCCAGATCAGATAAGATCTGAAAACCCGCAATTTTCACTCATTCATCATTTCATTCATTCAATTTCATATTATTCACTATTTATTTATTCAGATTAGTTCTTAAAACCCACAGTTTTCACCATTCATTCATTCAATCTAAAGTGATCATTTATTAAAACTCAAATAAGTATTTATTATTTATTTATCTCTCTATTACCATTTTTAAAGACATGTTTTAATATAATAAATCTTCTTGCGATGTATCTCTGACCTGAGGTTTTGATGAATCTGGGGTTCGATTTTTTTATGAGCGGGGGCTGCTTATCACGAATAAATATAGCCTCACCATTAGCGTTCTGAATAATAAATTTTACAAATGCCTTCAGAAGTACATTTCACTGAATCTTGCATTTTAGCTAATATATTTATAGCCGATCAATCTATCCTCCTGCACTTTAGAATAATTTTATATTTTAGTTTCTTTTAAAAATAGACGTTTTGATTTGTCGACATAGTCCGTTCCTTTCACAGCGTTCAAGTAACAACATTGAGGAAATTGTAAAGTATGTTGCATCCAAGGATCATCGTAAATCTCCCAATCTTCTATAACACCTCCACATGAGAAGCATGCTGCTTTATCATTTACACCATTTCCACAATAAAAAAATCCAGCGTCAGCCATTTCCATTACCAATCTTCTCCTTGAATCACCCGTTGGCCAATAGTAACTAAATGAAAATTCACGCATTTTAAATGCATTATACATATCATATCGAGGATTGTATTTATTTTGAGACATGTTCTGTTGACTCATTTCCTAGTTCTTGATACGGATAATTATAAATGTATACTGACATCGCACAGCTGTTACCAGCAACTTATAACGATTAACACTGGACGGGATTGGTAGGGATGGGAAACTGATACCTATTACCCAATTGTGAAAAATTAAACAAGAGTATTTTTATTTTAAAAATTTATTATCTATACACCATTTATTTAAACATATTACATTTTTTAAAGCACATATTGAATCATGAAAAATACAACTATACACATCATGAGAATGTTCATATTTATTGTACAAGCTTAATAAATTAGGACAACCGTCATCTTCTAAATTATATATATCATTATTCGAAATATTTTTTAACCACAACACTTTTTCTAAACCTTTGGTGTAAACACTTTTACCTCTTAAGATATCTACAATCAAATTCTGATGATTTGAGTAAGGCACAAATCCATCTCTCCAGTATATTTTTCTATTACGTTCAATCCAACGGACTTGGCGTTTTTCTGATTTCTTCAAATCGTAAAATGGAAATGGTGGCTTAATTAAAAACACGTGAATTTTTTTATCCCATAATAAAGCAATTTCTTTAATGATAAATTCATTTGTTTCTGTTTTAAAACCTTGAACATCTACAATGGCGGTCATGATAACCTGCGCACTATGTTACTCAAAGGTTTATATTCGACAAGTCGATCGTTGATAATTAAACAATATCCAGTTGTGTTATCTGGTATTGGCGCCGAACATTCAATCTCCAACCGCACATCTACGGGACCTGTTTTCAAACTATCGTTTTGTCTTGAACAGTCTATGATAAAGAGAGGAGCCTTCTCCTTGAAACCGACCAAATCAAGCAGGGGGTCTGCAGGACAGTTGTAATAAGACTGACGAAATTTCACATACATTTCATATAATATATTGTATTTGTTCTCGGAAAAATTTAAGCTTAGAGGCTCGTAAGGATAATACTGTGAATTCAAAAATAGTGTTACGTTGGTAACCCCACAGTGATCAAACAGAGAACTGTCTTTGGTTTTGTTATTTTTTCTGTTGGTTTGCAAGCAAAAAATGACATATCGAGGTTTTTCTAATTGCGATGCAGTCTTAACTGACCAAGAATGTTTTGTAGTTTTAGGGAGCAAAGGATACTCATATAAATCCCAATTTCGAAACGCTATCTGAATAGGTTTATCTCTTTCCAAGTGTTTTAGTAGTGTCAGTCGTTCGCGGTCTGACACTTTTATATGTGGTACACGCCATTGCAATCTTTGTATGTCTATTTGAAAATGCGCAATATCATCAGTTGCTATGATACTGTTTAAGTTAGAGTTACTTCTATTCAGAATAAGTTCATGTTTACAATTTATCACAATTTTATTGTAATCCTCCGCAAATCCTAAAATTTTATTAAGAGGTACAATGGCACTAAAATGACCATAATTTTTAAATCCATCTGTGTTCCAACCCCACAAGGCAGCAACTTTATTTTCTCCATCATTCATTGAAACGTATGACTTTATTGTCGACGTTATTCCAGAATTTTTAATGCGATCTATTTCAATACCGTTTATTTCGTATCTGATATCTTGAAACAAAAACATAACAGGGTTGTTACTGAAAGTAATATTTTTCTTAATCGGTTTTCCATCTTTGTCGAAGAACTTTGCCTCGCCCTCGACGTAAATTGAACTGGCTGACGGTAGCACGTATATGTCTTGTTGGTGTATGGGAATTCTGATTTCATCGTTTTCTCTAAAGCTGTTAGTGTAGGGATTGTATGAGTGGACTTCATAGCTTTCAATCGAACTATCGAAGTGGGGTGATTCAGTAATTTGTAACATGTTCATACTTTAAAACCTAGAGCTTTAAGAAAATCTTTATTTGCTTTACTCAATTTCTTCACTTTTTTATTACGTCTATGCACCTTAATGGTCGTAGATGGAATAAGACGTTTGATTTTCAGTGGAGTGGTTTTATAATATACTATCATTTTGTTCTTCTTAAATGAAGGCGCAATTGAATTTGTTCTTCACCAAAGTTAATACAGTTACCAAGTTGATCAACAATCTTAACAGAAATCGATGAAATTAGATTTTTGTTCACTGGAAAGTAAATAACGTTTTGCGGTATTTCTATGTACCGGTGACCTGGAGCAGTATCAGATACAAATTCGTGAATAAAATGAGTTGGTAACCCGTTGCAGTAAGAACCGTGAACAAGATCACATTCGATTCTGATTATAGACAGATTGCTATTATTGATGGTCACATTCGGTCTAGAATTTAATACTGAAAAGTATAGTAAACCGCACTCGTATTGATCAGATAAATGTAGAGGTGGTTGAAAATACGAAACCAATTCAGATTTATTTCCAGAGATGGTGACTGTAGTAGACATGTCTTCATACTGAAGTCTTAAAAAAGAACCTGTTCATTTTATTCCTTGACTACACCAAAAACTCTTTAAGAAATTCAAACATAGATGTCCACAATTAAAAGGGTGATCACGTTGTATATTTTCATAATTATATCGGACTTTAGGCCCTACGTATTTTATCAATTCCTTGGGAGGTTTAAGATTCCCGTAACTGTCGAAATACTCAATATAATCATTATATTTTGCATAGGCTACCCAATGAGAACCAGGGTTTTTAGAACTATCTAAATTAATAACTCCGCATTCTTTTATAAAAGGACATTCAGGGAGCTCATCTCTCATAAAGACACCTCTAAAATAAGGAATACTATTTCCATACTTCAAAATGTCAAAGTTAGATAAGGCTCGTTTGGGTAGCCGATATTTTAGTTTTTTTCTTTCGATACAAAAATTCCAAGCCCATCTTTATGCGGTTTAAGGTGTAATCCTTTCCCAATGCAAAGCGCTTCCATTTTTTCATTATGTCTCTTCGATTCATTCAACAATTTTTTAGCTATCTTGAATTCGTTAATGGTTTTAGCAATACCAGCTGCACCGCCTGCTAAAGCCCCTACCGCTGATAATCCCGCAAAAATAGGAATCAACGGCAATACTCCACCAGTTTTTGGTATAGGAATAACACGAGGAAGTTTAATAGATGAATCATCAGCTAATTCTCTGGCAGCGGCGATAGCCAATTCTATAGCCATTTTTTTACTTTTTGGCTTTAATTTTTTCATGTGTCTCTTGGTTTTAGAAATGACATTTTTTAATTTGTTTTTTAACCCTTTTCCAGATGTAACTTTTCGGCAGCACTTTGTACTACTACTTTTCAGACCAGAACCAGTTTTAATTTTTGTCGACATAGCCCGGCTTACTAAGCGTGCTGCAATTTTTTCACCTACACTCGCATCCGAAGCAAGTTGTCGTTCTTTAGCCATATTCAACAAAATTAAATCAGCTTCGTGTCGATCCTTTAAGTTTGATGATTTATGATAGGCAATGTCGTGATCTTTGCAATATTCGTCTAATTTATTAATTCCCTTATCTCCTTGTGTAATCCTTTTAATTAATTTTGTACCGGGACCACAATAATTGTATCCTGGTAAGTGTAATTCAAAAGGTAAGTGATTTATTACCCAATTGAGAAGACTACTCTCTCCAATACACATTATAAGACTGATGAATCTGGATTGAACACTTTATTAAATACTTATTATTTGAAGTGTCGTTCATTAACGTTTTAATATTTATGATAATATATCTGATTTATCAATCCAACTATTTTCAGCTGATGATAAACCTAACCATTTTACTAAAACTCTGTTACCTTTTCTTCTAAGAACTTTCTCCACTAGATACACATTGGGATGTTTTGTTTTTTGAAGCTCTTGCGCATAAAATGCACCTAAAATCGGCTGACCTCTGATTGTATCTTCTATTAAGTAGGTGATAGGAGTTGTATTTTGTATCATTCGAATTTTAAATATTTCTGTTGACCAGTTGGGAGTGTAACCTTTTTCAAATGTTCCTTTGTACTTACTGATACGCACATAATCACCAATTTTATATTTGCTTCGAATATTTTGATTTTTTGCCAACCTTGAATACCTTTCTAATATATGTTTTTTATTAATGTTATCCACATTAACGGGAACTTCATCAATTGTCCGATGATAAGTGTGATTGTATTTGTAAATAACATTATTAAGCGTGCCATCTATCCAATTGTAACTGCCTCTTAAACTAAATTCCTTATAGACGTTCGATTTCAATGTCCTGATAAATCGCTCAACTATTGAAGCCTTTTTTGTTGAGAAGGTTGAATAATGATTAATGTGATAAGTTTCCATAAGCTTTTGAAATTGATTATTGTAAAATTCTGCTCCATTATCCGTTTGTAGATTTTTAGGAACACGCCCTTTATCCAATAATTTCTTAAAAGAGTAACATACATCCTCTTTGGTTTTACTTTTTAGAGGAAAAGTCCAAGCATATTTCGAGAATGTGTCAATAATAGCAAGAATAAATCTGTAATTTTTATTTTGTTTTGAAATTGATTGCATATCGATTAAGTCTGCTTGCCACAGGTCATCTATATCTCTCATAATAACACATCTTCGCGGGAAGTTCACCCTCGCATTTTTATGAATTTCGTTTACTACGTCGGTTTTGCTCATGTTCACAATTCAGTACATTTGTTTTTGAATACGTTTATAATACTGAATGAAAATTTTATAGTGGTTATTATTTATTCTTTAATTATGCCAGCTTCTTTCAATTCTTCAACTATCGATAAAATTTCATTATCATGGTTTGTGTTACCAGCATCTCTGGAAGCAACTAATAGTTTCAATCTCTCAACCAATTCGTTAGGATCATCCCAATATACCACGTCAGTGTTATTTTTGTATTTCTTTAGGGTCGGTAAGATTCCTCCAGTGTGAAAATTTTCATCTAACAATTCGGAAAATAATGGTTTGACTACTTCACGATATTTTATTCCCTTATCGCCTCTTATTTGCCCATCAGGATTAAAATCTCTCTTATGAACATTTGTATAATGCAGCATGTCCTTATAAACAAGTCTATCTTTGCTCGATATTAATTTTAAATCAGGTTTTCTTCGAAGTAAAAGTTCTTTCAAGCCCGGGGTTAAATTATAGGATTTGTCACCGACTTTAATTAAAATGACACTGTCGTCATTCAAACCATCGATTTTAGAAAATGAGACTTCTGAATTACCCATTAGCAATGTTTTGTTAACACTTCTTATTCCAAACGGTATATTTACACCGTCATAAATATCATGGATATCGCGACCCTCTAGCGACATTTCTAAATCATCCAGTATTTCTTTTGTAGGAGACTTTTTAGGCACTTGGGCAGACTTCAGTTTTGGATCGTAGCAGTCTTCAAACTTTGTAGATGAACTAGTATTAATATCATCCAATTCAATATCGTCAGAATTTGGAGGTATAGTATTTTGTAAATGCTTAATTTTTTCCATTGATATATTCGAATCGACTAGTGCTTTAAGGGGATCTGTGACGGTTTTTAACATTTTATCAAGCGACAAGTTCATAGAGTGTTCCTGGTTCTTCATTTGTTTTATTTTATTCTTTATGCAATCTACAGACTTCATTAATTCTATTTTAATATTCTTTTCCATGTTGTATGTACAAGTGTACTCAGCCAAAGAAGATATAATACTAAGTTAGATTTATCTGCTATTGATTTATATAATTACACATTCACGCTCATAATTTAAAAAAGCTATCTAAATTCTGTCTGTACCTTCCATTGTTTACTGAGGAGTCTTTGCAAATACTAACAAAGTTATATGGCTCTCTCCAAACTGTATTACAAATATTCTTGAATTGATTCCAGGACATATCAGAACTAACGTGCTCTTCATAAATATGTTTCAAGTTTACATCGTCTTGTTTAAATATTATAAGAAAGTTTACGTTATCACGCAGCAACTGTTTAGGAACTTTAGAGTATGTTTGACATAAATAAAAGCAATCAATATGTTTATGTCTACCCATAGAGAAGTAATTGCGAATGTTTATTTGATTTTCACATGCCACATCATCGAAAATAAATACAGAATTGGTTAGTGCTTCATCAGGAGGTATCACTTCTTTATTATCATTAAATTCATGAAACTTAACCTGATGCACTCTCTTTATAACTTCTCGTAAGAACTTGTATTTTGGTTGAAAGTTAGTTTTCGAGTACAGATAAAGATTTTGGAATTTTAGACCATTCTCATGTAACAATAAACTAAGCACTACGTTTGTTTTTCCACAATTTGAGGGACCACATATAATACAACGAATCGTATTTGGTAACAGTATGCTATGCCTTATGTGGTTATCAGAGTCACCGAGATTGATATGATTAACATTAAGTGATGTGTGTTGTTTGATCAACTTCATTTTGACTATTAATTCAATTTTACCCATACATAGATATATAAAGGTTAAGTTTAATAAAAAAACAAATAATTGTGATTGGTTTAAAGTTGTCATGTGAAATGTAAAGCGAACGTATTATTCGGTATAGGTACCTACTTATAGTGCTTATCCATTTCGTTTATATCTGATGTAAATAATAATAAGTTAGCATGGTATTTACATTTGTGATCTTATAGATTATTAAAATGAAGAACACTGTAAGGCCATAACAAGAATAAAATATTATGCATCAGTTATAAATGTTTTATTCAGATATTATAAATTTAGGTAAATACGAAAATCAACACTAAATTAATAAATTATTAATAATTAATTGCTATACTTATCCTAATTATGAACAAAGATTATAATAACATTACAATAATAACATTCATAAATTAGTTCTCAAAATAAAGTTTCACAGTGACCCCAAGGTAAAGTTTCAATTAGGTTCGTGAGTATTTGTCTCTTATCATCATTTCTATTTAATACTACTTTATGAATTTCTTGAGAGTATAGTACATGCTTGAGTGATTTAATTATATTCATTTTACATTTGAAATTGACATTATTTGTTAAAGCTTTACTGTAGTGAGATAATTTTAATCGATTGGTAACAGCTTTAGTTATTCCTTTTGCTTTTGTGATGCGAGTTTTTGAAGTGATTATACAATATAGTTTAGCTCTCAGTCCCACAAATTCGCTTATGATGTCACCCCCGAGTTCATCTTTAAATAGTCCTGGAATTTTAGTATTTACTCTTGGCATGGTGTAACAATTATCAGTCTGGAAATTACTCGTATCAAATTTTGAGATATCATTTTTTATGTCTTCATAAAAATCCTCTGTATTTATAAAATAAAGGAGGCTGTCCGTGTCTGTATAACACAGTTTTGCGCGAGTTTTATATTTATTTTTAATAAAGTTATAGTGAAATTTATATAAATGTTCCTTTGCGAATTCTAGAACTGTAAACCCAATATAGATAGGACGATCTAAAATAATTTTTTCAGGAGTTAATTGAATAGCAACAAAATTTTCCGAAAAGATCGCAATACTTTTCAGATTTGGTTTTGCAATTAATTTTTCTGCACCGTAGTGCTTGTTAGTTTTATTATTGTAATCATTCCACATGGTAACTAATTTAACATTAACCTGTTTGCGCCTATTTTCAATAGTTTTCCCAAATATAGCATTATTAAGGAGTTTGAAAAAGTCTTTCTCAAATACGGTATTTGAAGCTTGACGCAATGTAGTATTCAAGTCAATATATTTTTGTAAATAATTTTCTTGTCTAAAAGTTAAAACACGGTGAATTTTTTTCAAAATTAATCCATTCAATAAACATGCCTTTAAATGAACGTAATGTATTACATAGTTGAATTTGTGGTATAAATTAGCGATTAATTTTGGTGTTTTGCCTCCAGGAGGAGAGAACCTCTCGGGCGCAAAAGGTAAATCACTATGCGTATTATGTAAACTCTCAGGATATATTAAATCAACTTCTAAAATATACCCATATTCAGAATCATCTGATATTGATAAGACATTTATTGTGTTAATCTCATCAATTGTCAAAAAACGGAAATCTGAAATAGGCATTTTCTTTGTCATTGCGTAACCATATAAATTGTTACAGTCAAGATAAACCAAATAAGTTGATTTTTGAGAAGCATCATAATTTGGTAAATATTTATTATTAGCTTGAGCATGGCGAAGAGAACATTGTGCCAAGCCTCCACGTATTCCCTTTTCCAAAAATTCATACATTTCTAAACTATGAATTAATTCCAATTTAACACCTGTGTACAGTAGCATTGCATCCCAGCTTAAACTAGGTGCAGTAATGTAATACGTTGGATCAAGTTGATAATGATTCAGACAAGTCTGTCTAAATTTCTCGAAAACGTCAGTAAGAAGTAATACATCGGTCTTTAAATATAAATCTGTATATTCACCAAGTGATTTCATATTAAAAGACTGCCAAATAGATTGTGCGTGTGCGTATTCATCATCGCTAATATGTTTACAATTCAAACTGTTATAGAAACAAACTTTCGATGGAAGTTTAGTCTCGTTATATTTTGAGTATGCATTCATATAATCATAGGGATAAATTCCTTTTTGTCGTAACAACTTTAACTGATTATAACTAATATCTGGAAATCCTTTTGATAAATTAACAAAGTCGGTTTCATTCAAATTATTTACTAATGTGCTTAAACTTGAATTAAGAAATTGATAAGAATCTATGAACTTAACTTGAATAGGCCTTGATTTTAATGCATTCTTAGTATGAAGGATTTTTGTGAATGACATATACCTTTCTTTGGTTTTTGGTATAATTTTAAAAGCGCCTTCATACTTCGATAATTCTTTTATAAATAGGTGAGAGTCATAGCCGGATAGGTTATGAAATATAACAGGCACGAAAGGGCAAACTCTTAACATTAAATTACAGTGAGAGTGTGCTGCGCCTCGATATTGTGATGTAATGTGGTCATGATCCATTACTTTATCGTCAAAGAGCAAATAATTACAGATATGACATGTAGTGGCATTTTTGTAATCGTTTTCTTGCTCCTTAGTTAAAGGTGTCATAGGTATTTTATTTAATAAGATACTGTGAATGTACTCCAAATCTTTTATTAAATATTTAATAAATACTTCTACGCAATCGGCTCCTCTATAAGTAACATACTTATTCAGATCCGTATTGTGTGAACAACAAATAAAGTAACCAAAACATGAAGGTTCGTGAACCTTATATGTACGAGTATTTTCAGTTACATTTATGTCGCAGTTTAGTAAAAGACTTTCAAAGTCGGCGTATATAACGAAATTAATTTTTTGTTTTCTTTCGAAGTTCTTAAATTGAAGAATACTATTTTTTTCAGGTAAAATTGTCAAAATTTTAGGACACTTATTATGGGCACTATATTTGGTTTCACTCGTGAAAACTTGTAAGCATGTCTCACATAGGTACATTTTACCTTTATGTTTACTTATTTGACGTCTGATCAATCTCAATAGATTTTTTATCAAGCAATAATGCCCGTTGCCTTTCTGTTCAAAGTACAATAAATTGATATGCTGGTTTTTTCTTAAACTTGTCACATATAAAGGACCAGTAACCATGTTTTTATTATCTAATCCATATATATTAATACTTATGCGGGGATTTAAATTTTCAAATATTTTAATATCTTTACTTGATGGGGGAAATGATAGACCATCTATATTTAAAACTTTTGAAAAATGTGGATACGAACTTGTTCTGCAAACATTCATTTGGATCGGATATAATGCTGCGACGATACTCCATAAAAAGCAGTAGTTATCGCTGTTTTTAATATTTAAACAACTTCTAGTTTTTTTTATTACTTGCGGCAAATCTATATAGGTGCCACCTTTTAACGGAGAGTATTTGTTAATGTTAATTTCTAGATGACTTATAAAGAAACAAGACCAACCAGATTCACGATGTTGGAACTCTGAGAGCTTTCTATCAAAAGTATTCATTGTTTTCAAATATAATTCATTTATATCTGTATTATTATATACAATTTCATATTTTGTGTTAAATGATTTAAGATGTTGCTCATCAGATTTCGGAAGAATGAAATAAGCAAAAAGCTCAAAGTTTAATTTAACACAATTATGTTTTATCAAACAATCGTTAATTAGTCTTATGACCGTTTGTCGATTATCCATTAGGAATTCCTCAGGTGTTAAGTATTCCAATGATGGATTCAGTTTGTAACTTATTATTCTCTTTTTAAAAGCCGTGGCTATTATATCAATATTTTCAATTTCAGTTTTTAGTATGCAATTAGATTTGTGCAAATTCGTTCTCAAATGATACTGATATTCAATTTTAGGTATTTCAATGTGACATTTCTGACATTTTATTATTATATCATTGTTATTTGTTCTGATTCCGGGTCTAGGTGTAACTGTAAAAAAGAAAAAAAAAGAAAACAATGAACATTAAATCAAATTCAATATAATATGAATTACTATTACTTAATTTCTATAGTCCGATTACATGATATATTTATATGCCTAAGTAAGTACCATCTAAGATTACTATTGCATTAGAATAGATTTACATCTTCGATCTATTTAAGAAATAGATTTATAAACATGTAAGTATAGCAATAGTGTATGTCTATAATAATGAAATTGCGATCTGCCTAATAATAGTTACATTATTTTACTATTAAGTGATATAAAAATTAGAAGAGAGTAATACAAAAAAAAAAATAAGTGGATGGACATTTTTTTAAATTAAGTCCTAGTTCAATAATAGTTACTTACAAATGTTGGTGGGCACTTAGCATACTCTTTACGTGTAGCCACAATAAAATTAGACAAAAGTTGCCAAGCATCTGTATTGTCAAAGGTCTGATTTTTAAGTGTGACAATTGCTTGGCGCCACCTATTCATTGGCGGAACTTTCTCTATTTCATCGCACCGGTATATTTTCAAATCAATATAGTGCGTTCCCGGCTTGTTTTCATAGATTTGGCGCGAATGGCCGTTTGCAAGGCGTCGTGTTATATATGAAGTTAACGGTGTTTTACCAGTAACTGCAGGGAGCTCTTTCTCGTCGTCCTCGCTATCGGTTCCAAACAGATCGTAGACTGTGCACTTCTTCGGGGGGATGGGTTTGATATGTGGCTTCTTTGAAGTTGATGGACGGGGCGGCGCCGGCGAACGCGCCGATGACTGCACGGCAGGCGTCGCGGTAGTGGACGGACTTGCTCTCGATGGTGACGACCACGATTCTCGTGCCGGCTCCGTCATGCGAGTTGATGTGTGCTTCCTTTTCCGTCCGTCGTGCTTCTTTTTTGGAACCTTAGGTTCTTCGTCGACATCGGAGGGAAAAAGGGTCTCGGCGTTTTCGTGCGACCTGAAATGGACAGAAACAAATAAATATTAATATAATCAAGTAATTATTCAAGCGCACATCCCAGTTTGATATAATTATCAGATAGGTACACTACACTAATTTATTATCATTTTATCATATGTATCTACACCTAATATTGAAATACATCTTTTTAGAATACTCTAGTACACCACAATACTATATCGTTCTCGATTAACTGTACAACATAAATTGAAGAGCAGATTTATTGTTGGTAGGAATAATAACTAATTGCTCGATTGGGGGGGTCGAACCCCTTGGCGCTTAGCTGTTGCTGCAACTACTTACAACACATTGCTACTACTGCGATAGTAAAAAAATAAGTTAAAGTAAATTTTTAATTAAAGAACTACTTACATGTTTCCTTATTGCAGGTTGATTCTTGGTAAGTACTTGATGTTAATCTGGAGCTCCTGGTAGCTGAAGTGATGCACCTAATTCACTCTCCAATGTTTAAATAGCCGGGATTCACGTGAGGTGTTTCCATATATGTAATGCACGGGTGACCCTAAAATCCTGACTCAGGACTTCTTCACGGGACAAATGCTTTGCAATCATAACCAGATCTACAAATCTCAACCTTAAATTATGATATCTAAAGTATACATTAATATTTGAATAGGTATATAGTAGCTGCATTCCAAGTCTTACATACTAGTTAAATACCGCGACTTCGTTTATATAATATTTATTTTATTACAACATTACATTATTATTAATTTATTCTATACTAATAGACTGCCTCGTTTGTTCGTTTGTTTTCGAAATGTGGGTGTACTACTAATCCTTCGGGGGATAACAGGCGTGATGTTATGATATGTCTATACTAATATAACACAGTAAGAGAATTACCTGACTGTGTCATGCAAAACGACGCCGCGACGGTGACATTACCGGTGAAAATTAACTTTCCTTTGGTGATTAAAAATTATAAGTTTGAAGAATAAGATAATAATGGTAGGCAAAACTAGGAGTAACAATAGTATGTCGATATTGCTATTTTGTTTTGATCCATCTCCTTAAATGAAAATAGAACTTACATTGCAAATTAGACATACTACTTACATGCGATGGTTTTGCTTGCCGAATATTCTCAATAAAACTGTATGAAAAAGTTACAGTGAACAACCGTACAGTTGTGTTTATTTTATCCATATATATTAATATATATTTTTAGTAAACAATAAGATGTTTGGCGCCGTGATGTCTTGAGGTTTCTATTTCACCATACCATTTTTGTTCAGGATATCAACATATAACAAAAATGTACGACTTTGAACTCTATGGGTTTAAATTAAATTATATATAAATTGAAACAAATAAGTTAAAATCGATCATTCAATTTCTGCATGTGACTCCTGACTGGGTACAACATTATTATCGTGAAAGGTAAGTGTTAATTTAATAAAAATAAATATTTTAAATATTTCTTCGACAGTTCTTATTATAACTAAGAATAAAAATAAAAGCATTAATAGGTAATCATTATTTAGTACAGGTCTGATGGTACACCACTGTCAGTATTTATTTCTACATAACACTATGTTTCAACCTTAATTGTTGTTTTTTTTTTTTCTAGGTGTTTTAAAAAGTCTGGACAAAGAATTAACTATGTCACTCTCACCAGTCTACAGTCCTGTTTTAGATAACATTGACCAGCAATGTATTGTAAGTATCTAAGTGACTATCGATGTTAACAATTGAATTCATATTTGGTGCTGTTTAATGTTATTAAATTGTATAAAATCATTCATAATTATCATTATTTATTTCAGAATTTGATAGATAGCTCAGATCCAGTTCTGAATCCATTTTACTATGCTCAAGACCAAGAGAGCTGGTACGATGAAGTGGCGGCAAAAGCACGTGAAGAGAGTAGACAGCAAGAAATAGAAAAGAAAAAATTGAAGAAGAAAAATAAATTATCAAAATCTTTTAAAAACGCATCTTTTATCACGTGTAAAGAGCCCGGGCATGTTCAACGAATAATAAAAATAATTGTACATGATGTGAATGGTCGTCGTATGGAAGAAATAGACAGTGACCCTGATAGTGCAAGCGTGAATATACAATATTTAGTGCGAAGTGATTCTGATGAAATCAAGAGTGACACTGAATATTTAGTTACTAAAATAGTTAAAAAGTTAAGTTCTAACTTCATGTAATTGATATTAGAAATATAATCATCCTAAATATTATTTTTGTGTTTTAATTTTTAAGTTTCCTTTTTGTTTTACTTTTGGTGTACTGTGTGCTGGCAACTCGTTTTACTTTAAAGGAAACTGGACGCTGGGCTGGTTTTGTAAAAAAAATATAATTATGAAGGTGTTCGTGCTCCCACTACGTGTAGTTTTTATTTTCTTGAAAAAAAGTGGGTACCTACCATTATAATGACTTTTCTAGGTGCAAATTTAACGTAACATCATATCACGCTTGAAATCCCCGAATGGTTAGGCAGAGATGTATGCAGACGGGCGTACTGAGCTTCACTATGACGGGGTGGAAGAATGATGCGAACTTGATCTTCGCAATTTGTTTAATACCAAGATAACATTAAAAAATACATTTGTAGGTGTATGTGTAGTGTATGCGTATGGCGGTTTCAACGATCGGTGGACGAGTGCCACGACATCGACGCTCGCGGCTGTTGTAGTGGGTGTCGTACGCATGTGTGCGTGAGCCGCTGGTAAACGCACACAGTCACATGCTAGCCGTTAACAATGTAAGTACTTAATAGTACACACACATTTCCCCAGTTACGTTTAAGTCCCATGTAATAGGGAGCGAGCCTATTGCCAACGACTGAAAAGTTCAATAAACCAAATTAACAGTGCAGGTATAATGACCGATCCAAACTGTTCGCTATTCGTTTTTAGATTATTAACAAACTAATATTGTGCGTTTCAGTCCCGAAATATTATTTAAATGAAAATCTAAATTATTACCGTGCCTAGTTACATAGTGCGTCCGTTCATCCAGCCAATGACCACAGATTAAGTTTTCACAAAATATGAAGGCACAGAGGGTCACTCTTTTAAATCAAAATCTTGATTACATCACTAATGTAAAAAAATATGTAATGTGTATGTGTGTTTGTGTACGTGTAAAAAAAAAATGTTGATGCACAGTATAAGATATTATTACCGTGGTTGAGGTTACGCCTCTCGCAGAGAAGAGGCCTGTGTCTCAGCAGTGGGTACTTTATAGCCTGGAAAAACCGTTGAAAGGTACTTTAAAATTTAAAAAAAAACTATTATAAGGTACGTAAAAGTAAAAAAAAATAGTTGAAAGATATTTTAAAGTAAAGAAAAGCAGTTAAAAATACTTTCAATCTTAGTGAAGTTTAAACAGTGTGAGCTTTTTTTGTAAAACCGGTAAAGCGATTACATTTGGTTAACCTTTTTATTCCGTGGCTATTTGTCATTCGTTTGACAGGGAGGATGGAAGTCGGTGACTTTTGTTTGTTTCATTGACTTTTTTGTCACCGACTTCCGAAAGTGAAGTTATTTTCCACTTTTTTGTGGTTTTTTTTGGAAGTCGATTATTTTTTTTGCAATTTTTTTTTATTTTACCTTATTTAGTTGAGGTATCTCACATAAATCCCTGTCAATTATCAATTATACATTGTAACTAGAAGTTATGAGCACATCATTCACATAGACGAAGAAAAGAAGAAAAAATGCATATTATAGAGGATAACTAATAAAGTACCGTACTGAAGAAAAGATAAGAAAATTTATATAGGACCACCGCTCGAGCTTCTACCAAATTATTAAAGAATCACTTAAATCGACCTAGTAATCACGCAGATATCCGTGAACATACATGAAAAAGAAAGATGCTGGTGCAATTACCTCTTCCTTTTTTAAGAAATCGGGAAAAACATGTTGGGCTGACTTAGTAACAGAGACGCATGGACCAGTGTAGCAGTGGCGAAGGGTGAAAATTGAGTCAGGGGAAGCCGCAGAAAAAAAAAGATATAAATAATAAAAAAATCCATGTTTATTTGATCTTATTTTCGTTATCAGTGACCCCGAAAACCATGAACCATGACGAACCCAGGACGAAAAAAACAAAAAAAATTGTTTGATTGATAATAAATTATATTATTTGTTTATAGTACTGACTGCAATTTTTCAAAGGGAAGCCGGTAGTAATCGAGTTGTATGGAACCTTCGCCACTGCAGTGTAGATAGATGTGTCCCGTCTCCTCACAACTTACTCTTTGGTCTTAGTGCGTTATGCAATCAACGGTGCGGCAGTAATTATCTAGGGGATGGGTGGACTCATTAAATCGCATCTAATCGCACTTCATTATGAAGTAAAACAAGTAATTATACTGACCGTATCATTTGGTAGGCTTTCAATCAATTTTGTTACATTTTTTAGATTATAGCAATTTGACATCACACAACATCACGTCTGTAATCCCCGAAGGGTTAGGCAGAGGTGTACCTAATAGTACACCCGGGGGGAGACTCTTGCCATCAAGCGGGCACAAATCTTGACTCCGTGCATATAATTATATTGTGATTATAGCAATATGTTTTGTCTAATCATCCTCTGCCTAGCCTTTTCCCAACTATGTTGCGGTCGGCTTCCAGTCTAACCGGATGCAGCTGAATACCAGTATTTTACACGGAGCGACTGCCTATCTGACTTCCACAACATAGTTAGTACTAGGTAATGCGAGCAGTAAGACTAGGTGTCAGGATTTCGGGCCACTACCTGTATCGACTGCCAAAAATCTACAAATGGCAGCCGGGACCAACGGTTTAACGTGCTTTCCGAGACACGGAAGACTCGGTATCTGATGATGGTGTCCCATCCACGGACCGACCTCGCCAAGCACTGCTTAATCTTGAAGATCGACCCATGCGGCTGTTTCTATTTAACCATGAGCTCCGATCCAACCAGACTCCGGACTACTGCTGAAAAATGATAAATAATATTTAACAACAAAATAACTTTCAAATACTAGTCATTTTATTTATTTATTTAATCAACAGAGATTTCTCAGAACCTAGTAAAAACAAAAACGCATCACCCTTTGAACACCAATCAAGCGATGAACTCTTGTCTAAAATTCCTATAACACTTAGGTCTCAGCTGCTCATCTTACATAGACCATTATTCAACCTAGGCTACGAAAATAGATTAAGATTCAGCGTCTAGATGACAGGCAGGTCGTCAGTAGTCTAACCTCTTGGCCACGACTTACAAGCTCAAGCGGCATGTGTGCTGCGATTGTAACCGCTGAGAAAACAAATGAAGAAGAAGTCGCTTAGAACCCGCGCCCTTCGCAACATTTGCAGCCACGCAAAACCGCGATACAGTAGCGATGCTGTCGCTGGCGTTGTATCTTCGTCCACGTAACGAAAGATACGCTACTGTAGGGTAGCGATAATGCTGCGCTTCAGTCGCGCGTTTGCATCGTTTCTGTTGCACAGGCAGGCGCGTTTTCTCGCGCGGGCTTTGCGATATTGCCACCTTGTAAAACCTCTCACGGAGACGCAGCGTAGCCCGGCACGCAACGCTCGAAAAAGTAATAATAATATCTAGGCCGCAACGCGTTGCGTCGCGCCTGTGTGAACAGTCGCTTGCATTTTCATAAAAATTGGTCTACGGAAGTATATCGCAGAATCGCGCCACTACGATGCGTCGCTCGCGTCTTTATAAGCAGGCTTAACACACGATAGCAGCGAAATGCACGACAACATCGCTAGGAAAGGTGGAAGATGGCAGAGGCTTTTAGAGCCAGGAGTCACAAACAAGTCACAACAAGATGTCGCAAGGCGCATCGCCTGATGTTGTGGACGGGCCGTTAGTGTTTCAAGTATTATGATGTACCGTGACTTTGGATATGAACCTTAGTGACGTCTGCAGGGTACCCTGGCTTCTACAAATCTTTCAATCTATTAATTTACTGACAGACAACGTACGGCCTAAATAAACAGCTGGGTCCTGAAAATCGGAATTTAGAACGAGTGTTTCTTACACAGAGTGTTTGGTGCATCGTTTGCCAAATTAAACAGGCCAAAAGAAGGGGTCATTTGCTGTCTCTTCAGCCCCAAAAACTCCTTGGCCTCACGGTTTTTTTTAAAACAAATATTTGTTTTGAAATAACGCAAAATTCGACATTTAAACTCGTAGTTGAGTTTTAAGTTTATTTTACTTTTTTTCAAAATCTTTGTGAGTGGAAATTTGGTAAACGATGCACCAAACATTCTGTATAACAAAGTGAGCATTATGGAAGGATATTTGAAAATTCATCCCCTAAAGGGGGAACACGAGTTGAAAGTTTTGTATAGAAGTTAATCATTTTCCGACGACTAGACCAATGGGACAGTTACCGTACAGCCTGTTCTCACCTTGCCAAGCCCTGTTGGAATTGATTTCCAGTCTAACAGGGTGCAGCTGACTAACTTAGATTTCAGGACTTCTACCCGTAGCCATTGCCCAAGGACTACGAATCACAGCCCCCGGCTGTAACGGCGTACTTAGCTTTACGCGGCATGGATACGTCTCGGTATCTGCTAAGTGGTTATGGAGGATACACTAACATAGACCGCGAAATTCAATGTTTCTTGCCACAATTGAATGACTTTTTCATAAAATAGTCATTCAATGGGAAACTTAGAGGGTTGTATTGATGATTTTATTAGAATTATTATAATTCTGTAAATAAATACGTGTTACGGTCGCGAATCATATTTTGTTCAACATACAGCCTCACACTGACCGGAAAATTGCGAAAAACGTAAGAAAAATTGAATTTCCCGGGTACCCAGGCGCTCCCACCTTTATTTTGTTTTTTGTTTTTTCGGATGGGAAATCATCAAATGACCTCCCAACTCTGGGCGGAGCGGAAGGGAGTGTCAGACTTGTACTGACTAAAACCCATCCATGTTCCTTCTTTGCCCTTTGTGTTCCAGGGCCACGGTATCTCTTTCGAACAGTCCCGCAGCCCTGGCAGGCATCGGCCCATGCGGACCCCTACGTGGTTGCTGACATCTCTTTGGAACACGAACGCGCCGTTGACACGGCCTGCCGTCATAAGACGGCCGGACAGCGAGCTAGCCCATAGCTCGCCGTCCACAGGCCCGCGCCTACGGTGGCCGGGAGCCACCACGTGACCCCCGACGCGGCGCTCCCACCTTAACTTAAAACTGTTGAAACGTTTTTATTCTTTCACTTAACCATTTTAAACTCAGCTTCAGCCTTCAAAGCAATACTGTAAACATTTTGGAACAACTCGCGAACTCTTTTACACATAGTTTGAAACTTTAACTTGAAGTATTTTCGGTTGTGAGCTCAACATTTGTTAGCCTAGTTCGGTTTCTTGTTTTTAAATAGGACTTGTAGTGCCTCGCAGCTTTGCCTGCGTTTAAAGTTAGTATTTTTTAAGTAGGAATACTTCACCTTCCCTGTTTTTTTTTTAGTTTCTTTTCACTTGTAATGTTCAAAGGAAACAGGATTTTTTTTCAATACTTTAAGTAGGTATAAAGGAGGAGCTCGTGGCTAAATAATAACAGCCGCTCGGATCGATCTTTAGGTTAAGCCGTGCTTGCCTAGGTTGGTCCTTGGATGGGTGACCACCCATTATAAAACGAATTTCCTCTGTACCTGTGAAAGAAAGTTAAACTTGTCGTCCCGGCTGTCATTTGTAGATCTTTGACAGTCGTTAGGTAGTCAGGGGCCCAAAAGTCTGACAACCAGTCTTACCAAGGGGTATCGTATTACCCAGTACTAACTGGGTTGTGGAGGTCAGATAGGCAGTCGCTCCATGTAAAATACTGGTATTCAGGTGCACCTGGTGAGAATTTAAGCCGAGGCCGATGATGAAAAATGTAGAACACAGCTGCTATACTGACACCTTCATCTTCTTTCTACTGCACGGACCGAGTTTGGAAAGCGCGGCTTCACCTGAAGATCTACCGCTGCGGCTGTTATTATTTAGCCACGAGCTCCTCACACTCACTCTAAATAATTAGCGAAAAGACCAGGAGGATGATGAAATAATGGTCAAATATTACAAAAGTGTCATACCTCAAACCAAACAAAAGAAAAATAAATAAAGGGTGTAAATAGACCCTTAACTTTGAGCCGAAAGGCTCTTGTTTACCCCGTCTTTGTGATAATTTTTTTGTTCTAGACCATACCTGGGAACCTACTAGTTACGGAGATATTGGGGGTCAAAGTTCCAACTTTTTCACATTTTTTTTTTAAAATACATGTTTTTAATGCAAGATTTTTATTTTTATACTTTAAACACCTCCACGACCCCCGTACCATTTAATTTATCCATCAGCACAATGCTTTGAGTGCGTTCCATCGAGTCCTACCGTAAAACGTGATTTTTCACCCCAAAAAAAAAGTCGCTTCCCAGCAATAATTTTTGCGTAAAGTTACTTAGTTTGATGTACAGAATGTTTGGTTGACGGCTTTGTCAAGGGTCTGTTTACACCCTGTATAGTAAAGTAAAATAGAATTCATTCCTGAATTTCCTGTAAAACGAACCCGTCGCAACTAAACTCTTATCAAGGTTTATTTTATAGCCTATTTATACCTAATAAATCAATCAACGCTTGTAACTGTTTATTGGTTCACAAACGACTTGATTGTTTCATATTTTGTGATAAGATTAGACCCTGTGTTACTAACAGACCAGCCCCCGTAGCATGACCACCGTAGACAAGAATTTCTTTGACAGAAGAATCAACAAAAAGACAGATAGTGCAAAGAAATCTGTCATTGTGTCGACAGAATCTGTCATTTTGTCGATTCTTCCGTCAAAGAAATGCTTGTCTACGGTGGTCATGCTACGGGGGCTGGCATAGCAGCATAATTAGCTTTTAACGTTTCCACTGCCAGGACACAGGCTCTCTCTCTCTATGAGGAAGTGGACCGTATTCCATTTCCTGGGGCAGGTTGGTAGCTGATGTCGCAGGTCTTCGAACCTTTGGTTTTAGGACATGTGTTTTCCTTTATATATTTATGTCGGATGTGTCAGGATTTATTCCGTTAGGCTCATACATCATGTGGGCAGACGATGGGTTTCGTGCTATGAGAATACTGGGTACGATACACTGTTTCTAGCAAAATAACGAATTACTTGAGATTACAACTTAACAGAACAACACGGGGCACAATGAATCGGGGACAGTTCCAAGTCCGCCGCGATTCAACACTGACTGTCGCCCTCGCCTTGAGCTGAACATCAGGGCTCTGTAGAAACACGCTGTGGTGTGGGTGGACTGGTAAGAAGGTCGCGTCATGACACCAGTGCCCTCTGGCGCGTTTGCCGATTCATTTTATGTCCGTTCTAACGACCGGATCCGACATTAATATATAGATATGATAACGCGCCCTCCTGGGTTCGTCATGGCCGTTAGCAATGGGCCACAACAATTCCTACAAAAAAAAAGTGTAAAGGGAAATATGACCGAATTAATGCGTCTTTTTTTAGTAAGGTTTTATGTTTTCTTAGCCTGATCTGTCCCAGTCCTGGGCAAAAGCCTCCAATTCCTTCCACTTCTCTTAATGTTGCGTCTCTTCTCGCCAATTAATGAGAAAGCCATCCAAGACGTCCCGCCATCTTCTCCTCAGCCTGCAACTAGGCTATTTTTCTTTAATTGTTTACACAGAAGCGCCTGTTTCGCTGACGGCATACTATTTTCAGCCCATCACAATGTTTTCTGTTACATTCCGTTAGAATGCAAAACTTCTCACAAATACAAAGAAAATATCCTGTAATATAAAGTTAATAGTCATAATATCATATAAATCAATCAATGCCTATGATTGTTTTAATGTTTCCATAATACCGTGTTTTTATTGCCGACTGCGGCGGGCGACCGATAAAGCCTTAGGCCGGGAGTTGGGAACTTATTACGAAGTTTTTTTATGAGGGAGTAAAGTGTTTTTTTGTTAGTGTAGTCGTGTGTAGTGCCATGGTTCAAACGACGACTGGAAAGTGAAAAATTGTTAATAGTTTTTATTTTTATTTCTGCTTAATATCACAATAAATAGGTTAGTAGTAGGCTCTGAGTTAAAAAAAAAACCTGTGAATGATGTGCTATTCGTATAACATAACAATACATCACGCCTGTAATCACCGGAAGGATATGCAGAGGTGCAGTGGCGAAGGTTCCATACAACTCGATTTTTACCGGCTTCCCTTTGAAAAATGGCAATCAGTATTCTATAGACAAATAATATAATCATATTTAAGAAATTTATTCCGGCTTACCTCTTAAAAAAATTGACCCTTCGGTAACGCAGAGGTGTAATCTAATACTACCCACGTTTTGCCAGTTATGTTTAAGTCACATATAATAGTGGGCGGAGCCTATTGCCATTAGTATTAGACACAAATGCAGATACCGTGGCTGCTACTGAGAAATTCCTGATGGAAAAACTCAATATCACTTTGCCCGACCCGGGAATCGAACCCAGGACCTCATGTTCAGCAGTCGCGCTTGCAACCACTAGACCAACGAGGCAGTCTAAACATTCCATAAAATTTTAATCCCAGCTCCCGGCTCATCGCCGACTTATACACATTACCCGGTACGTTCACGTCAATACCATTGTTCCATTTCTACTGCTAATCGGTTCTTGTACCTCCTGAACGCTATTTGTTTAAAGATTACTTACTTTTACACGTGACTTCGCTTGTAATGTCCTTATTTCCTGTCTTCAAAAAGTAAACTGTTTTCAAAACCCTCGTTAAATGGTCATTGTGTTAGTTAGAAAACGAGTGTTTACTATAGACCGACCGCTTTAATGATTCGTCGCGAAGGTATCGATTTAAATGGAATATTCTGAAGTTTGATCGTGTACTACATATTTTTTTAAAGAGGAATCATGAACCATGATCATTATATGTGCCCCAGGAACATTTTCTATCTGTGACATTCAAAAGCCCAGGTAACCTGTCACGAAGTCTTTTTTTTTTTTCGGATGGGACTCTGGGCGGAGGGGAAGGGAGTGTCAGACTTCTACTCACTAAAACCCATTCATGTTCCTTCCTTGCCTTTTGTGTTCCAGGGCCGCGGTATCTCTTTCGAACAGTCCCGCAGCCCATAGGTAACCTTCTGCCTTCCCCTTCGGGGATTAGAAGCCTGATGATATGATTCTTTTCTGTATCAGCGGATCTAAGCACAGTAAACAAAAATCAATAGCTAAGGTATTAGACTGTCGAACGAAAAGACCTAAGTTCTCAGTCAGATCCACGCACTAATCGGAACTACACAATTTTGCTAGATGATCAACCTAGGTCCGAACCTACCATCATCATCTTCCTACCCTTGTCCCATGTTATTTGGGGTTGCCACATCACGTTTTTTTTCTTCCATTCCCCCATGTCAATTGTCACGCCATCATTTACTCCCTTTTCATATTATCATTCCTCACACAATCCATCCATCTTTTCTTTGGTCTTCCTCTCCCTCTCCATCCATCAACATTTGTATTCATCACTCTTTTAGTCACATGCGATTCGTCCCTCCTCATCACATGCCCCATACCTCGACAATCGATTCCCTTTCAACTTTTCTGTAACAGGCGCAACTTTCAAACTTCTAATATACTCATTCCTTACCTTACTTTATCCATTCTTGTCACACCACACATCCACCTCAACATTCTCATCTCCGCTACATGCAATCGCTTTTCATCCATCTTCTTCACAGCCCAGCATTCCGATCCATACAGTACGACAGTTCTAATCACGGACTTGTATATTTCTCCCTTTAACTTGTACCGTCCGAAGGAGCTCGTGGCTACATAATAACAGCCGCTCGGGTCGATCTTTAGGTTAAGCCGTGCCTGCCTAGGTTGGTCTGTGGATGAGTGACCGCCCATTACATACCGAGTTTCCTCCGTGCCTCGGAAAGCACGTTAAGCCGTTGGTCGGTTCGGCTGTCATTTTTAGATCTTTGACAGTCGTTAGGTAGTCAGTGGCGCAAAAGTCTGACAACCAGTGTTACCAAGGAGTTTCGTATTACCCAGTACTAACTGGGTTGTGGAGGTCAGATAGGCAGTCGCTCCATGTAAAATACTGGTATTCAGCTGTATCCGGTTAGACTGGAAGCCGACCCCAATATAGTTGGGAAAAGGCTAGGCAGATGAACTTGTACCGTCCGAACTTACCATTACCTCGGTAAACCATTGTTCTAACTAAAACATAGGTAAATAAGTTATGAAGTTTCTGTTCCTCTATTGTTGAGAGCACAAAGCCAGTAATAATACTTGCCTTGGGTCCAGTTTCATACTTCTGTCTATTTATGCACATGGACAATGGCTTGAGGGTTATGGGTCATACGTTCGGTGACTGTGGAGAAGCTCATGGCTAAGTAAACAGCCGCACGGGTCGGATCTTCAAGTTTTTTTTTCGTTTGGGAAATCATCAAATGACCCCCCCGCTCTTGGCGGAGAGGAAGGGAGTGTCAGACTTGTGATGACTAAAACCCATCCATGTTCCTTCTTTGCCCTTTGTGTTCCAGGGCCGCGGTATCTCTTTCGAACAGTCCCGCAGCTCCGACAGGCATCGGCCCTTGCGGATACCTTCCGATTTGCTGACATCTGTTTGAGGCGCGCGTGGAACACGAACGTGCCGTCGACACGGCCTGTCGTCATAAGATGGACGAACGGCGACCTAGCTCCAATATCTTTACTAACGAATTAGGCACTACTTTTTTCTACTGTTCACTATAAACTGACGATAAAAGTAAACCAGTGTTGAAGCTAAAATAAAGGAACAAACTATAAGGTCTCAGTAGTACTAAGTATTTATAGAGTGCGCGGAGTCAGGGAGTTGGAGCGAGCAGGAACTGTACTAGCTGCAACGCGTGTAAGGGCTGCCTCTATTGGCATATTCAGGGTGTAACAGAATAAACGCAAGACCTCTCGTGAGGTGGCTCAGACCATGAAACTGATCCAATTTTGTTCTATGACTTTTGGAAATTCATAACTTTTTTTTTAGCTTTCCAATACTTGCTGATTACCTGATTGCATAAATTCCTATTGTTTTTTGACGTGACAACGTCTTATAATTCGATGGAGCTGGCTGCACGCACGAAAAAATGAGAAAAAAAAAAACAATAAAACTATTGCACAACGCACATAAAACAATTGCTCAACGCACATTCATTTTTTGAAAAATGCAACCATTCCATCAGTATTTTCTTATGAAGTTGTCACGTTCAACTATCGTCAGTAAACCGACTTTACAGACAACCGATTTTTTTTGCGTATTTCAATAACTCGTAAAACTAAAGTTGATGCAGATGTAATCCACTTTGCCTCTTTTTGAGGACCACTGTCTAATATAAACAGTTCTTCTTTTTCTGACTCTTGCTTTAAAGAAAAAAAGTTTCTGCGAAAAAAAACCGACTTCCAAAAAACAGTAAGAACGTCTAACATAACTTTACTTTCGGAAGTCGGTGACTTTATTTGTTCCATTGACTTTTTTACCATCGACTTCCGAAAGTAAAGTTATTTTAAACTTTTTAGTGTTTTTTGGAAGTCGGTTTTTTTCGCAGAAAGTTTTATAATTGTGCGAGTGATGTGCACTTCAATAAGTGAAGAATTCACTATGCCTAAAACTGTTTGTGATTTGTGTTTATAAAGGGTATAAATAGACCCTTAACATAACCGAAAGGCACTTGTTCTCCCTGTCTTTGCGATCATTTTTTTGTTCTAGTCCATACCTGGGAACCTTCTAGTTAAGGAGATATTGGGGGTCAACGTTCCAACTTTTTCACAAGTTTTTTTTTTAATACATGTTTTTAATGTAAGGTTTTTACTTTACACATCTTCATGACCCCTGTACTATTCAATCCATCCATCAGCATAATGCTTTGAGTGCTTTCCATCGAGTCCTACCGTAAAACGTGATTTTTCACCCCAAAAAAAAGGCGATTCCCAGCAATAATTTTTGCGTAAAGTTACTTAGTTTGATGTACAGAATCCTTGGTTGACGGATATGTGAAGGGTCTGTTTACACCTTGTATGTGTTTTAGTGAGTAAGCCGTTGAAGTGCCATAACCTATCCGAACTTCCTAACTAATATTATAAATGCGAAAGTAAGTTTGTTTGTTACCTTTCATGCCAACCACTGCCAACCTGTAAACCACTGAACCGATCATCCTGAAATTTTGCATTTACGTTGTCAGGTATACAGAAACGGACATAGGGTACCTTTCATCCCGAAAAGAAGTACTGTTCCCGAAGAAATCAACAATAACGTTCTAATGATAATAGATGGCACCCCGTGTCTTTCGAATCATGATTGAATTATATTATTAAAGAAATCTTAGTAGTGTGATTAAAGTTAAATTGACAAATTCTAAATTAACGCGAGCGAAGCCGTTATAAAAAGCTAGTTATGAATAAATAAATATTTGCAGCGCGCCAACCCTGCTTCCACCGGTGCATTTATCCCTCAAAGCGTAAGAGGGGTAGTTGCGGACAAACCAGGTAAATAACGACATGTATTATATAATATACACGAGGCTACATAAAGGGATACATTTCAAGGCGATGGTTCACTTAGATGCTATTTTGTTTTGTATATTTTTCTTTGTATAAGTAAAAGAGTTTTGCTTTGTAGGATTTATAGGAATACTGTTGCTCTGTAGAGATACATGGTGTAGAATATCGTGATATCAACGTAGATTTCATAATACAAACTCATCTATTGCTGAGCAAGGGGTGCTGGGTTCGATTTCCGGGTCAGCTAAAGTGTGAGCACGGATTTTGGAAGTTTTCGGTGTGATACCTCCATGCCTTGGAATTGTCTGTTATAGGAATGTAGAATTTGGCAAAATGAACGCAATATTATGTTGGATAGTGTACAGGTTACATCCGGAGTTAATTACTATACGGACCTTGTAGAAACTAGAACACATTTCCGCGCGTTCAAGCGTTTTTGCCATGCCTCTTAATGGAATCAAATATAACAGCTACAACTTAGGACCCATTTATATTAATGATAATATTTATCCATGGTGCTAGGCAACTGGGCTTTTCCAAGTTGTAAACGTCCCTTTGTGCCTATTGGCCTTGTTTTATGTCTCCTGCCGATATCGAGAGAAGTTGAAATTATGTTTTGCTACTTCTCCGCTATTCTTTTCTGATTAATTTAGTTGCGGGTTCCCAGACAATTAAATTGTTTCTCTGGGACTTCGTCGAGCTTCATTATCTCGTCGCTTTTCTGGTGGTCGCTACTGTTGGTTCTGGCTTTCAGGAGTTGCAGTGGTTTGGGAATAGTGCGGCGGGCTTATCCATAAAACAAATGCTTTAGAATGTATGTAAAACCGTTGGTATTGCACCCGGCCTCTCCCAGGTTGTGTCGGATTGCCGTCCCATTGCACTATGAGAATAAAATAACAGAGAGTGCACCTGTGGTTGCGCACACACTTGTGTACTTATCTAGCGGTCAAGTTAAATGGAGATTATCCAATAATCTCCGTTCAGCTTGACCACCGTGGCCGAAATTCGATGCGGAGGATATTACATGATTCTAACTACACCCTTTATTTTTCAAGACTTTTTTCTATACCATATCTTTATTACATCTAAACTAATAAACACGACAGCGATAACCCTTAACCAGTGTCCATTACATGAACTAAAGATATAATAATAGTTTTATATGCTGGACCCCCGTAATGGGGTCATTTGTGCCCCGTCTCGGGATAATCACGGTCAATTTGGTCACAATAATGTGGTGCGTTCGAACATGGTTGATAAAGGTACCCCGTGGTGTTTTGTTAAATGATATCATGGTGTAGGTACATTATTGTGTTAATTTGTTTCATGGAGTTTTCTGGTGGTGTGTAATTCTACTTCTTTCCGTGTCGATAGACTCAAATAATACCCGAACAGTACACAGGATGTAAACAGACCCTTCATACATACATATCCGTCAACCAAGCATTCTGTACATCAAACTAAGTAACTTTACGCAAAAATTATTGCTGGGAATCAACGTTTTTTTTTGGGGTTGAAAAATCACGTTTTACGGTAGGACTCGATGGAAAGCACTCAAAGCATTGTGCTGATGGATGGATTGAATAGTACGGGGCTCGTGGAGGTGTGTAAAGTAAAAATCTTACATTAAAAACATGTATTTAAAAAAAAACTTGTGATAAAGTTGGAACTATTGACGATACATCCCGTGAAACGAGATCGAAATCTCCTTTTTTAAATTTGCCTCACACTAGGGATTTTTTCTGTATCAAGATACATTTAAACTCCATTAGACAAACAGCCAGACCCGGAACAACATTCTGTAGGCCTTACAAATACTTGTTCCGTACGGGAATCGAACCTGCGACATGCAGCGCAGTCAATCGCTCAGCCACTGCGCCAACTGTGCCGTCACGCCTCTGACATAACCTCTGATCCACATACATAAAGCATCGTAATAATATTTTCGTTTCTTTCATGATTAAGTTTGTCTTCAAACTAGGACACTGCAGTGGCAGCAGAAATAGATCCGTAATATAACTTTACGAACCATTCGAACAAACTTCATAACTTTTATTTTTTTCCATTTTCTCCGCAGCCCAGCCCCCATAGCATGACCACCGTAGACAAGGATTTCTTTGAAGGAAGAATCGACAAAATGGCAGATAGCGCAAAGAAATCTGTCATTGTGTCGACACTATCTGTCATTTTGTCGATTCTTCCGTCAAAGAAATCCTTATCTACGGTGGTCATGCTACGGGGGCTGCAGTCTTGATGTGTCCAGTTGATAGGAAAAGCTCACCCCGAAATCATCATCATCATTCTTTTGGCATTATCCCAATTTATTTGTGGTCGGCGCAGCATGTCTTCTTCTTCCATACTTCTCTATTACTCGTCATCTCAGCAGTCACATCTTTTCTAGCCATATCATCCTTCACACAGTCCATCCATCGGCATCGTTTCTTTGGACTTCCTCTACTCTTATAGCCATCTACATTCATACTCACCTCACCCCGAAATATAAAGGCTGGTAACAAGACTCTTAACGAAGCCGAAAAGGACTTGTTTTCCCCGTCAATATTTTGATCTAGACCATATCTGGGAACCTTCTAGTTACGGAGATATTGGGGGTCAAAGTTCCAACTTTTTCAGAAGTTTTTTTTTTAAATACACGTTTTTAATGTATTATTTAAACACCTCCACGACCCCTGTACTATTAAATCCATCCATCAGCACAATGTTTTGAGTGCGTTACTTTGAGTCCTACCGTAAAACGTGATTTTTCACTCCAAAAAAAAAGTCGTTTCCCAGTAATATTTACGTAAAGTTACTTAGTTTGATGTATATACATACTGGTCGTACTGGTGTCGTGAAGGGTCCGACCGACTAGATCCTATATTTGTTTTAAAGCTACATTTCTGCCTCACCCTTCAGGGCATAAATACGTGATGTTCTCATTAATTTAACTAATTTCCTACTCATCCGCCTCAGACATTGGTCAGCAAGGAGCTGTTAGCTCTAAGCATGGGTGATGTCCGCGTGCACGTCAGACGAGGTGGACGGCAGAGCAGTACATTTGTGTGCGACTAACATGGGAGAGCTCTCTCCGCACCAGTTAGGAGTGGGGGCATACGGGAGAATGTTCTAGCAAGCTTGTTGGAAGGGAGAATTTTACAAATAACGCTAAACGAAATCAGCACATTCTTGGCGCTCGTTTTTAAAAGCTATCAGTGTTAATATTCTATAGGTAAGATGATATAGATAGTTCTTAAACGCAGTTTGATGTGCTAATCGTGAAATCAAGTGTAAAAAGTATCGTTGTCCTAGGTTAAAAAGACAACTAAACTGCCTAGTTGATCACTGGATCAATTTGTGGTTGACGAAACGGGAATCAATTTATGAAGATTAATACACCGTGACTTTTTAGTCGTCTTACAACGGCAGCCCACTTCATGTATCCAATGACTACGAAACATTCATTAAAAAAAAATAGGTATTTATGAGATTTTAATAATTTAAAAATAAAAATATTATTCAGTATTAAAGCGAACGATGATCTACTGGACTCAAGCGCTGCCTGGGTTGGTATGTTCTCCCGATTGACACGTAAACATCATTAACAGGATGTTTCATAATTTTATTCTAATGCATTATTATTTTTCTTTGTACCTATTATGGTATTTTAAAAAAAGTCACGCCGAGAGCTATTTTATGTGGGGTACATTGAGTGGACCACCTTTGTAAGACGACTAAAAAGTCACGGTGTATAGTTACGAAAGGGGACTAATTTCACTTGTTTTGCACGACTTTTGTTTAGTTGGCGAAACGGGAAAGGTACCAAACGGGATGAACCCAACATGACCACTAAGTCGCAAAGCGCTACGGCTGATCATGAGGTCATGGGTGTGATTCCCAGGTCGGGCAAAGTGTTATTGGGTTTTTCCATCACGAATTTCACAATAGCAGGAGCCGGAGTCTGGACTTGTATTTACTTATTCAGAAATACATTCTAAGCTAACAGTTTCTTACAAAAAGGCTTGTACCCGGTTGTTGGCAATAGGGTCGCCCCTACTACATGGGACTATAACATAACTGGCGAAATGTGGGTTTACTATTATTAACACCTCTGCCTAATCCTTCGGAGATTACAGGCGTTTTGTTATTTATTTGTTTAGGATCTCCAACAAAGGATGTACCAAACACGAAATAAATAATCGATGACAAAGTATCACGTAGGTGTACTCCTTCACTTACAGGAGACCACAGCATGCTTAATAAAATGTATAACTAAGCTAACAAAGATATAGTAGCATTTAAAAATAAAATCAAAACTTATTATGGTAATAACATTAAATTGGAAAAATAAAATTAAAAATAACAAAGTCATAATAGCAATTAAAAAATCAAAACAATTGGTAATAAAATTAAAATAAAATTAAAGTTAACAAAGTCAAAGTAGCAATTTATAAAATCGAAACACATTGGTAAAAAAATTGGAAAAATAAAATAAAATTAAAATTAAAATATTAATTAACAAATAGATAATTCGTTATGTTATGTTTGCTATTTAAATGACTAAAACCAACTTCTAACGCGCTCTACCAGACCTCCTCCCGTGTCGTCCTCAAATACCCCAGTACTCGGATTAAATAATAGTAAAATGCTTGCCAACTGGTAATCCAGCGCTTTGCCAAGAGCCTGCGTTGTGCTGGAACGTAATTAATTCGTGAGTTTCAAGCTCACTGAACATAACTTATCGTTTGTTAATTAAAAATTGTTTCTCTTGTTTTTAGCTGACGGGTGTGACAAGGAAACGCGGTAAATTAATTGTATTTACAACATTAGTTTTAGTATATGTAAAGAATCTATGTACAAAATTTCAAAACTGTATCATGAAAAACCACAAAGTTATAAGCCTGTTCTGTTACCTGGTTGTCCGCACAAAAACGTGGTCACCACGCGGCGCCACCGCGCACGCGCTTGCAGCGTCGTCTTGAATTCATTGGTAATAATAATTTGGCAGTAGATACCTAAATGATTGCGATAGGTACTTAGTGTCACTCGGTGTCCAACTTGTAACTTTTTAAAAATATTTTTGGGACAAAATATAACATGGTTTAAAAAATATTGGAATCGATTCAGTTACTTTTTCTGAGCAAACTATATTCAGGTTTCGCATAAACTAATACTAATGTTGTATAATCTCGTGCAGTAGGTACTGGTCGCATGCCGCGGTCTATTCTAAGATGGGTGACCATCGATTACAAATTAATGCCCTTACTTGCCTCGCATGAGTTTATTTGTAAGCACGTTAAGCCGTTGGTCGAGACAGTCAATTGTTGATCTTTGTCAGTAGTTATGAGTAGTCAACTTGGTACTTAGCTTGAAACTCTGAGTAACAGTCTTCGTAACCAAGGAGCAAGGAATATCTTGTTATTACATTATATATGTGGATTTTTTTTTCCAACCTTTAGTTACATGTATGGAAGGCCACCTCTATTTTTATTAAATCTTAATTTCACTTTACTATACTATATTCCAAATTTTAACTCTGTGGTGCCAACACTCTTAGTAGAGTAAAATGGCTGGCTGTGACATTCGGACGGTTGGATGGCAAGACAGACGGACACACGGACAGGACGAATCTACAAGGGTACAATTTTTTGCCATTGAACAATGGGACCCTAAAAATGGCGCAAAATAACAGAAACAAATCTGTCTGTAATAAAAATTAATAACACACACCAACGATCCCAAATCCCCATAAACCCACCACAATAAACAAGCCATTTGAAAAACCAAACCCAACGAGCTGAGAAACTCGTTTTCATGAAAATTAAAACAATGTTCATCTTGCACCTATCTTCAAAGGATGAAAGAGATGAAAAAGGGGGATCTAATATCCTTCCTGCATACAGTTGTTCATTTGAAAGCCCTTGGCTAAAGCTTTGTCGTAAGGCTTCTTTCTAAAAACTTGTTAAGTAAGAGCCGTACTTGCCTAGCATGGGTTCTGTACCAATATAACTGGTGCAGTTTTAATGGCACATAAATATTTCGATAGCCTTACGTCTTCAACCTCAGACACTCGATGACAGTTCCCAGCTAGGTCTAAATTCTTATCAAGGTGCATGAAATGAGATCATAGGTCTCGAGTTCGAACCCAAGACACGCACCACTGATTTTTCGGATTCATGTGCGTGTTGTATGATTGTCACTTGCTTTGGTGAAGGAAAATATCGTGAGGAAACCATCGTGCCTGAGATATTTCTCAACGGCATGTAAAGCCAAGCCCATGGGCGGCACAAAAACTATGACACCAGGTCAGGCACACCAAAATAAAAAAACCACACCGAATACCACATAAAACAAGGAATATAAATTTTTGCTATAACAAGAATAAAAATTACACATTTTCTGTGAATTAAAACTGATAAAGTTTTTACGGTTCTGAAGAGCCCAGTGACAAACAGATAGACTTCGGGCATTGTGTTAGTTGTATGGTCTGGATGGAATCCATTGCATACAGAACCCTAAAAAGGCAACTGCGTAGATTGTACATTTTAAACTAGGTTATTTTTCCATCTCTTCTTTCTAGTTTGCCTAGGACGAGGGTGACTCTGCGTGTGTGATTTGAGGGACATTCTCAGGAAACGTATTTTTGCAGAATTTCTCTCACAGTTACTGGAAACGAGTGACTTTTTGCGGCGTCATTTCAGTGTAATGTATCAATGGCAGTCATGTTCGCGAAAGAGGAGGCGGGCCGCGTGAGGGAGAGGACAGCGTCCTCCCAGCCGCAGTGGTAGACGCCCACGGCGCCGGACGTCGGCAGACGATCTCCGGCCACCGTAGGCGCAGGCATGCGGGCGGCGAGTAATGGGCGACTCGCTGTCCGACCATGGACCATGCCCGGGTCGACGGCGCGTTGTGTTCCACGCGCGCCTCAAAGAGTGTCAGCATAATGACGGGGCCCCCCTCTAGAGGGCCAAAGCCTGCCGGGGTCGCGGGACTTATAGCATTACCGTGACCCTGGAACATAAAGGGCTATTGAAGGACACCGTGGATTTTAGTCAGTACAAGTCTGACAGTCCCTCCCGCTCTGCCCTGGGTGGGAGGACTTATTTGATGATTTTACCTCGATAAAAAAAACAAATGTATCAATGGCAATGTGCTGAACTCGTAATTATTATTATTATTTATTTACTAGCCTACATCGTACACACAACAGGCAAAGGCCTCCTCTTTCTCCTTCAATACCTCTCTATTCTGTGCGATCTCTGGCCGTATTAGCCCCGCAAACATGATTAGATACACCATTTTCGCCACGGTCGACCTCGATGGCGCTGTCCTTCATAATTAATTATTTATGTTAAAAGTGTCTCGTTGGTTCAATGCTCAAAACCGCTTCTGCTTTTCTTTTTATTAAGGGGGCGCGCCTATTGCCATCAACCGGGCATAAATCCAGACTCCGTGGCTGCTACTGAGTAAATTCTTGATAGAAAAACCCAATAATACTTTAACTAAATAATCTGACTATAATTAAATTCGGACCTCAATCTAATTTCATAAATAGTCTACCTGGAATTTTTGAAAGTCTTCGTGAAATACCTAAAAGAAAATCATCAAATCATTAAAAGAAAATCTTGAAAGATATACCTTTTTTTCATCCCCCCATATTCCGAGACAGTCTCCCTAATCCTTGTTCTCTGCTCACCCCATGTCCCCCGCGGCACACAAAGTCTACACTACCAGTGCCCGCATGACCGTTTGTTATGTACTAACTCGTTTTTGTGATGCATATACCACCGCTTTTGACGGACGACTATTTGTTGCTTCACCCAATAAGGTGAATTCATTAAGCGTTTACAAAAAGACAAACAGTTTTTTTTCTTATTGGGACAAGCCCGCCACACTATTCCCGAACCACTGCAACTCCTGAAAGCCAGAATCAACAGTGGCGACCGCCAGAAAAGCAACGACAATGAAGCTCGACGAAGTCCCAGAGAAACAATTTAACTGTTTTGGATCCGGCAACGAAATTAATCAGAAAAGAATAGCTGAGGAGTAGGAAAAACATAATATCCAATACATGTATATATAGGTACAATAGGTACGTTTACAACTGGGACAAGCCCAGTTGCCAAGCACTGTGTCCTAAGTTGTGAGCTGTTACATTAAAAAAATTTGATAAATAATAGATTGTTGTTTTTTTTGTATAATCAGGAGAACTAAGACTCATCATCTGCCTAGTCTTTGGTCTACAGCTTGGGGTCGGCTGCAAGTCTAGCCAGATGGAGATAGATACTAGTATATGAAACGATTGTCTATAAATGACCTTCACAATCCAGTCAGTGGGTTGAACGATAACCTACTAAAGTAAAATAACTATTACTACGTAATCAATGAAACGCTTCGGTATTCTTCGAATTTTCAAATTATGTAGTTTGAAGGTCTTTTATGTTGTTTTGCATACCCATGGACATCTCATCATTATTTGTCGCTTCACACTAAGAAGTGATTCCATTAGGCGGAGATTTTTCACCCGACTGCGGCGAAGCAAAAAAGAGGGTGTTTGTATTCTCAGGTTTAAATAGCTTCAGGAATTTTTGAGCTGCTTTGGTGGTGATAGAAATATTATTTTATAGCTGAAATCTACCCGGATCAGGCCTGTTACCATTTTACTAGCTAGGTAATAATTAAGAATACAGGATGAATTTTTCAAGTTGGCGTGGATGGCTAAATCTGAAACTACGAGGAACAGCGAAAAATACTCAAAGGAGTCTCGCGCCCGTTTTTGGTGAAAACTAAAACTACGTTATTATTTTTTTGGAAAATCAATATCCCTTGCCAGGAATCGAATCCGTTGATTTTGAAAAAAAAACACACACTGTCTTGTTACACCATTCGATAGAGTGGCTATTAAGGATCAAATTCTGGGAAGTAATGACATGTGGCAAATTTAAGGAAAATAATTTTATGTTTTTCTTTTTTTTTAATTAGTTTTTGGTTTTCGCTATTCCTCATAGTTTCGGATTTGACCATCCACGTCTACTTGAAAAATTCACCCTGTATATTAGGTAATAATCAACAGTTAAGTAAATGGATCCAAACTGAAAAATTATTGCTGGGAAACGACTTTTTTTTTTGGATGAAAAATAGGTTTTACGATGGGACTCAATATAACGCACTCAAAACATTGTGATGATAGATGGATTGAATAGAACGGGGGTCGTGGAGGTGTTTAAAGTAAAACTTACTTTAAAAACATACATAAAAAAAACTTGTGAAAAAGTTGGAACTTTGACCCCCAATATCTCCGTAACTAGAATGTTCCCAGTTATGGTCTACAACAAAAAAAATATCTCAATGACGGGGAGAATAAGTGCCTTTCGGCTTCGTTAGTGGTACTTTTACACCCAGTATTCATGAATTTACCGCGACTGACATTAATTAGTTCTTTTAAAATTATAGCTTGCATTTAAAATTAACGGTAAATTAAGTTTTTTTTTAAATGCATCAAGGAAAATGTTTGTTTTATTTCCGATTATATTATCCTTTATTATTCGTTTAAACGACTTAAGAATTTCTATTGTTTCAAGTAACATATTTTATGTTTACAAAAATATTTTATGTTAGCAAACGAAACTGACCTTTAAATGGTTTCCATTAAGATTTTAAATTCCAAACATCTAAGCGAATTTACGTACACATAGGTAGATAAATACACGTACATGTCAAAAATCTATATATATAAAATGGTAAACTGACTGACTGACTGACTGGGTGATATATCGACACACAGCCTAAACCGCTGGTTCTAGGGACATGAAAATAGGAAGGTGTGTTCTTTGTGAAGAGTAAGTATCCACTAAGAAAGGATTTTTGGGAATTTCACCCCTAAAGGGGTAAAATAGGGGATGGAAGTTTATACGAAAGTCCGTCAGTTTTGAAGTTGGGATCTTCAAATTTTGTGTTTAGGCTGACGACTGAAAATTAATTTATACGTGTCTCGGCGTTTTTGATTTATTTGGTTAAAAAGGGGGATGAAGGTAAATAACTGTGTTTGTTCGGTATGTTCCCGTCGGATATTCTTCGACATCCACGCGGGCGAAGCCGCGGGCAAAAATTAGTAAAATACAAAGAGGTTAATTTTATGTATCTGTGTTACTTTTCTTCTATTTAACTATTCTAGTTTTATTCAGATAATATATAAAAGAAAAAACATCAAATAATTTGGACTTATTACTAGTTTATTTGTGGTGTTCGTTACAAAGGTGATTTTCAATTGTACCCCTTTTATTTAATTTTTTAATTATCGTACTTTGGTTCCAGTAGTAAACAATAAAATGATATAATGCATTACTCATACTCAAAGTGTAGTAAAAATAATAATTACCCGTCTAAAAGAAAGTAGGAAGTTCTGAGTTTTTTTGAAGGATAGGTTTTCTTTTTCTTATTTTTTTTTAATTTCTGGTATTTGTCAAAAGGGGATAAATTCCTGTTCCTACATTTAACTGCGACTTATGTGATTTTTTTACAGGTTTGAAGATGGGGTCCGCTGTTTCAAACGATTTCATAACCCTCGCTCAGGTCCCGTTCACAATTCTGTCAGCCACAAACCTCGATGGAAAGTGTTTTCCAGATCAGGCCATTATTAAAAGTAAGTGTCTTTATACAGGGTGTAACATAATAAACGCAAGACCTCTTGTGTGGTGTCTCAGACCATGAAACTGAACCACTTTTGTTCTATAACTTTTGGAAATTAATAACTCTTTTTTAGTTTTACCATACATGTTGATCAGCTGATCTTGTCAGTTCCTACAGAAAGTTTTTTTTTACGAGTTTCAAGAACTAAAGGTAAAATAAAAGTTGTTCAGTTTCATGGTCCGAGAGACCACACGGGAGGTCTTGCGTGTATTATGTTACAGCTTGTGAATTTTCTTCTTTTCTGGATTTGAGATCGGTTCAAGGTATTCACGACGTAAATTATAATATGGTCGTACACCAAAAGAACATTTTTAGAATATGATTTTTATGGATAATCCTGGAAGCACCTAGTCAGTAAATAATAGAGTTTTATGCTTTGTTTGAGCTGATCATTATTTTCATTCTTCGACGGTTTGAAGATTTCCTAACGCGGCCTCATAAACTAAAAAGGTAAAATTAAAATATCTCAATAAAAGCGAAGTTTGACGCCACGTTTAGCGCAGTGGCTGAGCGATTGGCTGCTGCGGGCCGGTGTAGGTTCGACTCCCGTACGGGACAAATATTTGTAAGGTCTACAGGTGGTTTTTCCGGGTCTGTGTGTTTGTGCATGTGAGTCTTAATGTTACCCAAGATACAGGAGAAATTCCTAGTTAAAAACGTTTTGAAAAAAAAATGCTGTATTTCACAAGCACACATCAAAAGGAAACTCTTATCGTGCATTCAGTTACTATTATTCGAGACAGCCAAACCTTGTACATTGAGTACAAGGTTTTTGATCATCATCATCATCATCATCACCATCACCATCATCATCATCACCATCATCATCATCATCACCACCATCACCATCATCATCATCACCATCATCATCATCACCATCATCATCATCACCACCATCACCATCATCATCATCATCATCACCATCACCATCATCATCATTCTCTAGCCCTTATCCCAATTAATTTGTTTTTGATCACGCATGATTAAAGTCGAAGTACAGTTCGCGCCCATTCAATAATGATATCTAGTTACATTCCTACATAGTGCGATTCTGTTTGTTTCAGATAATACGACATACGACTACATAGTGGTTGGAGGCGGTTCTGCTGGTTGTGTGGTTTCCAGAAGAATGGTAGAGGAAAAGAAGCATAAAGTGTTAATGTTAGAAGATGGTGGAAATCCTCCTATTTCTGCCATGGTAAGTGTGTCAAGAGTAATTGAACTTCTCACCATGTGGGACCTCTCTGGGTTGATCATCAGTTTTTTTTTGTAATAATAATTGAATTGCCGTTTTTTTCGAACGTTTTGATCCTAATTCCAATTTTAATGCATTAATTGTTTAATAACGTACCTTACAGAGTTTAATAACTGTACTAGTAGTTGCATATTACCTCATAGGGTAGTGTGTCAAAACACCTGTTTCAATGTGCCGTCAGTTTCACTAGTTCAAGTAGGTACATTTTGGTCATAGACTGTGTTTTGAGAATTTAAGATACGCGGTGCAGCGCAGCTTTTTTCGTTCTAACTATAGTTTGCAATTGCATTATACTCGGTTCTGACGTCTCCAAGAAAAAAAAAAATGCTAGTATGGAAATATCACTTTTTGCGTAATCGTCCATACAAATCGGCAATTACATACTTAAGCCCCTAATATGTGTCATTACGCGGGGGGACGCCAAAGAAGGACATACACTGACCTTATTGGTGAGGTTCTTCAGAAAGCTCAGGTGCGTAGTACTCACAGCCGGCGTGCGTGTATGACCAGAGTATGAACGTGGACGAGGCAAAAGGAGTATGTAAGAATCGTAGCAGGTGGCGTTCTGTGGTTTCTACCTACTCCCGTGGTAAAAAGGCGTGAGTATATGTATGTATGGGGAGTGATATGATGATTCGAATGACGTTATTGCGACGCACGCTATTTCGAAAAAAATTAAGAGTGGTACGCCAGTTCGAAAATACGTTAAGTCGAAAACCGCTATATCGAATGACGTTGTCGCGAACACGGTGATTCGAAAAACTGTTTGAATGGAACGCTAGTACGAAAGTCTTGGCATTGCATTGTGTGTGTGTGTTTATCACACACACACCACACACACTGTTGTGTTCTGTGTTGTTGTTGTTGCTGTGTTTTGTGTGTGTTGTGTTGTGCTATTAAAATAAATGCTTTGATTTTGAGCTTGGTAGTTACAATTACGTAGATGGTAAACAGTCAATCTCCCTGACCGTACAGTGTACATTTAGTGGCAAAAGTCGATGACCATTACCTTATTGCTCTAGTTTCAATTAAAAAAAAACTACAATATTAGCAAGTTCCTCTTCCCAGTCAACCAACTAACATTGCTATCTGCATCTATCACACACACCACCTGACCAATTACGCGTCACGTCAAACCTGTAACGTCACACGGGACATCAAATATCAAACCTGACGCCGCCGTTATGATTGACGCTCTATTAAGATTCTGTAGCCCATCGCAGAATATTTAATGGTAACTACGGAACCGGTACTGTACTTTTGTATATTGAAGAATGATGTTTCATTCAACAGCCACGGAGCCTGGATTTGTGCCCGGTTGATGGCAATAGGCTCGCCCCCTATTATGGGACTTAAACATAACTCGGGGATTACAGGCGTGATGTTATGTTATCTTTCATGCAATAAGTTTTACTCTGCTTAAGTTGTTGTTGTTGCTGGGTTAAGGTTTCCCCCACACTTTATGAGTTTTCTTTATATCTTGCCAGATTTGACTATTAGGTCTACGATGTGTCCAAATCGTCACACCGACATTTTTTAGGTTCGCCTCGGTGCCTGCTCTGTTAGATACGTGAATTTGTCCCACTCAAACCCACCTAAACAGTGGCTTACAATATTGCTGTTTTTTCTCTACCATAAAAACGAAATTTCACAAGTGATCAACAATTAAAATTTATAGAACAAAATTGTTTAAAAAAACATTTTCTCATTTCAGATAGCTTTTCTCTTCGATTTACTCCCGAATTCTCCTGTGGACCACAACTACACATCGACCCAAGATAACTATGCAGCGAGAGCCCAGAATAACTTCACAATGATAACAGCTGGCAAAATGCTTGGTGGCAGCGATTCCCTCAACCATTTTATACAAACAAGAGGGTCCCCATCAGACTATGACTGCTGGGCCAAACATGCCAAAGATAAATCCTGGAAATATGAAAACGTACTGAAATACTTCATAAAAAGTGAAAGACTCGTTGATGAAGAAATTCTCAGCCGATATCCCGAATTTCATGGCACTGATGGACCTATGGGAATATCAAGACAACCTGAGAAAGAAGTCATTGATATATTGAAAGCTTTCGCTGAAGTAGGCAATCCAACCGTCTTAGACCTGAACGCTGACACTCATTTGGGTTATTCAGAACCACAGTACATGTTAGCTGATAAGAAAAGGCAGACACCAGCTTACTCATATCTGTACAAAATCAAAGATTATCCTAATTTTCATGTTTCTAAACACACAAGGGTAACTAGAATCATTTTTGAGGGAAATGTAGCTGTTGGTGTCGAAGCTGTTCGTAAAGGCAAAACTTATACATTTAGAGCCAAGAAAGAGATCATACTTAGTGCAGGAGTATTTAATACTCCACAACTACTGATGCTTTCAGGTATCGGTCCTAAAGAACACTTGGAATCTTTAAATATAACAGTATTAAAAGATGCACCGGTAGGAGACACTTTGATTGATCATGTCTCTGTAACGATGGTACATAAGTTAAAGCAGTATATAATACCGATTCCTAATTTACCAGCTATTGTACCCGACCTTTTAAGATTTCCTTTCCCAACCTTGGTAGGGGCAGTTGCTTTAAACAAAACTCAACAACAAAAATGCCCAGACTATAACACCTTTAATTTGTTCTTCGCACACGACTTACCGTATCTAACATTTGCTTGTGCCAGAGTATTTGGCCTGCGATATGATATATGTGACCGATGGCAGAAACAAGTTAAGGGCAGAGATTCTCTATACACCGTTCTAGCTCTTCTCCAACCGAAATCCTGTGGTACTGTCCGTTTAGGGAGCACCGATCCTTATGCAAAACCAGTAATTACTACCGGATACTATACCAACAAAGATGATATGGAAATGATGTTGAAAATTGTGAAGGATTATGTAACTGTTGATGGTACTAAATACTTTAAAGAAATTGAAGCTGAATTAGTAGGGCTAGATCTTCCCGAATGTGCTGGAATAGAAAAAGGTACTGACGAATATTGGAAATGCTATATTTTGGAACATTCTAGTAGCCCTTATCATTTTACTAGTACTTGTCCTATGGGAAAGGTGGTGGATGGTAAATTAAGGGTGAAGGGATTTAAGAGGCTACGGATAGTTGATGCCAGTGTGATGCCTAACATACCCCGAGCAGCTCCTAATGCGGCGCTTATAATGTTGGCTGAGAAAGCTTCGGACATAATCAAGAACGATAGCAGACAATGTTAGTTTGACGATTAGTTTTTAAGACTATATCTATTGGACTTCTTTTTTCACTCTTGTACCTCACGTTTATCCACTTCGTGTGTTCGTTTGTACATTTTTTTGTTCAGTGTAATCAAATAAATGATATAAAATATTTAGTAAAACTAGCGTAGTATTTTTTTACCTTGCTCCTTTTGCACAGCATGTGCTATTTTCATTTGACAAAATCAGATAAAAATGTCATTTTGCTAAATGTTCAGGTAACCAGTGCCCACACCGGCTTGGTGGTCAGAAGCTCTAAAGTTAAACAATCTTACCAAGTATAATCTTCCTCAGTAACTGAGTTTGGAGGTCAGATAGGAAGTCGCATGATACAAATAAACAAAACTGTCAAGAATTTGTATAAAAACTGGAATTTTATTTCAATGCTTCTTTTAATGAGTAAGTAAGTTGTTACACTACAGATGATGATGATACAGCTCATGCAAAAAAACGTATTTATTTTCTTGAAGATGATTTATTTAAAAACTACTGCATAAAAGACTAACAATTTCTATTGTCACTCTTAATCATGTCCGATGCTTTCTCTGCTAACATAATAACAGCGGCATTAGGAGCTGCTCGTGGTATCTTAGGCATCACACTGGCATCAACTATCCGTAGCCTCTTCATCCCTTTCACCCTTAATTTACTATCCACCACCTTCCCCATAGGACATGTACTAGTGAAATGAAAAGTACTGCTGCTAGTATGTTCCAAAATATAGCATTCCCAAAATTCATCTGAGCCCTTTTCTTTTCCAGCACATTCCGGAAGATCTAGACCTGCTAATTCAGCTCCAATTTTTCTAAAATATTTTGTACCACCAACAGTAACGAAGTCTTTCACAATTTTCACCATCTCTTTCAAATCATCTTTGTTGGTATAGTATCCGGTGGTAATTACTGGTTTTGCATAAGGATCGCTGCTCCTCAAACGGACAGTACCTCTGGATTTCGGTTGAAGAAGAGCTAGAAGGGTGTATAGAGAATCTCTGCCTTTAGCTTGTTTCTGCCATCGGTCACATATTTCATGCCGCAGGCCAAACACTTTGGCGCAAGAAAATGTTAAGTACGGCAAGTCATGTGCAAAGAATAAATTGAAGGTCTGATAGTCAGGGCATGTTTGAGTCTTGTTTAAGGGCACTAATCCTATCAAGACTGGAAAAGGAATCCTCAAAATATCTGATGTAGCAGCAGCTAGATTTGGAATCGGTATTAGATACTGCTTCAACTTATGTACCATTGTAACAGTGACATGATCAACCAAATTGTCTCCTACGGGTGCATCTTTTAATACTGTTATATTCAAAGATTCCAAGTGTTCTTTAGGACCAATGCCTGAAAGCATGAGTAGTTTTGGAGTATTGAACACTCCTGCACTAAGTATGATCTCTTTCTTGGCTCTAAATATAAAGGTTTTGCCTTTACGAACAGCTTCGACACCAACAGCAACATTTCCCTCAAAAATGATTCTAGTAACCCTTGTGTGTTTAGAAACGTGAAAATTGGAAAAATCTTTTATTGGATACAGGTATGAGTAAGCTGGTGTCTGCCTTTTCTTATCATCATACATATACTGTGGTTCTGAGTAACCCACATAAGTATCAGCGTTCAGATCTAAGACGGTTGGGTTGCCTACTTCAACGAAAGCTTTCAATAAATCAATGACTTCTTTCTCAGGTTGTCTTGAGATTCCCATAGGACCATCAGTGCCATGAAATTCGGGATATCGGCTGAGAATTTCATCATCATTGAGTCTTTCGCTTTTTTTGAAATATTGAAGTATGTTTTCGAATTTCCAGGATTTATCTTTGGCAAGTTTGGCCCAGCAGTCGTAGTCTGAAGCTGGTCCCCTTGTGTGTATGTAATGGTTGAGGGAATCGGTGCCTCCTAACATTTTCCCTGCTGTTATCATAGTATAGTTGTTCTGACTTCTCGCCGCGTAATCGTCTCGAGTTGATGTGTAGTTGTAGTCCACGAAAGATCCAGGGAGTAAAATGAAGAGAGACAAGATCTGAAACAAGATATTTGGAAAATCGTTACCTAATAAAAAGTGAGATAATTTGCTTGACATAGTTCTAAATAATTTGATATTATGTTACGGTGTAAGAGATATCGTAACGTCGACATAGTTTAGTTACATGATTCTAGATAACTTCAGCATTGAAAATTTTCGTAAGTAACTATATTTTATAATATTGCCTGTCAGGTCCAAAACTGTCCTATATTTCAAGTTGGATCCAACATTCGCAAAATTTTATTAACATTGGTTGGATAGTTTCGGAGATTGGCGCGTACGAACATAGTAACTCGTATTTTCATATAAAAATTAAAACTTTCTTACCATGGCAGACAAAGGAGGATTGCCACCACGTTCTAGAACTAGAACCGTTTCGTTTTTGGCTTCAGCTAGCCTTCTGGCGACCACACAACCAGCAGAACCGCCTCCAACCACAATGTAGTCGTATGCCGCATTATCTGAAACACATATAATCTGCGTTATTTAGAATTTGACTACCAGCATAATGTTTAATCAGAGTACAATATTCCCAATGGTAGGACACATGCCCGCAAAAGGTTACCCTCTCATAGAGGGGAGCCTCTATGAGAGGGTAACCTTTTGCGGGTTCATGAATGTCACAATCCCAGGACATGCTGGTTTACTCACGATGTTCTCTTCTACCGTTTTGAGAGCAACGAATGCTTTATGTTTTACTATTTTTCTTCTATCTTGTAGGTGAACGTAAATTATTATCTTCTACATAGCCTCTCACCCAAGCATGTTGTGTTTTTTGTAATGAAACCGTATGCAGCTGAATACCAGAGTTTTTAACACTGAACCAAATGAACACTAACCTTTAAGGATAGTCTGTTTTGGCCACAATAGGCCAGTGAGATCAGCCTCAGCCAGCAACGAGAAGGGAATCTGAGCAGCTGATAATAGATCGGTTGCCACACGGGAACCCATCTTCTGGCAGTCTAAACTGAAAAGTAAGATACGGGGTGTAAGGGACACCGACGCAAAAACAGTTACCACTCTTTATTATTTATTCTTTATTGCACACAAAAAAAAAAAAAATACATACAAATTGCAACAACATAGCTTATTTACAATGGCGAGCTTAACCCACAATTGGGTTTTCTTACATCAAACCAAATTTTGACAGTGAGATTTGCAGAAAAGGATAAACTTAAGTGCATTAACACATTGTGTTACTTAAACATACTCTACTTACTCATAGGTTATTAAAAAAAATCAACTGTTCCATACATTTTGACCGTGTAGGTATTGCAATTTTGTAGGAAACAGCTGATTTTTATTTAAATAACCGGTGAAAAATTTATATGGGGGGGGGCTCAGAATGATGTACTGAATACGTGGTAATAGTTTTCGAGTAGGTGGCCCTTCAACCCCGTATAGTAGAAGGGACACACGGCGACACATCAAGTTATACATTTCCAGTATAAAGAGGCCTCGCTTTGTATAGATGTCCCGTACAATGAGAGATCCGCAAAAAACTGGTTTTGTATAGTTTGATTAGTTGTCATGCGTACAACGATCAAGTCAGTAATAACGGCAGTTTAAAATAATGATTACCTACTCACCAAAATAGCACTTGAACTAATGTTTAGTCAAACGAGAGTTAGGTTGACTTAAATACTAACACAATTTATAAAATATTTTTCTTTTTTGATACTGGAAATGTTTTTAATTACTTAGTAATCGTCGTTTATATTTTTAGAAGAAAATAAATATATACAAGGTGTAACATAATAAACGCACAACTTCTCATGCGGCGACTCAGAACATGATACTGAACGAATTTTCTTTAATGACTTTTGGAAATTCATAATATATTTTTTTTAGTTTTACCATACGTAGACATGTTGGTCAGCTGATCGCGTCAGTTCTAATATTATCATTCCCCTGCCCTTATCCCATTCATTTGGGGTTAGTGCAGCATGTCTTCTTCTTCCATACTTCTCTATAACTCGTTATCTCAGCAGTCACCTCCTTTCTAGCTATATCATTCTTCACACAGTCCACCCATCGTTTCTTTAGTCTTCTTCTATTCTTCTTAGCTGTCTATTTAATTAATGCTTCTTAATTAACATTTTCCTCATTCCTCCGCATCATCTATATGGCTATATCCTGCTCTGGTCAGTTTCATGATCCGAGAGGTTAAGTTATTTATACTCAATACTCAATACTCAAACTTTATTGTTTGTAACACCTTGTACACATTTGTATAATGAAGTGTATGTTTTCAACAATTTATATGTTAATGTACGTTATCGTCAGGCATGTTCTGTTCCTATCATCTATTTTCGAGTTTAAAACCTTAATTGATTTTTTAACTTTTCATTGTAATTAACTTTGTGTTTTTTCTTGCTTCCGCGAGAGCCTCGGATAATTTCTACAAGCTTGCAATGTTTTTATAATGTATGTTTGTTTAGGTCAAATCTTGCTTACTGAATTTTAAAACAATTAACTGAGTTGTGCAGGTCAGATAGAAAATTGCATGAAAGGCAGATGTCACAAATGAACATAAACTCTCAAGAGTTTGTGTAAACAAAAACCGGAATTTTATTTTATTTGAATGCTTCTTATAATGAGTAAGTTGTTACTTTTGTTGCATCTAGTAAGACTGGAAACCGACAAAATTCTAAAAGGACACTACAGATAATGATGATACAGCTCATACAAAAAAGTATTTATTTTCTTGAAGATGATTTATTTAAAAACTACTGCATAAAAGACTAACAATTTCTATTGTCACTCTTAATCATGTCCGATGCTTTCTCTGCTAACATAATAACAGCGGCATTAGGAGCTGCTCGTGGTATCTTAGGCATCACACTGGCATCAACTATCCGTAGCCTCTTCATCCCTTTCACCCTCAATTTACTATCCACCACCTTCCCCATAGGACATGTACTAGTGAAATGAAAAGTACTGCTGCTAGTATGTTCCAAAATATAGCATTCCCAAAATTCATCCGAGCCCTTTTCTTTTCCAGCACATTCCGGAAGATTTAACCCTGCTAATTCAGCTCCAATTTTTCTAAAGTATTTTGTGCCATCAACAGTAACGAAGTCTTTCACAATTTTCACCATCTCTTTCAAATCATCTTTATTGGTATAGTATCCGGTGGTAATTACTGGTTTTGCATAAGGATCGCTGCTCCTCAAACGGACAGTACCTCTGGATTTCGGTTGAAGAAGAGCTAGAAGGGTGTATAGAGAATCTCTGCATTTAGCTTGTTTCTGCCACCGGTCACATATTTCATGTCGCAGGCCGAACACTTTGGCGCAAGCAAAAGTTAAGTACGGCAAGTCATGTCCAAAGAATATATTGAAGGTCTGATAGTCTGGGCATGTTTGAGTCTTGTTTAAGGACACTGATCCTATCAAGACCGGAAAAGGAATTCTCAAAATATCTGATGCAGCAGCAGCTAGATTCGGAATCGGTATTAGAGACTGCTTTAACTTATGTACCATTGTTACAGAGACATGATCAACCAAATTGTCTCCTACCGGTGCATCTTTTAATACTGTTATATTTAAAGACTCCAAGTGTTCTTTAGGACCAATGCCTGAAAGCATGAGTAGTTTTGGAGTATTGAACACTCCTGCACTAAGTATGATCTCTTTCTTGGCTCTAAATATAAAGGTTTTGCCTTTACGAACAGCTTCGACACCAACAGCAACATTGCCCTCAAAAATGATTCTAGTAACCCTTGTGTGTTTAGAAACGTGAAAATTGGAATAATCTTTTATTGGATACAGGTATGAGTAAGCTGGTGTCTGCCTTTTCTTATCATCGTACATATACTGTGGTTCTGAGTAACCCACATAATTATCAGGCTTCAGATCTAAGACGGTTGGGTTGCCTACTTCAACGAAAGCTTTCAAGATATCAATGACTTCTTTCTCAGGTTGTCTTGAGATTCCCATAGGACCATTAGTGCCATGAAATTCGGGATATCGGCTGAGAATTTCATCGTCATTGAGTCTTTCGCTTTTTTTGAAATATTGAAGTATGTTTTCGAATTTCCAGGATTTATCTTTGGCAAGTTTGGCCCAGCAGTCATAGTCTGAAGCTGGTCCCCTTGTGTGTATGTAATGGTTGAGGGAATCGGTGCCTCCTAACATTTTCCCTGCTGTTATCATAGTATAGTTGTTCTGACTTCTCGCCGCGTAATCGTCTCGAGTTGTTGTGTAGTTGTAGTCCACGAAAGATCCAGGGAGTAAAATGAAGAGAGACAAGATCTGAAACAAGATATTTGGAAAATCGTTACCTAATAAAAAGTGAGATCATTTGCTTGACATAGTTCTAAATAATTTGATATTATGTTACGGTGTAAGAGATATCGTAACGTCGACATAGTTTAGTTACATGATTCTAGATAACTTCATCATTGAAAATTTTCGAAAGTAACTATATTTTATAATAATGCCTGTCAGATCCAAAACTGTCCTATCTTTCAAGTTGGATTCGCAAAATTTTATTAACATTGGTTGGATAGTTTCGGAGATTGGCGCGTACGAACATAGTAACTCGTATTTTCATATAAAAATTAAAACTTTCTTACCATGGCAGACAAAGGAGGATTGCCACCACGTTCTAGAACTAGAACCGTTTCGTTTTTGGCTTCAGCTAGCCTTCTGGCGACCACACAACCAGCAGAACCGCCTCCAACCACAATGTAGTCGTATGCCGCATTATCTGAAACACATATAATCTGCGTTATTTAGAATTTGACTACCAGCATAATGTTTAATCAGAGTACAATGTTCCCAATGTTAGGACACATGCCTCCCCTCTATGAGAGGGCGCGCAGGGTGACCTTTTGCGGATTCATGAATGCCACAATCCCAGGACATGCTGGTTTACTCACGATGTTCTCTTCTACCGTTTTGAGAGCAACGAATGCTTTATGTTTTACTATTTTTCTTCTATCTTGTAGGTGAACGTAAATTATTATCTTCTACATAGCCTCTCACCCAAGCATGTTGGGTTTTTTGTAATGAAACCGTATGCAGCTGAATACCAGAGTTTTTAACACTGAACCAAATGAACACTAACCTTTAAGGATAGTCTGTTTTGGCCACAATAGGCCAGTGAGATCAGCCTCAGCCAGCAACGAGAAGGGAATCTGAGCAGCTGATAATAGATCGGTCGCCACACGGGAACCCATCTTCTGGCAGTCTAAACTGAAAAGTAAGATACGGGGTGTAAGGGACACCGACGCAAAAAAGGTTACCACTCATAGGTTATTAAAAAAAAATCAACTGTTCCATACATTTTGACCGTGTAGGTATTGCAATTTTGTAGGAAACAGCTGGTTTTTATTTAAATAATGGGTGAAAAATTTATATATGGGGGGGGGGCTCAGAATGATGTACTGAATACGTGGTAAAAGTTTTCGAGTAGGTGGCCTTTCGACCCCGTATAATAGAAGGGACACACGGCGACACATCAAGGTATACCTTTCCAGTATAACATGGCCTCGCTTTGTATAGATGTCCCGTACAATGAGAGATCCGGAAAAACTGGTTTTGTATAGTTTGATTAGTTGTCATGCGTACAACGATCAAGTAACAACGGCAGTTTAAAATAATGATTACCTACCCACCAAAATAGCACTTGAACTAATGTGTAGTCAAACGAGAGTTCGGTTGACTTAAATACTAACACAATTTATAAAATATTTACCTTTTTTGATACTGGAAATGTTTTTAATTACTTAGCAATCGTCGTTTATATTTTTAGAAGAAAATAAATATATACAAGGTGTAACATAATAAACGCACAACTTCTCATGCGGCGACTCAGAACTTGATACTGAACGAATTTTCTTTAATGACTTTTGGAAGTTCATAATATTTTTTTTTAGTTTTACCATACGTAGACATGTTGGCCAGCTGATCGCGTCAGTTCTAATATTATCATTCTCCTGCCCTTATCCCATTCATTTGTGGTCGGCGCAGTATGTCTTCTTCTTCCATACTTCTCTATAACTCGTTATCTCAGCAGTCACCTCCTTTCTAGCTATATCATTCTTCACACAGTCCACCCATCGTTTCTTTAGTCTTCTTCTATTCTTCTTAGCTGTCTACCTTCTTAATTAACATTTTCCTCATTCCTCCGCATCATCTATATGGCTATATCCTGCTCTGGTCAGTTTCATGATCCAAGAGGTTAGGTTATTTATACTCAATACTCAATACTCAAACTTTATTGTTTGTAACACCTTGTATACATTTGTATAATGAAGTGTATGTTTTCAACAATTTATATGTTAATGTACGTTATCGTCAGGCATGTTCTGTTCCTATCATCTATTTTCGAGTTTAAAACCTTAATTGATTTTTTAACTTTTCATTGTAATTAACTTTGTGTTTTTTCTTGCTTCCGCGAGAGCCTCGGATAATTTCTACAAGCTTGCAATGTTTTTACATAAAGGGTGTAAATAGACCCTTAATATAATCGAAAGCCACTTGCTTTTCCCGTCTTGGCGATCATTTTTTTGTTCTAGACCGTACCTGGGAACCTTCTAGTTACGGAGATATTGGGGGTCAAAGTTCCAAATTTTTGACAAGTTTTTTTAAAATACATGTTTCTAATATACATGTGTGTGTGTGTGTCATGGCATGTCATGTTTCTATTTTTACTTTACACGCCCCCACGACCCCCGTACTATTTAATCCATCCATCAGCACAATGCTTTGAGTGCTTTCTATCGAGTCCTACCGCAAAACGTGATTTTTCACCCCAAAAAGAAAAGTCGTTTCCCAGCAATAATTTTTGCGTAAAGTTACTTAGTTTGATGTACAGAATGCTTGGTTGACGGCTATGTGAAGGGTCTCTTTACACCCTGTATGTATGTTTGTTTAGGTCAAATCTTGCTTACTGAATTTTAAAAGAATTAACGGAGTTGTGCAGGTCATATAGAAAATTGCATAAAAGGCAGATGTCACAAATGAACATAAACTCTCAAGAGTTTGTGTAAAAAAACCGGAATTTTATTTTATTTGAATGCTTCTTATAATGAGTAAGTTGTTACTTTTGTTGCATCTAGTCAGACTGGAAACCGACAAAATTCATTTCATTCATACAAAAAAAAAGTATTTATTTTCTTGAAGATGACTTATTTAAAAACTACTGCATTAAATACTAACAATTTCTATTGTCACTCTTAATCATGTCCGATACTTTCTCTGCTAACATAATAACAGCGGCATTAGGAGCTGCTCGTGGTATCTTAGGCATCACACTAGCATCAACTATCCGTAGCCTCTTCATCCCTTTCACCCTCAATTTACTATCCACCACCTTCCCCATAGGACATGTACTAGTGAAATGAAAAGTACTGCTGCTAGTATGTTCCAAAATATAGCATTCCCAAAATTCATCTGAGCCCTTTTCTTTTCCAGCACATTCCGGAAGATCTAGACCTGCTAATTCAGCTCCAATTTTTCTAAAGTATTTTGTACCATCAACAGTAACGAAGTCTTTCACAATTTTCACCATCTCTTTCAAATCATCTTTGTTGGTATAGTATCCGGTGGTAATTACTGGTTTTGCATAAGGATCGCTGCTCCTCAAACGGACAGTACCTCTGGATTTCGGTTGAAGAAGAGCTAGAAGGGTGTATAGAGAATCTCTGCCTTTAGCTTGTTTCTGCCATCGGTCACATATTTCATCCCGCAGGCCAAACACTTTGGCGCAAGCAAATGTTAAGTACGGCAAGTCATGTCCAAAGAATATATTGAAGGTCTGATAGTCTGGGCATGTTTGAGTCTTGTTTAAGGACACTGATCCTATCAAGACCGGAAAAGGAATTCTCAAAATATCTGATGCAGCAGCAGCTAGATTCGGAATCGGTATTAGAGACTGCTTTAACTTATGTACCATTGTTACAGAGACATGATCAACCAAATTGTCTCCTACTGCTGCATCTTTTAATACTGTTATATTCAAAGACTCCAAGTACCAATGCCTGAAAGCATGAGTAGTTTTGGAGTATTGAACACTCCTGCACTAAGTATGATCTCTTTCTTGGCTCTAAATATAAAGGTTTTGCCTTTACGAACAGCTTCGACACCAACAGCAACATTGCCCTCAAAAATGATTCTAGTAACCCTTGTGTGTTTAGAAACGTGAAAATTGGAATAATCTTTGATTTTGTACAGGTATGAGTAAGCTGGTGTCTGCCTTTTCTTATCAGCAAACATGTACTGTGGTTCTGAGTAACCCACATGAGTATCAGCGTTCAGATCTAAGACGGTTGGGTTGCCTACTTCAGCGAAAGCTTTCAATAAATCAATTACTTCTTTCTCAGGTTGTCTTGAGATTCCCATAGGTCCATCAGTGCCATGAAATTCCGGATATCGGCTGAGAATTTCGTTATCATTGAGTCTTTCGCTTTTTTTGAAATATTGAAGTATGTTTTCGTATTTCCAGGATTTGTCATTAGCAAGTTTAGCCCAACAGTCGTAGTCTAATGGAGGCCCTCTTGTATGTAATAAATGGTTGAGTGAATCGCTGCCTCCAAGCATTTTGCCAGCTGTTATCATAGTGTAGTTGTTTTGACTTCTCGCTGCGTAGTCATCTCGCGTTGATGTATAGTTGTAGTCCACGAAAGATCCAGGGAGTAAAATGAAAAGAGAAACTATCTGAAACAAGATATTTGGAAGATTGTTAAATAATTTACTTTTAATAATTCAGGCAGATTTTCGGGGTTTGACTATCCGTTTTGGTTGTCGACGACGTGACGATTTTCAATTATATTTTTTTCATTCAGTGATGTGTGTAAGTTAGTACAAGATCAATAATAGCCAAAACTTTCTTACCATTGCAGAATAAGGAGGATTGCTACCATGTTCTAAAACTAGAACCGTTTCGTTCCTGTCTTCTGCCAGTCTTCTGGAAACCACACAACCAGCAGAACCGCCTCCAACCACTATGTAGTCGTAAGTCGAATTATCTGAAAGAAATTAACAATTTTTCTCACACACAGAACATAAACCATCGTATGCCTAGCTTTTTCCCAACTATGTTGGGGTCGGCTCCCAGACTAACTGAATGCTGCTAAAAACCAATATTGCTGAATACATGGAGCGACTGCATATCTGATTGTAAGATATAGGGACGAACAAAATTAAGAATAGCAATTAGCGAAATATCATCTTCTTTCTAAAGGGTCTTTCAACAAGGACGGGTCGATGTTGAAATTAAATAAAACAAGCTGTATGTGAGATATTAAAGAAATTATTTTTTTATTTGAAAGGCCCATTTATGCCATTATTTATGAAATATGACATCGTTTAAATGTCTACCGCGGCTTCGAATGGTGGCACGGATCCGAGAGGTCCAATTTTCAATTACTCTACTGCATAGATCCGGCTGAATCTGAGCGATGGCCTGCGATATGTTGACTTTCAGGGCATCGGTTGATTGCGGATTATTGGCATAGACCTACGGCTTGAGAAAACCCCACAAGAAAAAGTCTAGCGGGGTCAAATCGCACGATCTTGGTGGCCAATTCACGTCACCTCTGCGAGAGATAACCCTACCCTCGAACCGTTCATGCAAAATGTCCATTGTGTCGCTCGCTGTGTGGCACGTAGCGCCGTCTTGTAACGTCGTGGACAACATGTGGTTCGAACCACATGTTGTCCTCGGGTGTAGGCCCAAGGCCCGACGCAAAATTCTCCAAGTTGAAGTCTGCGAAAGGCCGAGTTCTTGTGCACGGCGAGAAATCGACTGCCTCGGAGTCTCCTACACACTCTCACGGACAACAACGATGTTCTCGGCCGATCTGGCGTTCCTTTGACGTAAGGATGTTGGTTGGTTGTTTACCGAACCAGTCGTCTCGAATTTGGTCACCAAACGTTGGAGAGTCGACTTTGAAAGGCCACTGCGTCTGCCGTAAAATGGACGTAATGCGCGCAACGTTTGCACTAACGAACACTCATTTTGATAATAAAGTTTTATCATTTGGACGTGCTGCTCAATCGTGTAACTTGCCATGGTGATTTGGCATAAGTAACTGAAGAAATAACAACGCATTTGACAGATGCCGCCAAAACAACATGGCCGCCACAAACTGTCAACATCGACCCGCCCTATTTGAAAAAAAAAATAAAAAAAATAAAAAAAAATATATATATATATTGATTCATGACAAGAATTTGTATAAAAACAAAAAATAAGGATATAATAAAAAAACTTTTTGCAAAAGAAAACAAACATCCCAAAACCACTAAAAATGTCTAAA